>JAOXXN010000102.1:28006548-28047429 GCA_026770055.1 Myrmophylax atrothorax | reverse complement strand
AAGAAGCAGAACAGTTTTGTGTAACTATAGAAAGTAGGACTTTAAAGAAGTGACCAGCCAGGGCACATTTTGGGATAAAATTGAGCGTTGAAAATTATGGTTTCTCCTGATTGGTCATCATGTCCCAGGGAATAAAAGGCCTGATTACCACTGCAACTGCCTGGGGAGGCAGTCCAATGAGGCTGGATGTTTTGTTCTTCTTGATTTCTGCCTTCTCCATGCGAGCTCAGCATTGCACACCTGGGTTGTCACATGAGGGGGGAGTAAGAGGAGTTTCTGCTCTGTGCAGTCATTATCAGTTGTCCACCAACAAGCTCCTTGCAGTTGTTCACTGATACAGCTACATGAGCAGGAGTCTGTAGTGGGTGCTCTGCCTTTGTGGTCTGTGTGGGCTCTGTCCCTACCTTCAGTAAAAGACTGGGCATGCCAAACATGCTGAGATCCATTAAAATTAGTCCTGTTCCTCTAATGTTAGCAGAACCAGTGCTGCTACAAGGAGAGTCTGCTGTGCCGAAGACTCAGCCTTGGAGCAGTAAAAACCTCTGGAAGAGTATTGCAGCCTTTGCTGTTGTCTGTAGAAACCTCCTCTTCTTCCTCTCCTTCCTCGACATACATGCTCAGTGTGATCTGTGAGAAATGCTGAAGAAACAACAGCTATGAACTCACTTCTCAGAATATTTTCTTTTCCTCTTTTCATCCTCTCCCATCTGCTCTTTTCTTGCTGTTCTGTTGGTTTGGGGATGATAAAGACCCCCATATTCATTCAGTGGATTTCCTCCCCCTCAGGCAGCCAGTGAAAAATACAAATGGCATTCGGTGTAAATCAGAGGAAGATTCTGTTGAGTTTCCCCACTCCTCCACCCTTTTCATGCTCCAGGCAGTAGTGTAATGAAGGAGAAGGCAATGATTGTTATTTAATTTACATTCTGTAAGGCGGATGCCTTTGGCCTGTGTGGGACGGATGCCTTTGGCCTGTGTGGGACGGGAAAAGACTGGTCAGTGTGGCCACGTGTGAATATCTAAGACTGGACTGAGGGCTGATCTTACATGTATTTAGCCAAAGAAAGGAATGTGCCTCCTGCCTTTCTGCACATCCTCCTCACCTGCCATACCCTCCCTTGTTGACTCTTTATGAGCAGTGATTCATGGGCTCACCAAGAGCGCAGCAGCTGTGGATCATCCCTGTTCCAGAACTGGTGACAACTGCAGTGCTGTTCCACCACCAGCTGAGAGACGCTCTCATAACTGGCCAGAGCAATCATTCAATGAATGGGGAGATCGTTTGGCTGAGAGCTGTGCCAGGGATTTTCTTGTACAATGCACAAAAAAGCCAAACTAGAAGAGCTAGGTTGGCCTGACCTGTCCGTGTGAAAGATGGAGTAGAGTCTAGTCCCCCACTGTGTTGTCTGCAATATTTCCTCCTATGCTGACTCATTTCACCAGGACAGAGTGAGGCAAAGCAACAAGCTTGGTTCTGCCCATTGTTTTCCCTGTAGGGTGGCTGCACACTGCCTGATGTTTAGTATTTCTTTCTCAGTGAAGTGGATACAGCTTTTCTCTGGCAGGACTGAGGGAACTGGAAGTGCCTGTGCCACAATTTTTTCCCTGGGTTCTGCTCACTGGGGAAGCTGATGCCAGCCTTTATCAGAGCAGATGATGTCTTACAATCAAGATGTAAGTGATTGCACGAATAGGATTTTTTTCCAAGTCAAAAATGGCTCTCCAGTGATGTAAAATTTTTCATCTCTGATCATCCTACTGTGATGGGCACATGGTAGTTCTGCTCACCCACATCTTCCTTTCTATAGACAGAGGATTCAATCCACCAATTCATTTATTTGCCAATTTTCTCTCTTTTAGAAACTCCTTAAATTTTCATCACTGGGAAAACATTTAATTGCCTCAAGACTGCAGCTTGGGTTTGAGTCTGGTTTGTTGAGCCTTTCAGGCTAGACAACTTTATTAACAACAGTGACTTCCTTTGCAGATAAATCCTACTTTTCAGAGAAGATCTTTCCTAAACAGTTTCACAGTTGATTATGGACACAAATAACTCATCAGGAAAAGTTAGTGATACTCACTGCTTGGCAAGCCCTGAGTTATTATCCTGTTAATGCTGTGGCACTGTGCATTTCCAGCTGTGTTGCAGTGGCACGCAGACCTCAGCAGCTGTTGCAGAGCTCATCAAATAGCTGTTGAACATCATGCCTGATTTGTCATAAACCTAAAGGTTCCGCTGGGGAAAGAGTGTTATTGCCTGCCACAGCCCAGCTATACTACAGTGATGCTCCAGCACTGTCGTTATCATAGGTATGCTGCTTGTTTGAATTCCTCCCCTCTCCCCTTTGCCTTCATTATTCTTCCTGTTTGTTGGGAGCGTTGGGATCAGATTATTCCTAGCCTTATGGTTCTAACTGACTTGTCTGGAAATGCAGTTTGATGTATGCTTTCGGGCTACCTGGCTTCATGTCTTCCTAACTGGCTGAGTTTTTATGTTAAAAAGTATTTAGATGTCTAACAATACCAAGAGGCACAGAACAGAGTGTTTGTTTTTTCATGTTTGTTTTTTTATTTTTTGTTTGTTTGTTTGTTTGGGTTTTTTTGTGAACTGCTCAGGTACATTGTCCCCATAAGGAATTATGGAGTTTGAGGTGTAAGCTGTGGTATGGACAAAAGCTGTGTTTTATGTAGGATTTTAATGTTTGCACTTATTTTGAATAGGATGGAAACCAGAAAACTTCAAAACTGGAAAGGAAATTCTGACGAGGGAGGGAGGGACTTTTGTACGGGGTTCACAGAAGTACTTTGTTTTAAGAAATGCTCATTTTCAGATGTATAATAGAGAACATGCCAGAGCAAAACCTTGTTTTAGAATATTTTACACTTCTGTAATTTTTCTATGATTTTCCTGTTTTCAGAACTTTTCCAATTTTCTTCCTTCTTTGCCTTTCAGACACAATTTTAGCAGGACTGTTATAATTTCCCAAATTGTTTTGGCTCAAGAAGAAAGCTCCCAAAGATTTTCTGACCACTTCAGCCTTACTGCTGCTGAAAACCCTATTTCAGTACTCTTCTGCTTCCAAGAGACTGGAAAAATTCAGTCCCATGGTCTGCTGCAGAAGGTGTTTTGCAAATGCAAGAGATCACACTTAGTTTCTGATCCTGGTGGCCAGATTGTTCTGTGCTAAACACATTTCATGTTATTATGTGAACAACAATAAAGTTATTTTTATTTTAGCATTCTATGATTTTCTGTGCAGGGTCTGAGTTACTGCAGTCTCTAATTTTAGAGTGTCCAGCATTAACTCAGCCAACATCCCTTCAGGCTTTTAGTTTGGAGACATCGTGTTCAAGTCACTGCTAAGTGGCCCTTATGTGTGTATGGAACCACTTTTAAAAGATTCATGGAACTCACTTCTGGCTGGCCAAATCCCCCCATCTCTGAGAAACACCTTGGCAACAGTATTTTTCCTTCCCTGAGTTTCACTGTAACCACAAGAGATTTGCAATGAGCAGTTACAGGAACACCCAAGTACTAGTGACAGGTGAAAGTATTTGTGTGTTTTCACAGAGAATCGCTCATTTCATGACTGTACTTCTTGCAAAACTTGCCAAGTCACCATGATTGGGCTGTGAGTGTCCCTGTGACTGCTCTATAAATAGCCTGGATGGACAGAGACAGTGCAAAAAGCAAATAGAGCACTTAAGTGGTAAGGAATTTTCTGTTGGGCCTGCTGGGTTTGTGCAGGTTGTCATTGTGACTGTCACAAACAGGCTGCAAAAATTATTTTCAGCTGCTTGAGATAAAATGGAGAGAGGTGGAGGCTTTGTGTTGGTTTGAAACAGTGAGATGCTTTTGGGCCAGAAATGTTCTTTCTGCTGCCAGCCCCCTGAAGACTTCTTTGGCCTGAAGGCTCATGTGTTATAGCTTATATATTAGTCCAATAAAAGATACACAAGATCTGCCTTGTCTTGCTATCAGTCCATCACCGGAAAAATGTTGCTACAGCTAATGGCAGTTCATATTTGATTTCTATCCAGTGTATTTTAAGGCTGAAAACCCATCCAACAGGCTGGGTGTCTGTCTCAGTGCTGTCCCCTGCCTGTTACTATGTATGTTTGTGGTAATGATGAGATATCCTGCAGCGTTAGTCGATTTAAATATTGAAAACAAATGTTCTCCTGTTTCTCTGCCTTGGGGCTAGGAGTGATTATTCCAGCCTCTTCAGTGGATAGAAATCTGCATCTGTTGAGGTCTCTATTCTGCTGCGAGCCCAACATATGAACTCAGTTTGCAAATTCATCTGAGAAATGCTAAAATTGGCACCTAGTTCTGCAAGCACCTATACCAGTAATGTATCCTATGGTCTAAATACCACTTTGCTTTTGGAATTGCAGTTTTTTAGACTTGGCCACTTGGGTCAACATCCTTCTGTGTCTTTATTGTTTACATCTTGATGTTTCAGTGTCACCAGGATACCTTATTATGACCCTGGGATGCAAACAGTCCATTGCTGAGGGGTTTTTTTTAAGTAACTTGGCAACGTTATCTAAAGCAAAGCAGACTCTTAAAATTGGGACATACTGCAGTTCACAGGGACAATGAAAAGTATTTGTGGTACAGAATATTTTGCACATTTGAAACCTCTGTTGCATCGCTCCTACTCAGAAAAGAAGTGGCTGGAGCAAAAAGTAAATTTTTGCTGTTTAATGTTTCTGATAAAATTAGCATTTGCAAAAAATACACTTAGAAATGGTGTAAGAGTTTCACACAACAGCCTTAACAATGTTTGTAGTGCTGTTTATAAATATGTGTTTAGGGAGATATAAAATTGTTGATCATTGACCTGATAGAGCCATAATATAATTTTCTGAGCTGTTTAGGTATGTTGACTGAGTGAATGTTTAGAATCTGTGCAGCACATGTAGTAAAAATTTGCATGAAGACCATATTGATTTCAGGTGCAGGGGAAGCATTTTGATGCAGAATAAATGAGTTGCTGGATTTATCTGTATTCTAAATTGGGAGCAGGCAGCATTTTCCCAAGGAGCCCCTTCTGGTCCTAATGAAAGCTGGTGCAAGGCAGTGGGAGGCATTGCATGTGGTATGTATTGAATGACTGTGGGCTGCAGCTCTGGGGTTCAGTTTCTGGTCTGTCCTGTATATCCCAACGAGGCATTCTGTGATGGACTCTCTCAAATGGCCTCATTTCTAGCCCTTGACATGAGGGAAAGCTGCTCCCATGACTACACTCAGAGAGGTAGATGTTACTCTTCAAGCTGCTCTTGACATTGGTGGGTCTAGTGATGAGTTACCAGCACTTTTTGGCAGCTCCATGCTGATTTCTGCATTTTGGGGGCTGCAGAGTTGGGATACCATCAGCAGCAGTAGGCTCAGCCCTTACAGAGCAGTGGGTCAAGGGAGAAGCTACATCCCTAGTGAGTGGCAGTGAAGAAGGCAGGAAGAAAACAAAGAAGTGTGGGGCACATTGCTGTGAGTTGCTGGAGAATAACAGGAATTTCACAGAACTGATATTCATGTGGTTATGTGCCTTTATGATGAAGCACCTCAGTTTGCTGAGATCATTTTGAACATTTTGTTTCTTCAAGCCAATGTCAGGATCTTTTTGAATCCTCAGTCTGGAGCTCATTAAGTGCACGACGCATGGAAAACTCTGCCTCTTAATAATGTAATACTGGGGAAAACAAGCTCTTAACCCCATTTTCTGTTGGACACCTTCTGCATTCCAAATTCAGTCAATTTTTTGTATGTGCACTCAAACACTTGTACATGCGTCTCACTGTGTCTGAGTGTGGATTTGAAAGTCACTCTCTGCAAAAAACTCAGCTCTTCATAGAGAACAAAATACTTAAGCACAGTGCTTCATCCACCTGAGATGGCCTGAGAGATGGAAATGCATTCCTTACTGCCAGTGTTATAGATGGATATTTCTCCAAAGGGAGATAGTGGAGGATGCAGTGCATTTAGGATTTTGTTGTTGCCTTGCTTCAAAGTGAGGAGAGAATCAATAATTTGTTAGGCTGTGAGCTGATGGCTTCTCTGGGTGCCAGCTCTGGTGCCCTCCAGGATAAGCTGCCAAAGTGTCTGAGGGAGCAAAGCGGGATGTAAATTCCACAAGTCATTTTCCTGAATCTCTTATGTGGGAAACCTTTAGAAGCCTCACAGTAAGGACAAAATCCTTCCAGGCTTAATTCTTGTTTGAGCAAAATTCCTTCTGAGGTCAGTAGACCTAATCCTGAAGTCTAGTTTACGTTGATGGGTTTTCAGTGTGTGTGTGGGGACTTGGGGCAGGGCGTGCTAGAAATGCTTTCTTGGGAGGCTGGAAGAAGCCTGCCATGCTCTTCAGAAATGGGTGCACATTTGAAAGGAAGGCTTGCTTCAGTAAAAATCACCTGTTTCCTACTTTCTCAGCAGTGGTAGAAAGAGCAGGTGAGAAATCCTCTTTTCTCTGAAGGTTCTCTGGTGCCTGTGGGTGGCCCAGCCCTGTCTCTCAGGGATGATGCAGCTCATGCTTCCAAGTATGTGCTTCAAAAGTGTTTTGCATCTGAGACCTTCCTTCTTTTGCATCCTAGAGGAAAAAGTTCCCCAGGCTGACAACTCCTTCTTGGCTTTTTAATTGTAATACAGTCCATCAAAGTGATAGATAGCATCAGATATAGAAGCAGGTGAGAGGTGGGACATTGAT
Source organism: Myrmophylax atrothorax (assembly GCA_026770055.1). Taxonomy (NCBI): domain Eukaryota; kingdom Metazoa; phylum Chordata; class Aves; order Passeriformes; family Thamnophilidae; genus Myrmophylax; species Myrmophylax atrothorax. The sequence continues at coordinate 28,040,722 of JAOXXN010000102.1, read as the reverse complement.
TTCTCTGATCCTCAAGCTGAGAAAGAAGCTCTGGGTTTGGCATGTGGCTCTGGGGAAGGAGCTTTTCAGGGGCCTTTGGAGCAAGTCCTGTCTCTACTTGTCCCCTGTATTGTCACAGTGAAATGCCATAAAAGGCCTCTTGTTCCTGCATTGCAAATCATGGCATGCCAACAGTGCCCTCAGAAGAGATTTCTCCTGCCTGTCTTTTTTCCTCTGCTCTTTCTCCCTGCAAATTGAAATCTATCTTCTTTATAATGGGCTTGGCCTTTATTAGCCAAAGATCATACCTCTTTATTAACCTTCCAGTAAGGCTACATCAGCTGAGTGAAACACCGTTCAGCAGGGCATGTGGTATCATAAAAGTCACTGCTGGTGTCACACAGCTGTGTACAATTTTGTTTGGTTTGAGGCTTTTTAGTAAAGAGATGGAAAGCGTTCTTTTTTTTTTCCTTTTCTGCTTTCTGGTGAGTGACTTATAAACAGCCTGTGTGAAATTGGCTCTGGAAAATATAATCAGAAAAATATATAGGCTGTTGTATTGTTTTTATGAATCCCAGTTCATGGTACAGGGGCGATTCTGTGGTAAAGTTTCATTAAAGGTAAAGGAGGAACACTAAAAGCTCTGCTGCTGATCTGGGGAAAGTAAAACTTCATCAAGCCAAGTAACACTGGGCCATCTTGTACTTTATTCCCTGCTGTTTTTCTAAAGCACATTTCTTACATTCAATAGATTTCTACTTCTGGCAGTTTATAATTCAATGAGTTTAAGAGCCTTTGACTAATTAAGAGCAGAGAGATTTTCACCATGCTGCCACAGCCCCACTGGAAGAATAATTTCCAAGTGTTTTTCTCTTTGGGGACATACGAGGCCAAAATTAAAAACAACGAAATGTGCACATCCATTTGTGTGTATGTGTATATATATGTATGTGCTCAGATTCTGTCTATGTCCATATCCATAGTGGTTCAAAATAAAAACCTTAGAGGCAAACACCTTTGGAGGGATGAATGGTAAGTACTGTAACAGAGTCTTCTAGGTGGGCCTCTGCATGGGTTATAAGTTATTTGTAAATTAATCATGGAAGAAATTTAAGAGGTTTGATCCTATGGGTGAAGAAGCATGTGTGATTGTGTGAGTGCATGTGCACACATGCAGAAAGCAACTGTGAGGGATGCCTGTGCTTAAACTGATCAGGCAAGTTTTATTACTTCTGTCCATTGATGCTGTTTTGAAATATGGCAGGCTGCTATTAAGGTAGCTCAAAAATATCTTTCCAAGATGGCTTTGAGGCTCCAGTTCCCAAACTCATTTGCTTCCTTGATTCACTTCAAATTCTGCTCCCCTCAGCATTTGCTGCTCTTGTTCACACAGATGCATTGAAAAATGGATTGTTACCCATCTGTTTTCTGTAACAAAAGAAGGGGTTTGGTCCAGATCCAGAGAAGGACATACAGTAAAGGATCACAACTGAGGAAATGACTGTATCAAATTTCACCAGGACAGTGAGAAGGTAGAATTCATATGAAAGACAGCTGAGTTAAAAATTATATAAATAAAGAGGCAATTCAATTGAAGCAACTGCATTACCTTACTGGTGTTGAATGGGGACTGACTCCACAATAAATCCTGTACATCAAAGTTTGAGATTTAGAAAAACATGGGAATTCTTAACTTCATTCCTGTTTGGCAGCATGATCCACTGCCTCTCACATCTCTGTGAACCTGATTGCCAACTCTCACAAGGCTTGGGACAGCATTGAGACCCCACGGGTTTTTAATTCCATGTATAGATGCTTACCACAAGGGAAGAGTCTGCTCTGGACCAGCAAATGTATCCTGAGTATGAGTGATGCACAATGAAAGCAGTCAGAGAAAGAAAGATTTGTTGATGGAAGTTAACAAAACACTGCTCCTTCTAGTAAAAGTTGAAAAACAACCTTCTTGGGATAAGAGAATTTACAAATGCCTTATTATGCCGTTGCTAAGATCACACCTGTAGCATCATGCACCAAGATCATGCCCTTAGCTTCAGAAACCAGACTGCAAAGGAAGACTGCAACATTAAAGGAGTGGGAATGAATTTAGCCAGTTTCATCTAGAGAAATGCCTAATGGCAAGATGATCATCTTAAGGGTCATTTAATACTGGGAAAAGGAAATGACACATAACACAAGTAGTAACACGAAGAACAATGAATTCAATTTAATAAAGGGCAAATTCAAATTGGAAATGAGGCTAAACTTTTAGATGGTTGAGGGCAGGCAGAAAGGGAAATCATTTGCTTAATGAGGTAGTTATGACAAACTAGGTAGAAATATTCTGCTTTCCGAAATCAGTGAGTGTGGAGTTCAATTTTGCCTGCCTGATACAATGGGTTCAGCTGGGGAGTCCAGTGGTGTTTTGTCAGCCTTGTCCATCATGACCATCAGTTGCATTAATAATCCATATTTTAATAAAGGCACTACAGTAGCATGTTGAGTACATGTTGAGAATCTTACTTCTCCAACAGTGAAGGAAGAAACTGGATTTTTTGTGGCTGCACAATATGAAAAAAGTTAAGTGTGCTGTGGTTGTATGAGGTGAGATTTATGTGAGACCACATGTTGATTCACAGCCTCACAGCTTCTGGGTCTGGTCAGAACTGTATTATAGGAAGACTGAGGGGATTTTTCCTGGGCTTGCAGAGGACTTGGGTGCTTTGCTCTTCATTGTGTTGCAAAGACAACTGGACATCCCAGAGGTACCTGCTGAAAAGCCTTCTCTTGTGTGGTGTTCTTACTGTTTACTTGAAGCAGAGCAGACCTGATGCCTGTTAGTAGTGCCATGGTTGATCTCTTCACCACCTACAGGACCTGCTGCTCCAAAGGGGCTCAGTCTCCTGGCTGCTTGCAGCACTTTTTAGGAGCATGTATGAAAACATCCTTGTATCTGTGTTGCCAGGAAGGTTTTATGAAAGAAAGGACTACAAATGGATACTGCCCAAACCTCACATCTCAGTAAAAGTGGACCAAATGTATTGCCAGGGCAAATTTAATGGAATTAGTGAACAATGCAAAAACTGTTACTGATATTTGAGTCAGTGATTCTAATACAATGAGGACAAATGATTAACAAAACTATTTATCTCTTTATGACACAGATATACAGTTACAGCTTTTGCTTTATTTTAAATATATTGACAGGCACAAAGTACCTAATTAATGAGCTTTTATAGGGATCCCAGTTAACAATTGCCAACTGATGAGTTTTGCTGTGTCTGAAAATGAAATGATAGCATTTGGTGCATGGAAATTGCTCATCTTCTCCAAAACAGCTGATTATTACTGTGTTTAAATAGCAGAATTCTCGTAAGGATTTGAGATGCTCAAAATTCAATGCAATTTTTCCAGGACTTTGATAATCATCAGGAAGTGAATGTAAAACTGTGATCTCATATAATTTGGAAAGTTAATGGAATAATCTGATGGGCAGAGCTTGCTAAGGATCTAACTGTACATTGGAAAAGAAAATTCTTTAGGCGTTGGTCTCTGTCAGCAGCAATGGAAATGAAGAAGACAGTAGATTTTATTCCATAATTATCTGAGATGAAAATGGGTGGTTTCCCTAGGAGGAATAGGGTAGTGTTGCTTTTAGTGGGGAAAATAGGTCCGTCTAAATACTAGCATTGGTTGTTACATGCTACTATGGATGTGTATGTTGGAGAGCTCATTGGAAAATTAATTTATTCCTGTAAAAACGTTGTTTTATAGGAATCTTTCTTTGAGCTTTGAGATTTTCATTGCAGAAGTGGAAAATTAGCAGTTTCCATCTACCAGAAAGTTTGAGATGGAAACCTTGTTTCTGGTCTAGTTTCTTTCCCCATTGCAAAGACATAAACACTTGCAGGAAGATATCTTACTGGTGTGGACGTTTTTTCCTCTGCACTAGAAAGGAGTCCATTTTTGCAGTCTGTTCTATGTCTTGGTTTTGCAGCATCCCTTACTGGATGTACAGGCTGCTTTAGCTGCTAACTCTTTGTTCCAGTTGTGAGGTTCTAAGTTTTGTCTTTGAGGTTTTCATTCCAGTCATGAGTTCGTAAGGTGCTTGGAGGGCTTGTCATCCCAGTTGCTCTCAGGTCTTCTCTACTCTTTGCAGATGAGCTGAAAATTAGTAATAAAGTGTTTGTGATGTTCAATGAAAGCAATGGCAGCAGTTGCACTGGCAGTAAATGTCAAAGAAAGAAGCTGCAAAGGCTGAGGAAAGTAATTGGAAGTTATGAAGAGTCAGTGCAAGAGATTTCACTGCAGTAACTCCATCTTTTGGCTGGAGACAGAGAATGACAGTCACAGATTTAATCCATCCCTCATGTGAGTCATCCAAGTTGTTGAATAATAACATATAAAATTTATATAGGAATGTTCCCAGAACCTAGGAAAGGTAGCACTCCCTACATGTTTGTTGTCAGAATATTTTTTGGACCTAGATAGCGCATGGCCAGTGTTCATCAACTAATATGTGGCACGTACTGGACTCAGCTGTGTAACTGATTTAAGCTTCAGTCTTTTATGCTGAGGCATTGTGTTTTTCCTTAGGGTGCAAATGCCAGATGGTCTTCCCCTAGAAGGTCTCGTCTTTATCCCTGTGTAAAATGGGATGCTTTGTGGGATGAGGAAACTCCTGTGTTGTTAAACTAAGGACATATTTGCAGTATCTTCCCTCTTTTAAGTAGATGTCAGTAACATTTTTTTGGTTAGATACCAAAGACTAAATCCTGTCTCTGCTCTGGGTCTGAAGGTGAACAGAGTACTTCATCACTAAGGGAAAACAAGCCTTCTTTATAACTGTTTCTCTTCATTTTATCTCTGCTTGTCAGTGTCTGACAGATTCTCCATCCTTTATGCCATTCCTCTTCAGCTCACTAACAGACCCATCATTAGCTCTGCATATATGGGCAGGCTTGGGGATTTCATTACTTCCCTGAGTTTCATTCACTCTTTCTTGGGTTTTCTTTGGAATTTATTTTGTTTGTAGGTGAAAAAGGATGAGCTCTGCTCTGAGACTGGTCTTTGCTTTGTTCTTAGCACTTGTAATTACTGCAGGACTGCACTGACCTGAAGCAGTGCTGTAACTCTGCTGGCATGTGTATCTTTTTTTATAGGTTTATTTGTACTGTTTAGAACAATCTGAGGAGATTTGTAATAGCTTGGTTTGTAATACAGCCACAAAGAATTAAGTAAAGGCTATATAAGTAATCTCTCTTTTCCTCTAGCCAAAGAAACACTGTCATGTTTTCATATATCAACTTATTTAGGGTCAGAGTTTGACTTCTCTCTGCATTTGATAGGCGTAAGTGCTACATCTGAGTAGTTCACAGAGGGTTTTGGCACTTTGATTTTTAAATGCAGTACCAAACATGGAGAGAACAGTGTAGTTTGATTAGAATGGAGCCCATGCAATGACAGGAGGTACATTTTCAGCAAAAATTACTGTGAGAAGAGACGATGACTTAGGAAACCATTGCAATTAAAATTGTGACTGAGTTGATACTGGAGGGAGAAAACTGCTAGCTTTTGATTTTTGCTAGCCAGGCAGAAACTTGGAAAATATGTATTTTCTGAGGACAGAGATATGGAGGAAAGATGGCTTATGTTTAAGACTCCTCACAGGATTCAGAAAATTGACTTCAGTTCCTTTCCTGGCTGCCTCACAGGATGCCTCTGTAGTCTTGGGGACGATTACAAAGTTCCACCATATGTTTATGCTGCATCTAGTGATCTGGAGCCCTCATTTTAGTTGAGCTTCATGAAATTCTAGCCTACCAAGTAATATTTACCCCCTTGTGTATACCAGAAAGTAAAAACAAATGGTCTTTGAAAAATTAAACTGAGTCACGTTTACACTGAATAGGGACTGTGTGTCCTGGTCAGCGGCGGAGGAAAAGCAGGGCCTTCAGAAATGATGACTATATCAGGCTCAATGCTCAGACCAAGTATGGGGTCATTTAAATTGTTTCAAAAATGTTGTGAGGAAGGAGAAGGGTGAAAGAAAGGTGATGCTTACCATGAAGGCTATGAGCTGTTTTCCCCAGATCTTTGTCACATAACTGAGGCAAGAGGAAGGATGTGACAGAAGTAGAGAGAGCCTTCCTCAAAGAGGACTTTATAACATCATTTTTGTGTCAGCCAAATGCAGACACACTCATTTTTAATGAAGAAAAAAATGCCTTTTTTTTTTTAATAGATAAATCATCCACAAACAAGCTTATGAGAAAAATAGAGGGAAGAACGCCAAGGAGGCATGCCAGAGAAGGAAGTTTGCAGAGTGCAAGGGGTTCAGAGAAGACTGCAGTGGGACTGCCTCTGAGAGGGAGTGTTTACATCACCAATTCTTGACGGGTTTACCTTCTGGGACTCCAACCTTGGTCTGCTGCCAGGACATTTGTCTTGGACTTGTCCTCTGGACTGGTGAGTTAGTGATGGAATGACACACATCTCTGTTGTGCTGAAACACTGTATTTTCTGCTCAATGTGAGGGGTTTTGGTCTCTGATCATTCTGTCTCCTGCTCCAGTGATGAGAGGCTATGTCAAGTAGTTGAAGCACAAATCTGAGAGCTGGAAGACTTGGCCACTGTTTCTGAGGCTGCCACAGCCTGTTTGTGATTTTGTATGAAGCAAAAAGTGACAGATATTAGTGGTATTATTTTTCAGTGGCTCAGGACTCTCTTAACTCTGCTATCATTGGATTCAATGGGACTTTCTCCCTTAACTTTAGGGAACAGGGACCTTATATTTCAGACTGTGAAGTAGGTAGGTGCCTCTAATCATTTGGATATAAAAAGTGTGTGCCTACTGCAGTGAAGGGAATTGATGCAATGTTTCAGATCCTGTTTAGTGGGCAGTGAAACCACAGTTAACTATAAGGCAGGTCACTACTGCAGGCTCTGGTTATACCAATTCAAATCCAAAAGAGTGTTAGTGTGTTTCACCAAAGTTTATTATTACACAAATACCTAGTGCTTCACAGTCACTCTGTGCAGGTAGATGTAATGTAGTATAAGTAGGGGAACAGTGAGTGGAAATAGATTAGATTCATCCTAGAATATAACCCAGCCTAAGTAAACAGCATTTTCTGCTGTAGCATTACAAGAAGATATTATTTATAATTTGTGCTCATTTTGTGCTGTCTGAAACTAGGAAAAGTTTCCACTTTGCAAAGCTTGTAATTCCTGTTTGGAAAGTAGAAAGGCATTTTTAAGTTCCTTATTGGAAATTAATTTTTTATTTTGACAGAAATAGAAAGTGTTTCCCTCCAATTTTGTAGAATGATGGACCCAACACAGAGTTTTTCTGAATAACCAATCTGGTCCACGAAATGATTTTCCAGGGGAAGTGGCAGTACTGGTCCTGCAGACAGCTCCCAGGCTTGGAGTCCTCTGGAAGAGAGGAGATGTAGGGGAGGGTGCAGGAAGCAATCAAGTGGTGCCATTAGCAGAGAACAGTCTGCAAAGAGGTGGTCAGTAAGCCCCAGAAATCCTAGATACACCATTCCTTTGGAGATTGGTGTACTGAGCATTGAGTTAGTCATCAACAAGGGAGAATAGGATCATATTCCCTAATCCTGCTGCTGGACAAAAATACACATCCAGGGGGACTGAGTGCCTCAGTCCCTAGAGAAAGAAAGAATAATCCTGTGCTTCTTATGCACTATAGGCTTACTCAATCAAGTCCCTCCTGTGCCCTGGGCAGTGTAGAGGCAGAGGAATGTTATCTTACTGAGAACTGTTTGACTGTTCATCAGGGATCCTAGAAGCCTTGTGAGTTTGATTTTAAAATCTGCTTGGACTTGAAATACTTTGGTTTATGGTGTGGCTGCTGCAAGCTTGGAATTGCTGGCCTGGATCCGTTAATGCTGTAAAAACACTGGCCCTGTTTCTCTGGTGTCCTGCAGTGTGAGCTGGCAGGGAGCAGTGCAGAGTGCTGACAGAGACCAGCAAAACAATCTTCATCCCCTCACATCTTTTTTTTTGGTAGACCTGGCAAATTCAGAAGTCTGAATATGTCAGTGTCGACAAATGAAGCTTTCATGTCAGAAGAGAGTCTTGGAAATTTCCTGGGCAGATCTGCTGACTGAACCCTGGGTCTGCCTTCGAAACAATGCAAGAGGTGAACTTGGCTCAGTGGGTTTTACATCTTTGATCTTCATTGTCCAGAATAGTGCACAGCAGCTGTACTCCTTGGAGGAAGAATAGACATTTTCTTTGACTAAAGATGTTTGCAGTTATTTCCTGTATTCCCTTGAATTCTTTTCGTACTCATGTTTTTAATGCTAATGAGAACCATAGCTGTATGTTTAAAAGATCTTCTGTCTCTTAAAATATCTCTTGGAATAGCCAAAGCCAAAAAAAAAAAAAAGGTGATGAACTAAAGCTCCCTCTGAATTTTTGACTCATCCAGTCACCTAAATTAATCAGTGTTAAAGAAAAGTGCCACTTGGTGTGGCCCTCCAGGGCACTCTGTCTGGCTCCATGACTTGCGTTGCCTTGTCTCGGTATCCAGATGTGCTGTGCTGTGGTGTGGGATTCTGCTCTGTCCTCAGGGACCTGCCACACTTATGCTGTGTAGTCAGACTGAATCCATGATGAATATCAACTACAACAGAAAACTATTTCCAAGCAGCTGTAGGCCTAGTTTAAGCCTTTTAGGATTAAATTTTCATCTCCGATATAAATCCACTGAAGGGAAGAGTGTATCTTTCACACCTGTTGAAAGTAAAATCTAGAGCTGAGTGTTGTCTTCAAGAAGTATCCCTGACCCTGCCTCTGTGACCTTCCATGCATATGTACATGCCTTTGGTGATGGCCTTAAATTAGATGGCTGTGTGTGGAATAGGCAGGAATGAAAATAGTTCCTAACTCCAGGGTGTTCTTGCATGCAATGAGGACCAGTGTTTGAGAGGCACCAGGCTGTGAGTTGGGGTTCTGCCCTTCCCCCAGCTGAGCCACTGGCTTGCCATAAAATCCTTTGCAAATCACTCACCTCTGGAGGTTCAGCTTTGCTTTTGTACAGCAGGAACAATGATTCCTTTCAGCTCTGCCTCCACAGTGGTGATTGCACGGGGCTAACAAGCAGTAATGCAGCCTTCAGGGAGCGCCAGCACTGGAGCTGCTCTAGCGAGTGTTTTGTACTGGAGAAGAATGGATCCTTAACATATTTAATCAACAATCTCTGGGTACAAATACCCCTACTTGTGTATTAAATACTCTTAGTGATTTAGGGCTTTATTATGTTCTTCTCTCTTTTGTTTATCTCATGTTCTCAGTAAGAGGAGCTTCACTTTACACCATGATAAAGCACTTCAACCAGCTTTTACTGGCTATAGATGTTAGGAAATCTTCTGCATGCTGGGTTTTTTTTTAATACTGACCCCATTCTCACTTTCTGAACTATATTGACTTTTTTTAAAGGGAAGCAATAATGGATTTCCATATGAGCTATACCTTGTAAAAAGATTATCTTCATTTGCTCTTTTTAGAAAGTTTTCAGAAGGGAAGGCACTGTCCCAATGCACAGAAGCAATTTTTCTTTTCAATGGATCCTGTGACTCAAATCTAAACCTTTGCTCTCAGAGGAACACTTTTCAAATGTTTACTTACTGCTTGATTCCTGATAGGCAGCCTGGAAAAAAAAACAGATGAGGTGTTACTCCTGAAAGTTATACTGCTTTATATTGTTTGAAAGGCAGAGATTGAACTGATTTGTCTAGCAGCTTGCCTTGTCTCAGCTGGGGGAAAGAGTTCCTTTGTAGCTCAGGCTTTTATCAACAGTCCTGTAAAAGTGTTTTTCTATATAGGCATTAAAAAATCATGCAATTTATAAAGCCTTTTATCTCAATGGGTCTAAACTAGTTGACAAATTTGTCAAGTAATTTGTCAACTACTTTCCTCAAAAAATGGTATCTTACTCCAGAAAGATATTATGGAGGTATTTCTGTGTTAGGTGAAATTATTCTTGCTACTAGTAGCTTTTAAAGTAACAATTAGACTTGTAATGCATGAATTACAAAATTTTAATCTAAGAAATTTAGAAACTTTGTCCTAGTCCTCTAAAGGGATTTAATTAAACTTGAAGCCACCTTCTTGTTCTACTGAAATCAGGGGGAAACTCGTACACAAGGTGTGCTGTGGGTAAACAGGTCATACAACATCCTGACAGTCACTTGGTGAAAAATTCCTGCTCTGCAGCACTTGGTGGTGTATTGTTGTGTATGGACAGAGATTGTTGTATATGGGAAAAAATGCATGACCTGATGGGGATGCCAGCTCCTCTCTGGTACATCTGTACCTATCCTAGGCTTGGAGAGGAGCCTATGTGACAAGACGGAGTTGCCTTCCAGGTGCCAGTAAAGTTCCTCACAGCAACTTGCGTTTTACCTCACTGGGGACACCATGACCTTCCATGGCCACTGTTTCCATGTCAGCCTTACATATGAGCAGTGTTTGTCTCTTCTGGAAGGACTCTGGATACACATCCCACATCCATACACACTCTGCATCTGTAAGACTTCATCAGATGATCCTCTTGGCTCCTGAACCTTTGCCCTGTGCAAGTCACTGGCTACCTCTGGAGCAAACGCATTGCAAGGTGGTGGAGGGTTTTGTGCTGGGATTCACATCATGACTGTGTTAATGGAGTCAAGTGCTGTTTGTTGGCTCCAGTGCATTTCACTGCACCCTTGGCGCTTTCACGCTTCCTGTATGAAACTTGGCCGAAAGAGTCAGAACTGCAAGACATCATCCCAAATTCCAGCTGGGATGTGTAACTTGGCTACATGACACTCTCCCCTCTTTGCCCCCCTTAACTACTTCCCATGTTAAATAGTTTCTCAGGACTCAAAGGGGAAGGGGTAAATAATCTTCAGGCCAATGATTCTGATAAACAGAATGATTGCAGAAATAAATTAGCAATGATTAATAGTAAGAAATTGTCACTTGTCTCATTTGCCTGGAAGTTGTAGCTTGCTGAAATGACAGCCTTGCTGTTGGGGGGTTGGGATGCAGAGAGTGAATGATGGGGGTAGGGATTTATTTTAGATATATTTTCAAATGGAAAAAAAGAGTGTGATTTATTTTCTTCTGCTGCAGCCTGCTCCAAATTTTCAGTTTTACATTAATAGCTGTGGGAACAGCAGTTCTTACTGCCATATACTTTAGCTATTAGCACTGTGTCTGGTTTGACAGTACATCTCTCAATTTATTTTATTCCCTTGCAATCATAAAATATGTATCAGCCTTCCTTTTTAATCTCCTTTGACATGTCCAGCTAGTTAATTTGTGTCTTTCCTTCTTTTGAATTTGATTTTTCTAACAACATACACTTAATCAGAAACAACAAACCAACTGGCTATTTAAACTTCCTTTTTTAAAAAAATTCAAAATTTGATTGAATTAATATTTAATGGAATGATTTCTTCAGGAGCCCCTAACAGCTTTCTACCCCAAATGTTTACTTCACTGATATTTTAATTGCTGTAATAATCAGCATTCTGAATACGAGGTCTTTCCCCTAGCTCAGTAAATCCATACTGGCTGAGTAAAGCATGTCTGTGATTTATGTGCAGATAAACAGCTTTGGATTCTGTCCAATCACTTCATCAGTTTTAATTTGGCTGCCTAATCAGTAGCAAACAGGAGGGTTGTTTTTTGTTGGGTTTTTTTTGCTTTGTTTTGCTTTTAACAGGGTGTGTGTGGGGGTGTTAATACAGGGTTTGGCATGTTCCCCAGAATGGCACAGATAGCTCCCCATTTCTCATCATCTTCGTGTCAAAGTCAGCCCTGACTTTCTGCGAGTTTATAAGAAGGGGATGAGATGCCAAGCCCTGCCTTTGGGCTTTCGTTGGTATCCAAGGAACCAGTCAGATATGCAGTCTGAACAGCAAGTCTGCTCTTATCTCATGGTTCACAAAGGACATCCCTCAGATGCCTGAGAAAAGTGGAAGGGCTCATATAGAAGCAGATTTTGTTTACTGTGTGTGTTCTGGGATTGATGCCTTCAAAATCATTTCCACAGCAATCCTTACTGCTGTTGCCCTTTCTTAATAGGCACAGTGACTTTGAAGGGGTCTGGGAGGTGGCAGTGACTGGTGCCTGTGGGGTGCAGCCGTGCAGGGGTAGGACAGTGCAGCCCACTCTCACCTTTGCACCTTCAGCCTGTTGTGTGCTGTTACCTGTCAGCTATGTACTCACTGCTCTAAAAGTCAGGGGCATCCAGATGACTCCAGACTGAGACTCCTCTAGCTTAAGGCTTGTGACTACAGTTCCTGACCTCATTTTTGTCTGCAATAACCCAAGCAAATTCCTGTTAAGGTTAAAACATTGGACCATTTACATTATCATCTATTAGTGCCATGTGTCCAGAGGTGAAGCGTTCTCTGATTTATAAGCAGCCTCTGAAGGATTACAGAGAGCAACCCCATTTTCGTCATCAGATCTAGGGCAAGCAATACCATCTGTAATAACAAAGCTTACCTAAAGAGCTTAGCGTGATTTGAGTAGTAAACCATGGCTGTGTGTCTCTGAACCTTGTCAGAAATCTGGCTGCCCTTCATTTCAGCGTGTAACTGTGCCTGGCCACTTCCTTTACACTGGGAAACTGCAAGAGCTGTTCTTCTGCATCTGTTTATTCCTGTTTCATAGCAGCACTTGCTATGTAGTCAGCAGGCTTGGGAAAGCTGTGCTAGGCTGAGTGGCCACCACTTGACTGTTTAGGAGGCAAGTTACTTGGGAAGGAGAAGACAGTGGCACTGTGTCTTCCTAGGGGTTATCCTAGGGTCATCCTAGGGGGTATCTCATAACCGAGAGAACACATGCCACTTTTTTTTGCATGTCAGGTTAAACACTCCCAGCTCCGTGTTTTACTCTTACCAAGAATCTAAACCGGAGCTGCTAAATTCAACCATTTTGGCTCAGCCTTAATTACTTGCACACACCCATAGCTGTAGGAGCTTTAAATAAACTTTTGAATCATCATGAAATTCAGAAAATTAGGCTGGGCTGGAGGGAAGGGCAGTGGACTGGGCTTTGGCATTTTGGGATCAGTTTGTAGTGCAGATGTGGGTGTCCCAAGGGACCTTGGGCGAGGTGTTTAATCCATCTGCTGTGTTGGGTTTCTTGTAGCTTGCAAAAGGTCAATAACACCTCCCTTTCTCAGACTGGCAATGAAGAGAGGATAAAACCCATTAATGAAGAGAAGGCATTTAGACCCTGTGCTGATTCTGGTGCAGCTCCACCTCCACTACAACACTCACTGGGCTTTTTATGTGCAGTCCTTGGATGATTTTTCAAAAATGACTGTGACCATTTTTATACTCCTCTTGTGCATAGTCAGAGGAAGGCAACGTAACTTGTTCAGGGCTGGGCAGCACTCAGTGACAAGGTGGCAGTCATGTCCTTGCCAGCAGGTTCCACTTAGCAGAGCTCAGCTGGCAGCTCTGGAGATGCAGGTGTAGCCTTGGGGAGAGCGGAGATGTCACTTTCTCCTGCTCTGCAGAGGATCTGAGCCAGCTATTGCCCTAGTCCAAGACTCCTTGCCTCAGGATGGGCAGTTTTTTCCTTTTATTTTTGGAATTCTCTGGTTTTGACTAAGACAGCTTGGATTTGAAGGTGTGTGTGGAGAGGGTAGTTTGGCCATTAGATTATATTATCCTTCTTCTTTTTAATGGATGATAGCATTGTAGAGGGATTACCAGGCTTGGGATTCTCCTGGCTTTGACTGAGCACAGTCTGTAGGTTTGGTTCTCTTAACGTCAACAGAAGCTCTGAGCATTCCTGTTAAAATTAGTGTGAAATGAACTCCCAATGTCCTGAAAGATGAAGGCTATCCCATCTGTCTATCTGCTGCTTTAATGGAGAGATGAAAAGGTTTCATATTGTAACCTGAGAGAGAATTCAAACATCTGAGAAGAAATTTCAGGAGAAGACTCCATTTCTTGCAGATCAAAGGCTGACTTTAGGGAATCCTCTATTCTCTGGCCAAAAGGGAGCTATTATGTTTAGAGAAGCAGTGTGTAGACCAAAATCCTTCTGGTGATGAAACCTAGAGCTTGTCCTGACCAGTGGCTTACTTTTTAGAAAAGACTACCTTCCAGTCCTAGAGGCTTCAGCTATTATGCTGGTCTCTGAGCTGCCTCCTGGGATATCACCAAAGAAGCATTTCCACTGTAATCACTTTAAAGAGCAGGAGTCAGCTGGCAGTAAAAGCTGAGTCCTTTTGGTGTGTGTTCTTGGGTTGTTCCACATTCAGAATTCAGCCCTGTCAGAAGAGCTGCAGAAATTTTCACATTTTCCCTGGGAAAAAAAAGTTTTGTCTTTTTAGTATCTCTGTTCCTTGTCTACGATGTAGAGTTAACAGCATGTGCTCCTTCTCAGGAGCACAGTGAGGAAAAACCCATCTGGTTTGCGAATGCTCAGACATTGCTCTAATGGAAGCCATGTAAATAACTGGATAAATTATTTCAGTGAGATTGTCTGTCAAGTATAATAGGTAGCAGGGTCAGACTCTCTTTGCAATGATTCATTTCTTTCTGGCTGAGTGGGATTTGTGTTCACAAGCCACTGTACTGAAGCAGCCTCTGATTTTTGCGGTCTCTGTCTTTTCCCTGCCTACAGTTTTTGCTCCTTGATCTCTTGCTGGTGAGCTTCAGGTGTGATCTGTGAACCTCCTATGGTCAATGTCTGCACAGGGTAGGCTCCATGGTGCTGCCGTAACACAAAACTAAAGGGTAAATTATTAGAAAATAATCTAGAATTTGTTATAATTTGTCAGAATTTTTGCCTTTTTCCTTTCATGAAGTTGTGGTGGAATTGTGGGTTTTAATTGTGGGATAAGACATAAGGGTGAAAATAATGAAAATAACTATTCAGATGTGAGTTCCTTGGGCAAATTTGTTCATTCTGAGCTTTGCTTTTGGTGTTTCAAAGAGGGGGGATATGGGCTCACAGCTGGTGTGCCAGCTCTCTGCCCTGCCAGGCTTGCTATGAGAGCTGGGGCAAACTGCGTAGGCTGCATTTACATGTCTTCATCTGACTGCAGCTCCTGGATGGACTTGAACAAGTTAACTAAGTCTTCACTAACATGAGTGCACCTGTCAATAGCTTTGCTGTCAGAATGGAAGGTGCAATGAACTCAGAGGGGTGAATGATGAGGCAGGGTGATGGGTGGGGGGGACAGGAATGTCCCAAAACAGAGCACTGCAATGAGGGGTAAGATGTGTGTTCACAGCCCACATTTCTCACTAGTACAATCTCCCACTTGGAAACTGGGACAAGAGTGGTTCCTTGTCTCTTCCATGAGGAGGAAGCATTCAGTGAAAAGTTCACACATGGCTGCACAATTTCTCAGATTGATTGTGTTAAAATATTTATTGTTTCTACAAACATTTGCTGCTAGCATATATGTAGGCTAGGATTTTTTCAGAAAGCAAATGATTGCAGCTAAAGCACATTTTGAAGCAACCTGCAGATGAACATGAAGGAAAATTTTTACACTGCTTTGTATTTACACTTAAATAATATTTTCATTGCATTTTGTTTCCAAATAATGTCAACATTCTTTCCCATCAGATAGAAGATGTAGTTAGAAATATCCATTGAAGACTTGTTTTTTGATGTTTCCACAGGTCACTAAGGATTTTCCCTGGAGCGTGACTTCGAATATGACACTTCAGTAATGCAGAAGCTGTAAGTAAATAATATCATATTTGCAACCCTTCTTTGAGAGCTGTGTTTACACTCTTTTCAGAGCTTTGCTGGAACTCATTTTAGCTAGACTTTATCTGCCTTGCAACAGGCTTGCAAGGAGGTGACTGGATGACATGGTTTTAAAGTGAATCGTGCCATTTTAGATGCTTGACTTTATTAGCTTCTTGTTTAATTTAAGAACTCCAATGATAGTTGCTTAGTCTGCAGGAAGAAAGCCCAAGACATCTGTCAGTATTGCAGGCAGTGCCACAAGCAGATAAAAATAAAAATACCTCATTAGCGTAGATTATCAGTGAATAAAATGCAATGATACATTACTGAAAGCTGGCGTGCAAATTGGCACAGAACAAAGGCCAAGAACCTTTCTTTGCCTGTGAAATCACTAATTAAAAAGGCCTACTAGAAGCTGAACAAATGAACCCAAGGGACTGCTGACCTGATCATGTATTTGTTGGCCTTTGGTAGCTTGATGTCCAAGTTCAGCATCTGAGGAGTCTTATCACAAAGGTAACCATTTATGCAATTCCTGCTTATGAATGCTTGAAAAAAGTACAATTTCCTTCTCTTCTTCAACTTTTCCATCTTTTTCTAAGGTGAATTAGTTAGCTGCTAACTTTGGTATCTCTTTTCTGAATTCTGCATTGTTTTTCCTAATCAATTCTCTTAGATCTGCTCAATCTCCATTTAATTTAGTTAGCTACTCAACATCCAAACCTTTTGTAATAAAGAGAGTGCTAATTTTTCTGTTTATTTCAATTGCCTTTAGTCATGTGTTATCATATAACTCAATCATCCAGAAACAGAATTTGTAATTTAATCAATAAAAGAGGCCATTTTTCTCAAGGAGATGAAAATAGAAAGAGCTCAAGGAAAATGCACATCGAAAGGAAGGTGAAGAACAAAAAAGGGTGATAGGAACTGTATTTTGCACTTAATAGCTGCACACCCTGGTGGCTACATCTGCCTGGAAAGTAGCAAGCAAAAGAGGTATCACTATTTTAGAATTAATAGATCTAATTATTTGATCTGTGCACTCATCTTGCAAAACCTACAGGGAAAATCATGGATGTTACTCAAGTTGCTATGACAAGCACCTTGTCTCAGGTCCGGATGTTGGCAGCCCTGTACATGAGGAGCAGTACTGTTCATATCAAGGGAGACACCAACAGAAGAAACTGTGCTGTGTTAGATCCTCCATCCTTTCTGTTCACAAGCCTTTTTGTTGTGTTTCTGTAGCTTTAGACAAGGGCAGAGGAGGGAGCAGCTGTGGCATCAGGCCTGTCTGGTTGTGATTGCTGAGGAGCTCAAGGCTTTGAGCAGAGAGATCTCCTGCCCCCAGTAGAAGGTGTCTGTGAGCCTGCACTGTCCCTGCCTCTGGGTTTGCTTCTGCTGCCCCAAAGGAGGGGATGGTCCTATGCTTGCTTGGCAGAATGAGAGGATGGCTATTCATTGGCAGCACTGAGAGCTCTCCTGATTGCCTGCCCTGGCCCATCTGAGACATGCAGTGTCTGGAAAAGCATCTCTGCTAGTTCTGCTGGAAGTGGGAACTTTGCTCCAGGGATGAGGTTTATTTTGCATTCAGCCTTTGGAAGGCAACATGCCCTTTTCACACAGCCAAACAGCTTTGAGCACAGCCCAGGGGGAGATTGAATGCCTCACTGGAGAGGCACTTGTGCTGGGTCACATCTGGGAGTGGCTCCTTGGCTTCATAGTGAGATTGCCTGGACATGTCTCAAATACCAGGCCACTGAGGAGCCAGCCATGGTTTTGCCGATAAATTGCTTTTAAGTATCATGGTGTCAGCTTGGCCAGGTCCTCAAAACTCAAAATGAAAGGTATGAAACTATTCATTCAGAAAATGTTAATATTTAAAATGGCAGTAAATCATTCGGTATCAAAAGGCTGCTTTGTTTGTGTCTGTCCCAAAGTCTGACTGCTCATGCCATAGCCCCTTTTTCTGCAAATCAAATGTTAAGCCAGCCATTGGAACACACATCTTAGTAAAGAAAACCTTAATAATAAAACATTTTGGAGAATTTTTAATATGTGGGGTGTGGCATTTGTCTTGAAGATTTTAATATTCTCCTTGAGTGCTACTCCAGATTGAATAAACAGGTATTTAGAGAGTCTTCAGGTGCTTATTTTCAACCTGAGTTGACAAACTTTTCCTGTGGTAAGCACATATTTCATAAGACAGTAAGACAATCAGCTGATGAACTCTACAGTAAATAATCTTAAAAAACCCACAAAACAACACTCTAAGCACTCTACAGCAGAAGCTATCACATAATTGTGATAGAGGTTTACCTCAGGGTTTGTTAACTGTTGAACATCATGAATTGAGGAGTGCCTGGACAACTGTTGCATTGGAATTGACTGCCCAAGGAAGTTTTGGAGTCACCACCCCTGGAGGTGTTCAAGAAATGACTCAGCACCATGTTCTAGTTGACAAGTTGGAGATTGGTCAAAGGTTGGACTCGATTACCTTAGAGGTCTTTCCAGTCTAAATGATTGTGTGATTCTGTGATTGAAATGGCTTGGTCTGAAATTCTCGGCAATTCTGCCTCCCTGCAGCCCTCTTGAATTCAAGTCCTGCTTCTGTTTTGCACAGCAGTACCAGAAGGTTTTGGACAAGGAATGTGTGAAGTGTGCCAATCAAACAGCTACAAAATCTCCAGAACTGCAACTGGCTGACAAATCACTCCCTCTGCCCTTGGAAAGTATCATGGAAGCCTCTTGTTGCATAAGCAATATTGTAAATATTGTTCATCTTTTTTACATAAACCTATGTTTAAGTCTATTCTCCAACCTTTTGACAGTGCCAAAGGATTACCAAACATGCACCATACGATGGCTTATGATCCCTGATTCCTTCTGGTGTGCTCCAAATAATGTCATCAAAGCCAGTGCCATTCTGCCTTTTACGTTTGGCCAAATATGAGAGCAGAATTTCTCCCACTGAGTAGCTTAATGTGCTGTATTTGAAGATTGACTTTAGAAGCAACGGCATTTGGCCTGGCCAAAGCAATCAGTATTTTGCCTGGCCAGGCAGCCTAAGGAACCCAGCTGTAAGAAGTGAAAAGCTTTCTGATGAGGACTGTGGTTGAAGACATTTCTGGGAGTTGATTTAACACTAAAGAGCTCAGTGCTTTGTGGAACTGGAGCATCTTCAGAAGTAAGCAATGGCACATGCAGGCTGCCCCTCTGTCCTTACCACAGTAATGACTTTGTCTTTTCACCTAAAAAAAGAAGAAACTAAATAATTTTACTTTAGTCCTGCTTTCCAGTGGCATTTTGCACAAATTATGCAGGTGCATAGTATGTCCAAAAATATTTACATATGTGTTCATTCAGTTTTCACCACTAATATCCTTTGCTTTTAAGATGCTAAAACATTTTGAAACACCTGGTTTGTTTTTTCTGTCCTGCTTCCTGCACAGAATCGCCCATTTTAGTGATTCAATGCAGATCAGTTATTTTGGGGGAAAAAAGAATGTTGCCACCGCTTTCAGCTCATCTCTTGAAGGATGTTGGGTTTTGCTTCCACTGATTTTGAATCCAACAGGCTGCAGAAGGGCTGGGTGTCATTTAGCTATTAATGATTTTTGTTTTCCTGATCATTGTGAAATGGCATCATTAACACAGGGAAATTACCATGCTTCACTGTGCTATGTCCATGGTACATTAGAGGCCCTTTTCCACTGGTAAAGCTGAGTCTATTCTTCTGTAAAATCAGGAGCCCATTGGCAGTTCTTTGGCAAGTGAGACAGAGAGACTATTTAATGAGAAGAAGAGTGGTCTAATAAAGGGGAAGAAGTCGAACATGACAAGTGTAAGGAAAGACAGCGGACTGTTGGTTCATAAATCACTGCATAATCAGACCAAAATATTCATCCATTTGCACAGGGCCAGGGAGGAAGAAGACTGCAGTTTTGGGGTAAATGAGAAACACAATTTTTCCAAAGTGCATTTTAGAAAAGTCAAGCAATCCATCCATTTCTCTTCCCTCTTCCAAGTGTTGTGTTTTCAGGCTAGTTGAAACTGGTTTGTATTGCTTAATTTTCTTCTTTGAAATGGCATATTGGCTTTTGGTGAAGAAATTGGACTTATGCTTGAGTATGTCTGGAATTTACAAATGGGGTTTCAGTTTAATAAGATGAAACCAATTAACCAGAAAAGTCATTGCCAATGGATTTTACAAGTACATAAAAATATATTGCTTTTTCCTGAAACATTTCATCACCCTTTTACATGGTCCTTTTTCTTTCCTTTGCCACCAGTGACAAAGAACTGTGATGAATTTTTGCCCTCATATTTTTTCCTGAAAATGTTGATCTCTGGTCCTGATTGTGTATGTGTGTGTAGGGGGGGAATGTAGGCATGTGCATATGCATCTATTTATTTCTGTTGTTTATTTTTCACCCCAGTGTTCAGTGTGTTTAACTTGTGGCCTGAGGAAAAACAGAGCACACAAGCTATAAAAAGTTGTTCTTGAAAGGTTACTTAAAGTGGCACAGGACCCAAGGGCTAATGAGCAATCTCTCAAAGCCAGATGCTAATGCAACTGCTGAAACATTTGGTGCAACAGAGACACTGAAGAAGGCAGTAGCACCTGGTTGTTGCCCCACTGCATCCCTGGGAGAAGACATGTCTCTTGGAAGCTTTTCTGAGGTCCCTCATAGTGCCAGCTTTGCCTTGCAACTGAAGGTGGAAATGAGCTCTGTTTTCTGCCTGCCTGTCTCTGAACAGTATTGCTCATTTAATCACCTATAGCAATATTTTACATGGAGGGAATTTGAACATGAGGCCCTCTACCCCCAAATTTCCATCAGCTCTCTGCCTGAGTAACACACAAGGCATGTGTGCATGCTGAGGAACTGCAGGATTTCTATCTCCATTACCTCAGCCTTCCCCATTCCCTTGTAGCCTTGCCTTCTGCTTAAAATGCAAAGGATATTTATTAACTTCTCTTGAGCATGTGGGGCAGTAACCCAGGCAAGCATTGCATTGGAATGACATGGTTTTCTCTGCTCTGATCAGCTCTGTAAACTGAGGCATAAAGAGTCTGCTTTGATCTCTAATAGCTTTGCTAGGTTGCTTTAGTTACCAGATGATACACAGATGACTAAAACATGGTACTTTGGGGTAAAATAGGGTAGCTGTCCAAGTACATGGCATATGACACCCAAAATTAGCTGTTGCAAACAGACATCTTTTTTCACATCGACTTTGCCCAATCCTTCAAGAAAACATCTGTATCATCTGAAAGAAAAACAAACACTAAATCTGGGTAACGGGAAAGGCTTTAATTCTCTTCTTCCACAAGCAATGGGAGTGCCCTGCAGGACACTGCCCTTTTTGTACCCCTGCTTCCATTTAGCAGTGGTTCTCACATTTTAAAAGTAGGTCTAGATATTTCACCAGCAGCCTGACATCATTACTAAGGCTCTACATATTTACTATATAACTAGTGATCTAATTGAAGGAAATTATTACATGAGGACTTTAAAGAGATACTCCTTTCAGTGGGGTGTGAACTTCAACACAAACTAAACAGCTGCTTCGAGTTCCTCTGGATTTGTAAACTCTCCCATTAGCCACACCAAGTTGTGAATGATGCTGCCCTTCAAAAAGCCAGGACAGCCCAACACCTCCTTCCAGTAGCTGTGATGTGAGTAGTATGTGCTTGTTTACATCCAAACTCTTCTGCTGCTTATTTAATTCTCACTTTTTTTTAGTATATGTTGAATTTCTAGCCTGTCCCTCATAGTGAAATGACCTTGTTCCTCTAGGGAAACCTCCCCATTTCAAACAAATGGTACCAACACCAAATTACCACTTTGTGCTATCCTGTTCTGTCCTGCATTTGTTTTAAAGCTTCCCACGAACCCTTGGCTACTTCGCACAAACTGTTAACTTGAGGGTAATAATTTTGTCTGGGTTTTGTCACAGAAATTCAATTAAGGAGGATTATGAACACAGTTGTAGGCCTGTTTCATTTACAGTTGCAAATGAAACCCAGGCCACACACTGATCATTTATATAGGAGAGGAGATGCTGTGTAGTTTTGAGTGGCTGAATTACCTGCGTGTTCCTTTGTGTGGCTTCACTTATTGTAGAAGGGAGGGGAGTGAGACTTGCAAAATGAATAAAAAAGTGATAGAAAGGCAGGAAAGAAATTACCAAGGGAAAAACTACCCCCACTGTTTTTCCCTAGGAGGCACACATCCCTTCAACACATAATAAACTCCACAGGGAATTTCTTCCTCCTTAGAAAACATTTCCCGAAGGGTAAGAGTGAGTAGTCCTTTATTTATTAATTTATTGTTAACAAAGAGCAATATTCTGTTTTCATGGCCTTGGTTTAGCTCCAAGTCCCAGAGCCACTGGGGACAAGGCATACGGTTTCACTTTTTTTCAGTTCTTATTTCTGGGCTGTGCAAGCCAACTTTTTTATTCCTTTTTTCTCTTTTCAAGTTTTTCTGCAAGCAGCTGAATTCCCCAGGTGGGAAAGGGGAGAGGAGGTGGAAGGGAAGAGAAGATATTTACCATATTGAAACAAAATGATAGCTGCTGCAGAGGCTGGCTCCAGGTGGAAGAACCGTGTTTGAAGGGGATTTGTTTATTTGGGGGATGCCTTTTTGAGTTATGAAGGGCAAAACAAAGGCAAAACATGTCTTGATGTCCTCTGATGAAATGTCTGTCCTTGTAGAAGAGCAATATATCTCAGCTTTGCTTTGCAACAATAAACTTGGGAATTACTTTGCGCCACTCTGGAGATATGTGAAGGTCACTGCACTTGGGTCAACTCTTCCTTCTTATGCAGGCTTTGTCCCACATCTTTGGGCTCTGTCCTCTAACCTTTTGGCTGGGAAATCCCATACTGATTTCCCTGGAGTATTGCCTGCCTGAAGACGTGGAGGATAAGGCTTAGCTCCCATCTACTGATTTTTATTCATAAGAAGTTATCACCAGTTTGCAGATGGGGAAGAGAGAGGTGCTCAAAGGTGGAATCTCAGCCCCAGATGAGTCAAGAATAGGCACAGTCCCAGGCTGTTCCCTGTATGAAGTATTTCCTGCTAGTGAGTGCTGCAGTGTCTGCTATGGAACTTACAGTAATGCATCACCTTTGATTAGAAATCTCTCCAGCCATACTCTATTTAACAACTTGTTTTCCTCTTGTTTCTTGCTTTCTTCCTGATCCTCCAATTCTGGTAAGGTTATACTGTCCTTACTGTGGTTTCAAGTACATGCCTAAGAGGCTTACTGGATTCTTCACCAGATGAGGAGAAATAAGCACTTTTAGTTTCTAGCTTTAGATCAGATACTGTTTCTGTACATCCCTTTATACAGCTTTGACACTATTGAAGACTGAAAGAGAAGCAAGCAGCTTATTAACTCTCAAAAACTTCAGCAAAATCCACTGTAACTGTTGCAATGAAGTGTGAGCAATATCTACTTTTTGTACCACATCCAGGGCAGTTCATCCTGTGGTGAGGGGCTGTTACAGCAACTTACATTTCTCAGCTGTTTTGTGGTAGAGTTGTTTTGTGTCAAAGCAAACTTCCTGTTGAAGTAGAACCTGGATAAAAGAATGAAAGGCCTTAGTGAAGGATGATCCTTGAGTCTCTTGCTTTTTGAGCACCTTTTCTGATGAAGTTAGGACAATGTCCTCAGCTGCTTTCAGTCCAAGTGAGCATGACTTGATGGAGAGTATTATGACTAGATGGATTTGAGACTGAATAACCTTGCAGAAGTCAGTGGATTCATGCTGACACAAAAATAGTGGGGGGAAAAAAGAGTATGATCAGGATTTTGTATACCTATCAGATTATTTTGTTACTACTGATTGGGACAATCTGTGATAATCCAATTTGGTTGTGTAATGAGTGAAGGAGATGAGCATCTCCAGAGGGTGACTCACCAGAAGGGCCTTCCTGTGGGCGACAAGAGCCGATCTTTGGGATTGCTGATCTCCTCCTGCTGACGTACCAAGTGCCTTGCTGCCTAGCCTAGCCCAGCTTTCAGGTGAATAAAGTAGGGTGAGATGAATCCCTGCCTACGTTTCAATCACATGTTTTATATTTGGTAAAGCATATGAAAATAGCTCTTTTTTAGCATCTTTCAATATAGACATAGTAGAGTTAGATCCTTAGCCAGCATAAATGACATAAATGTCAATGCTGAAGAGCTGATTTTGATGGAGTAACTTCTGCTTTGCTCCAGTTCAAGCAGTTTCAAATCTCCATGAAGTTTTTTTGAGGCTGTTCCAGTAGTACCTCTAAGTTTAGTACCTAAACTTCAGCAAAAGGACAATAAGAGTCTGCATGGTATATAAGGTACATGATTTCATATGATACCTTATGATTTGAATAAAGTGCTTTTAGATTCCTGACATCTGGCAGCATTGCCCTCTCAAAATGTAGGAGAGAAATAATCTTTTCAGGTCAATTTTGCTGGAGAGTAAAACGTTTTTCACCAGCCTAGTTTAAAAATTGTATCTGAGCCTTTTGCTGCTAACTGGTTCAGCACAAACAAACTGTGCACACAGGATGTAGCCATTTCAGCAGTTTCCCTTGAACTTGCTTACATTTTAAATTATTTTCTAGGTTTTCTTTTTTTAATAAGCTTTTTTTACTTAGAAGGAAAATTGTGTAGTTGAATCATAAAGCTAGATAAGGAGTTGTGAGCCTGTGTTGGACTGAGGTCCTTTTCAGCCAAATAATGACTTTATCTGCTTTTAATGGAAGAATTGAAAGAAACGTGGGGAAGCAAGACTGAAACACACATGGGAGCCTATATTTCAGCAGTGTGGGGGAGGCTGACCATTGATATGGGACTTAATAACCCTCCAAAGCCACCTCTTTTAAGCAGCTGCAGTAGGAACTGGTAGTGCGGAATGCACAGGCTAATTCTGTTTCAGAACAGCTAAAATTAAATGTTTGTTACAGCTTTATGTACATACACTCTCAGCAGGAGCCGTTTTCCTTCCCTTTAGGCAAACTCAGAAGAGGAAGAACATTTAACAGCCTCGAACTACCCAGTCTGTGTGCCATATGTGTACACCACTGAGCTGTGCCTGTGTTGTCAGTCTTTAGACTCTTCCTGAAAGGTGGAAATCTGGCTGGTTGCTAGCAATCCATGTCCTTGGAGGCACTGGAGGAAAAGGGCAATGCAGATCAGAAAGGGAAGGTCTGAAATTGTAAGCAAACAGAGAAGATCCATCATGCATTTTCACAGATGATAAAAGGCTGACAGTAGCAGTCTTCTTATCAAATAACTAGATTTATTAAAATAGCTTGTGCTCTCATTAAATCGTTTGCTTTTTATGTTTTTGTTTTATTTCATCTTAGTGAAGGTGTCTGGGGTTTTTTCCAACCCTGCTGTTGCTGCTGTGGCAAACTGACTACACCATTTCTTTTGTCAGTGCTTAAAAGAAGCATGGACTGCAGTGTTCTCTTCTCATTGATGTAGTGGGGCCTTAGAGCAAAGCCAGTCCCTGTCATGAAATCTGAGCTTCCTGGAAAATAAATCATAAAATTAATGTTATAATTATGAGTTTGTTCCTTGCAAGATGATAGTGCTAGTGAAAGTGTGGCTTAACATTTAGTTTGGCGTAAGCCTAGTGCTGTCAGCTGCTCTCAGAAAAGGAGGTAGAATCAATAATTTTTAATCACCAGAGAGAAATGAAATGCAGAAACAAAAATGTTGCTAGCATGATATGACATCCCTATGCTGAAAGGACCATTCCTTTCCTGGCTCAGCATTTTGTGTTTTTGTTCCTGGGGGAACAAGCCACTGCTTTCCTCCTTTTCTGAAAACATTTGTAAGATGAGAAGTGGAATATTAATAATTGAAAATGCAAGCTGCAGTAATGCCATTTGCATAAGGATGTTACTTGACCCATGAAAGCTATTTGGAGTTTTTTGGAGAAGAGATCAGCAGAAGAACTGTGGGAGCCTGATGGATCTAAAAGGCTACCTGGCAATAAACTCATTTCTCAAGTGCATCTTAATGTGGTTCCCAAGACTGGAATTCTCTATTTTATTTGTAACCTGTCCTTTTTCCTGGAGGACCTGAGGCACTATCAAGAGAATCAATATTCCCCCAGCATTGGGTGTGGTGGCAGTAAGCACACACTAACGTGGAGAGAGGGCTTTTAAACAAAGGACATGGAAACAGATCCTTCCTCCTGCAGAATTTGCTTTGTGGAGTTTAACAGTGACCTTCACTGAGGAAGACATGTTCAGGATGAACCCATTTGCTCAGCAGCTGGGGTTAAGACTGAGTTGACTTTGCTGATAATTTCACCTATAGTTTCAGCAATTGTGGTGGGTTTTTGTTTGGGCTTTTTAAGGTGTTACTTGCTAAGCTGGATGCTTATGCTGCAGAGCCATCCTTCCATGCTGTTTTGAATGCCAGTGGTACCGAAACATTACTCATAAAGTGCGCACACTGTTACGATTCGTGACTTTAACTCTTAGCATATTTATAGGCCTCATTTCCATTTTTTGTGGTCTCATTAATGGAGCAGCAATAATAAATTGAAATGTTAATGGGGGATCATTTCACCAACAGCAGAAGGTATTAATGAACTTGATAAGATAGTTGAAAGGAGAATAACTTTTTAGTAGTGTAATTTTTTAACCATTGCCCCTGATTGTCTCCTTCCAAACATGTGTAATTGGGGCAGTTTTGAAATTGTGAACATCATATGGACAATTTTTAAATCAGCTTCCTGGATACTTTGCATGGGAGACAGACCATTTGCAGAAATTTGAGCGCGGGCAGCCACTCTGGAAGTGAAGCATGAGCAGACTTTACTGTAGTCCTGGTGGTAGAGATAGAAACCCAGAAAGAAGCACCTTTTGTCTGTGTGAGTTAATGTCATTCATTAATAGAGCGTGAAAAAGTGGTCCTCCTTAAGGGAGGAGGGCAGTTCACATCCTGTTGTGAAGTACTTGGAGACAGTGTTCAAATGTGGTCTCATATGGGACTTAAATTCCCCAACAGACAAGGGAATTGTACCTTAGAGTCCCTTGGTGTCACTGTACCTCACTTTTCCCACCAGGGAAGTGGAGGGCTTTAAGGTAATGGAACACAGTAGGATTTTAAGGCTTGGCCAGTTACTATCTGTGGAGAGTTAGTATCTCCTGAGGGAGAGTAGTTACACTGTGGGCAATCGTCAGCTGGAAGGAAACAGTACCAGACCCCATCCAGGACCTTCCTCAGTGCCACGTTGCTGAAGATCTCTGTGCTGAAATTAGTTACAGCTGTAAAGGCATTTCTATATGCATGTTGAGAAGTTGAAGGCTAAAACTTGTAATACATTTGAAGTTAATTTGCATTCTGGCCCCTGGTCAAGCATCTGTTTGAGTTTTTTGCTGCTTAGTTCTAGGAAGTTTGTTCCCAGTGAGTTTTCATTTCTCTGAGCAGATGTATTAATGCTTTTTGGACTTTGCTTACCCACAAATATAGCAGAAGCCTTGAAGTGGATTGGCAACTTTTCACCTTCCTTCTTTCTTTTCTTTTGTTAAATAATACGTTTAAAGGTGCTAGAGTGGGTAAAGAATTGCATGTTTGAACTGTTTGTTTCCTGCAAGGAAAGAGATTGGCATTTAAATGCGCCATTCAAGCTAATCGTCTCATAAGCAGGAGTCTAGTGACCTAGAAACTAAATCTAGTCTTGTGAGTACAAGAGCAAGAGTAAAAGCACAACTTTTCTGAGAAAATAGAAAAAAATTGTTTTCAAATGATATATGATTGGTCTAATTTTCTCTCTCTCTCTTTTTTTTTTTTTTGTAGATACCATTAATTTGAAAATTACTTGTGTGAGGTGCCGTTGTTTTGCTTCTATGCAGGCAAACTGTGTATGCACCAGCCCTCTGAGCTAAGCAGAGGGTGAGCAAGTACATATGGAGAAGGATAGATAAATGCCAGTAGAGGGCCATTTGAAACAGGAAGGGAAAAAATAAAAAGGAAGATTATCTGTCTAGCCTTATTGGCAAATGATCAGAAAAGTGACTGGAAGCATTATATTTCATTTTCTCTTGCTTAGGGCTTGGTCCAAAAATCATCAAAATAAGTGGGAAACTGCATGGAGTGCTTCATTTTGGGCTGGGATGCCCAATCTCACTTACTCTGTCTCCCTGAAACAAATAACAAAGTGCCTCAAGCAAATAAAGATATTTTCGACAACTAGTACTATCAACACTACCTGGCACTGGCAAAGAAAACTCATCTATTGTTGCTGTAATGACTCTTCAACATGTAGAGAGGAAACCACTTGCTTTGGAGATGGATATTATAACCTAATCGCTTGACATGGAGTTATGTGTGCCATAAGGTGTCATTTTTAGATAGACAGGTGACCTTGAAATGCTTGTAACGGTTTGCTGCATCATCATCTTTTAAACTTCTTACTCTTCAGCTTTATTTCAGTTGTGTTTAATTTCCCCCCTGTTTTTTTATGGTTTATAAAGTTAAGTGTGTGCAGATTTGGTTTGGGGATGGAGGTGGAGCACAGCTGGTGGAATGCAGGAGCAGGGAGGGAGATCTTTTTAAAGCAGCTAAACTTGTAGCCAGAAAAGATACTGCATTTATAATGTTCCCATTCTTCTCAATACTTAACAAGAAAAATGATTGTGTGTGTGTGACGTGAATATTTAGCACAGAGCTTTGGTAGCTGACCGCTCTCTTTTCACAGCCATCCAACCGCACACACATTCCTGGGGGATTACCTCACTGCCAGCGCTACTCCAAGTGTGGGATACGCCGAAGCCGACCAACTGCAAAGCTCCTTTCTGCTCACTGCGGTGCTGATTTTAGGCAATGACCTTTAAAACCACAAATCTAACCCTACATCTACCCCCAAAAAGATTTTTCATCTGTTAGCTAAATGGGAGAGATTCTGTGAGTGGAAATACTGTAGAGTCTGCAGGTTACGTGTAGAAATTCCTCTCCAAGCTTTCCACTCCCCTTTGGCTCTAAACACTCAATAACTTGCCAGCCAGAGAATGTTTGTCCCTTCCTTCTCTCTCTCTTATCTCTTTNNNTTCCCTTGTTTTGCATATTCTGACAACACTGTTTACTTCAGCCTGCAGCTCCCACTGCTTTGTGTGCTTTTCTCCCCATCTCACAATCGCGCAAATAAATCACTGAGGAAAATTTGCATTTGATGAGAATTTTTAGGTGATACTAAGTTTTATGGGCTGAATAGAATGTATGTGAGTTGGCTTAATTAAACTGAATTTTCATTTGTGACACAGAGGTCTTTATCTGTACAAAGCTATTTTTGTCTGTCATCTTTTTTGCTATTAAACATGCCAGTGGATTTGAAAACCCGAGGATGACAGGTCTCAGAAAGTATCGTCTCTCTTGTAGCAAAATATCTGCTTATGCCAAGTGAAGCAAATCTGCATCATCAAAGAGCTGAACAGTTAATTTATGCCAGGAATTTCTGAATGCCAAGAGGATGGACTCTGCGGCCCGTGTATGTTGTAGCACCCTCTAGTCGCTTTGTCGGTGACTTGCGTCACTAGAGGAGAGATAAGTCTGGCAAAATTGCTTAGATCAAGTCAAAGTTGATTTAAAGTTTGTCCAGAGTTTCTGTGTCCTGATACACTACTTAGGTTGAAAGTGTCTTCCTCTCCCTTCCCAAAGAATGGTATGTGCCCTGAAGTCCTGCTGGATTTGGCTTTAGTGAGTGCAAGGTTTCTCTTGCCTGTGCCAGTCCCGCTGCCTCGGCAAAGCTAGCACATGGGCATAGTCCACACTGTGATTGCTGGGGCTGTGGGTACACACTGCCTGTTCTGCCACTGAGGTTGAGGTTGTAACACCTGCAGAGCCGTGGGGAGCACATGGGAGGTTCATCCCGTTGGCTGCTGCAGCTTTGTTTCCGAGACATGAAGAACCAGCATCCCAATACCCATGCTCCCATCCACCCTGTTCTTAAATACCTGAATTGAAGGAAAGGGCAGAAATGCCATTAAAGTCTGCATCACAGACCCAGATAGAGCGTCTTTAGTGCATACCACTGACCAGAACCTTGGTCTGTGGTATTTCTCCCTCCATGAGCTTCAGAACCTTCTGCAGGATCCTCATATCCAGCCTGCCAGAGCACAGGTACATGGGAGGGCTCCATGCAAGTTCTGACTTTTTGACTTCTTTTCTGGAATAAGACTGGCAAAGTATAACTTGAGATTGTCACAGTGATTAATACTAATAGTGCTGGTGCAGCTCCCCAGAGTGCATGAAGGACTGATCAAAGTGCTAGTTCCAATTTATTTATTTTTCAGGCCATAGATTTCCCCACTTGGACAACTCTCTTTACTGCCATTTTCCATGCAAGGGGCCTCTGTGCCCCTGAGACTGATACTGCATCTGCTCCTCTGCAAAGACAAAGATAAACTGGCTCATGGAGTGTTGTCATTTTGCTTGCTCTTCGGCATAAGAACAAGCAGTAAGAATGCATTTAAGATGTTAATGAAATTAATGAAAGCCAGATATCGGAAACAGCTGAGATTGTTGCCTGTCTCAGACAGATTTGTACTTCATTTCAATTACAGATGAGCCAGAACCAAACCCCTGATTAGAATTGCTCCAAATTTTGGAACCACATCTCTCAGCTTTGCAGTTTTGACCAGTTTCCAATGTTTCATTTTCTTCCTGTTTTATTCTTCCTTCTGGTTTTACTCCAGGTGTTTCAATGTTTTCATTTTGTCTCTGTGAAAAACTGGACTCAGTGATGGACATGAGACCTGCTGTCAACAAGTCCCATTGGGTCTGCAGAGGCATAATTAGGTTTCAGGATGTGCTGATAGACACTGGGAGAGCATGTACTGGACTTTGGGCTGATAAACACTTCTGTGCCATCTATGCAGGCAGGTGGCTGCCCCTGCTGGCATTCTGGCAGGTCAGTAAGGCAGAACCCCTGGGAAGTCCTCCTTCCGTTAAATGGCAAATGTCTTTTTCAGTGGCCTGAAATGCCCACAACTCTTGATAAGTCCCCAGCTGCAAATCTTATTGATGGTTTGTTACCATACCTTTGCCCGTAATGCCAGATGACCCTATGGACAGTGCAGTGTTCTCCACTGACACATATATAAGTTCCATTGCAGAATTTGTACTTAGATTAAAACAAACAAACAAACAAACCTCTTGGAAACAGTGTATTAATAATGAACAAATTCCTTTTTATGTCTCCTGGATATAAGAGGACCTCGAGCCTCTCTCTGGGGAGAGAGAATGGTCTGAACAGCGCAGTTAGAAATCTTAGAGGCAGCAAGCACACAGGAAAGGCAGGTTTATTATCTTTGCTCTTTCATTGCTGTCCTCAAATCCTAGGAATAGCATTACTTTGGGCCATAGATATTATGCAGTGCATTTTTAGGGGAGGTTGAGAAAAATACCTGATCATAATGGCTTTAAAAACATTGATAAAAGAGGAAGAGGAAAAAATAATTTGCATTAAATGCTACAGTGCTTCATTTACACAATATAATAAAAAGCAAATTTTGTGATTCAAGTAATGATTGCAGGTTATTAAACTGGGCTTTAAAGGCTTTATAAATGAAAGCCCTTTAATAAGTGATGAACGTGGATGATAATGCACTTGAAAATAGGGAGAGTCTTTATTAAGCTTGACACATTTGTTCTCCACCCACCCACTTCCTTGTTACTTTACTTGGTCCCTGGATCACTGTCACAAAAAATACACCAGTGAGACAAAGCTTTAGATGGAATACTACATTGGAAAGCGCCACCTTCCATGGCTGCCAGGGCCTGGAGAACATGACATCTTGGGAAGAGGCTGTAACACCATGGATTTCCTCTGGTCGGAGTGGGGGTCGTGGGGCAGCTAAAGGAGGTGGGACTCCCCTTTCTGAGCCAGATTCATCGCCAGATGGTTTCCATTTATGTGTGTAAGAGATCTCTCCTATGCCAATTGTTCAAACACTGAGCAGAGCACTCACTGAGACATGGAAGTTGCTCTCCCTGGACAGACTTTCAGTTAGAAAATTGGCAGCTGCTGATGCTACAGGCGGGTGGCTGAGAGGCAGAGCCAGGCTGGGCTTCAGCAGGGCCTGACCCAGAGCACAGCAACATCAGTGGGGCTTCCCACTGGCTTGAAGGATCTCACCTGGGCAGTGCTGGAGTGAGAAACTTTGATAATCATTTCACTGCTTCTTTATCTTTTAAAGGGTTAGTTCTGACTGGCACCAGATTGGGACTTACTGACCCAGACAGGAGGTGGCAGAGGGAGAGGCAGAGCTGTGCTGCTGAGCCATGTGCAGCAGATGGTGGAGCCTTCCTTCTCTCAGCCAGTAATAAACCAGTGCTGGTGTAAGGGAAACTATTCCTCTAGGTACTGCCTTTTGATTAGATACGTGAAAGTAGTAAAAATCTTTCTGCAGTGAGGGTGAGCACATCAGACAGCCCTGCCCAACTGCACTTTTGGATAACTTAATTTTACCTGCTCAACTTCCCTCCTTATTTCAGTGGAATATTCTGGTCTATTTTGCCTAAATTATTAAAGACTGATGAGGTTTCCAACCTAGAAGTGGCTGCATTTCAGTGATGGATGAGTTGATTCTTGTGTGGATATAGTAATCAAGGCATTTTTCAGCATCTTCGGCATGAAAGGCACAATATAAACGTGAAATATTATTTTGTGCCATGCAGCTGCTCAAATCTGAAATACACATTATGTCTCGGTAATATAGACAGTGCTTAAGACTGTTAAATTAAACTATTAAAGCCTATATTAAAAACAGAGATGACAGAGTGCAAATTAAATCTGAATTATCGTTAAATTGCTGTGCCAGTAGTTTTCAAACACATTCATAGTGACCTGGAAGGGAGCTGAGGGAGTGGAATGACATTCACACCTCCTAATTGGAGTCATTATCCATTCTTTGTTATCATGCTGCCCACAACAAGGGCATTGCTGGGACACCAGTGATGGGGAGGGCAGAAGGATGTCTGTGGGCCACAAGGGATACATAGGGATGTTTTGAATGTCCTGCCATCTCTCTGGTTTAAAGTCAGGACACGGCCAGGCAGTCACTTTGTCAGATATATAGTTCTTAAAGGCAGTAAAGGACTACAGGCTCTTTTCTGTACTGGGTGACTGCGGTGGGCACATGGGAGGAGAATGGGCGTCATAGTGCATGGCTGCGTTGTGCTTGTGAGAAATGTTTGTGTCCCAAGGACATGTCAGGCCTTCCTCCCCTCTTCTCTTCCCTGCTAACAGCTAACAGGCTCAGTGAGGGCCTTGCTAGACCAGGGTCTTCTAATAATTCCAGCTGTGGGCCTTTATGAACTATCTGGAGGTTTTTTAGTTATCTAAATGATCTGTCTGCCAAAACATGAGTGCACCTGATAGTGTGTTCTCAGGTGCTTTGTCTGGTTCGTTTATATCCAGTTGCAAGTGATGAAATTTTCAGAACTTCCTTTGGAAGTTTATCCCTGCCCCATTCTCTAATAAACTTTCCTCAGTGCATTTTAAAATCAAGATTTTGCCTTTGTTTTCCTCAGGTAATTACTCATGACAGGTGCTCCCTGTACTTCTAAAAATCCCTTTCCATCCTTAATCTATACACGTCCTTGCAGGCTTGTAGGTATCTGTTTCTTGTGAGTCAACCTGATGCCAATCCATCAGTTTGCCTCTTGGAGGACTTTCATGACAGCAGAAAGTGATTAATTTTCAAAGCAGATGCAACCTTTAATCTGCAGAAAGGAAACAAACTTTCCTCTGCTCCTTTGCTGATTGAATCTGGAAACGAATGAATGATACCTGACTCAAATGTGTTTCTAAACTAGTTTTCATTAAATATAATCGGTCAGTGCTGATCATCAAAAGTGTCTTGAAGATTGTCCTACGTGTATATACGGTACTAAAGTCAGAATGAGCTCAGTGATCGATATTCATTCAATGTCTTAATCTGCCCAACAGTATTAAATGGATTTTCACAATGTCCCTGCAATGCAGGGAAATAATATAACTCTTGAGCAAGAATATTAAAGTAGAGAGGATAAATGTTATGTCCAAAGCAATGCTGAACAATTCCTGACTTGAATCTTTGTATCTGTCATCCTGCTGTTTGTCATCATCAACCAATGCAGTTAAAGGTGGGGAAAACTCCCAAGGATGGCCAGGAAAAGCCAAAAACTGACAAAATTGGAGGAAACATCTCAATGTGGTTTCCCCTGTAGAAGCTTTTGTATTCCCAGATGTGTCAACTACTTGTCTCCAGTGGCTAAGAGGGGCCTAAACCTGAGCACACACACAACATTAGATCCGAGTATAGTTTATTTGTTGTCTGGGTGGTTTGTTAGTTACTAGGCTCCTGTACAAATGATGGTGTCACGTGAAAGGGAGGGAGACAGAAATACAAAGATTTCTAGTCTTAACTGTATTAATTAAGTTATTAGCTGT
>JAOXXN010000102.1:27980301-27999074 GCA_026770055.1 Myrmophylax atrothorax | reverse complement strand
GCTTCATTGATGTATTGTCTGTCCCACTTAA
Source organism: Myrmophylax atrothorax (assembly GCA_026770055.1). Taxonomy (NCBI): domain Eukaryota; kingdom Metazoa; phylum Chordata; class Aves; order Passeriformes; family Thamnophilidae; genus Myrmophylax; species Myrmophylax atrothorax. The sequence continues at coordinate 27,999,043 of JAOXXN010000102.1, read as the reverse complement.
CTGGAAGCCATAGATGATTATTCTTGAAAGTTATGAATTGCTGTCGTTATTCCTCTGGAGCTTTTTAATCTCTTTTGGGTCTAACCATTAACAAGAGAAGAATTAAATATTGATGGGAAATAATGAAAACATTTTAAATGGGCTGAAAAATACACAGTTGTCATGACTTTGAAAATGTTCAAATTAAACAGTAATATTTCATTTTTCTCTAGTATGTCACAAACCTACAAGTGTACATTCCAGCTCAAAACAACTGTCCCGTGTAATGGTTTCAGTTTTACAGATGTATTCACCATTAGCCTGTGTGTGAAGACTACTAAGCAGTTTTTAATTAACTTATGTCAAATGTTGCATAGCAGTACATCAACAAGAACTTACAAGAAGAACAAATCTTAATTCAGCTCAGATCAATACATGTACATAATTCATTGCACCTGTACAGAAATACCCAGCAAAGACACCTTAACTCTGACCTGTGAGGCTTTGCAGGCAGCAGAAGTCTATTTCAATAATTATTGCAGTAACAGGGATGAATAGGAATATATCCTCAGATGCTTTTGCACATAGTAGCACTTAATGATTCCTTTACCTGCCTGCCTGCACTAAATTGTGTAAGTTACCTTCTGCAGAGCTAGGAGCTGAACCAGGTTTTCCAGCCCCGTTAGCCCCAATTCACATCCTCTTTGATCTTGTAATGGCTTGATGGAAGTGAATAGCATGGATCTGTGGTATGGATTCATCTGCAGGTATCTCTTTCTTCAGCAGACTCTAGTTTTGCCTTTTCAACTCCTCAGAGCCTGTCTACCTGGCAGTGTCAATGCGTTTGTACCACGAGTTTGGATCTTTGCAGCAGCATTATGACCCAGATATTCTCAGGCAAGTTGTGTGGCTGTCTCCATTCTGCTGTGACTAAGTTGCTGATGATACCTGTAGTACACATTTTTAAGATGGTGTGAGTGTATCTGCATCTGGCTTAGGGATTCCAGGGTAGATCAGTTCTAAAATGTGAGATGCTCCTCATTTAGGCTGGTGAGATTACAAAACCTGATTGGACTGTCCAGAAAACTATCTAGGTGATATTGAAACTTTATAAGCTATTATTTTTGCACACCAGGAAGAACTGCCCTTTGGGAAGAAAAAAGTCTCAATACTGTTCACTATGTGAAATTTTTAAAAGCACTTCTGCTTTCCTACACTTTTGTCTTGGCCATTTGCTTTTTCCTCTGGTGGAGAACAAGTGCTTGAGTGTGTGACAGCTGGTTCATGTATGACTGGGTACCATCACCAAATTTCTTACAGTGGCCTGGTTGCCAATGCTTAGTCTGAAGCCAGTGACTAAAGAGGTCCATGGGTGGATATTTTTTGATGAGATATCACCCACAGCACTGCATCAAGAGGAGATCTGATCTGAAGAGATCAGATAACTGTGACAGACAATTACGTGGACTTTGTTTCTGAGTTGCAAGAAAGTAGTTTGGCATAGCCAACAACTTTCCTGCATAGCAGGATTTTCGTCTTAGCAATCTGTGCACAAAACAGTCAGGAACATGATGTCTACTTTCACAATTTTTCCTTATTCCTATTGCCCCTCAATTGGTCACTGAGGTACAAAGATGGGAAAATTTAAATGTGCAAATGGCCAATAACAAGTAGTTTTTGTGTAACTCACTACCTTGACAGAGCTCTGCAGCAGCAGCATTTCCAGTCCATTCTCTCCAGCTGATCCCTGCTACCAGCTCTACTATATAAAACAGACCAGGTTGGGACAAACATGAGTGTGTAACTTATCCATCCCTGCACCTCTCCAGCAATAGCCTCTTGCTGCATAAATCAATGAACTGTGTGCCTGATGAGGCTCAGAATAGGAAATCAGGGATTTTCACGTCTCATTGTGGTTCCTGTCTGAAACTGGTGTGGCCTCCCTGTTACTGGCAGGTTAGTGACAGTAAAACATTTTACTGAGAATCTTTGGCAAGGAGGGGGTTTATTTTGTGTGTTTTTTCCATCTGACAGATGGGTTTTGGTTGAAGCAAGGGTAGAAATTCTCCACAGCAGTTGCAGGGAGACTTGGCCACATCCACTGGCATTAATTATAATAATTGTCCTTTGTAATTAGCTGTGTGCCAGAGAGGGAGGCACAACGTCACGTCTCTGCTGACTCCGTCTGATTGTTGGGTCCTTTTGTGGATTGCTCTCCCACAACTGGGAAACAGATTGTTTGGGCTGGAATTAGAGAGTTGTAGGTAGGCAGCAGCTGCTCATGAGATTTTTTTATGTGCTGGTTGGATGTGTGAGATCAAATTGGTTTTGTTCATTTAACAGCCTCTTCAGTGGAGGAGGAAGAACAACATGAGCCCCTGTAACTGGTAATGTTCTATTTTGATAGAGGCTCTGCCTTAGATGAAACTTAGGTGTATTTACATTTCTGTAAAGAATCGATTCCTGTTGCCCTGCAAGTGTAGGAAACAGCTCTACATGTACCTACTCCTGGTGGAGAAATCCTTCCTCATTGCATGTCATACCAGCCAGTACAGGCGACATTTGACCTGAACTTGATGTAAGCATTTACTCAGTGAATGTAGCAGTACTGAAACTACACAGGGATTTTCTGCCTTCTGATTTAAACCTGGAGCTGGTCTCACTGTCAAGACCCTCCCATTTAACATGTCAGCCTGTGTACAAAAAGGAGTCTTTCGTCCCAGCCTCACTGATGGTGAAGAACCCAGGTTTACACATTTCTTTAGCAGGCTCCTCTGCTTTCTGGGGTAGCAGGCAAGTAGTCTAAAGCTTCACAATTTTCCCTAGAATGATTTCACATCAGTGGGAATGAGGGACTTATTTGGTATATTTTATACAAGAGTGATAATCTTCACCAGGTGAAGTGTGAATATTGCAGGTGGGTTACTGCAATAACCTATGTAAGTCCTGTGGATAGCAAGGTTGGGATGATAGGGATTATACTACTAAATTTTCCTCTGAAACTTAGTCCTTCGTATCATGTGTAGCCAGTCATATCAAGCTACAGTGGACAGAAGTCTGCTGTCATTCTGACTCAGCAGAACTGGAACATTCTCCACAGTGTATAGTACATTTGATCACATCTGCAGCAATGCTCAGTCCCCACAAACTGTTTCACCCTAAAATGTCAATGCATTTCACAAACCTAACAATGGTGTTTTGATAACATGAACAGGCAATCTAAGCACTCCATCACCAAAAAACAAGTTAGTCTTCAGAAAGGTTTAAAGAACTGCCCAAACTGCTGAGATGCCCAGTTCTTCCTGGGCAGTCCTGCCCCTAAACCTCAGACCTGCCTGTTGTGATCTGCTGATGTGAATGGTGCACTTCTCTTTTCAGTGGTCTTGGACTGAGTTACAATCTGCCTCCTGCAATATCATGTGCGAATTGGTGTTTCATGTTTAGGGTACAGCATCAATGCAATATTGAAATGAAATCTGATTTGTGTCACACGGTCTTGACAATGTAGAAACTGCAGTCATGCTATGAGTGAACAGGTAACCAACCATGCTGAGCCACAAGATGGATGTTGTCCAGAGAAGCTCCTGTGCAGAATGTTACAAAGCCTTGATGATAAAATGATGAAATTCTCAAAGCAAAACAAAGATACTCCACTTACTCCACTCCTTAACTGTGGAAAGAAACCCATGCTCTTTTTATTTTTGGCCTCATGTCAAAACAAGGCTGACACCAGGGATGGAGCTGACTTTGCTATATTCAATTTGGAGATGTAGGAGCACAATGATACAGCTTATTTTGGCACCTAAATCCAAACTTTCAGAGAAAACAAGAAAATCTACATCTTCCTTCTGCACCAATTGCATCAGATGACTTCAGCCTATGATATTGCATTGCATTATTAAAGCTAAACTCCAAGGGAGCAGGTGGCCCTGTGATGTTATTTCACCTCCCAAGCTGGTTGGCAAATCTGTCATGTTAACATCAAGTGAGAATAAATATTGGGTGCTGAAGTCAAGGATTTTTTTCAAAAGCAGGGAGTTACTGATGGTAATGGCTATTAGTGTTAAATGTTTGCATTTCTTACTATGGTTTGTACTAGTCATTGTAGAGAGGAAAAGGAGACAGTATTTTCTTTGAAGACCTTAAATTCCCAAACCATTTTGAAAGCTTGGGAGAGTTGGGACTATTACTCCTCTTAAGGGTCATGTCTATGTAAAAGCTTAGAGGGTTATTTCTACAGGCTTGACTGGAGGAGAAGGCATGGATCAGAGCAAGAAATCCATACTTGTTGCCTGTTTGCATTCTGCATAGTTTAAATCAACTCCAAATTGAAAAGAGAAATTTAAATAGAAAGAAAACCCACATCCAGTGTTTTCAGTATTCAGGAAAAAATCAAAACAACACAAGGGAGAAAATCTTCATCTCAATCTCATCGTTGCATTAAAGGAGATGTACTGAATTTGCAGAATGGCTGCAGCAAGTTGTGAATAATTTATGAAAGGGAAAAATTGCTTCCCTGTGCACAGAGAAAATTCAAACAGCTGTGCAGTTTGCTGTGTGCTGGTTGCACAGATACACTGGCATCACTGGGGACTCATGAAGAAGAATATAGCAAATCCAGAGTTCCCAAGTTTTCCCTCCTGCTCTGGCTCAGTCCTTAAGAAAGTTTAAAATTACTTTTATTGCTTATAATCAATTTTTTTTCCTTGTGTCTTTTTTTCTCCTCTGTTGGCAACTGGCTAGTTAAAGGAAGGAAAAGGAATGAAAAATATACACAAAGAGGCCAAATAAGGAAACACAACTCTAAATATGTTATAGAGAAGGTTTTTTCTTTTTGAAGCTCACTCTTCTCTTTTTCAATGTTGTTGTGTATTTACTGTAGATGAGAAGTCAGGATTAGTGGGCTTGGCAAAAGTCAGTGCCTTCTAATACCACAAACCAAACCTTGATTTTTATCTCCTCTGTGTTCACTCACTACCTTGAGTAGTCAATGTAGACATCAAGTCGTATCAGGACTGGCTGAGACAACTCAAGTTCTTCAGCCTGGGTGAAAGGAGGCTCGGGGGAACCTTATTGCTCTCTATGTACAACCTGAAAGGAGATTGTAGTGAGGTGAGAGTTGATCTCTTATCCCAAGTAACAAGTGATAGGACAAGAGGAAACAGCCTTAAGTTGTGCCAGGGGAGGTTTATATTGGATATTAGGAAAAATGTCTTCATTGAAAGGGTTATCAACCACTGGAACAGGCTGCCCTGAAATGTGGTTGAGTCACCATCCCTAGAGATGTTTAAATGACCCGTGGTGGCACTTAGGGACTAGTTTAGTGGTGGACTTGGCAGTGCTGGGTTAACGGTTGGCCTCAATGATCTTGGAGGTCTTTTCCAACCTAAAAAAGCCTAAAAACCTAACCATATGAAGATCAGCAAGGAGAAGTGCCAGATTCTGCTCCTGGGATGGGGCAATCCTGGATGTACAGACAGACGGGGGGATGAGATCTGGAAACCAATGCCATGGAAAGGGACCTGGGGGTCCTGCTTGATGGCAAGTTGAGTATGAGTTAGCAATGCCCTGGCAGCCAGGAGGGCCAGTCATGTCCTGGGGGGGCATCAGGCACAGCATCACCAGCCAGGCAAGTGAGGGAATTGTGCTGCTCTGCTCAGCACTGGGGCAGCCTCACCTTGAATATTGTGTGCAGGTTTGGGCACCACAACACAAGAAAGATTCTAAGCTCTTAGAGAGTGTCCAAAGGAGGGCAACAAAGATGGTGAAGGGCCTGGAGGGGAAGCCGTCTGAGGAGTGGCTGAGGGCACTTGGTCTGTTCAGCTGGAGAAGAGGAGATTGAGGGGAGACCTCACTGCAGTTACAACTTCTTTGGGAGGGGAAGAGGAGGGTCAGGCACAGATCACTTCTCTGTGGTGACCAGTGACAGGACCCAAGGGAAGGGCCTGAAGTTGTGTCAGGGGATTTTTAGGTTGGATATTAAAAAAGGTTTTTCACCCAGAGGGTGGTTGGACACTGAACAGGCTCCCCAGAGAAGTGGTCATAGCACTGAGCCTGACAGGGTTCAAGCATTTGGATGATACTCTCAGGCACATGGTGTGACTCTTGGGGATGGTTCTGTGCAGGGCTAAGGGTTGGACTTGATGATCCATGTGGGTCCCTTCCAATTCAGCATATTCTGTGATTCTGTAAATGATTCTCTCATTCTGTAATTTTATATGACAAGTCAGACTCTGTTCAAAATAAGGTTGGTGCATCAATACTTTGCAAGTCAGACCTTCAGATTTTTTTTGTCTTGATAGTCTCTGGATCAGAAAATGAGACCTGTGCCAAGTTATGTGGCACATTTATGGTGGTGTTAAGTAAGGTTTAGGGCCAGCAGGACAGGTTATCTGTGCTCATGTTTTTGGAAGAGAAGGGGATCAAACACAAGCCCATTAGTTACTTAGCTTTCATTTGAATGAAATAAGCTTTTAATTTAAGCTTTAAATCCTACACTCTAAATTTAAACAGATGAGTGAATAGCAAAACACAACTCAAAGTGCTGTTCCTCAATTCTAGGAGAAACTTTCTCTGATGTGCTGAAGAAAACACAGACAATTAGTCATTTTTATGCTTTCAAAGCATTGGTTTGATGGTGCCAAACTTCTTCTGACAGATCTCGTCTGCTTCAGTTATCTGCCACTCCAGCTTATGAGGTTTCTAGGGCAACTGTCAATTTTCACAGTGAACCACCCAGCATATTCTCGGGATTCATAGAACGCTGCCTTTCCTTTAGCACTCGTAGATTTCAGTAGCTCAATTTCTAAAATCACAACAGCAAAGCATTATTATTTATGAGAACAGGTGAATGATTTCTTGTTTTGGATTTTTGCAAGCCTGATGGTTAGGAAGGCTTCAGCTTTCTCTGGGGAGTGTCTTCACAGGCAAAGTGTGTTGGCCAAGAATATTGTTGTAACCTTCTTGAACTTTGTTGGGAGGAACATGAGCTTCATTGCTCTGGAAAAATGTAGTTGTCTTAGCCTGGGAGATGGGCTTAGATGAGAAACAAGAGAGGTGAAGAAAAAGGCAGTGGAAGCAAAAAGCTCTGAACTGCTACTGCTGAGAGAGGGAGCTTCTGCAGATTGTCCATGAAATTGCTTCTTTTAAAGACTTAGTGCATCTGAGTAAAATGATATGGGATTATTTGTATTGGTAGAACCTGGTCCTAAAAGGATAGGAGCTGGTTTCCTAGCTAAGGGAAATGGGAACCTTTGCTCTGTAAGTCCACAGCCTGGGGGGAGTTCAGTGGGATGCTGTGGTTCCAGAATGCTTGTTCAGATATGTTTATTCTGGGGAGCAGGAAAACAATAAACTAAGCTATCTGGAAAAAATAATTAATCTGATTAGTCTGAAATTGCAGATTCTGGGGGGAATTGTGTTTACATGTTACGATAATTGACTATGTTTGGCTCCAAAGCTCTGTTCTTGGGACACTTTTTTGTGAAATACGATTATTTTATCATTCCATGTAAGATGGATAAATAGTGATAAAGAGATGCAAGGAAGCTGCACCACAGCTGGGTGCAGTCAAGACAAGAGACATGGAGTCCACCGATGTATTCACAGAGACATTCCCCTGTTTATTGTGGTCCAGTGGTGTCTGAGAGCTCTTTGAGAACACTTTTAGGCTGGATATTGTGTATTTGAAAAGCATCTAGCGTGTTGGGGGCAGCTATTGAGGAAAGCAGTATTCTTCATTGCCCATTGGTATCATTCTTCCTGCACTGTGTAGAGGCAGCCCCCAAACAGCGTTGGTCATTCAGATCTCAGTTTCCAGGCCAAAATGTAACAAAGAGGCTTGCTGGCTCAAGAGCTAAGGATAAATGGGTACCATGCCTTTCACCAGAACTTCTCTATGAGGTGGTAGAGTGGCAAGGAAATGCAGTTTGCCATTGAAAATAAATGATAAAGTTAGTTATAATGCTTACTCTTCCAGCTGGAGCCTGTTTGCTAACACCATCCAACCCAGCCACTAATGCTTCCCGCTTCCCTGATGAGGGGCCATTTTCTACTTCTGGCTTGGTGCAAGAATATAATGAATAGTTTTTTTTTATTTATTAGCTGTGTTAATGTGGCATATAGGAGCTGCATTACGTTGGACACAGTACAAACACATTTATTTAGACTTGTGTGAAAATTACTAATGAGAGAAGATGGCTGGCCAAAGCTCTAGGCATTCTGACACCTCTGAAGAGAACAGTGACATCCCAACAGTGTTTAAAGTGATGATTCCAGCAGAAGCTTAGCCAGCTGCTTCCAGAAACTCCTACAGAATACCATTAGCCTTCTCTAAATAGTCTATAAAACAGAAGACTTGACAAATGTTAGGAGATGGTGTTTACCCTGAAGTGTTTACAGTCCAAAGCCTCCATCCTTCAGAGAAGTGTCTACTTATATGATGCATCCAGTGAGATGTTACTTGTCTTCTTTAAAATTATGCATAGCTCTGGATGGCCAAGACCAAAAGCAAAGGGAAAACAGAGGAAAACTCTTTACTTGCTTGCAAAGAAAGAAAAGATGGAGACTTAAACCTGAAAGGACTTGCCCGAGGCCACATGGAGAGTCAGTGGCACAGCCCAGAATAGAAGCCAGATGTTTTGAGTTTGTGGCAATTCGACTTAACAAGAATTTAGCAGAGGGACATTTTCCTTCAAAGTTTGTTTTATCTCCCTTTTGAATTACCTTTTTTTTAATTAAAAAAAATTAAGGATATCTAAAGAATGGCATGGGGAGTTTCAAATAAAAGTGATACACCGAGGAATCCAAGCTTTGGGACATTTGCTAGGGTTCTGATTTACAATGAGCAAGAAGAGCTGCTCTGATCCTAATTCTTACGTAGGAATCTCAAAGATAGCAAGAGTCTATAAATATTTGCTTTATTTGCAGTAAAGAGTACAGGAAGTTCTGAGTTAGCCTAATTTAGGCTTCAATATAGGCTATTTATGTACTACCTCCTGGGACCACCTCTGATTACAGAAAGAGTGACCTTATTGGAAACCAACAAGTAGGTCTGCAGTTAATTATAAAGGGTTCAGAGCTTGCTGCAGAACCCTAACAATGGTATTTTTGTGGATGATGTTACGTGTTTTTATTGAACAGTTCAAATCAGGAGAGCTAAAACAGATGGCATACTTGTTTCTGCTCTTTGAGAACACCTATAGAAAGACACTGATAATAAAGGAAAGGTCAAGCCTAACAGGTCAGGAGAAATGGCAAAGATCATTCTGTCTGGCCTCACTAATTACCATCTGAAAGCAATAATGAACTGGTCAGAGGGGTCAGGAACAGGTGATGCTGTGTAGAGGGGGAGAAAGAGGGGTTTGTTTGTCTTCTACATGTGGAAGAAGTGGTTTAAACGTTGTCTCTTTTTTAACTTTACAATAATGGCAGTGACCTAATCTAAACGTGGCTTTTGGAGCAAATCTGCTCTAGGACTTTTCCAAAATAATTCCCTGAAGGAAAAAACCAATATCTTTGAGTACAGATCAGGGTAATGTCTGAAGAGAAAAATGTGAAAAACTGACTTATGGGGCAGCAAGTTTATACACAGGATGATGCTCCTCTGGGGCATCATAGAAAATGATTATACCAGATTTTGTTCATCAAGGCAAAGTAAGCTAAATCAGATACAAGGCAAAGCCCTTAGGAGGAGGAGGAACGTATTCAATTTAGTGAGGCAACTGTGATAGTAATTAAAGCCCAGATGGAAACCTTTGAATGTGTCTGGCGTCTGTGTATCCACTGTGTTTTTTCTGTTAACTTGACATTATAAAAGGAGCACCCACAGAATAAAGAGATGGTGTTTGAAATTTCATCAGTCAAACACTGTCCCAAATTTGATTTATTGTAAACAATCTGCAAAAATTGCTTTGGGTGTATATGATAGAGGCAGGGAGTTTTCTCAAGTGGTAATTCACAAAGAGAGAAGTTGTACATTATTTCTAGATTTGTCTTTGCTGAAATGCAGTCAGGATTAATTACATTATTTGCCAGCTCTGACTGTGAACCTCTTGTACTTCGGACATATGGATAGAATTTTATTCTGCTGTTATATATTCTCTCTGAATCAGGGTGCTATGCTCTTTATGAGAAGATACACTACAAGATTTCAGTTTAAAAATCTTATATAATAATAAAATTCATGCAAAACCCAGGGATTAAGATGGGGAACATTGTCTTACTTTTCCCCTATAATACACAAGCCAAAGGATGGTACTGTATGGAAACACTGTTAAAGGGTTAGCAAAACGCACAGAGTGATTTGCTATTCCTGCCGAATGGAGGGCTGGGGGCGGCTGTAACTCTGCTGGGCTGTCACACGCACTGGGAGCCTCGAGTGTCTCCTGCCTGCTGCTTGAGTCATTACTTTATCTGGAGCAGACAGACTGCTTCTAGTCCCAAATCTTCCAGCATATGCACTACTTGATTCCTAGTGGAGGTGTGTACGTGGTGCTGATTTACTACTGTCACTTGAGTAACTGGGGAACTGGAGCCCATGCTCACCTCGTCCTGGTTGGACAGGCTGGGCTCAGCGTACATCGTGGCTTGGCCTTTGGTGTCAGAGCATGGGGGAGGAGCTTGTTGTCTGGGGCAAGGTAAATACACAAAGAGAGGGGAGGGAAGATACTCCTTTTCAGGTGTGTTAGACCGCTTTTCCCCATATCATCTGCAAACATGTAATTAGAGGCTTTTGAAGCAGTCTGTTATTCCCCAGACAGGCCAGTTTATTGGCATTTTGTGATTTTACAGTTGCAGGCAAAGCTGTAGTTAAGCATGTGTAATTAGTGACAGTATTAATGGTCTTTAACATTACTGACTCCAGGCACTGGTGTTTTCCCTGAGTTTTCATTACCTTTATGCTGATAATGGCTTACATCCTTTTTACTAGAGCCACGTTGCCAAAATCCTGCTGGTGGTTTTCACTTAAAAAAGTATCTCCATGTGAGAATATTTTCCTCACATATGCTGTCAGTCTTCATTATCTTTTTTTTTTTTTGCACTGAAGTACACGGGACCTCTTTTACAGTCTGTATTCTGAAACAACAGCAACCCCCCCATTTCTTAATAATATGAAGCTTTCTTTTAATGGAGATTTCTTTTAAGAGCTCTGCTCTTAATCCACCTGCTCTGTGGCTTCTGTGGTCCCTGCAAGTGGTTCACTGCTCGTTGATGAGAGCCCAAAACCCTGAGTCCCACAACTCATGAATTTGAGACAGATTAAATTTTCAGATCTAATTTTATTTTAATCTCCATTGTACCTCCACATTTAATATTAGAGGGCATCACGAGCATATATCTATGGAAGGTGGTTTTTTACATAAATCAGGACAGCACCTATAACCTTGAAAGTAGAGTCACAGCATTTGTGGGCTCTGTGATCAAGCCTCTGGAAAGAGATGAGAGACTTGCAAGTTAATAACAGACATGAGTGTAGTGCAAAAGAGGAGCCCATTCTTGATCACCTTTTCAATCAGCTCTTCACCTGTCATCCTGTGACTTTGCTTAAAGACAAACTAATTGTAATAAAATAAAATTTAAAAAATCCAACCTTTTTTATTCCCTACAACAAACATCTTGTAAAGTTCTGTAAGACCACAGGTTATATTTATGGGTCTCATACCTCCAAAGGGGGTCTGTGGTGCTTTTGTCTGCAGTATCATTGCCACCATGAGACTCAGGTCTGAGTCTTAACCTCACTGTATGTAGGAGGAGGCTTGAGAGATTTATAATGGGAAAATGCTGACAGCTCCATAATTTATTGCAATGCAGCACTGTAGTTCCTGACACCTCTAAACCCTTTTTCTCTGGGATAGTTTGTTTCTAATATGCTCCCTTTGCTGGATCTTCCCCCACCCTCTCTCTGGATGAATGGATTGGTGAATATCTATATTGTTGCATTTTCCTTTGGTATTTTAACAGCCTTTCACTTTCCGGACTTCCTATTGTTGAAATTTGTAAGAGATTTCAGGAACTTCACAGCAGAAAGGCTTTTTCATATAATTTGCCTTTTTTCCTTGTTGTTCCTTCCCCAGCCTGGAGTATCTTACATATTCATTGTCACACCGGATACTCCAGCAACAGCTTTACATTTTCAAGCCCTGGTACTTTGCAGTGTCCGAAAAATGGGTAGCCATCGAACAATACCTACTTTTTAACTTATTTGAGGAGAATGCTGTGCATCTGCATAATGGTTTCACACAGAAAGTGCTTTATCTTCATGAGTTAGTGAGTCAGTTTAGGGGTATTCTATTGGCAAAAGCTTTCAGAGAAATTATGCATGGTAAATTAATGAAGGCCGTCTGAGGTATTATTGTGTGTGAATGCACATGCCATTAGAATCAATGGCTGGCTGAAAAAAGTTAACGGTCATTAAGGGACTGTTAAAAAGGCCAGTGGACACAGATTTACTCTCTTGCAGGGCTCTGGTTGGGTTAGGTGAAGGCAGAGATTGCTATTTGCCTCCAGGCCACAGGACAGCCCAGGCTTTGTGCTTTCCTGTCCCCATTTCTCTTGGCTCCTGTCAGTGGCAGATTTACAAGACCATGCAAGAGACCGACTTCTGAGAGGGTAGAGAAAGTCTTCCAAGCAGGTAAAGACCTTTGCATCACTTTTCCTTATTTTACAAGGGGTTGGTAACAGAAAGTCCAAGTGGGTGAGCTTCAAAGGGCTTAAAACCTCTCAACATCTCCGTGGCATGTGAAACGGAGCTCTTTAATGGAGAGGTTGCAAGAAAAAGGGTACTCCTTGTTTTAAGTGATGCCACACAATCTGATGGTGAGTCTTTAAAATATTGCTCACTTGAGTAGTGGGGTGTTGCCTCCAATTTATGTTCAGAAAGCAAGAAATAAACTGCGCACTGCAACAGATCTGACCATTAGCCAATGGTGTGGGAAATGGAGCACTAAATGCCAGCTGGAGATTAGGCAACTGTGTACCATTACTGGCAATTCAGCTGTGAATTTGTCATACGCAAAGTGTAAGTGACAGGAGCTATTTCCTGGGCACCTTATTCCCTTGGGCTGTGTCCTTTCCCTTGAGCAATGTAGATTGGGTTTTTTCCCCCACACTGTATTTTGAATGCAGTAATTCTGACTGAAATAAAATGCATGGGAAAAGTTAACAATTTGATCTCTTCTCGCTGCTGCCAAAAGAAATATAAAAGGGTCTTTGATCTGAGGGCTTTAAAAAAGTGAGCTGGACCAGTGACTGATACTCACTGACCTAAGTAAGTGATAAAGCAACTCTGTCGAAGTTTAATTAATCTTGATCAAGATAAGTTTTTAAGATTTAGAACTAGTGGCCTTTTGAAGAAGTAAGTCTTCTAGTTGTCATTTATGCCACAACAAGTCCTTTTATCATACTTTCTGTGTCTCCAGCAGGAAGAGTTTTTATTTTAAAGGAAAAGAGAAATGGTTCATTTGATGGAGATTAGCATGGACAAGCTTACTAATATTTGAAGGCAATCTGTTTGCCTTACCTTTCTCTCTATTTCATATCCCACAGAGATTACCTCAGACTGCCGTTGTTAGTCACTGTTATTTATATAAAGATATGTAATGCATTTGTGCTCGAGGGGTCGTCTGTAACGAGGTATGCAATTTCAGATTGTAGAGACTGGCAGGAATTACTGTGAAGAATTGCTTTCCAGTGACAGCTTTATCCTGCCTGTAATATGTCATTGTGTGTGACTTTCAATTAATCACGCAATAACAAAACATTGCGTCTGGCGGCAATGGTGTGTCCATTAATATCAAGAGGTAAGTCTCATCTTTAGGAACACAAATGCTGTCGCTGTCCCCTGCCCACTTGCGCACTTTAATCAGCAAGTCTCAACCCAGAAGGAACATTTCTCTCTTCTCCTCTCCCCCATCATCCTCCATTGCGATCTATTAAGCTGCAATCCATAACGTCTCGTGTCTCTGTAATGGTCTGATGGTGTGTGGTGTTAAATGATTGCATGAATTTGACTTTGTCTCACTCTGCCTTGACCTTGATGTCTTTAGTGGCTTCCCCTCCCTTGTTTTCAAATCAGGAGTGGGAAGTTGGAAGAGAAAACGGAAGTGTGACAGAATGGAGACATTTCATAGAGGCTTTGATGTTGTTTGAGGAAATGGGAGTCAAGAGGTAAGAGAGAAACCATTACTAGAAGACAAAATGCAATGATTTGCTAATTTGCAGGAGAAAAGACATCATGCTGTTGAGCATAACTGGCTCCATAGACTGAAGCCTGCCACATGCAGGACCTCATTGGTAAGCAGAGTGGAAACCTAGCAGTAATTCTTCCTCTTGCTCATTCTGCCATTTATGATAAGATTGCTAAGTTATATATCAATTTAAGTGAAACCCCCAAATCTCATTGTGTTTTACAGCTGTATCTATATCCTGAATGGAAACTTAAAGAGGCACTTGGGTGTTCTGTGCTTGGTCCCAGCCACCAAGTATGCATCCGTGTTACTACATCCAGACAAATTCAGGAGTAGATTCTCACTCCACTGAAAGCCTTGGTTTCTTTTCAGTTGATTTATTTTGGGTTAGTATTGAGGTTTTACATGCTGTGCAACATAAATAGGAAGCCTGGTAGTAATTAGTGTCAATGCTTTTCTTGTTCCTCTAAGGAGATTAACCTTATTTTTAAAAACTGCTTGGCTGGACAGTCTCAGAAGAATCTCGTAAATATATGAGAGCTGGTTTACACCAGAGCATGGGCATGTTACATGCAACAGAGGAAACTAATTTTTGTATCTTTTCCTATGGGTTAATACTGTTTGCAAATTTGTGACACATTTGACTGGCTACCTTGAAAAGTTCACACTGAAAGAGGCATTTGTGTTAATCATGGATTTTGTCAATAGTATGTTTGGTGTGTTGGAGTACTTTCACTTTTAGTAAATAAAACACAAAAGTCTTTGGGATTCTGAGCAATAACTAGGTTTGTAGCTCCTCGGGGAAAGCTTCATGGTCTGGCTTGCTGAATCTCCCCATTGTCTCTGAATTACCAGCCAGACAATAAAAAAATAGTTAATCAAGGGTTTATCTCAAACATGGTTATTCTAGTGCTAGTATTATACCAGCACCAACAAGGTTCTTACTCCCTCTGGGCAATGTGACTTATGCCAGTTAGCAAAGGTATTGGTTTTGGTTCTTTAATTAAGGCTAACCTCATCTATCCTGCTGTATGAGTAGTGGATCTGACAAGATGCTGAATTTGCTAAACTATATAAAATAAGAGAATCTGCCCTCATATGAACTTGAGGGCACTCAGTACCACAGGATGTGTTCTCCTTGGTGATCCCTGGCAGATGGAAACCAGCACGTATCCATAAAGCCATTTACTGCCGGGTGTGGGGCCATGTATTTGCATCAGGCTTTTCCACCAGGTGAAGGCTGTTGGTGTATGTGTTAGGATCCAAGCACACACAGGGGAGACTTCCAAGAAGGAAGGTTTGTAATCAGTTTCTCATTTCCAAATTATTTTTCCAGGATCCCCACAGTATGCTGTTTGAGTAACAGAATAATTTCATAGCTATTAAGTGCCTGAAAATCAGCAGTAATTAACTTAGTGCAAATTCTTCTCTTCCTCTACCTCCTCTTTGCTCAGAAAAACAAACAAACCCCCTTTCTCAGCAGAGGAAATGCAGATGGAAGCAGTCTCTTCTGCCTTAGTGCAGCCATGTACAGATTACATCTTTTTTCCCCCTTTCAGTTCTGTGAATAACATAATTGCTTTGTTATCCCTCAGGGGATTTGTAATATTAACATTGGTTAATGACATTAATTCAAGTTTTTACCATTAATAAAATGGCATTGCTTAAAATTAAGCATTACATTTCAATTAGTAGTCCATCAAAGACTTTAATAGTCTGGAGCATTAAAGTGATATTTTTTTTAATTTCTTATCAATTTTTTATTGTATCATGCTAATTTCCAAAGAGTGATTGAAAGCCCAGCTGATCCAACGAACGACCCTGTCTGCCATGTTTCTTGAAGGAACTTCTTTCTTTTATGACATTATGCAAAAAGGTCACATTTCCACAAAGCAGGAATCTGTTTCAGTCACCTCCTGAATTCATTATCATCCTTTTTACTTTTTAACATGAGGCACATGATATACAGGCACCCCAGGTGGACATGTTTAAATTAATCTAGTAATAATTGATTCAGAAGAGATTTGGAGGACAGAATTTGCATAAAAGCCATAATGAGAGCAAATCCTCCAAGGCCAGACTGAACAGCTAAGTCCCTGAATAACTTACATCTCCTAAACTAATTTGGTTATATATGCAGGATGAAGGTGTGGGGGCTGGAGCGCCATGTGATTGGAATTCATTACAAATAATTCATCTTCTCTAGGAAGGCTGGCCTCAGAGTATATTAAAATTATATCAGCTCCCAAATGCTTGCTCAGCCCCTACCTCCTGGAAGATGATGACAAGATTTCTGTCAAAGGGATTGTTTGGGTGTTTTAAAGCATTTCTGAGGCAGAGCTGACACCAGGGCTGGGGTGTCCACGGTCTGGCTGCTTCTCCTGCCTGGTGGGAAAAGATTCAGATGTCCGGTTTTGGCTGGACATCTGACTGTCAAAAACATAAGTGTAGAGGAGGATCCCAGCTTTCAGTCTCAGATATTCCTCCTTTCCATTCCAGCATGGAATTTCTTAGCTAAGTTGTAGATCATTGGGTTTGCATTAAGTCCTGGATCACCTTGATGTCTCTGGGAATTTAGGGAGAAGGATGCCTTACAGGACAGGGACTGTACTGTGTACTGTTTAGTTAAAGTAGACCAGTGAACAGTGAAAATTACAACCACAGTTCATTAAAAGAAAGCAGCCAAGGGCTTTTTGAAGGTCAGCTGTCCTGCTTCACTTTGCCTAATTTTTTGAGAAAAGCTCTAAAAGGATGTTGCCATCACCCAGCATAGTAATACCTGTGTTCTGGGGCTGGTGAGCTTCAGTTAACAGGTGACAGAGTACCATGCTCCTGATATGAGAGAAGTTGTGTAGCATGTTTGGAGGAAGAGGGAAATTCATGTCTGTCTTTTCATAAACTGTTGATCACCAGATATTTTTCATGGGAAAATTGATGTCACTGTTGTTTTTAGCAGATGAGGAATCAGTCCCATTTTATTTATACACAGCACTCTGCAATAGCCTGTCATTTGTGAGCTGTGTATGTTCTGTGCTGCTTCCCTTCAGTGCTGCCCTGCAGCCAGGAGGCTCTGCAAAGATCTGCCCTACTTAACAGTATCCCAAGTACAGTGCAAAAGTCAGGGCAGACTAAAGCAGCTCTGCTTCTCCAACGAGGAGAAGAGTTAACAGAGCCCACCAGCTAACTGCTATTGCAAGAAATATGAGAAAAGCTGGGCACGGCAGGAGAAAAAAACAAGAGTCTGGCTGACAATTGTTATTTTTTCTGTTCAGATTTGAGGCATATAAAGGCTGTTTGAATGCCTTCTAGCCAAAGGTTTCCATATGATAAATGATGTTGTGTTGTGCCAAGGAGGCACTGCAGCAGAACATATTCTTGTTTCCAAGTGGGCTAAAACTTGGACTTGTGCTATGGGAGTGCTTTATGCTTCTTCTCCTAGTACAATTAAACCACGAGTATGTGTTATGTGGCACCAGGTAATCACAAACCTTTGGCAAAGCTAACAAGCTGTGGTTTCGCTCTCCTGCATGGGCAAGCATTAAAAGTTTTTCTTCTGCTTTTGCAACAAAGCAATGGAGAAGGGAGCTGCTGGGAGGGATGAGTTGGGTTTGCCATGTGCAACAACTACCTTTGACCCCGGCATGTGGAGCTGTGTGAGTGATGCAGGAGGATCCATGGGATGGAGTAGAAGGGAGTGGGTGGCAGAGCTGTATCCCTGCAGCTGGTGCCAGAGTCTTTAAACTGGAAAAACAAGGCTCTAGGGAAAGTCTAGCCCATATGTTATGGCTGATTCTCAGGCAGGAGATTCATTGCTGTGATGATTTCATGGCTTGGTGTTCGTCTTCTGGAAACTTGAATTCTGGGATTGCTTCAGGTCAGAGGAGAATTTTTAAAATTTATTTCTTATTTCTACTATTTTCCCAGCTCTGTGTGCACAGGGGCACCACAGTGACCGCTACATAGTTTATCAGGATTGCTTATCTGCTTGGCACAATCTGGCGACTGCACTTGTCCCTGTAATGCTGTCACAGTGTTGAAGAGAGAAACTTTGTAAATTAGCAACCTATATTAGGTATAATATAATTTGGAGCTATTGTCACTAACTTTCTTACTGAAAATCCTAGAAGATATCTGCAGCGGACCCTCTAAATAGAGTTGAATAAAAAAACTAATGCCAGTAAAACATTGGTTAATACTCTAATTAAAATCAAAAATTCAAGAACACTTAGGGTTTTCATATTAAACTGTGAGACAAAAGACAACCCCATACCAAAAGCATTTGGAAGAATCAGAAGTTGTTTATTTCCCTTTCTGTCTTTATCAAAAACTGTCTCTGGGTACTAGTGGCTGATTCACAAATTTGTGCCATATCTCAGTTTCCCCAGGTGTAATGTCACAGCTGCAGTGGGGAGGTGTGTAAGCAGGAACACCACATGTCTGGAAGTCACTGCAAATAGAGGAACATCTCCAGACTGTGCGGCACCAGAGTGTGTTGGAATGACATTGGCTGCACACAGTGTGGTGTTAAGGACTGTGACTCTGCTAATTTGGACGTTTACAAACCATCCACATTGTGC
>JAOXXN010000102.1:27966820-27980201 GCA_026770055.1 Myrmophylax atrothorax | reverse complement strand
GTTGGTGTTTCTGTAGCAGGTATAGGCTTAAGGCATCAGTCTGTGAGTTGAATAGCAAGCCTCAAGCCAGAAGGAGCTCTTGCAGCCAGGTCACTATTTGCAGGAAGTCTGATGTTGAATGTCAACAGCACGTCTGGCACCTTGGATTTACAGCACCTATGCAGAGGACTCTAAATCACATGTACAGTGAGAAAGGTGACTGCGCTGCAAGGAGTGCTGAGCCCTGGGCCTGAGCCTCCTGCAGGCAAGGCCTCTGGAATAGTTATTCTTGCTGTGTTGCTGCTGTCTCACAAGCCCTGGGGTGGCTCCTCTCTTGGGCTGTGTTATACTCATTCATCCTCTCCTTTTGGTGGAGCATCCAGAGACTGACTGGGAGTCAGGAGTCCTGATTCCTAATCTAGGCTGCAGTAACTTTGTGTCTGAATTGCAGTTGTGCTAAGTACCACAGCAGCATCCATTGCATTCTGTTGCTGTGTTAGGTTCTGCCTTATCCTCTGTGTTTCACAGATGGAGCACAGAAAAATCATTCCATAGTCAGCCCAGATCTCAGAATGACCAAAAATAAATACCTCCACTTTGACATCTCTAAGAGAGGCCATTCTGTGAAGAGCAAATAGAAGGTATTTTCACCCCCCCTGTAGAGGCAGTCTTCTAGAAAACAGTGGCAGTGTACCACCAGGGAGATAAATGAGTGTAAGCCTTCATTGCCAAATACAATCTTTGAAAAAACAGAAGACTTCAGACTCCAAGGCACCTTTTCACAAGTGCTAAATTCATACCCCAAACAAATGCTAACAAAACCTCTCATGTCTTTATATTATGTGTAGCCAGTAAAAAAAAGAGATCTAGAGCTCTCTGGGGAGCCTCTCAAAGCACTTGGGGATGCACTCAATGTGTGGCCAGGTTAGCACTATTCAAAAGCAGGTCTGAGTGTCAGCAGAGCAGGTATTTATTTATGCCCACTGGGTTTGGCAGGAACCCAGAAGTACAGTATATTTTGCTGTGTTACACAAGCTTTTATTGTTGAATCAGCTTTATTTAATGGAAGCTTTCTATAATAGGTTCCTGTTCTGGAGGGCTTCCTCTAAAGGGAAAGGGAACAGTTCAGTTTCCAGAACTGTGCAGCCAGGGACTGTGCTGCTGAGGCCAGGTAAACAAGTGGTGGCTGATGGATCATTGAGGGCCTACACCAGTCCATAAAGAAGTGTCCTAACCCAAACCAGTTCATTTTCTACAGAGCCATTATTAAGAGTTTTGTCTTTGTTACGTGATCTGAACGTAAACATCCCATTGCATTTTGTGGGATTGTTTTGGAACCTTGACCAGTCCTGGGTGCCTTTGAACAGCAATCCGAAAGCGCTCTAGAAATAAAGTGCCCCCAAGTGCACTGTCAATTTTTTGTGGGATGTAGTCCTAAGAAGATCAAAGTATAGACTATTACTATTCAGCTCCACTACAGGCTTTACGAGCTGTGAACCGAACAGTATATTAGGTTAAACTGATTTCTCCTTTGCAAAGAGTTATGTGAATTATTTATACAGATCTAGATAACAGGAGGATTTCAGTAAATTGACCTGTGTTGCAAAATCTTGATTGTTTTTCTACTGATATAAAGCCTACTGTGATACTGCAACTGGTATTGCAGATACTGAAACTACCCCGCAGATTGTGTGAGGCAGGAGCTGTGAGAGGGGTCAGGATGGAGCTCAGTCTTCTGCAGTGCCACAGGAGAGTGTATTACCTGCACACACTTGTAATGTACCCTGCTGCTGAATTGTAGGGGTTTTTAGAACCCTTGGATTATTTGTATGAAAATGTGGATTTGTCTTCCCTGGGATGTTTTGAGAGCAAGTTCAGTTTGAGGCTCATAGATGATGTTGCAGTTGAGACCGTGGGAAGCCCTGAAAAAAAGTGGGCATATGAGAGAAAACTGTAGGGTGATTTAATTAAAGCAGAACAAGGTCTCTTCACAGATTATTCTCTGAACTGTAGACCATTCCCACAGATTTGCCTCACAAGTAAATAAATGAGGAAAGCTCAGTACCCATGAGCCCATTCTAAAAGTGCATATGAGATCTGTTCTCTGGACATGCCAGTGCAGTGTGCCATGTTTCGGCTGTGAGACAAATGCAGCTCCCCAGCATGGGCACAGCTAAAGGCTGAGAGTGTGCATGTGGCCAGGGGCAGAGGGAAAAGCTGTGCTTTTTCTTCGATAGTGTGGAACGGCCCTTGGAGCTAGTTGAGTGGGATGGATTCCAGCTGGAGAGGCTAAGGGAGAAGGCCAAGGAGCATCAGATGAATAAAGGACCATAGTTTTGTTGGCCTTGAGCTCTCTGTTTTCTAGGGCAGAGCTGCCTGTGCCAGCCCGTCATAGCCACATTGCTGAGCTGTCTTGCTTTATAGTGTTTATTTTCCTTTTTCTTCCACAGTACTTCTTTGAATACTTTAATGTCCACCTCTTTCCATTGCTCTTCTTCTCTCTGGTATCCCAGTCTAATAAAACCATAACTGTGCCAATCACAAAAGATCCTGAACGGAAGAATTAAAGCCTTTACAGGAGGTTCCTTTTTTAGTCTTTTTTAAGGGCATCTCTTTTATTTAAAATGAAAGATGAAGCATTTTCTTTTATCCTTTAACTTTACTGTCACATTTTATTAAGTCAAAATGATAGTTACAGTTAGAGGAAAGCAGGATATGAATTCCTGGTACAGCCATTTTTAAAGTGTGCTTTGTTTTAAAGCCCTGAAGATTGATTGAAGGTATTTTTCTTTTAGACGTGGAGCTTTAGTCAAAAGGGGCCTGATCTGAGTTACCCTCTGTAAATCAGGATTAGCTGCTGTGAAATCAATGGAGTTGCAATGATACAATACAGGGCAAGTTGGAAAAGACTCATGCCCTGAGAGTGAATAAGGGAGGGACTGTGGGCGCTCCCCTGAATGCTGCGCTTGCTCGGGGGTGAAGCCATGAGGCAGAGCAGAATTATACACTGTCCCCACTGGGCTGCCATGGAATATCCTGGGAGAAAAACAGGCAGGCAGCAGTGGGTTTGTGCTGACATGGGTGCTGTGCTGGCAAACTCAGCTTTGGGGAGGCTCTGAGCGTGCAGACCTCCCGTGTTTCCCAGACGGAGCCGGTCTTGGCCCATTCCCTGCCACCGCCACTGCAGTCGGGAAGGCTCAGGAGCTAAGAAAGCCTGATTCAAGAGACAAGTAGATGGTGGTAGAAGTGATGCTCTACTGAATACCTCTCTGGAGCATATTTCACCAGGTCCAGTGCAGCCTGCATTTGTTGACCTTTTTTTTGTCAGAAGGCTGGAGGGATTCATTGTGCAGAGTAGAAGGGAGAAGGATGCCCATCACTGCCCCTTATGGCTGTGCAGAGGCTCAGAGGACAGGCTTTCATGAGGGAGAGGACAGATAAACTTGGACAGATAATATTTTTTGACATTTTTATCTTTTTTTTAACGTGTCTGCATTGGGCTGGGGAGGGGAATAGCTACAGTGGTAAAGATGCATCAAGAGGAGCAAATAAAGAATTGAAATGATATGCCCTGTCTGAAATTTGAGTTTAACCAGGGATTTGAGCTCTTGTCTCTCATCTGCACTGAAAACTTGACAGCTGATTTCTTGAGGCCTAAGCCATTCTGAGCAGACAGTCTAATAAAAACAGCTCTTTTTATAGCGTTTAACCGTATCTAAACAGCTTAAGGCCAGGGCAAGTTCCAGCAGTGCAAAGCACTGCTAGCCTGGGCTGTGCTTGGGATGTGCAGCATTTTAGCAGTCTGGGTGGGGACTGATCCTAAGCACTGGTCATACTCCATCCTTCACAGTGAAAATCTGCAGCTTGGGCAAAATTGGAGGGTGGGCTTGGCCATCTCAAGTAAAATTAAAACATTTAATTTCATGAAAACTGCTGGACTCTCCCAGGCAGTTACGAGCTTGCTCTTGGCGTACAGTTGACCTGTGCTTGTAAATGGCACTTCATATTTGGAGTATGGAAGGGTTTTTTGGAAGTAAATTTGCAGCAGCTGGAAATAGTAGTTACTAAGCTAGGGTCTTTCTTAAAATATTGAGAAGAAGTGAGCAAGGCAGCCCAGGAAGGGGCAGGTTGAAGGAGAAGGTTTTTGCAATGCTGTCTACTGTCTCACTGTTGTTCAGCTGGTGCTCCAGGGCTCTGGCTTCTGTTGCCCTTGATCAAGCTGGCATTTACCCATTGACTCTGACTCCAGTAGACACCAGCTCAGGGCTGCCCATGATGCTGATTTTGTTTAACTTTCCAGCACATCACAGCCTCACACATTTGATGAACGCAGTTGGATGTAGGAGATATGGAACATGGTGGAGAGTACACCTTTATTATAATGTTTCTTTTCCATCTTTGGTCATATATTGCTTCTCACTTAAAATCAAATTTGAAATCATTATTTTCATGCACACTTTGGATTTCCCTATGGCAATAAGGAAAATAAGAAGGAACTTTACCCCAAATACTGGTTACAGCTTTCTAAGGAGCACTGTAGTCCCTTGGACTGCAGTAACATCTCCCAGGGAAAGTGGCAGAAATCCAGCTACTTGGCACATTTTACAACTAGTCCAGACAAAACACTAGTAAATGTACTCTGCTTTGGCACAGAATAGGCTGTGGGATGTTCTGAAGCTTTCCTCTATACAACTTTTTATCATTTCATGACCCTGGTAAGTTTGAAACTGGAATTTACTCATCTGCTGATTGTACAGCACATAGGGTCATAGAGGAGCATGAGATCCTACCAAGTGTCTTTATTTTAAGACCTTTTTTCACCTAGCTTGAGATCATTGTTTGGATGATAAATACATAAAAATGGCTGTGTTGGCTCAGAGTGAAAGTCTCTCTAGTTTAGTACCTTATTTCTAAGATTATCCACTAATGGCTGCACTGAGAGTAGTAGAGCATGCATAAAGTGAGATTTCCATGACTGACTTTTCCAGTTTCCAGCAAGGACATCTGACAGTGAAAAAGTCCTTTTGCCTTTTGTGCATTTCCCACAGCATCCATCTCCTACCTAAGGAAAGTTGGGCTTTGACTTTAAGTGTATCCGAAAGCTATATAAAATGCATCTCCCTGGCCTTCACATCTCTGTGCTGTGCTTCACTTCTGGATCTGTACTGGAAAAAAATGATCATTTAAACCAGTGGCTGAAAATATAATCCGATGCCTCCTCATCAATAATTTTTATTGCAGTGTGACTTGCACAACATGTCCATCATGTGAGGTGCCACAGCACTCAGTGGTGTACGCCCTGCACTGTGCCTGTGGGTAATGACTAAACGCTGGGCTGGCCTGAGCTTTGAATGATTTCACATCTCTTCTTCTGCCAGTCCCATTTTTTAATTTAATGTTATATTTGCTGTGTCTTTAAAAAACCCACCCTCTGTAGTAAAGCGCTGTAGAACCTCTTTTGGAGAGCTCGAAGGGGTTTTTCTACATCACTGTATAAAATTTGCTTGTATATGGGGCTGGAAAAAATGTGAAATGCTGCCATGTCTCACTCACACTAGCTGGGAAACCAAGTTCCTAGAACTCCCCCAAGTCCTGAATGCCAGTGCTATTTTCAGTCAGAGGTATGTAGCTGCTGCTGAGCACACACATAATGGATGCACTGGCAACTCGTCTTTATGCCAATGTTTGAAATCATGGAGAAATACAGTTAAGAATAAAACACAGGATTCATCTTTCAAACCAGCTGTCTCCCACTGCTGCTGTAAGCAGCCCCTTATTGCTCCTGTGATACTCAAAGACCTTTATAAACTTCTTTCAGCTCCTTGATGTAACAATATTGTCCTCTGTTTTGGAGTTTGCTCCATGCCACAAGCCTGTCATTGTGTTTCAGTCCCTCATGTTACCTGCCATCAGCCTGACCATTTCAGGTCACTGAAGGTGTTTTAGAGGCTCCAAACAAAAATGTAGAGGTATCAGGCACTGCAGGTTTTGACTGTTACACTAAATTTGTGAATCATACACCTGCAGGAATTGAAAATCTTGTTATGTGTGAATTTAATCAGAATCAGCTTTATCACCAGGTAAGATTTAAGACTAGAAGACTCCATATGTTTGAAAACATGTGTTTACAATAATTGAATAAAGTTCCATAGGAAAATACAATATACACATCAGTAAGATTAAATTTTATGCAGATTTTTTTAAGCTGCAGCATCATCTTGGGGAGCTTGTGGCACTGGCTAATTAATCCTCCGTCCCCTGCCTCAGGCCTGGTAGGCCCAGGGGAGTTTTTAGTGCTATGCCTTTACTGCTACTGTTGTTGTTAAAAATGCTCACATAGAAAAGGCATGACTTTCCCCTCTCCTCTCCTCTCCTGAGAGTGAGTGCTCCTCCTCTTTAGCTGTGCCTCAGCTCTTGTAACTGGGAGCTATAGCATCCCATAATAATGCAAGCAGTTGACTCACTTCTCACCATTTTTCCCATTAAACTGTTTTAATTTTTATCTTACCTTAATTAGCACTTTCCTGACAACACCTTTGAATTGGCTTTTTTTTTTTGTTTCAAGACATTTAAAACAGCAGTGATAAAATGCATAAATCACCTATTAGAGCAGTATTAATTACACATGTGTTTTCCTGATGACTGATGTTGGCCTTTCCTTTGCAATCTCCTGAATGACATTTACCATGACACATCATGAAACTGAGGAGGGAAGTGTCCACACTGGGGAACACACTTACACCTGGAGTGTTTGAGATCTCATGTTGTCAGCATCTGCCCTTGCACACCAGCTGCTGTTTAAGGATGTGTAACCCAAAGGTACACAGAGATAGATATTCAGGGAGCTGTGCACTTTCCTTGTCTTTGAAGTTAGAAGTCAAAATACAGTTGTAAATTGGTTCTTTTTTCTTTCTTTTTTTTTTCCAAGATGCTGTTTGTGGAATATTACCTTGTGTACTTAGCACAAGTGGGATTAGGATGAAAGGAGAGTTTCCACTCTTCCCTACCCATGTTACACACACTGGATAAGCTTTGTCTTTCTGAAATTGGAATTTTTTGTATTTCAGGTATCCTCCCTGGGCCTGTCTTGGAAGCTAGATCTGCAGCTGCCCTTCAGTCATGATTGTTTCAAGATTAAAGCCCATTTCCCTGTCATTGCCAAGCCTTTTTCTTCTTGCTTTTCATCTCTCAGCATCACAGAATGTACCTGAATACTCTGAAACTGAACATCAGCAATGTGTCAGGAAAGAACACCCCACAATTGCTTTTGAAGGTAAGGGCTATTCCTGTTTCAGATTCCGGTAGGATGATCCATTTAGGTTTAGTCTGTGCTGTTTTCCTTACACCTGTTATCCACAGGCCAGCAGAAGTGGCCTGATGAATCATTTTCTGTTTGATGCATTACAATGTTTTAATTCTGAGGTTTCACAGCAGTCACTTAATACAGGCAGTTTTAGGACTACTGGTCTAAGAATCTCCATTTTCTGTTCTGCTACAGGCTCCCTGTAATCCTGTGCCATGCTGAAACCAAGCTTAAGTTTCCTTTTCTTTTACTAGATTCAGTAATGCTTCTATACCACATCTGGCTTGCTGGAGCCAGACACTTAAGAAGCGAAATGTGATAGGGAATTTGGACACACTTGAATGCAAGAGGAGTAAGTTGATTTAAAATTGCAGAGAGCAGCAGCCCTTTTGTTTGTAGCTTTTTTGGTTTGGTTTGGTTATGTATTTCTCACCCATCCCAGTGGTTTTTCTGTCGTTCATCTGGGCAATTAACTTGAATGTGAGAAGGATCTCTTGTGTTGCAATGGGCAACCCTTTACTGTTCTTTTGGCACATGGGATTTCTCTTATCTTTGTCCCAGTCAGATTTTCCGTGAGCGTACATGTACTCCTAAGTTGTCTGGATAATCTGTCCACTTACCCACACGACGGGTAGATCACTATATTGGTACCACCATTAATTCAAAATTCACTCCAGACTAGTGTGTGAAGCACAGTGTGCCTGCATCAGCAGCTGCTGAGTCTCCTTGCTAAAAATGGTTTCCTCCTAAATGTTGAAATATCGATTTTTGGTTCCCATTTAAGGCTTTGCAATGCATCTCCAGTTACATTCTTTGCTAAAGGCAATTAAGTACCTTGCAATGTGTCTCTAGTTAGGTTCTTTGCTGAAGGCAATTTAGTTGTGGTTTTGTGACCTTTGAGATAGAGTTTCCAGGAAGAAAGTAGTCAAAGGCTTCCTTGCTGACCTTTCAGGGTTCTTCTAGAGAGCTTTCCAATTCTTCACAGATGAGGAAACTCTTGTATCTTAATTTGGAAAGTTTAAGAGATTTCTTGTCTGTTTTCCATTATTGGTGCCTTAAAGGTTTAAGTGGATTAAAATAAATTAGCAAAATCTTAAAGCCTGTATGATACATCACTGGCTCTAACCTTGCTCCGGTGAATAAACCTTGATTTTAATTGCTAAATAAGTCTAACCATCTGTTTTTGACTGGGTAGGGCCAAAAGCAGAAACCCTTTCTGTTAAAAAACGGCAAAACCCATTTTGAAATTTAAATAGATAAGACAATAATGAGGATGTTATAGGTACAGAAAAGGGGAAAAGTCTTGCTCTCTCTATTAACCAGAAGCACCCAACTTTGAGCTTACTGAGGCTGTGTCTGCACAATCCAGCACTGAGGTAATTCATTCTGCAGAGAATATTCCTGATGCTAAGGAATTGGTGGGCATTTTTTGGCACCCAATATGAGTGCTTCTTCTCAGAATTGGTGGTCTGTGTAAATGCACTCCTAACCTGGCAGTTTGCTTTGTTTTAATCAGGCATGAATATTCACAGAAAAAAAAAATCTGTCCTCCCCTTTCATTGTTCTTGTTCCCTTCCTCTCTTCAATGATAGAGAGCAAAAACTGGTGAGTTAATTAGAACTTGATAGTTGTGCAAAAGAAAGATTGAAATTGCAGACACATCAAGAAAATTACCCAGATTATCACTTGTGTCTCAAACCCAAGTTAGATTCAGAGTTAGTGGTTTTTCTCAGCATCTGTTTCCTTGTGATTGTTCATGATACAGTTTAATCTTATATTTTCTGCTGCAAGGCTCTGCTGGAAAATACACAGGAATAAAATTAAATGCACCTTTTTCCATTGCACATATCTTTTAACGTTTGTGGAAGAGGGCTCACACATCCAGAAAGACATCTCAGATCATAATCTAATTTACCTTAAAGCTATACCCTGTTCTAATGCCAGCACATGCAGGTTTAGGCTGCAAGGAGGAGAAGTAGAGGCATGTGCATTTTATGTGCTGTTCCAGATTGCTCTGGGGATGTGTCTGGTTAACAGTGTGACTGGTGGGCTTTCTGTGGGCCTCCCAAAAGCATCGTCTCATAGATCACCACCTGGTACACACTGGGAATGTGTAATGATAGAAAGAATGACCACAGCAGCAGCACTGCTGACACTCCTGCTGCCAGGGGAAAGGATTATGTTACATCAGCAATTTTCAGTGGATGGACCATACTAATAATCATAAGGCTACTGACCATTCAGTCATACAGGATGCATTAACTTACTGTCAGAAAGAAAAGGTTAACAAAACAGTTTATGTTGCAAAGGTGTTGAATAGCTTCTTTTTCACAGCCTTGCTAGCCAGGCTTCCCATCAGCAGACAAATGGGATGCCATAACGTGTTTTGTGTTCTCTAGTCTTCAGTTGCCACCTTGCTTGTGCTTGGTCTCTTTTTATTGTACTTTACCCCTAGATGATGATATTCTTAACATCCAGCTGGCTGGATAATACCCTTGCCATGGAAGAACCCAAGTATAACTTCTTTCTGTCTATCTTTTCCCTTATTTCCTGAAAAATGTTTTATTTTCTATTTTGTGCTTATTGTATCTCATCCACACCCTTCAGCTGTCTGTCTGAACTGGTATCTCTTTGTATTGCTCTGAGAACAGTAAGAAAGACAGAGGACAGTACATGCCCTACTCATTTAAGGAGAAAGGAGTCTGTATATGCAAAATGCTTTTACTTAACCTGTTTTGACATGAAGAAATGCCTGTTTCTTTACAGAGTCCATTCCCCACACCACCTGCCATTACTTGGGGCCTAGAGAAACCGGACTAGACAAGTCAGGGGACATAAATTCTTGTTCTAAATGTACTCACTTTACATGCTAAAGATAAAGTTTGCACAGCCAGGAGAGATGCAGGCTGGGAAGGGGCTGTGAGTGAATGATTTATCCTAGCAGCCTGTGTAGAGGTTGTGAGGGACAGGTTAGGAATACTGTGCTGCAAGCACTGTCCTGTGTGTTTGCAGTTCCAAACTAACACAGTGGTGCCCCAGTTTCCCTTGGGCTTATAAATGATGCTCATTGTACAGTTCACAAACAATAATCATGTACCCAGTTTGGGCTTTTCATAATTAGATTGTTCTACTCTGTGCTTATAGGAAATCCAGTTAAAGTTTGATTTCCCTTGTTAGATCAATAAAAAAACTGATCTTCTACTTCCCAGGAGGCTGTTTCTGGTGTCTTATACCTTTGGCTGTGAGCGGGTAGCTACATTAAGGATCTTACCTGCTTGTTTGTTTTTCAGTGAGTTGAGAAATTAGTGAAACAAGTCAAGTTTATCCTTAGTGCATCCTTTTTTATTTATACATGCACGTATGCATGCATCCTAGTTCCATTTCACAAAACAGTTTCTCATCCTGGCACAGCTCCCATGTGGACCACTCTGGTAAGCTAAACAACAAAGAAATTGTTTCTAGATCTTGTCAGTCATGTTCATCTTTCTTGACTTTTCCATATGCATCTTATAACCAGTAGATTGATCCCTTCATTTGCAACTGGCTGTGCTTGTGTCATACTGTCCTGGTTACTTCTTGTACAGCTCTTTCTTGGATGTAAAGCACCTTTGCTATTCATTAAAGACATTTGGAGTTCCTTTGTAACCTCTTGGGAAAGCCAGAAAACATTGTCTTCCATGCCAATACTGTGTAAGCTTTGTTATTTTTAGAGCCAGAGCCATGAGTGACATGTATAGATGTTCATAATGGCTGCAGAGTGCTTGGTTTCAGCTTGTTTACCAAAGAAATGTTTAAGAGTTTACAATCTCATCTGTGTTACATGAATCATTTGGATGTTTGCAACTTCACTGGAAATGAGTTGCAGACAGGTTTCCGCTTGCTGTTTCTGGCATTATTTATTTCTCATTAGTTTTATCCATTAAATCACCAGGCTTAGGAAAAAGTATGGTAGACTTCCTAGGTTTTTTTCTGTTCTGTCTCCCAGGGCTTTCTCCCCTGGGTCATGGCAGTTAGGTAAGCTGGAAGAACATCATTTGTCCCCATTTTAATAATTTCAGTCTGTCTTCATCTCAGAGAACACTTCACCTGATCCCATGCTGGGGCACAGGAGAGAGGTGGACCTGGTTAAATAGCTTATATCTCAGATCTTCTTAGGACTGCAAATCTCAGCTTTGCAGACTGGATGATCACGGCTGGTGTGAGTTCTCAATGTGTGGCATTTGATCCATTGTCTAATCCTCAGTCTCTTTGAGACGCAGACACACTGCTCTGTCTGTTGCCTCAGGTTTTCAAAATGAATTAGTTGGGGACTGTTTAAATCTGGAGTTCTACTCCAGACTGTCTGTAATTATTACCTGCTACCAGATAAACGTGATTCAGGTGACTTAATGTAGGTTGCTACATATTTTCTCAATATTTTATTTCTTAAAAAACCATCTTATTGAAACATGGCCAGCTTCAAACACTCAAACCTGTGGGGAGCAGCTAAGTGTTTGCTTGTATTGAAAGCAAAAGCTGTTTTAACTTTGTGGGCTGAAGGATAATAAGGTATGATTTATTTCTTTAGAAGCTTTTTGACATTTCACCAAACACCCCCACTATTGTTGAATTGGTCATTAATACATTATTCCCTTTACTGTATATTGACAGGAAGAAAAAAAAAGACACATTAGTATTCATCAACTCCAAAGGCCAGCTAGGAAAGCCTCTTAGGAAATTCTGATAAAGATTTACGCTTTCCTTGAGCAAGTAAGATCTTGACAAGCCAACCCAAAATTTTAGTTAATGAAGGGTGAAGACTGGGGTGAAGTATTAGAGGTGTATCTGGCTAAGCATCAAAGGGAAGGCAAAATACACTAAAGGAGAATTGTCTTATAGCTCACAGCCTTGATGCCCTTCAGTGTCTGCAGAGGGAGTCCAAACATTAACTCGTGATGGAATGTTGACTGGAAACTGGTGGAATCATGTGGGTGCTTCAGCATACTTAAACTTCAGTGCATCTTAGTATGGATTTTATATCCCTGAAGCATGCCTTGTGTCAATTTTCTTTTTAATCATGAAAAATAGAACTGTGGGAAATGAAGCTGGTATGTTCTTCTTTAGATTTGATTTAGAATTTGTTTGAAAATTATGTCTGATAAAGCAATAAATATACAGTAGTTAAAGATGTAATTTGCTCTCAGGCAAAACTTCTGAAAATTGCACCCAACAGCTCTCAATATATTTTTCATTCCATAATAATAATTACAACAGTAATGGTGCTAGTTCTTTGACACTTCCTCAGTAATGGTGTCCAAGGCACTTCACAAATAACTTCACTGACATTTGATTGAAAAAATTATTCAGTGTGCTATTTCTTGGGGTCTCAAGTAGAAAAGGGGATTTGGAAGAGTGCCCTTCATTCACAAAATGCTTTAGGCAGGATCAATCATGACAAGCAGGAGAGAAAAGGAAGACTTTACAGTGAAGCCTCAGGAAGCAAAGTGATCAACTTTATATATTGGAGTGAAGGAAGGTAAAAATTTAAAGAGCTTCAATAGCTTAAGTGAAGGAGCAGCCTCTGGCCATAGTGGTGATGTTGATGAGAAGGAGGCATTCTCAGCAGCATGACCAAGTCAGGTAGACTCACAGTGTGGAGAAACAGGTGCTCTGGTGTATTATGTGTGAACTTAAGGCCATGAAAAACTCATGTCATCAGCAGAGTAGCTTATTAATATTTCCCAGAGGTACCACTAGTGGAACTGGGGCAGTAAACAGCAGCACGTGCGTGGTCCTGTCTTTGGCACAGTGGTTGGGTCTAGGACACAGAAATGGGCAGCCTTTCTTCAGATCCCTGGCACACATCACAGAAAGACAACAGGGTGGAAAGTAAAGCAAAGTGCTCGTCTTCTTTTTCTGTGGTTCAGTGCAAACAAAGACATGCCTTACAGAGACCTCATTCTCAATTTTAAAGTTTACTTAGTGTAGTTACCTAACTGAAAAAGTTTGTGAGCCAGTGGTACAGCAGGCCTCATTTATGTAGCACATCTGCTTCTGATGAGCGTTAGTATATCACATTCTCCTACAACCTTCCATTCAAGGGTGTCATTATGCTTTGAT
>JAOXXN010000102.1:27930436-27957917 GCA_026770055.1 Myrmophylax atrothorax | reverse complement strand
AAAGCTGGGATGCTGTGAATGCTCTAGCATTGTGCCTGAGAGTACCCTAAAAATGGTAATTCACCTTTTTTTCTTTGAACAAGTGTATTTTTTATTACAACAGGGCTATCTGCCCTAGATGTGTCAGCTGATGTTGTGGTAATAGATGTAGCTTCTGGAAGATCTTTATCTCTGTGATCAAAACATGGACAAATCTGTTGCTTTGCATTTAACCCATGTGATTGCAGTTTGGACAGTTACCAAGGCTGGCAAATCCAAGCTAGTTGATAGAGCCAGTCTCAAGCTTGTGCAATCTCTCAGCCACAAAGATGCTGTGATGACACCCTACATCCCACCATCTTAAAATTAAGGAATGATTTAACTGACAGGGATCTGAGATGTTAGGTAAAATGAAACATGGAAGAGAACCTAAGACCTGAAAGAAGGTAAAACCTGTCATTGTAACAGCCAGGTCTTCAGTGCAGATCACTTGTACTTTAACTTGGTTCTCCATCAGTTGGCCTTACCCTTTGTTTCTGGTGGGCAGCAGTTTCCCTTTGATTAGCACTGTAGACAAGGCTATGGAGGTGCTATGGGAGGCAGCCTTGTCCCTTTATACTACCTAATCCTGGCACTGAAGATGGTTCCTCAGTTTTAAGAGAAGTAGAATCAAGCTGCTGTTGTCTCTGAAACCAATGCTGACACTCCATCTTGGATGTGAAAATAAGTGCTGAGCCAGCCTTGGGTTTGTGTGTGGGTTTTTTGCATATTCCACTGAGAATCAGAATAAATAGAAGCCCTTTAAGGAAATTATTTATTAGCCTTCCCCTGACAGATGACTTGGTAGGAAATCCATTAGCAGATGTCCAGGTGAACTCACTGCTTCTGGAGCAGCCTTATTGTTTTCTGCTTTCTCATTTTCATTGCAGATCTGAAGCCCTGGGTGTCGAATTTCACCTATCCAGGTGTACATGACTTTTCTCAGCTTGCACTGGATGCCAACAGGAACCAACTCATTGTTGGAGCAAGGTAAAGATAATCTTTTAATTAGTCTAGGATTACTACTCAAACTCTTTCCCTTCAGGTTCTGGCTTTAGAGGAGAGTGTGTTTCCAGCTTATGTGGCCAGTTGCCCCCTCAAAGGGAAGGCTGTAATTTATGTAGAGGGATTGAGATGTCTAGTATAATTGTAAAGAAGTGAAAATTAGTAGAATTAAAAAAAAAATGGTGGCATCAAAATGACTGATTGATGAAGCAGAGTGAGCAGAGTGCTGGCATCTCAGTATTGTGAATTTTAGAACCACAGTAAATCATTCTGCATCATCCCTCTCGAGGACAGAATTTGACTTTATAGTTTATTTGCTATGGCCAGACTTTGCCTCAGAACCAGGTTCATCTACACGCCTTTGCATAAGTCATAATGGCAATGTGAATGGTTGCTTTCTTCTCTTAGAATTCCCTACAGAACCTGTTTGCTTCATCTGGCTGATACAGTCAGATCCTCACCCAATGCATTTTTGTGCAACTCTGTTCTTCTGGGCCATTGTATAGAATTAGCATATATTTGCCTTTATTTTTAACCATTGTTTTTATTTAGGATGCCATAAGAGGGGGGTGGAAACACACAAGATGAGGACAGGCAAGCTCTTACAAATTTAGAGCTGCATTTGTAATGGGGAAAAGAGCTGTGCTTCAGTGAAATAATATACGTCAGGAGTTGTTG
This sequence comes from Myrmophylax atrothorax, assembly GCA_026770055.1. Lineage (NCBI taxonomy): Eukaryota > Metazoa > Chordata > Aves > Passeriformes > Thamnophilidae > Myrmophylax > Myrmophylax atrothorax. Next base: position 27,956,216 of record JAOXXN010000102.1, on the reverse strand, counting down.
AATCATGAGCCCCAACAGCAACTATTTTTTACTGCATAATAAACAGATAAGACAAGCCAAAAACAAAAGAAGACTAAGCATGATCTAACAAATCATTTTAAGTATAACATTTAGAATCAGATAACACTGTAATAGCAGTCTCTACTATTAATGAAAATGGAGGAAGAGAGAGCTTTTTTCCCAGGATATTCAGCAGTAGAGGACAGCGACGTGAGAAGCAAAGGTGGAAGAACTCATGGTAGAAACAAGAGAACAGAGCAAGACTTGTAGCAGAAGGAGAGTTTTTTGCTTCGCAGAAACAACTGAAGTGTGATTTAATATACATTTCTGTGTATATTTGTGCAGTAAATAATACCACTTACCTTCCTGTAGCTGTTAAAATTGCCAGAGGCCCTCCTACTTTTCATACAGAAACATTTTACTTTTCGAGCTGCAGCTTTACTTGTGCTGGGATCTTTAACCAGAAGGTATTAATATTTATTACTTCAGAATGGTATTGCTTTGGGGATGGCTGTGAACAGTGCCTTCTACCAGGCATTGCACAAGCATAGGCATGGAGCTCTGAGGAATTCTTGCTTTACATAATTCAGCTGCACAGCAGGTTTCCCCCCCGCGCAGATGCTGCTGGCGTTGACACACTTCACCCCTGCTCAAACCCCAGCAACACATCCTGGAGGGACTCTCTACCTCCCCAAGAGTTTGTACAACTGTGGTTAGACATGAGTCTACAATATCATTATAAGCAGGGAAATGACAGCAAATTTGGCTTCCCGCTGGAAGTACAATGTATTGTAGTGTAGTGCCTCATGAGGAAGCAGTGACAAGTATTATAGGATTTGCTTGGGAAAGTCAGCTCTCATGAAGCACTACCCACCTGACTGGGAGACTGAAAGTTTCAGTGGTGCCACACGGCTGTGCCGAGGAGTTCTGGATACACTTAAAGAAAATGTAATTTCCCACGGTGGTGGGTTTTTGATTTTTTTTGATTGTATACAGGCTTGGTGTGGTGGAAGTGGGGAGTGCTAAACCTTTTCCTCTTCACCACCTCGTTTCTCCCCTGTTTGAGGTGACAGGGAGAAATGCTTGAAAATGGGGCTGTGGATGGGGTCCTCGGTGCTGCACAGCTCTGGGTGCACTGGGCTCCTGGAGCTGGGCCTCGGAAACGGGAAGGGGAAGTAAAGCCTTTTCTGTTCCGTCCTTTCCTGATAAATCCACACCTTGTTCTGGACTATTTTTAGGGGTGATTTTTTTGAGTCATTAGTTGCTCGTGCACCATCTGCTTGAATTTGCAAATGAAACAATACCTCAAAGAGATAGGAGCTGTCTCTATCCATCTCTGCAGGGTGTAATTTATGAAACCTAAATTTAAATGTTAACCACGTTTAAATGTGCTGCTGTAGATCATATTAGTAGTAACACCAGCTATTCTGGAGTTATGGAAGGAGCTGGGGATCAGGGTGGCGTTTATAAGTACTCCCACTTCTCAATTTCCTGGTTAACATCATTGTCTTAGATGATAGCGTTATAAATTATTTCAAACTCCTTCTTTCTTTCTCTATTTAAAAGCAGTATGACCTCACCACAGCATCTCTTTGGCTTAGTTCGTCCTATGTTTCAAAGCTTCACAGAAAATACTTCCTAGAAGAAAAGAAGATCCTGGGGCTCACAAGGGTTTTTGGTTTCAGGAATTGGACACAGCGTGACTGAAACTGTAAGAGGTATTGAGGGCATGCCATGCAGGCAGGGAGCTGGAATAACACGAGCCTCAGATTTTTAAGCTTTATCCTTATCTGAGAGCCCTCCCTGAATGACTGGTGCTGTCTGGGAGTAAACCAGAGGAGTTTGATAACTCCACTGCACCAAACACCTGCCAAGTCAAAATCCCAGAAACAAAAGAATTAGTTTCAAAAGCCCACCATGGTTTCTAAGCAACGTATTTACTTGTCACATCATTTGTAAAATCCAAACGCTTGAAAGTAAGGATGTGAATAGTTTAGAACATTGTAAATCTACACTACCCATATTATGAGTCACATTTCATTAGGTATAAAAACACACATTTCAAAAATTCATAACCTTCATTTTGACTCACAGTCTGCATGTTTTATTTTTATTTTGGATATAGAGTTAGTATTTTAATGTACTGTTTTTCTTCTGTGAATGAGTGCTTGTTTTGAAATATTTGCTGCTTTTTTCAGCTTTGAGCACAAAGTGTTCACTATTTGGGCTTATTTTAATTGGAGGAAAAACAGCTTTCTAGACCTCATTATTACTGAGAAAAAAAATTTGAAAATATGATCTCAGTGATTTCATTTATATGTTGGAGAAGAAGTTCTCTGCTCCCTCACCTGTGCCATAGGCAGGGTGCCCAGGCATCAAGGAGGGTGGGCTTTGTGGAAGAGGGATGTAGTGTAGCTGTGACATCCCACCTCCCTGAGAAGCCTTACTCCTCCAGACTATCTTATTGCTGGCTGGGCAGAGACAGGAACCAGTAAAGAAGTGATGGTATGAAAGACCCTGCTTGGAGTCAGGCCAAAACTCTTGCTTCACAAGAGCTCCCTGGCGAGAACAACATGAAAGGTTTAAGGGAGGGTGGTTGAGACACCGTGTGACAATCTGGTACAACAGCAAGCTGAAGGGAAACAGCTTGGACAACAGGGGGATGGAACCCAAACAAATGGCTGCACAGAGAGTGGCTGGGAAGCCCTAAGGAAAACATTTGACTTTTCCCAGAAGGAAACTTCAGGGGTGTCAGCTTGGGGCAGTAGCCTGCTGGGGCTGTGGATGTGAGAGGCATGGCTATGAGGGTTGGCCATTCACAGCAAGTGGAGATGTTACTGTAGAAAACTAGCCAGAAAACGTTATGACCAGAAGTCCTTGCAGTTCTGCCTGCCAGAAGGGCTGTCAGCTCCATCAGGAAATGGGAAAGGATTGTCCCTCATGGCTGTCTCATGGGGAATTGCAGCTGAGGAGCCCTTGTCACAACCAGCTGTTACCAAGAAGAGGCCAGAGGCAGAGGGTAGTGAGCAAAGGCTGCATCAAGGGACTCAGAACTGGCAAGTGAAGTGCATGTCATCCTGAACTGCCAGACTTCTCCATAATAAATGTAAAACTACTAAGCTGCTGGTGATGCAAGTCTTGATGCTTTGACAGGGGTGGTTTTCATAGTTGGTTCAGAGCTGATCTGAATGTGCCTGTTACTGCCATGTAAATAGGTGCAAGAAAAGAGATATCATAGAATCATAGAAATGCTTGGGTTGGGAGGGGTCTTACTGATCATTTAGTTCCAACTCTCTGACCTTAGGCAGGGATGCCACCCACTAGATCAAGTTGCTGTGGGCCACATTCAACCTGACCTTGAACACTTCCAGGGCTGGGGCATCATTACGGTTGGTTTGGGGAGCAGGGAAGGTGCTATAGGAACTTTGAAGGGTTGTTTTAGGGGGAGCACAGCAGCCTGGACACAGCCCTTCCTGGCTATTGTGCTCCTGGCTGTAAAGCCTTCAAAAAGCTCTGGGTCATACAGGCTTAGGAGCTGATGACTGAATGGAATAACCAATGTCCAAAAGGAGTTCCTTCAAGTTGCAGCTTGCAGAAATATGGCAAATTGTAAATATACTCTAGGACCCTCAACCAGCAGGTTTGGCACACTGAGTTTATTGAAAGTCTCTGATATATGATAGATTAATCTGTCAGGCACCAGGTTACATGCAGGTTTCTGGCTGAACATAGGCTGTTTCCTGCCTGCTCGGCAGAAAGCTCCAGAGCACTGCAGTAAAATGCTGAAAACCTGTGCTGGTTGGAAAATATCACTCTTGCCCCTGGGCACCTTCAATCCTGTCCAGATCTGGACTGCCACTAAACCCAGAAAAAAGTAAGTCTCCACAGATTATGTTGGCTAGACAAAAAGCATTTTGCAAACCAGGAAATTCAGTGGCAGCAGTTGGGTCAGAGTTGATCCACAGATCCTGAGACTATAAAGTCTGTCAGCAATATTTTCTGATGCCAAATTATCAGGGCCCCTCACCAACATTTATCCTCACAGGGCTTTTGTGAGGCCAGAAAGGACTAATAATTTCACATTGTAGATGGGAACCCAAGGCCCAGAAGGATTAAGAACTAGCCTGCCCTGTGAAAGGGCTGTGATGTTGTCATGTGTGTTTATCATAGATCTGAAAAGTAGTACAGTACTGTGCCTAGCACAGCTACTGCTGCAGTGAGACTGCACTTTCTGAAGGGACCAGTCAAGGTTTGCACAGCCTCAGAGGTCTCTGCCCTTGACTGATGTGGACATTGCCATGAACTCAGAAAACCCATGGCAGAGATGTGATTTGGACCCTCTACTGTTCTATTTCCACCTGGTAGTTTAATCACTTGCTCTCAGCCTTTCCTCTCCAAAGAGGATACGAGTCTTCAAAATGCTTATGAAAGTCTGTGAGTCCCATGCACTTACACTGGGACAGTGGGGCTTCAGTGTGGCTGAAGAAGGCAAGTCTGGTATAGTATGGAGACATTAAAATGCAAACAAGCTGACCTTGGGCACAACCATGTGGCCATAGCCAACAGGTACATAGTCCACTGGCGTGTCCTGTTAACAGCCAGGAGTGATGTACCATTTGTCCCTGCTAACGTCTGACTACAGGATTTGTCTGAATACTTTCTGAGGCAAATGGATTGAGACAATTCTGATGGCTTGCGCTACCATCTTTACCCATCTTTACCCCCTACTAGGTCACATTTGGCTGAGAAATTACCTTGCCAGTTGAGGTATTAATGAGAACGTGAGCAAGCAAAGAGCATGATAATGTTTTTGATTATATCCAGATCATAGGTAGGCAGCTGAAAGCACTGCTGCAGAGAAATGTAGAAAAACAAATACCTTCCTTTCTCACTGTGATTTTTCCTATCAGACAAAAGAATGCTCTAATTACAGTTGCATCCTTGTAGTGTGGACTGGAGAGGGGCAAATAACATGGTGATGTGGGAGGGGGGAAGGCAAAATCGGTCTCTGAAATTAACAGAAACTTTCAAAAGGCTATCAATGTTTTTTAAAGAACTTGCCTGACCTGTGTGGTAAAGAATATGGTGAGAAAGCTGTGATTAGAAGCTGCAGCTAGTTAAATCCATAATTGGGGGTGCACAGTGTTTCTTACATAGGGAACAAAAGTGGGATTTAAAGTGCAGGTTTTAACCTCTCTGGTGAGTCTGAGATAGTTCAGAGGGAGATTTTCCTCTCTGATACTGTGCCAGGTGAGATCAGCTCAGCCCTTATATGAATGTGGAGCAGTGAAGCCCCACTGGGGTGTCTGTTTTTTACCCATAGGGTTTGCTTTCTTCTGCTGGTCTGCAAGCTGTCTGAATTTGTCATATCTCAAATCTGTGCTGTCCCTGACTTATACCCATTGGGGAGGAAGGGAAAAGGTGTGGACAGGAAAAGATAAAGGACAGTTTTTGTAATCATGGGATTCTGGGAAGTTCAAAGCCTGACCCAAATTTTGTTCAAAGTGTAATTTTTTTTCTTAGTCAAAATCTGTGCATTTTCTCAAGCAAAGAACATGAATTTTAGTTAATTCAGACTAAATAAATCAAATAAAATGCTATGCTGCAGCACTGTTTGGTTTTGAAATGGACCAATGTGCAGAAGAAGCTGCAGCTGTAGGAGGGCAAAGGAGCAGTTTTGCACCAGGTGTTGCACATGGAAAAGAGGGTGAGGCAATGACAGGGAAAACAGTTGCTCCTTTAAATTGCCTGCAAGACAGTACCATCCATTCACCTCTCTGCAAATGACCTCAGTAGCGTGGGAGTCTGAGCCCTTGTGCCCCTCATCGGAGGAACAAGGCTTTTGGCTGACTCACAGCCACTGCCTGCACAGCCAGTGCTGTGTAAAAGACAATCTTGGTGCAGCACAGGCTGATAGGAAGCATCCTTATGCAGCAAATGGCAGGCCTGATTAGAAAAATATCTCATATTCCAGATAAAATGAAAATCAGTGATACCCTATCATGGAAGCAGCCACCCATGAGAGGCCCACTTGCTTTAGTAACACATTGAGAATAATTAAGTTTGAAAATTGTATTTCTGAGAGTGGGGTGGGTGCAAACGCAAGGTCAGGATACTTCGGCAAATGCCTTGGAGACTTGGACCTAATGTGTTCTACAGCATCACAGGATGGGGCTGCCAAACAGTTTTCCTCTACATTACTGAAAATACTTTCTCTGGTTCTGGTTAAGGTGGTGATATGTCAGTTTTATATGGCAGGGCTCACCACTGTGACTTGCATATTACTTTATATCCAGATGTTTAGGTGCTAAACCTACTGTTCTGTGCCACTGCAAAGGTATAAAAACCCAGCAAAGAGAAGGGATTGTTTGGCAATAACTTAATCTCATTAGCCAACTCTATCCGTATTTGCATACAAGTCCTGTTGAACTCCTCTAGAGTTTGAGGAAAGCCTGATGGAACTGAGCATGTTTATCAGCCTAAGTAGGCAGGTGGAGAGGCTGCCAGGGAAGATTTGAACGATAATCAGTGCCTCAGAAGAAGAGGAATTTTTACATTGTGACTTACTGAAAGCACAATTGAAAGTGATGGGCAGAGAGGAGATCAAAGGTCCCTGCGTGGCTTGGGGCCATATTAAGGTGCTCTAAGTGCTCTGTGACTCTGTGCCAGCTGGATGAGAGAGGAAGAGAGGAGCTGTCAGACACATGTCAAAAGAGTCTTGAGGTGGCATGTGGGATAATATGTGATGGTCTGAGAGATGGAGTCACTCTTCCAGGAAAATAAAAACAAACCCGCACATGAGCTTTGGAAATTTGGCTCAGTTTTCATCTCTGAGGTTTCAAACAAACTCATCTAGTGAAACAGAGGGAATGAAGTGTAACCAAAAAAAAGGAAATTTACCCTCATTTTATATGTAACTTCAAACAATATTGCAAAAGAAATCCCTATCCCCATTCTCTGAAGCATATGGCTATGCTCCAGAAAACAGCTGGGTCAAGGTGTCTCAGGAGCATAACAAATACTGTCAACCCCCAAGGATGTGGAATCACATTGGAGAGAGGCTTTGCCTCTCCTGCCCTGGGGAAAGAGAAGGGTCAGAGACACCAGAGCCAGTTTGCTGTTCCCTTCACAAGCTGATGGAAGAGGGGATAAGGCTGTCAGTCCAAGGACCAATCCTCTTCCTCCTCCTTCCTTCCATGGCAGCATCATTTCATGTAGATTTCTTCCTATTGGAATAGCCCAAGTGTGCCTCAGCTTTGCTGTTGTTGTGGCTGTTTTGCAGCTATGAAGTGTTTGCCTCTTTTGACTCTTTCTAGAGTTGGCCCTGTATAAACAGCACCGAGCCTGAGCAGATCTGTGTCATGCACCCTGTGCCATTAAAGCTGATCCTCTGAAGACTAGAATATAGAGGATTTGATTTTCATCCTTTTTACCACCAAGAAGTACTAAATGGGCCTCAGTAGCAACCCAGCCCTTGGCTTAATTTTGAAGCTGTTTAATTGGAATGATATGCTGCCTGCATAAGGAGCCTCTTCTAAGAGGATGTTTCTCTAGCTCTGGCTGTATTTATCACTGAGAAATGTTGCATTGGGAAAAGCAATTGCTCATGCAGCAACTGCATCATATTACTGTCTGCCATTTAGTATAGTTCTCTGTTGAACATCTATTGATTTTTAAGGAAGAATGATGTATTGGACAAGTTTTTCTTCAATAGAAACAAAATTACTGGTGAATAAGAATCCAACTTGTAGGAGAGATGCTGGTTCTCCACCTTTTCTCCAGCATGTGTATGCCAAGTGTTTCAAATGAATCACTAAAGTAACATTTGCAAACGGATCATCACATCACACTCTGGACCAGGCATGCAATTAACTCCTGGGAGCAAAAGCCAGAATCATCCTTCAGGAGCTGGGTTTCTTAGAATGGTTGGCTAGTTCAGAAATGTGGATAACCATCTGCAAAGTTCAGCCACAGCTGGACCCGCGTAGAGGCACTGTGCATTAATCTAGCATGAGATTTGGTAGCCAAGAGCACTGGGGTCTGGTCTCGATTCCATCACTGACTTGCTGTGTGCTTTGGAGAAGGTCATTTAACCTTTTTCTGGCTCATTTTCTCCATTAGTATAAGGGGGGAATGATACTAACCAGCTCCTAGGAAGTTGTGAAGCATGACTAAGCCGTGTTTGCCATGTAGTGTGGAAGTACAAAGTATATCTAAGGCCTCCAGAAGCAAAGATAGGAAGAGTTAACAGGAGTTTCTGGCTCCTAGCCTGAGGCTCAGCCCCAGCACGTGGCTTCCAGGAGTGCCAGAAGGGAGCATTAGGTTTGTCATATGCATAATTCTGTGCCTCATTTCATATCACCCAAAGGACCTTGTTCCGTTAATTATTTTTCTTATTATGTACTCTGTGACAGTTGTGAGTCCCTCTTGCAGACCTGGCCCCTGATTGCAGCACAATCCTACCCTGAGGAGGTGAAGTGGAGAGGGAGATTCTGAGCTCTTCTCCTGGGGATTTAGTGACAGGACGCATAGAAATGGTTTGAAGCTGTGCCAGGGGAGGTTCTAACTGGACATTAGGAAGCATTTCTCTGCTGAGAGGGTGGTCAAACACTGAACAGGCTTCCTAGAGGGGTGGTCTATGCCTGGAGCCTGTCAGTGTTTAAGGGGCATTTAGGCAATGTGTTTAACAACAGGCTTTGACTTTTGGTTAGCCCTGAATGGTCGGGTCATTGGACTAGATGATCCTTGTAGGTCCTATATAACTGAAACAGACTATTGTATTCTGTAAACACAGGCACCCTCTTTGGAGAGCACCATGAGCCTACCTGAGGCTCCAGTACCTCCCCCAGGCTCTGTTGGATGCCTGTTTCAGTGCAATAATAGTCCCCAAAATGGAGAGCAAGTATTCACTCAGTTCTCTTTTGCTTTTCCTGTCCTGGTTTTGGCTGGAACAGAGTTAATTTTCTTCTTAGTAGCTGGTACAGAACTGTGTTTTGGATTCAGTATGAGAATAATGTTGATAACACATTGATGTTATTGCTAAGTAGTGCTTACACTGAGGCAAGGACTTCTCAGTCTCCCATGCTCTGCCAGTGATCAGATGCACAAGCAGCTAAGAGGGAGTATGGCCAAGACAGCTGACCCAAACTATCCAGAGGGATATTCCATACCGTAGAACATAATGCCTGTGTATACAAACTGGGGGCAGTTGGGCAGGAGTGGCCAGTGACTGTTTGGGAATGGACTGGGCAGTGACTGATTGTATTGTCCATCATTTCTTGGGCTTTATTCCCCTTTCTATTTTTCCTATTATTATTATTTTTATTACAACAATAACAACAACAACAACCATAAGAATTCACTTTATTTCAATTATTAAAACATTCTTATCTGAGCCTGTGGGTTTTACCTTTTTCCAGTTCTGCCCTCCATGCCACCAGGGAGGGTGGGGAGTGAACAAGTGGCTGCATGTTAAGTAGTTGCCAGCTGGGGTTAAACCACAGCATTCCCTAAACGTGGGGGTTTTTTGTTTGTTTGTTTTGCACATTCAGAAATTAACAGCTTCTGTTGGCTTCGTTTCTACTTGCAGAGTAATTGCCTGCCTACAAACAGAGGGGGCTTGAGAAAGCCTGCCCTGTTACGAAGAAGGGGTGAACTTCTCACATCTACTATAAGGTTCAGAGAGGTAGCAACAAATGAGCAGCTGTACTATGTCTTATAATGATACAGACTAGCTGAATTAAGGCAGCATATTGTTGATCTCTGTGTGCGTATCTAAGTCCTGGGAGGTTCTGGTGGTGGTCAGCATAAGGGCTTTTGTGGCTCCTGATTTGCTAGCAGGGATTATTCTGAAGCATAGAGAAGTTTCCTTACCTGCTTGGTATGTGAGGAGTTAGGAAGTGTGAAAAAATCTCACTCATTTAAATAGAAAAAATAATCTGAAGCTAGGACAGCTATTCATTTGTATGTGTGTCAGTCCACCAGCTGCAGACATGTTCCTCCTGATCTACCGCAGCAGAACTGAAAATATACTCTCTCTTAATTAGAGGAAAGCACCTTTTAATCAGCCAGCACAGTGCTGACAGATGCGGTCCCTGAAAAGTGGCCTGAGCGAGTGACTGAAGTGTGTTGCAACCCTTATAATTTCAGAACTCTTAAGAGGAATAGTCTCTGCTATTATTCAAACACTCTTGTTATGTGGTTTCCCAGTGGAAAGGCTTAGTTTGTCCTATATCTCTATTGGTCAATGGTATCGTAGCTGAAGTGCTTTGCCTTCAGTGTAAATTGTTTCAAGACCCGGCAATGTATGAAAAAGTGCAGGGGCACCATGTTATAAAATTCACACAACGTGCTCTTGGCTGTATGAAATAAACACTTAATAAGCAGCTTTGGCTTGGGAATGTCATGGCAAGCAGATTTAAGTGGATATATTCTTCCACACCCTTTCTTGAAACGCATCTCAGCTGCTGTCCTGCTGTTCTGGTGCGTATGCTTTGTGGTACCAGGCACAGTGAGAACTTAATCATTTTACAAGCAGCCAAATACAAATTACAAAGCCAATTAGCAAATACTTTTATTTACAGGATTTACACTGCAGCTTGGCTCTATTCATATGTGCACCAGCATAGTGGGCCCAGTTTGAGAAAGTAATTCGACATCTCCCTGTGAGTGTACATGACACTTTAGCAGAGGTTTACATGCTGTGCCCCCAGCTTTGGGGTGAGTTATTTTCCTAAGCAGAGTGTAGACTAATGGACCAGGAGATCAGCTCCTGGTTGTGCTGCAGATACGCTCTGTGGTGTTGGTTGAATTTCTCAATCTATGCTTTAAATTTAAATGAGAATATTGTATCTTTTTCACTCTTTTGCATATATATTCAGATGGCAAATTCTTCAAGACTAGGTTGTACAGAGCAGGACGGTCTGCAATCAGGGATGACAGAGAAAGGACCTGCCCTCAGGTTGTTTAAACAGGCATCAGCTGTGAATCAATCTCCAGGGGAATCACCATCAACCCCCTCTGTGTCTTAATGCAACAAAACCACAGTCTTGGCTGAGACTTCAGGGCATTACTGTTTAACATGGGCATTTTCAGAAATGCTCTGATGTTCATGAATAATAAGGTTAGTAGTAATAATAATGAGCAGTTTGAGGCATAATGCCATTTGTCCCAAAGTGCTCAGAGGAGTGTAGTCACTTGCTCTGCAGATAGCTGAAATGCAGCCAACTGGGATGAAACAAAGCTTGTGTTTAATACCATGGAGTGATGCTGTGTGACCTTTTAGGACAGAAATAAAGAAGGTTGTTCTGTCCCTCCAAGTTTGTGCATCAGCTTTTTGTACAGAAGAAGGAGGATATTAGAATAGCTGTTTGCACCAGGCAGTTGCTCTTCTGGCCTAGTCCAGATGGACTTAATTTAGGAGAGAAAGGAATTAGTCAACATTCACTTGCAAGACAAAATGGAGGGGAAAAGAAAGACAGAAAGGAAGACCAAGAAGGCACCTGATCCATTGTTGCAGAGACCTCTGTGTTCTCATGTATTTCTTAATCATACTCTTTCAATTGCTCTAAATTATAGTTCTGCGAGGTATTAAACAGACATAACTTCAAACACAAGCAGAAAAGAAGGACACAAATGGGGCAATTCTGGTTACAATAAACCATGCCTGTCATTCAGATACCTTGCTCTTTCTTGGACTGAAATTGCAGTTACAATGCAATTCATAAAAATGGCACTGTCTGATTCAGCAAATCTTTCCCTTTGGCTTTTCACTCCTGGTATAGCTTTACAGAACAAGTGTGGTTAAAAGAGCACGTTATTAATTAAGGATTAGTCAGTTCTAGCTGGGCAAGTCAACTGGAGTCAGGAGGTTTCTCTGATAGCCTGGTCTGCCTACAGGTGTTTGTATTGCTGCTGATAAGATGTGAGAAGGATCAAACAAACAGAAAGAAACTGCCAGTAGCAGTGCAGACACCAGGTGAGGCAAGCTGATGAAAAATGTAGGGAAACTTTCCATTCTATAAGAAAGCTCCAAGATCAGACTTAGAGAACTAAGGTTAGTATAAAGCCCTTGGAAGATTGTTGTGCTATTCACATTAGTACTATGTTCCTGCCTGGTCTAGGTCTCAGCCACCTGAGTGGTTTGTCCAAGTGCCACACAGCAGTCACTGAGAGGAGAGACTGGCTTTATTGAAATGGACACTCTTTCTGTCTGCATCTGTTTTGGCTGATTGCAATGAAAATTGTGTCCTTTAGATACGTCTCCTTCATTAAAGGTATTTTGGTTGAATTTGCTCTGCAGTGTTATCAGGGAAAAAGCCCTGAATATTAAAATTTATTACTTAGTCAAACTGTCCAGTTCTTGCAAGACTAGAACAAGAAGCTGAAATCTGCATTATGAGACTTCCAAAATCAATGCATTTAAATAGCATGCTTAACAACAGGATAGAAACTTCAAGTCTCTAGTTATGAGAACTTTCTCCTGAGGGTGTTGTAAGCTTGGAGGCCTTCTCCAGGAATAGGCTTCTTCCATGATATCTCATGTCCCATGTCCTGAAGTTGCATTAAATATTTTGGTGAGGGTAGCTATGTGGTGTTCTAAGGGAGCTGTCAGATCCATCACTGCATGAGATTTTATCTCCATTTTGAAATTTTATCTGTGTGTAAGCTTCGGGCTTCTAGTCTGCTGCATGCACCTGCAGGATCTAGTATTTAAGACTGATGCTGATGCTAAAGACTTAATAACAAATTTTGTGGGAGAGCACGTAGCCCTTTGAGACAGAATAGGTTTTCAGACTGTACGAAAGAACTGCTGGATCTTCAGTGATAGTACTAAGAGAGAGGATGGAGATTCTGTGTGTTTGTACTTCTCTGTGTACTTACAGAAGGTATAATAATCACTGATATATTTTCTTCAGATTCTGCTAGTGGTCTCTCTCTTCTCTGGATACCCAGTCCTGGTACACAATAGGATGGTGCAAATCAGAGCAAGTCAGAGCTACATCAGCTGAAAATTTGGTACCAGGAGTTTGACTTCCCTATTTCCCCATCATCCTTGTTCCCATCCTTCTTTATTGACAGTCAGCAGCATTTGAGACCTTTTTATTTATAGAACTGGAACAAAGTACACAGGCCACTCTATGAGACTTAGGTGATATACAAGTGATAGATTATAGAACAAGGAAAAATTGGTCAAGCCTTGTAGTGTCATTGTGATGCAACATGAATCTCTCGTGCGCTGAATTTTGAGTTGCTTGTTTTGCTATGGCAGACTCTAAACAAGGCTCTTCAGAAGAGTCCTTAGGACTTTTGGGTCACTGTAGGATCTTTCCATTGGTTTCTCTGAATATGAACATTCAGAAGAAGGGTGACAGGAGCTCAGCTGATGTGTAGTATCTTATGCTACAGTGACTTCTGTCAGAAATTCCCCTGATTTGCCTGTGAAGAGATGATGACAGGAGGATTGGGAATATCTGTAGTCAGTGCCTTGATTTCCCTGCTAATTTTCTATGCACAGACATTCTGCTGAGAAGTATTTGCCCTCTTCTCTTCCATGAAGTCGTGAATAGGAATGCCCAGAAGGACAGGCTTGGGAGAGCATACTACAGGAGTCAGCTTTTCTCCAGCTGGCTGCTGTCCAATCCCAGTTTTCTCAGAATGCAGTGAAAAACTTGACTGCAGCCCATATGGACTTCAACTAAAGCCTCTTGAGGTTTGCAAATGGTCCCTTGTGGCTGGAATTTCACTGTGGTTCTTCATTATGGATTCTGGAATATTTAATACCAGGACCTGCTCAGAACTGTGTTACCAGGTTCACAAAGACACTGATGTACAAGTCAGTGAACAGGCACATAACCATTTTTGTATTCTCTGGAGAGAAATCCAGGAAAAACTTTTGTTTGTAGACATGAATGACCAAAAACTATTACTTGCTTTATAACTTTTCACCTCTTCCTTTGATAGCCTAATAGTTTGTAATTTTTCTGCTTGTTCATGCAGGAACTACCTCTTCAGACTTAGTCTACACAACGTTTCTCTTATTCAGGTATGTTCACTTTTTACTCTCTTGTTTTATTTGACTTGCTAATGAAAGTTCTGTAATATTTGATGTACATTTTCAGAAGTCTATATAGTGTAAATTTGCCCAAAGTGGTGAAGCAGGGAGAAGACAAAGTGAGAATGATGCTTATTTTCACTCCAGTGATAATGTTGGGGGAAGGGCTCTTCTACATTTGCCCACTTGGACGGTGCTCTCTGGTTTTGATTCTTGAGTGTTTGGGTGGTAACAGAATCTGCCAAAAATATGGCATCTTAAGGAATGAAGCATGTAGTGTGACTGATACAGACTTAAACACAACAATCAGTAGAAATCCTTGGTGTTCTTTAGGGATGTCAGCAACGTGTTGGAGAAGCTTTTACTATTCTCATCCATCCTCAGTTTTAGTCCTTGTTGGCCTTTGTGAACGTAGATTGCTGATGGCCTGTGTTTTGCTGAATGCTTTACTAAACCCACGATTGGACTTGCAAGCATTCAAGAGGCAAAATGGATTGAAAAATGTATGTTACCCATGCCTTTACCAAGGCAAAGCAGCTGAAAGGGCTTGCAAGTACCCAGCAGTATTAGGACTTTGGTCTCACTGCACTGAATCTGGAATTGAAAGATGCAGCAAAAATTGTTAGTGGAAACCCCACCTGCTTATCTTAAAATAAATAAATACTTATGCTTTGGAATGTTTTCCATTTTCTATGGTTGCTAAAGCACCAAAGATGTAGTCAGCATTTTTCAGACAGTCTGAGGGGCCTTAGTCCTGTACCTGACCATGCAAAGAAGCCATTACAGTAAAATTGCCAGCCCTTCTGAAGTGCACAGGCCTTTTGCTGTTAGTAAGAGTTACAAGTATAGTTGGTGAGAAGAAAAGATGTTTAATGGTTGTAAAATGCATTGAATCTTCCTTTAAAAAGGAAAACAAAGTCCGGAGTTACCAATGACAACAATAAAGAATTAGAGAAGCTGATACTCCCATTTGGCAGTAGTTTCCCTTTGCAGAGCCATATTAGCATGGCTGGAATGTTTCCAGCGAGCACACTGGGGAGGGGAGTCTCTGTAGTTATGAGAGGTGTAATACCTTAGCAAAGCATGTTATCACACTGCCTGACATAGCCTCGTGCTTGTTGGATGAGGGATCCCCTTCCACGAAACCCAGTTGTGAATCTCCCTAATACACTTCTGAAGTCAGGCTTGGCTCGGGCCCTTCTCAGTGCAGCGAGTTTCCTTTTCTACACTGCAAAACATGAGAAGTCTCCTTCTATGGCACTGGAGGTTGCTGTGGGATCTCCGGTTAACATAATGAGCTTAGTTTGCTCCTGCTTTCTGGGTGTATCCGGTCACTTTGCCAAGACTTTTTGCATGACAAAGAGAGCATGGAATTATGTTGACACACGTGTTGGGAATGATGGAAGCAATTGTTTCCCGACCTAATGGTTGCCTAAGTAGCTGCTTGGCTTGTCTCCATAAAGCACATGATGCAGCTTAGAGGCACTCGCTCCCACCTTCCCTTAGTCCTGCATAATTTTAAAGACCAGATCAGAAAACAAAACAAGAGACACAAGGAGCTTGCATTATGTTCTGTAGGGGTGCAGTTTAAGAAATAATCACAATGTTAATTTGCATTATTTTGTATCCCCTCTTTGCTCATAAATATAATACAGTGTGGATCTTGCCAGGACTGCTTTGGGATAGTTTTTCATCTTGAGATTGTATTCTGATTTATTTCTGCTCATGGGACTTCATGCTGCCAGTGGTGCTAAATCTGCTTCCCGGTGCAGGTTTGAGCTGACAGATGTCTGCTCCCTGGCATTTGTACTCCCATAAGGTGAAGGCAGAAGCACGAGGGGCAGAGTCTGCAGAGACAGCAGGATACGCTGGTTGTGGGACAAAGCCTGGCAGTGCGTGGAACGTACCCCTCTAAGCAGGGTTGGGTGAAGTTTAAAGCTGTTTTTTTCCCTGAGCATTCTGGTGCAATCAGTTGTATCCTTAGGCTGCACTGTCCCTAGGGGAAATGGCAAGGGCACATTTCAGCTCCACGGTTGTCACAGAAAGGAGGGGAAGCCATGGTGTTCCTGTGAGGGAGATTACTCTGAACTCTCTTCTCAGTCAGGGTGGCAGCAGCATCTCAGAGGAGCAATAGCCCTGTGCCACTGCTCGTTAGCACAGCAAAATCAGTGCTTCAGTCTCTCATTCTCTGATGGGTAGATTTACTGGCTCACTCTAACTAATGCGTGTTTTCGTTGACAGTTATCTGTTCTTTAACTAGAAAATGAGTATTTCCTGCCATTGAGCAGACCATAATGTTTTTTCATCACAGCATGGCTTTATTCATTCCTTTCCTATGGGAATATATTATTATTCTTTTGGATTATAATCCCCTTTATGAATATTGCATATCACAAACTCAGTGCTATCCATGTCATTACTCCCTGATTTTAGAAAGGTTTTCAGCTCCAACACTTTAAAAGACTATGCCCTTTCCTTATATCTGTTGAATGACAGTGGAGCCTGATACATAATCAATTAAAATGAGGAGAAATTTTCCATCAGCTTCAAGGATCATTTTATGAAACTGTCACTCTTGAAAATACATTTTAGGAATCTCCAGTTCCAGACATTAAAATGATTGTATTAAACCTGGATCTGTGTTGGGCTGCCATTAATATAAACTAAATTTTGTAATCACCACAGCATAGGAACACTGAAGTGCCATGTAGTCAAGCCACATAGTTTGGATAGGAAGTTCTGTCATGGAATTGCTGTAGACTAAATGACAAACTTCAGTGTTATATGGGCAAGTTACTGATTTAGAGTTGTGTAAATAAGATAGCATTTCCCTACAGAATAATTGTGATTTCAGAAGAGTGAAGGAAGAGGGGTCGATTTTAGAATGTGTTGGCTCTTAGGCCACATTATAAAGGAGTAATTTCTTTTCCTTTCTTAGCTTTCATCTGCTCTAACTGTGCTGATCTCTCTTCCTGACTTTTCTGTTGGTTCTGCTGAGGTTGTTTCTGCAAGTTTGTAGTGCTGAGCTTTTACATGAGAACTAGTGAGTGAAGTGGAGCAGAAACTGAAGCAGAACAAGCTCATTTATTGGTCCATAGAACCAAGTGTCCCAAATTCTTAGAAATTTCCCCCCTTTCTCTCTTTGTTTCTGAAATGTGTTTCAGAAATTCCTTTTGGAACTTAAAAACTTTTCACCAAATGAGGTTTAGTTGCATGAGAAGCATTGGTGGTGCTTAATTTTTTTGTGAAGAACAGTTTTGGCTGAATTTCAATGTCCATAAGGAAATTGAGGCCAAGGTATTTTGGGGATCACTTGTGAGTTTTTCTACCTCTTTTGCATGCAAATATTGAGGCACCTTGTTAAAGAAATAGTGAAAATCAGCATCTTGAGGTGCCCCAGGTGAAATATCCAAAAGCACCTGTTAATATTGAAAACTTTGACAAGTAGAATTCAAATTCTTGCAGTGGTCAAGAAGCATAGTTTTAAAAAGGATACTGTTCCCTAAATATTTTGCATCTTTTAAACAAAATTTCTGCACCATGTTTCATGTCCATTTTTAAATGGTCCTCTTATAAGCATTGTAAACTCTCAATATTAGACATTTTATAGAACACATTTTTGAAATGATGTGCACTTGGAGCACATGGTGTTTAACTTATGCATGGACCTGAAACAAGGTTGGCTGTTAATCTGCAGCTTTCATGGTGAGGCCATAGAAAAGTCAGTTTTATACAGGAGTTGGTAATTAATAGAGTAGGTGGAAGGGTCTTTTTAAAAACATAAGCCTTTGAGCAAATTTTTAAAAATGCACAAGGCTGATTAGGACTTCTTATCAAGGAATGCTATTCTGTGGTGTGTGTTTAAGGCAGGCTACTTGGCTGGCATTTCATAAATCCCGGTGCCGTGCCTACCCCCTGTTCACCCTGATTTTACCTGGGTCTTAGAGTTCTCAGTTTAACTGAGTAGGCAATTATTTTTCCAACCTTTTTGAGATGGCAAGATTTCCAACCTTTTTGGCCATGAGATGAAAACAAGACTATTTGACATTATTGTAAAATCAGAAAGAGAAGGAGATAGACACGTGGTTGCTTTGCATACAAATACTATGGGTCAGGTTATTTTCTGAAGCATAAAAAGAAAGCATCTGAATGTGCATTTCTCTTATCTGAAATTATTGCTCTGGTTTGTTTGGGGCATCCTTTTTCCCTTACCCTTTATCTTTCCCTTCTCCTTCCCCTTTCCGTTCACTTTCCTTTCCCTTCTCTATGCATCTAAGGTGTCTTTCTGCACTCTTATCTGATAAGTTTAATAGAAACTGTTAGAAAATCTAAAAATGTTTTGATTTTGAGTGTTTTTTTAAACGGAAGATCTCTTAAAAAAAGTTTCTAACCAGCCCTGTGAAGTTTGTGTGCTGATATCTTGTATCAGGTTAGTAGTACTTAAGTATTTGAAATACTTCAAGAGTCTGTATTGTATTTTAACAGACTGAAAGAATGAATTAGTACACCATTGCAGAACTGTTTGGAAGACACAAGTTATTTCATCTGTTAAGAAAGACAAAAGAAATTGAGATTAAAATATGCTTTTCTTGACAATTTAATATTTTTTTCCCAAGGACAAAAATTGAAGTGAGTATCAAGTTAAGAGAGAGTTTCCCAGTAGTCATAAACCTGAATTTGGAAGGCTTCCCTCTGGAGTTACCCACTGTTCAGTACCACGTAGGTCTACAACTACCCCACTGCAAAACATGAAAATGCTACCAAAAATGCAGCTTTATTTGCTTCTGAAATTTGGCTTCACATTTCTAAATATGATCTCCTATATTCACATGGGCTCTTTGTTGGAGAGTGTTATCCAGTCACTAGGGCAAACCTTGATGAACTTCTCAGTCCCACTGAGGCATAACACTGAAACCCAAGCTTGAAGTTAGCAGCATAAGCTCTTAGGGCTTGATCTGAAGATTACTGAAATCAGTTTGTTTCTGCTGATATTGTGGGGTGTTGGAATGAGCATTTTCAAATAAGAGACAAAACATTTCCATAGGGCAGGTGAACTCAGCCTCCTATCCAGTACATTTCTGGTAAGAACAATTTTACTTCAGGTTTTGATTCGCTCAGTCTAAGCAGCAGCAACATCCCTGCTACAGAGACGAAGCTCTTAAACTGCACAGCTGCTCCTGAAGACACACTTCCCTCCCTGCTACTCCCTGAAGGGATTTTAAACTCTGTAGCCTAATCACTGGTAAATCAACAGTATGTATCAACAAAGTGTAGTTAATCATAATAAAACTTGCCTATCAGTCCTGAATATGTCACATAGCAACAAAGGGAACAGGTTTTGTCTTTTGCACTTTGAATCAAACCGAGCATTAAATGCATTATTTTCTACTTATTTAGGGCTCAGTAGTGCCACACTTAAGCGTGCTGATGAGAAACATGCTCTGCAAGTGTATGGAAGTGCGAGGAGAGGGGGCAGAGTTTGACTTGGTTTTTTCTCTGTATAGTTGAGTAAAATATGATAAACAAAACCAATGGGGAGCAGTGAGTAACACAGATTACAGCGTGAATTGTCATTCGAGTAATCTCTCTTGGTGAAAATATTTAAGGATTCACAACATAAAGCCCTGGCACTCATCAGAAAACTTGCAAATATGAGATAAATGTTACATCCCCAAGAGTTGCTGAAGCCCCAGATGGAGCGTGGAGGGCCAAATTCATGGTGCTGGCTCTGCCCACAGGTGCCTGAGGTAAAGTTACTCTGCCTGGTTGGTCTGCATGGTGTTTGCTTGCATGACAAATACAGCACTCTTTTATAGAGCACTGTGGGTTTTGCCAGTAAAAAAAGAGGTAAAAGTGTTGTGTTTCAGATATACTTGCAGAAACATCCTTGAGCCAGAGCCATTCCTGGTTTTCAAAATATCCTTTCAAAAATCATGAGGAAATTAAGCATTGATACAGAGTGCCAGCCCAGGGCTGCTGAGAATCTGGCCCAGCTTTGCTGAAGATATTTATTTCTTCAATCTAGTCAGAGTGTCAAGATTATCATCCAATTTAAAATCCAGTTTGGGAAGTAATTTTGGGAAAGAGTGAGTATACTTTGGCTATCTTTATGTACCACTGAGCTGCCTGACAGGAACTCTATTTTGAAATGTTCAGGAATAAGCTTGACTTTCCAGAAGCCATTTTCTTAAAAGCAGTTTATTATTTGTTTCTTGCAGATTCCCAGATACATATTTGAATTATATGGCACATATTTCTAGATACAACGTTTATTTCTTTATTTTTAGGCTGATGTAGTTCCCTCATTTAAAAATATAATCAAAACCTCTACTTGAGCAGATGCAGTATTTAATATGTGGCTCATAGCTGAGTTCAGATTGTCACATATTTTATCAGTATGAAACATTTTTTATTAACAGATTAACATATAAATCTATTCATAAATCACCTTCCAAAACTGCGCCTAAAACCTCTCACTCTCAGCCTAGAGGTTTAAAGCTATTCCATAATAAAAGGTTATATTGGCTGAACAAACTTTCTGGTAAATTCAGTTTTCTATTCTTATGGTTTCAGGTTCCCAAATAAAATCTACTCCCTGAATATGCCCTTCCTTAAAGATGACTGGTCAGGAGCTAGATCAAGGCTTTCAGGTACAGGTCTCCTTTCCAAAGATTTATCTAAGAGAGAAATTTCTACCTGGAGTGGGAGACGAGGGATGAAAACAAGGCATGTCAGACTGGAAGTGACCATGTCAGAAGGCCACACGTCATCCTTCAAGGACACACTTCTCCAGCTAGTTGCTGCTGGGAACTCTGCTCTTCAGCAGGATCTGGTGTGCACTGTTGGGAACCAACCTTGTGCTGGTTGATGTTAGTCATCAGCTGAAATTCAGAGACCAAAGAAAGCAAATCTCTTCTCATACTTCATAGCACTGAGTGATTTCTGAACACAACACCCTCCTGTCTGAGAGAACCAAACTCAGAAGTCCATTTATAGCCAGCAAAGCCTTTAAGCCCAGGTTTAGCTTTATATAAATGCTAGTTTTCCTTTGAGAATTCTCTGAGTTAAGAACATGCTGCATGCTCTAGTGAGTGAGAATATGTTTCAGTAAGTGCATTCATAGCTCTGCTAAACTGGGTCAGAGTCCACTGCCTAGTTATGACCAATGTGACTGCCCTCTAAAGTGAGTATTGAGGCATGGTATGGGAAGTTCTTATATATATATATATTTATGTATATATTTTTATATATGTACCCGTACACAGGAGGATCATATACACTTGTAGAGGAGGGTCAGGAGGTATACCTATTTGGATTCATACTTCAGGCAGGGCAGCCTTCTTGGAATCAGTGAAAACCATGAATCAGATTTGTATCCAGAGGGGAACTACCCTGTTACACAGCGTGAGGGGAGGTTTACCTGGTGAATGTCAGCTGTGGATTGTCAGCCTACTTCCGTGGGTAATTTCTTAGTTGTCAGTCCCTCCTTCCCGCCTCACCTCACCTAAAAGCCAAAATTACTGCAGGGGTTTTGGTCTTTGTCAGCAAACATTATGAGCAGGATTTAGAAACTGAGAATTTAATTAGCTGCTGAAGTCACTTACTGATAACAGTAGCATATTGGACTCCTTATTTGATAAAATGCTGTCAGGCATTTTATGTGTAGGAAATGAAGACTAATGCTCTTATTTCTTGCAACTTACAGTCAGGACCATTAGACATCCTTTAGAAAGGGGAGGGGAAAAATGAAAAAAAAAATTCTTTGTATCTTCGCAAAATGTACTTTGTTTGCCTGTTCAGCCCTTTTCCTCTGCAATTTGCTTCCCACTCCACCAGCTCCAGGAGGCTCTGGGGGATCTCTGTGTGCTTATGCCCTGGCTTCTCTGTCCCCTGCCCTGACACACACATTCATCTGTGTCTGCTGTCCAGAAGTTGAGCCCTGCAGATGTTCCTGAGAGGCAAATCAGCCTCTTGTTGTAGACAACACCTTACCTGAACCGACATTTGTATAAACTGAGATTTATATAAAAATGTGCTTCTTTTTTATTATTACTTTAGGGATATGGGATATTTTTAGACATGGGACTGGTTTATTCTCTAGCTTTAATTGTTGGCTTATCTCATGGCACAGAAAGCAGTTCCTAATTGCTCCTGTCCCAATTAGGGCTCTCTGATATGATCATTAGTGAAAGCTCTAACACATCACGGGCTGAATGCAGCACCTTCACTAAGAGCAGTCAATGCAGGAGCAGCGACTCATCGAGTTTCACACGCCGAGCGCAGGGTTCACACAGCCAGTTCCTGCTTCACGCTCTCCTGGGGAGGAGGTGATACCTCCCACAGTCTTCCCTGTTCAGCAAGCCTGAGTTTGTGGTGGTGGTGAGCTGCTGTTGGATCCTGGGCAGAGGTCCTGGCATCCTGCTGAGCCGGCGCTGCAGTTTGCTGCTGCTCAGGGCTGTGCACGCAGGGAAGTTCTCTGCCTACCTGGGACGCAGTGCCCTGACCCACTCCTGGTGTGGGAGCTGAGCTGCACAGGCTGGGAAGTCAGAAGTAAGAGGAGTCCTTAACACAAAGGAGCACATTGGGCCTCTTACAAGATGAATAATTGAGTATGCAGGCCAATTACTGCAAAAAAACGCCAGCAGTTGGCGCTTTTTTTTTTGACTGAGAACACAGAGAAATATCTACATTGTATTCTCAAAGCAGAGCTTAAGAGAGATCTAAATGATTCACGTCCCTTGTACTGGCTCTCTGCACAGGATTAAGTTTGACCCTGATAGCATCCAGTCATTTATAATGAGAGCATTAAAAAAATCACCATTTATTGATTTGCATCTCTCTAAAAGGGCCTACAAATGACCTCATGTTTCCACTAGAACCACTATTGAGCTCTTAGAAAAAAAGAGAAAAAATATTTTATAGTAAACATATTTCATGTCACTGTGTGCAATTTTTCTCCTAGATAAATAATCCTACTTTTCTCTGTTAGTAACAGTTTAGCTGATGTGTGTTTTATAGCTTCTTTTAAATGCAGCAGTTCTGAATGACTAAAACAAGGGGATTATTGGATCTGTAGAGCAGAGTCACAGACATGGCCTGCACAGCTGGTACCAGAGACCCAGAGCCGGGGAGATGAGATGGCAACAGTTTGCTCATCACTCCCATGGGACACTGATCCTGTCTCAGCATGGCAGGTGCAGCTGAATCCTTTGAAAGCCTCAAAGAGCTTTGGCCTCCAAGGTTTCACCTCCCTTCCCAAGTCTGAGCTCAAGGAAAGCACAACCCACATGCTAAGAGAACAGATGAGTAAACAGATACAACCTTGACTAAGCCTATGGCATCCCCGGCCACTGTGACTGGAGAAGGACAGGAAGTTTGCAGGCTCAGAAACCTTTCTTCAGGGCTGGGGGAGGAGGAGCAGCAAACCTCCAGCTAAACAAGATCACGCAATAGCTGCTCTGGGTTGCCTGCTAATGGGTGGGCAGTGGAAAAGGAAGGTTGAAGGAGCATGAGTGAATGTGGTTGTGAGGCATAAATAAGTTGCTGGGTGCCACTGCAGCTTAAGCAGTTAATGGGAACAGTGATCTGAAGTTATTCTACTGTCACTGAAATGCTTCTTTCATCTAAAAGTTACCACACCATTACAGCTATCCAATACTACCAGTAACATGACCAAGCAGGGACTAAGGTATTCTGATACTGTGGAGACCAGGAGTCGGAGGAAGGAGTTATGCAGAAAAATCATGTATTCTTCTGCATTCTCTGCAAGGAGAATTGGATAGCATGGGCTGGCTGCATAACTTGTAGACAGCTGCGAGGAGGGAAGGTGGTTTCTACCCATCCCCAGTCTGAGCTTTCCTTTCTCGACAAGTGAAGCTGAGAAAATGAATGACACTTTGTCCTTTTGAAGTGCTTTGAAATATGTTGCTTTCTCTTTAAGACCTAAGTATTGTACGTGATTATGTGCACTTGTAAATACAGGAAATTTGTCTTAACTGTGAGCCTGCAAAATTGTTATATTCTGATTCATAGTAGATATAAAATTAAGCAGTTGTTATTTTCACCTCTGCTTTCTAGATAAGCAATTAGGCAATTTCAGCAAGACCATGGGTTTAAAATAGACCCATTTTTCACTCCTTATTTACTAAACATTTTGAATGAAACCCTTTGATTGTAAAACTAGAGTAATGGGGGGTCTGCTGGGGGAGAAATGAAACATGATTATATCCCTTCAGATAAAAATACTTAGAATATGACTAAATCTATAAATTTGTTTAAAGAAGAGAACAGTTTGGCAGGAATTTGGGGTAGAGTTAATAAATATATGTTTCAATAAGAAACACTTGTGTCAGGAATGTGGACCAAATTCAATACATTCTTTTATTTATTAATTATTGACTTCAAACAGAAGACAAATCATGGTTTTGAGGTTTTAGAAACAAAGTGGTTAAATTCCTTTTAAGTAAGGAAAAAGGAGTAACAGGGCTGCAGCCATTTGAATAGGCTGCAAGGTCACCCAGGAAGAAGTGATTTAAGCTTTATCAAGAATGAGGAAAAAAGTTCTTAAGTTAGCCTGGAAGCATTAAGAGACAAACTATAATTGCATAAGAGGAGGGGATTTTGATGCATGGGGCAGAAAGAAATGATCAATGGTTGATAAATATAATAGTGGTAAACACAGTGACAGGAGAAAAAAATGTATGCAGCTAATATAATTGTTACAAATTCAGTAGCTTTTGCTGTGAGATCAGTTGTTGAGGATTTAAGAACAAGGCAAAAAAAAAGAAAAAGGTAATTTTTTTCCAGTGGAAGATAAATGTGAAAGCTTTGAAAACCACCAAAAAGGAGTTAGACAGAAGAAGCACAAAGAAGTGTGCTGCATTAATCCTGTTGTAGAATAATTTTGTATTCCCTCATCTTAATTATAAGGCATATTCTCAAAACTCATTTATGGAATATTTGACCTTGGTAGAGGTCAAATGCAAATGTACTGGAGGGGGAGGTGAGGGAAGAGCCAGGTGGAAGGAGGAATAGAAGGGTAGGACTCAAACTGAGGGAAATTGGAAAATAAATCCTGGGTTGGCAGCAGAGTGCAGACTGGAGAACAGAGCAGAGGAGCTGGGAGGAAGGAATAAAAGACACTGCATCAGAGCCATCTTTGCAGGAGAAGGAGCAAATAAATTTCTCGTTGAGATGAAGCTTGGCAGAGCTTACTACGGCATCAGGTGCTGACGTCTGGTGTTGGAAGAGAGGAGGCAGAAGCAAGGCAAACTGTGACAGACCAAGCAGGGAGTCTGAAGGCATCTGTTTCCCAGCCTTAGGAGGAAGAGGGGTAGGTTGATGCTGTGCACAGTGGTCAGGTTCTGGCCATGGACAGCGGCAGCAGGCGGGGACTGTGTCCAGCTGGGCTTGGCAGCGAGGGGACAGTAGGGACAGCGAGGGGACAGCGAGGACCGCGAGGGGACAGCGGAGACAGCGAGGACAGCGAGGGGACAGCGGGGACAGCGGGGGGACAGCGGGACAGAAGGGACAGCGGGACAGCGCGGGGACAGCAAGGGAACAGTGGGGACAGCGAGGGCCGGCCCGCGGACAACGAGGCAACAGCGGGGACAGCGGGGGCCTGCCCGGGGACAGCGAGGGGACAGCTCAGCATGGCGCAGCACGCGAGGGGCCCGGCCGTGGCCGTCATCCGGCTCCGCAACCCGCCGCTGAACACGCTGAGGTACC
>JAOXXN010000102.1:27901684-27930336 GCA_026770055.1 Myrmophylax atrothorax | reverse complement strand
ACAGGAGTGGCAAGGAGCCATCTTCCCTGACGTTGCAGTCCAGTTTTGATTTCAATTGATTTGAGTTGTTGTGCACCTCCATTATGTGGCAATAAACATAAGGCTTGAGAAATACCTTTTGGATTCTTAAAAAACCAACCCCCTATCTTTTGTTTCCCAAACTGACTCCTTATTTTTCTCTGAGACAAGCGTCTGATTTACATTGATCAAATGCTGAACTCAACCACTGCATTTATTTCTGGGGATGTGATAGTATTTCAATTATGAAGATTTTATATAAAAAGAATGAGAGATTCTGGTCCTTTTTGGCTTGTCATTTCCCCACTGACCACTGCAAAGTATTGTTGCATCTGTAGATAACTCCAGCCTGCTAAGAGCCTTCCAGTGTATTTAGGACTGGATGGATATTGGCTTCACACTTAATTGGAAATGCTGGGGAGAGGAGTTGGAGGCAGCATACAGGGGATTCAACACTGTTGGTTCTTCACTTTCTCTGTATTTAAGTGTTCCTTGCTGATGGAGCACAGATGGTCTTAGATTAAGGAAAATACATGCCAGAACTGCAGGCTAGGCCCAGACTGGGGAGTTAAGCTTGACATGAAATAAGCAGAAGGCTGTAATTAGCTTATCAGGAGTGTTAGGCACCTGGTGGAGGAAAGCAGAGATGTAATGCACAGTGTAGCTGTAGAACAATAAAAAATACTGAAATCTCTTTTATGAAACATGGAGGACTTTTTATTGCTGGCTTTCTCTTCCTGCCCAGCCTGGTAACTTCTGAAAGGTCCTAGTCATTCCTGGCTATTAGTGATTTATCAAAAATGGCATTTTCTGACACTTTATGATGCTGAACACCAAACCCCATAGAAACCAGAGTCTAAAGGTCAAAATCTATGTGTGTTGCCAAAAACCTTCCTGGGAAGCTTACACCACCCTTGTCTGTGCACCATGTGTACTCCCTGACTGCAAATATCAGTCATCTCATTGCTCCCTCCTGTTCCTTCTGTCTGTTTTTTTACAGCCACATGTTGTGTTTCACCTCAGCCCCAGGATTTGGGCTCACTGGGGCAGAATTGCCATTTAATTTTAAACAGAAATGCCTAGCAGAATGCAGCTGAATAGTCCATGTGCCTCATGTGCTTCTGCAGTACATGTCAAAATCGTAGTAGGAATGGGATCTTTCTTCCTAGGTGTGCTAAACAAATGGAAATTGAGGCATAAATCTGCTGAACTGAATAGAGAAAGTATAAAGACTTCTTTTTAGCTGAGGGTTTAGGGTTTTTTGCCTGTATTATTGAAGCTCAAAAGCTATTATTTTATACTGGGGAAGAGCAAGAGGGAGAGTCTGGTTTCACTTAAGTTCCCGTGGTACAAGCAGGCTCAGGCAGGATCTCTGTTTTCAGCCTGCCTTGCAAAACTTTCCCAATCTGTCTGGCTTGCACAAAACTGGCCTTGGCTCATTAAAGTAATCTCAAAGCTTTCGTTTGGTCTCAATAATGCAGCTTTCACTTAATTAAAGATTTCCAGTGCCTTTTTTTCCTTTTGGTTGTACTACACCAAGCTAAGTGCACAACCAGAAAAGAATGTTGATAGGATAAATTAAATCATATTTATTTGCTTGATTATGCACTTCCCCTTTTTTTTTCAAGCCAAAACAGGACTCAAACCATGTTCAACCTCTTACACAATTTTAATGAGAATATATTGCAGTGTTTGTCATCTTGAAAGAGTATTAGCACCCCCAATGCAATAGATGTGATTTCCCTAAAGAAAAACAGAAGGCATAGAACAGTGAAAATGTCATTTTAGTTCTCTATTAGTCTCTCTAATACTGCAGGATGTGCTGATTTTGATTCCTGAATCTCAGCCTAATTGTTGGAAGAATCAGATCCAAATTGGACAGCTCCTCAAACTTATTTTAGCTCATTCTTAAAGCAAACAAATAAATGCTGAACAAGTATATTCAATGATGTAACCTGGAGAGGAATAAAGAATGCAAGACTTCTCCACTTTAGGAAGCTGATAATACACAGAGGTTTCACATGTGCTTCACTGATTACATTTTCCGTTTGAAGCATATATAGAAAGATTGCTTTTCGTAGCTGAACCCTTAATGTGGGTGCACGGAAATGCACTCAGTTGACTGTAGGATTTGTCCAGAAGCAGAGGGGGATGGAATGCAAAAATGTATGGTGGAGGTCCCGTAACATCTCTCCATAGCAGTGAGCTGCAAAGAGGCACAATGGCAAGGAAACCCAGAGCTGCAAAATGAAGGAGAACAAAATCGCCTTGCTTGATGCAGAAATACAAAGGAGACTATAGCCATGGTAAATTGATTTTGTACTGAATATGGGCTGGTCCATTGGAAGGGTTTTCGAACCTCCTACTCCAGAAATCATTGTGCAAAACAGTAAGAGGAGGCTGCTTAGAAGTCTTGTCACATCCATCAGTGGAGGCCACAAAGAGGAAGGAGGGATTTAGTTCTGAATGGCGACTCTGCCAAAAAACATAAAGGCGTGGAGATGGACATCTTTTGGCGGTAGAGGAGCCTCGAAGGAAGAATTGCCTTCACTATGTCAAGGGAAGCCATTGCTGTGACTCCGTTTGTTGGCTCACTTCTTAGAAATAACTTGTTATACCTTGTTTGCAGCAACTAAAGAAAAGAAACCCCACAACAAAACCTATTCTTTACAGAATAAACAGTGCTGGTGGTGTGAGAAATAATGCTGTGTGGTGCCCACCTGGCCGGTGACAACTGCACCTGCATGTGCTGGATACTTACATTCTGAACCTGTGCTTGACCGCAGTGAAGTTTTTCTTTCGTAATTTTCCACTCAGTATATTTTAACCTCTTTATTTAGTTATTTTATTGATTTAACATATAATCTTATGTCTCTGTAATCTCCAGTACATTTTGTAAATGTTTGTTGTCACAAGCTATAAACTGAATGTGACATGGCAAGAAACCAAATTCTGCTGTGGCTGTTTAATTACCCAGTGTGCTAAAAGTCTCAGCTCAGTTTCCGTATGCTTTTGTTCTTCAGTAATAGGAAACACATAAGTCATCTTTCCTCAACATCTCCTGTGCTGTTCTCCAGTTCTGGATGTTGTCATACATCCTAAATTGGCTATAGGTGAGAGTTTTAAGGTCTTACTTCACTAGCGTGCCAAATATCGAAGTTAACTAAGACTATCAGTTTATATTTGGCCCCATCCTTGCTTTTTCATGCTTAAAAGCAATAGAAATAGCCAATTGATTAAGTTGTTTTCAAAAAGAAAAGCATTCCCATGTAGAACATGCAAATAAATCGTTGCACTGTTAAGCACTTTCAAGCAACATGAAGTAGATC
The DNA here is from genome assembly GCA_026770055.1 of Myrmophylax atrothorax. Classification (NCBI taxonomy): domain Eukaryota; kingdom Metazoa; phylum Chordata; class Aves; order Passeriformes; family Thamnophilidae; genus Myrmophylax; species Myrmophylax atrothorax. The sequence goes on along the minus strand of JAOXXN010000102.1, from coordinate 27,926,989 downwards.
ATCAGCAAAATGAAATCATTGCACAGGCTAAAATTTTTCATTTCATTGAATGATAAAAATACAAACACTAGATAGTAGAAACAGAAATGCAGTGCCATCTTTATCTCTTTTCTTCAGAGCTATATCTTTCTTCCAAAGTATCATGTTGGCATGTTCAATAACAGTGCTGTGTAAATACATAACTGTCAAAGCTCGGCATAGAGTCACAGCAGAGTGGTACTCCTTCTTTCTTACTCATTATGGGCAGCACTGCATTCCAGTATCTTTGTACTCTTACACTGATTCCCCTCACTTTGGACATATCCTTGTGGCATTTCTTGTATTAATTTTAAGGGTCTTTCAAGGATCTGCTTATGACTTTCACTAAGAGGTTCACTGCACTTTGAATCAGCCCATGAAGCCACTGTCTCTCTTCCCTTAGGTTAATGTACCTTATCCTCTTGCCTTCTCCCATATGTCTGTCCCCTTTGTGTCTCACAGGAACCCATCCCTGTTATACCACAACTCTTCTGGTTATGCAAACCTCACAATGAGTTACGTGGCCGGTGTGCCATGACCTTTCTCTTTAGTGTGGTTATGTTCTGTTGTCTCTCTGTGCTCTTCCATCCACTGCTGCTTGATGCATCATATATTACTGCACTTTACTTACAATGCATTTTGGCAAGGCAATACCTACACAGGCTTGCACAGGGAGCCCTGAGCTATGCTGAAGCCTCATAGATACTCTGAAAACTGCAAATTTGAATGGCAAAGTTCCCTTATGTAAAAAAGCTCAAATTCTCCTCTGTATGGAATTCAACATCAAATTTCAAGTGGTTTGCGCCAGGGTTACTGGAATTGTACTTAAAGGAGTGACAAGTCAATCTGCTTGCTTCAAATATGAACTTTGAGAGCACCTCCTCCAGGCTGAGCCGATTGCTCCATATGATCTTTGTACACTAAAATTCCCAAAGAACTGAAAAAAGTTGTAACCTGGATGCGGCTGTTGTTTATCTTAAAAAACACCTTTTTGGTTTTAGTAATTGCTATCAAATGTTCTTGGCTAAAGCTGTAGACAATCGCCTTTAACAATAAAATGTTGTCCTTGTACAGTGGTTCCATTTGGGTACACTGTAAAAACTGTGATCTCTTAAGCCTCATACAATGCTCCTTTCAGATCCGGAAATGCATAATCTGGACTTGGAAATTCCTACCTGACACTGCAGAGAGAGAGGAGTGTCAGATTTACAGACCTTGTGTTGTTTAATGAAATTTCCTGCAGCATGAATGAAAGTTGAAGGCACCAAAATTCACATTTCTTTTTATACATGAGACTGTGCTGTGCCCCAAGATGTCAGAAAAAAGTGGACAAGATGTGCAGTGTCTTGCCCATTGTTCTAATCTCTAAACCCTCTCCCTCATGCACCACTGACTCAGTGGATGTATTTTGTGACACTAGCAAAAAAAAGGCTGTCTAAGAACTCATTTGTGCTAGGCAGGAAAGTTTTTAGTCCTCACGAGAGCAAAGGTCAGTGCTCATCTCTGCCTCTGACATGCCTGGTGGCTTTTCCTAGTCTGTTGACCTCTCTGTGCTTTTGGTTTTCCATTCCTCCCATGTGCTTGTGTTTTCTGCTTAGCTTGTAAGTGCTCTCAGACAGAACTTCTCTCCCACAGCATGTTTGTATATTGCCTAGAAATACGGGGTCACAATCTTAGTTCACTCCTCTATGTGCTTCTGTAATAGAATTAAATAACAAGGGATTTTGAAGCTGTGAAAGAGAGAAAATAGTAGCAACGATCATCAAAGAATAATTCACAGCAGCTAAAAACTTCCCCTGAAAAACTAACATTTGCAGTGGAGAACAGATTGTGTTTGTAGGCACAGACAGCCAACCGTAGTACAGGAGCTTACACACTTGCTGCAGAGCTGCGGTACTGGGATGTGCTCTCTGCACAGGAGGAAAACTGAAGCATTTTACCTCACATCTGGGATAAGAGAGGACCATGAATGGGGCAGGTTACCATGATTCAGCTGGACTGGGATAACTTGACCAAAGAGGTAGAGCTCCCATTCCTGGAGGCTGAAGCCCTGCTCTAACAGCTGTTAAAGTGATGCTCTATCTGGGTGTGCCTACAGTCTGAAAACGCAAGGTGAGAGGACAGACTCTACACCACATCAGTGAGTCTTCAGAATGAAACCAATGAAGACAACATGGTCAGTCCTCCTGTAAACTGTCCCCTGTCTGTTGTGTGCTGATGTACACCTTTTCTGTATTTTTTTGTGCAATAGGTGAGCCAGGGCAGAGGAACGTGCCTCAGATTGTTGCATTTCTCTTTGTAAGGATGTGATAACAGTCCATGAGATAGAGAAACATGAATATTCAAAGATGGTATTGATTGGAGCTGAGTTAAATATCCATTCTTAAAATGAGAAAGTCCTTCTTTTTGATGAATTATTCCATCCTTACTATGCCAGTATGTAACATCCACTTCTGCTCTGACTTGAACAGAGTGGGCAATTGTGTTCAGCAGCCAATAAATGCCAGGCCAAAAGCAGTCCCTGTATAGTAAGATGCTGACTTTTGTTTATAGAGAGAAGGTCTGATTCAGAGATTGAGGTTATGGGAACTGAAACTCACTGATGGATTGTTTGTTTGTTTGCCAGCCTCTATATTCGAGTGTTACATTTGAGGTCTTCCCCTGCTGAATTACTGTCCATTCACTCCAGATGAGCCACGTGACTGGGCCAGTCTGTTGATAGGCACTGTGAGTGCTTAGTTGAAATGGAGCAAACAGCTTGAGTTTTACAACATTTTGAAAGGAACTGAAATCACTTAAGGGAAATCAATTAATAGTTTCATAACACACAATGCAAGTCCTTTTATCCAAGCCCCCTCCTCTCCCCACAATGAATTGACTGAATTCCATGATCATTCCTCATACCTGTCACTGCATGCAGCAGTGACTGCAATTGGTATACTACAGTATGAAGCAGAACTAATTACTGAAGCTTGGCATTCTGTTCTTTTGGTATTAGTTATCTTTTTATCAGACATGCTTATCACAGTTTTAATAAATTATCAGTGTTGGAACTTCAGAAATGGCCTCTAGTGTATTAAGCTACTGTGCTTTATTATTAAGAAGTTAGATTTCAATAAGTTTTTATTTATGGAGCACTGTAAATGTGCCTTGTCCTCGAGAGACAAAAGTCAGTGCTTCTAAAAGGGAATTTAACTTTCCACTCTTAGACTAAGGCAGCAAGTCTTTATGGAGAAGTCGGGGAGAAAGTAAAGAAAAGAGGCTGAAGTGCTGTAGAAATGTTTTCACTGTAAACATCATAGAGAACAAAGAATCTCTTTATGGATTTTTTTGGTTCCAGCCTATAGAACTTCTTCAAAAGATTTTTTTCTTCTAAGTGCTGGAAGACCTAGAACATATTAGTTTATTTTAAATGTTGTAGAGTTTGCCCAGAGAAGAGTAGGTCTACACTGGTGCTATAGAATGTAGACACTGCAGAGTCCATAGATTTGTGAAGTAGATTTGTCGTTATCACTAAGAATCTGTGGGTGATATTTTAGAAGTCTGAAATTTGTTGGTCAGTATGGATGGAAAGATTGAGGCTTACATCTTGTAGAGGAATGAAGTGGCCTCTGAGCATCCTCTGTGTGAAGGACTTGGTTTGCACCCCAGTGCCACCTTAAGCATGTGGTTAAGCTAAACTGGTCCAGAATGGGCATGTAAATAGGTGTTTTATTTCCATTAAATTTGACAGATTTTAAAAGCAGGGCAGAAACATAGTCCATCCATGTTCCTCTCTCCCCACGCTTGGAGTAAAGTTTCCATATCTTGCTGAAACAAGCTGATCCCAGAAGATTTTGTAAATGTAAATAAGAAATGCAGAGATTTTTGGCCTTTATGTGGAACCCGGGAAGTTGCTTTCAAAGCAAGTCTTTTTTATTTTTTTTCCAGAGCTACATTTCTCTCAACATACTAGTGCCTTGTACAGTTACTGGAAAGGGAGATGTAAATAAACACACAGGGAAAGCAATGACTCTGCCAGCTCAGGTCTCAAGTGCACAGTAGCTGTCATATCACAGCACCTCCTGCCCTCCTTCCTCATGCATAACTCAGCAAAGGGTGATGTGACTGGCAGATGTGACTCTGCTCAGGGTGCCCAGCACAGCACAAGTGGAGAACCAAAATCACCTCATATTCCGTGGGCAGACTGAGAAGTCTCCTATGAGCACTGCGGAGGGTTGATGGAAATGGATGCTCCTGCTGTCAGCAATCCCTGCAGACCTGAGCCTGGGACACAAGGTGCTGCTTTTACTTCTGCTGAGAGCAGCAGAAACCTGAGGAACACAGTACCTTCTAGAAAATGCTGGCATCTCACAAAATCAGCCCTTGATTTTGGTTGAGTTGGGGTTTTTTTTTCAGTAAGGCTCTACTTGAGGGTTTTTTTGTCTCCTTTCAAACATACACAATGTACATTCTGGTATTACACTTTTTTCTCCTAATAGGAGAGAACAACATGATTGTGGGTGTGTCTGCAGGCATGCAAGGCTTCCAGTGGTTTTCATGATGCACTTATTTAATGGAAGTGAGATTGGTAACAGATGGATAGGTTTGTAGTAAAAGACCTTAGAAATTAAAAACAGGTTTAATTTACTTGATAAATATGCTTGTAACATATTCTCTTCCAGTCTTAATTTTCCAGTTTTAAAGCAATGTTCTGGTTTTGCACAAAAAATGCAACCTCTGTTGTTCAAGTACAGTGAAGGGATTAGTGTATACTTAATCTATTAAATTCATATGTGATGTTTGAAGTAATTATAAATTCCTGGCCTGAATGTAAAAGCTGGTCTGCAGAAGTCTATGAGAGTTCCACATCAGCAGTTGAGGATGCACATAACTATTGATAACAGGACTCGCTAGTGACAGGCAGGTACTTTGGATAACAACACTGGGATGTGCAAGTAATTAAATAAATGTATCTAGAAAGCTTCTCTCAGCAATGCATGCTGAATAACTGATTTGACAGCACATGATGAGATAGAATTTCTAGAGCTCTGTTGATCTGAAGTCTGAACTGGAGGCAAACCAGGATGCTCATAATTTATTTGGAGAGACATTAACTCATTCTTTCTGTGTCTGGGTGTGACATTTAAATATTCAGGTATGCACTGAGCTAATTGGCCCATTTCTGTTAATTTCTAGTCAGGCAATGTTGCACCAGGTACATGTAGCTGTACACATGACTGCTCCTCTGTGGTTGTCTCCTTCATGCGGCTTCCTAAAAAAATGCAGAAACAATACACCAACTCCACACCTTTTTTATTTTTTAAAATTTATTTATTTGAGAAAATCTGCCTGCATAGAACTCAAGAAATGGAGATGTGAAAAACCAGGTGTCCCTGCAAATAGCCTGAAGGAAGGCATGTTTAATTGCATTTTCATTTCAGGGACAAAGTTGCAAGTCCCCTTGTGCCTGTCTGTGCAGGCAGCTGGGCAGTCCTGCTCATGGTTTGCATGGCTCTTGCCTTACACAGCAGCTGCAGCCCTGAGCTGGCTGTTTCATTCATATGGCACACAAATGGTCTGTTCCCCATTCTGCATGTAGGCCATGTGGTTACAGAGGTGGTCCTCAAAGTGCCCAGAAACACTGTTAGAAACTGCTTTTCTTCTGGACATGCATGAGTGAAATGATGCTGGAGAGTTTGTAAGGAGGTGGCATGAGGAGCTGGAGTGCAAGAAAGTACATACTGTCCTGTATTAGTAGGTAGCCTTGCTCCAGGTTTGTCATATTTTCATCCAGGCTCTGTTTCCATGACCCATGCCATCAAAGTTGTCTTATTGCATATGGGTCCAGAGATGTCTTGCTGCTTTCAACTGACGTGTGGTAGGAGGTAAAAAGTAATCCCAGATGTGTTTTCTGGGGCTGGGAAACTAAAATGTCTCAGAGAACTGAGAAAATTAATCATAACTTCAGGATGATGACCCAACAGAGTGACCAAAAACATCTGGTGGATACAGTTTGTACCTCATCCAAGTGTGCAGAGGCAGTTTCAGCAGGGAAAAAAAAAATTGGTTTATTGAGGGAGATGAGGAAAGGGAGGGGAGGCACCTAATTCATTGTTCAAGAAGCTGACTTTTGAGAAGCATTATGATCAGGTAAGGAGGCAAAAGTACAAAGTATGTCCTACAGTGCTGTGGTGTTATGCAGGAGTTGAGTAGATCTCTGCTTCACTGAGAAATATATGGGTACATACAGATGCACTCCAGAAGAGAGATCTTTCTGAAAGTTTCTCTGTCAAATGTCCAGGAAATAATTTGATGCTGGGGCAAAATGTATGTAAGGCAGAGGAAGAAGATGTGTTCATCTGTGGAGGAGGGGCTTGGAGTAGACATACCCAGTGAGAGGACGCAGAGCATCAGCATTAGACAGGGAGTTTGCACAGAGGAGCCCAAGGCAACAGAGGCAATGAGGGTGGGACATTTTGATCTGGAAAGACAGCTGATCAGTCAAGCAAAGAAAGCAAACAATGGAGAAAAGCTCATGTGAAAGCCCCAAACTCAGAGGTCTGAGCCTGCCCAGTACCTCTTCCCAGGTCCAACCCAAAGGCCCTGGCCACAGATGTGTGTGGGCTCCTGGGAGCCCAGCACAAGGACTTGTCTAGGCTGTAGATCAGCGGAACTTGCAGTACAAATATTTAAATGCACATTAACTGCTTGGCTTTGCAATTATACTTTTATTATTTTCAAGATGTTCTGCTTTGCAGGGTCACGAATATTTTCTTTGAGTCACCAGAGGTCATTGGAGTTACTCAGCCCTCAAACTAACTCCTCCCTGTCCTGCCAAAGACATGTGTGGGACTTGTAAAACATGCTCTGGATTGCCATATAGCTTAATTATCCTCTTAGCTCTAATGAAGTGCACCCTGACTAATGGTGCAGTCACAAACAACATGTTCCTATAATTTGGGCCATCACCAAGATCTTCTGTCATCACTAGACTCATCAAGGTAGTGCTTCAGAAAGCTGAAGGGCAGTGTGCTTAATAAAGGAAAACATTTAGGCACATCAGAACATAGCTGGAGGAGAGCAGAGCTCTGATGTGAACAACGTTTGCAACATGCCTTGAAGTTCTGTGGTGCAGGTGTCTGGCAGGAAAAGCTGGGTGTCCTCAGGGAGGCCAAATTCTTCTCTGTTGCATTGCTGCAATCCCAGAAGACCCAGAGTATTTGCAGAGAAGAATCGATTGCTGAAGCAACCAACAATTTTTGTTTTCATTTTGCCCTGTCAGGCACTGTTAAGGTAAACTGGGCTGTGTAATGGAGAGTGCTCTGCCTCTGGTTTTGAAATGGGAAGAAGAGCCACCTAATAACATGACTTCTTTTCTGATTTTTTTTTGTATTAATAATATCAGAAAGATCCAAGGTGCAAAGATACTATGGTTAGATGAATATGGGCTAGAGCTGCTGTGCAGTTGCGTTGCAGACGTCAAGGGCCCCTAGGAGTCACCAGTCAAAATTCCTTGCTCTCCTGTGATTGCTTACTATGTGAGCTCTCTCATCCAGTGACATACACCCTCTCAGGATACGGCTTAATGATCCTTTCCAGCAAGGATTTACCCCAGCTCTCACAAAAACACTTTTGAGGCACAAGGCTTTGGTCTTCAGCCTGGATTGGGCTTCAGTACATGGGAGGTATTTTATATATATATATAGACTCCCAGGGAAAGATCTGTGCTCTTCCCTTCTCCAACCAGATCTTTGCCTGCACTCCTAAAGTCTTAATTCAAGCCAAATTGAAAGATTTTGTATATAAATGCATTTCCTGGGTGGTGGCATTTCTTGCAGTTCTGAATGTCTTCGTGGGTCTGAGTTGGGAGTAGGAAAATTCATCCTCTCTGCTCAGTGGTTTCCCAACTTTCTCCTACAAAAAAGCTGGATTTACCAAGTGTCAGGGGGACAATTTCTATGGAAGCCCAGGGTTTAAAAAGTATATTGGCTGCAGTGAGAAGGTTCAAGAAGAGTTCAGATCCAGACCGAACTTTGAAGCCATTTCCTTTGTTGGTAATGGACTGAGGAAAATAAAGAAAACCTGGCTCTGTTAGGGAAGCTTTGGATCTGTACTGAACTTTGTGAGCCTGGCCTTTCCTTATGTAACAGAGCTATTTTTCTTGTACTCAGAATCATGTATTATGTATAGTATGGATGTTTATATGTATTTTCACCTCCAGCTAACTATACCTGCTTGAATTTGTTAGGACTATTTTTAAAAAGTGCTGAAGGGAGGAAAATTGTGGAGGGCACTGAATGGCTGGATCTGTTGCTGAATATTTTAAAGCTAAAAGGTCTCTCTAATGCAGCTTTTCTGGTCTTGACTTTTCTTATGAAGGAATGGGCCTCTTTGTTCCAAAGCAGTCAGTCAGAGCCAGCTGGGTACCCCAAACATTCTCAGGCCTCAGTCAATAGTGGCCTCAGCCCTGATGTGTTTTGCTCCATCCCAGGATCTGACCCCCCTTGTCTGGCATCACAAATCACCATCAACCTTTCTCCCTGCTTCACCAGCTCCCACTTGTTTTATCCAGCTCATTTGTTTTAAGGTTACTTATAAGGTGATAATCCTGGGGATAAATTTAAGAAGACCAACAGATTTGTGCAGAACTCCTGGACTTTCTTGTAGGAACCTTTTTATTTTGGGGATGAAAGCTGGTGGTTTTATATAGCACTGTCCTCTTTGAACGGAAGGTGATGACTCAGTGTGTGGGGTCCGTGTCTTGGACCTTCCAGCCGAATGGTGATTAGAAATTGTATTTACATGTAAATTAAAGTCTGTCCTCTGTGAACATTCCTGTTGCTTCTGCTTCTGGACTTCTCATCTATTTATCATTTGTGTGCACTGTGAGCACAGTGGGAGCGAGGTACATGTTTACTGTCACAATGCTGCTTTTAAATTGGGCTGTGTAAATTGGCTGGAGATGCTTCCTCTTGTTTTGGGAGTCTCCAGACATGGGAGCTAGTGGCATTCTCATGTGACTTGTGCATTCTGGTTTTTCAGGCAACAGCATGGGGTTCAGATGAAGACACCAGGAGGTCCTGTCAAAGTAAAGGGAAAACAGAGGTAAATTTTTCTTGGTACAATGATGTTATGGGTAAATATATTTGCAACATGTGAAATCCACACAGGGAGCATCTGACACCAGCTTGAGCCTGTAAATTTGCAGCAATTTAGCTCTACCACCACGTGTATAAGCACCACTGAGCGAGCCATTTCAAAGGCCCCCTGTCCAAGTTATTACACTTGCTCTGCATGAAATGTAAAGGTGATTTCGCTGCTGGAGAGGACACAATTTGTGACACATCAAGGGGCAGAGGGGTGGCAAGCCAGGGGTAGCATCTTACAGTGTGGTCTGAGGCCGACTGGCTTGGTGAGGGTGCTCAGCAGTGAGCCGCTGGCATTGGGCCACGTGGGGTTCAGTGCGTGTTTGCAGGTGGAGTCCATCGTTATACAATTCAGTGAGAACTGAATCTGCTCACACACTGCAGTCTGTTCAGGTGGAATAACAGCTGCTTTGGAGGCAGGTGCAGTCAGCTAAACTGCTGTTTGAAGGAAGAATTGCTTGAACAAACATCCAGCCATGAGGCCTTTCCACCCCTTTTCTGAGAAGCTAAAACAAAGTCATCTATCTAATAGCAGGAAGTATTTTGATGTTTCAAATGTGATGTTTGTACCTTCTAAAATCTTCAGGTCTTAAGGGTGACACCTGCGAGGGTGTCCTTTTGTCCTTAATATTACACTGCAAAGAGCTCTCAGTCCAAGACAAAGGAGCTGGACAAAGGATAAGACAGGATAAGCACAATCTTTCTTTAAACGAGAACAGTCAAGCAGAGAGTGATTGTGTGGCTGGCCCAAAATGCTGGAATCTGCCACATTCCAGTTTGCTGCTTTAAACACAGGATTATCTGGTCTTCCATTGACCATATTAATTTTTTGTAATAAACTTTATGTGATTACTGTATTAACTTGTATATACACAAAAAAAAGCTAGCTTGAATTTTGCCAGATAGGCAGCAATTTACTTCACGTAGCTGTGGAGAACAGGAGTATGGATATCCTAGAACATCTGTTAGAGTTTCATGTACAATCTGCATTTTGCAGGAAAACACCATGGAGGCAAAATAGATTGGGTTAGGTGAACACCAAACATGGCCAGCCACAAGAAGAAGTAGGACAAAATTAAAAAAACTCCAAAACCCAAGGCATGAGGAATTTTTGAATTTGTAGTCTTAGTACATTAAATGTGCAAAGAAAGTGTTTTCCTCTTTTCTTCCATTGTAAAGTCTGTGAGATTTAAGTTGTATCCTATTGTTCATGAAAAATTTGAATTTATAACCCAGAATTATTTTGTCAACCTCTGGATAAAGCCATGCACTTGACTGAAGAAATTCTAGGATAATTTCAATTTATCTTTGTTACTGTCTTGCCAAAAAAAAGCAATGATCTGAGTATCTTCACTGCTGTCTCCTCCACTGCAAAGGGTTTGCCAAAAATTTCAGAAGGGTAATGCTCTGAACAGCTGATTTTATGCTGTGTATGATCCAGAGCTTGGAACTGTTTGGAGGGTGCAGTGACCATGAGTGAAGTTCTGAGGAACCATAATTAAGCAGACTGTTAGACACCCCTTGACATACAATTAATGGCAAACAGAGTTGTTGGCTAAGAGTCTGACAAGAAGGCAGGAAGCTGCAAGGGCAAAAGGATTCTACAGCAGCTAAGCAAACACAGATCTCCCAGGTCTGTACCTACTCTAACCTTTGTGTCCCTCTTGAGGCAACTCTACACATTCATTGTTTGTTACACTGCAGAGAAATGACTCAGCACTAGCTCAGAAATGCCAAGTTTACTCTCAGCACCTGGGGAAATGCTCTACTCCAGCTAAGAAGTCCAGCTCTGACCCAGCATCTCTGCCCTTCTCTGGGTGAATGCAGCAGAAATGTGTACAATTCTGATTCTGCTGTGCAGTGGTGGTACAAGATGCAGAGCTCTGTCTGCCTCAGCTCTGCTTTGTCAAAATTTGACTAATGGAAGTGTTCTACCTAGCACAGATGATTTGATGATAAATATGTTATGGACTGTCAGGCACTTAGATATGTGGTGATAGAAACTAGAAATAAGGAGGACCTTTGGCTCTTACATTAATTCACAGTGTAGTTGGCAGAAGTTATATGGCTGGTCCATTTTCCTCACCCATTTAATAATGTATATATTTTAGGGTGAGGCTTTCAAAACCACCTAGTGTATTAAAATGTCTTTTTTCCCCCTTCATTCTTGTGCCTCTTGAGTATCAAAATCAGATTCTTCCTTCTTCTTAGAAAATCTCTTCTTAAAATCCTTAGAGCTGTACCATAAGAAAAATAAGTACAAGAATAAAAGGCACAAAATTGAAATCACAGAAGTGTAATTATTACAGCATGATGGTGACTCCACATTTGAGTACCTAATTTCCAGAAAAAAGGCAGATGAAAAATTTAAGGTTAAAAGGTACCATTTCTTCTGGCACATTGTATGGCTCTGACCATAATCCTCACCTGCTTATTCCTAAGCTGAGCTCAGTAACTTTTGTTTGGCTGCTGCAGCTTTTTTGAAGAAAGCAGAAGATTTTGCCTGAAGACCTGAAAAAAATGGGCTGACAGTGTTTTGTTGGCTTGTTCTAAAGGCTGATCACCTTCCCTGTTAACAACATGTACTTTATTTTCTTTTTGGATCCGACTTCAGTTTTGAATGGCTGGGTCTCATTTTGTCCTTTTCTGTTAGATTAAAGAGCCCTTTAGTTACCAATGTTTATTTTTTACAGAGATACTTATAGTTGTCAATTCAGTACTTAGGCTTTTTAAAAACATACCAAGATCAGTACTCCAAGCCTCTTTCTCCAAGTAATTTTTCTACTGCCTTTCAATATTTTTTGTCTGTTTTTTTTACTCCATATTTTTACCTGTATTTTGTCAATCTCTCTAATGCCTGAGTATGATTAAAACAGCCTCCCACCTTCCTCTGTTCATATACATGGCAGTTTTGTAAGCTCTTCTGCCACAAGAGATCATGCAGAATTGTCTGGCCACTGTGACCACTAAATCCTTCTCACTGTTGCTACTCTTGGAATGTAATCTCCATACTTATGCATAAAGCCCTTTTGTTCCCTTTTTCTATAATGCATAATATCTTAAAAAAATGTATTTTGTTTGTTGGATCCAGCTCACCAACCATCCTGGCATATATCACTAAATGTAGAGAGAGGCATTGACCTCACTGGTAATTACTGCTTTTGTAATCTTTGGGTTATCCACAAATATTATTTAAGAAAAATGTTGATACTTGGCTGGTACCACCCCAGCTGGAGCTCCACTAGAACAGCAAGTTTATGAGTGATTTCACTTTGAGGACTGTTTTCATTCCAGTAATTTATCAGATTTTAATCTCTTAATGTATAAGTTCCTGAAATGGAGTTTAAAATTAACTCTGTGCAATATATCATGCAGTATTAAAACAAACACCTTGGAAATGTCTCTTTCATTTATGTTATTTTTATAAACTAAAACTTGTGGTTTCCTCAAAGAAGTGTACATGCTTTATTTGCCATGTCTCTGGAGATCCATGCTGGCTTCCACAAGTAATCATTCTTATTTTTGCAGCCTTTATAAAATGTATCATGATCAGCACCTTTAAATTGTCCCCTGGAAAACATCCACGTTACTGAGAGACAGTGCAGAGAACAAAGTCAGTGTTACACTCCCTTTTTTGTGTCTTCCAAATGAAATCATCCAGAGGTTGTAGTTAAAATGAGTGATGGATAGAGCAGAAGGGGAAGAGGTGTATTTAATTTCATTAGGAGTTGCTCAGCTCCTAGTTTGTAATTGGTTTGCCTCTGTATAACAGTCCACATCCACCACATCTAAGGAATTTTGCCTAACATGGAAAGTTGTGGCTTTTTAAACATGAGAACTTTGGTCTTTCCTTTGTTTAAGCATTGAATTATTTGTAAACTTTCCAAAAGCAGTACAACATCATTTTAAAATGTGAAAACAAACCATTTGTGAAAATGACAGTGAAAAATGGCAGCTCTTACGTGCTCCCCTAAGAGCTTTGTGTAGGCAGGAGGAAGATGATGCACTAATAACCCTTCTGGAGCAAGAAAGAAATAAGAGAAACATCTGGTAGGCATCCAGCATTTGTCTCACTGTGTTGCCTGTGTAGCTTCCTTCTTTTTTTGTATGATGTCCTGGTGCTGTGAGGTCTTATGATTCACACAAGGTGACAGGAAAATCCTAACCCAAGGCTTCAGCCCATCTAAATGGGTTTGATGCAGAAATTGCTGAGCTAATGGAGGAATTTGCCGTTTCAGGCCTTCAAGTGGCTCTGTGTCACACAGAGGATGTGCTCTCTGCTTATCTGGTGAAACTGAGAAACTCCACACCACTTAAGAATAATAGACATCCAAATAGGACAGGCACCATAGAAATCCCCAGGCAAAGAGAAGTAACTGGGAGGCTGTCAGCCTTTTTTCCCCTTTTGTAACTCTTCCCAGAGACCTGAACTGACGTTCCTATTACTTCTGCTAAGCTATCAATGCAGAATCAGCCCCTAAGTTTGATTAGGAGTCCATTAAAGAAAACTTGGCTGGAAAAATCATTAGCAATTCTCTTTGCTATCTGTTGCACTCAAAGGAGAAAGGCAGTTTGGTTAAGGCCTTGGATTAAACTGAGTAACAGAATTGCTTGTCCAAAGAAATAAATATAGATATCTGAAAGTGTGTGAATAGCAGTGCTTGAGAACAAATTAGGTCTTGATTATTTTTAACAAATTGAGATAAACTGCAACAGATAAATGTTTGCTGCACTCTAAAATGTCACTGAAGGGGTAACTTGGAGTTCTGCTGGCTAATTTTCTGAACTCCAGGTTTTACTCCAGGAGTTTGTGTTTCTCTGAGGACAGCAGACCATCTGTGACACCTATTTGTCTCATACAGTGCATAACTGTGGGTTTAATCTGTGATTAAAATATATCAGTATGTGATGAAATAAGGTTAGCCTAAAAAAAGGAATTAAAAAGGAAATCTTTGACAGCAGGGCTTGTGTGGTTTATTCAAACTAAAAGGCCATTAAAGCACTGCATATATATGGTTGTGCTTTCAAAGAGAACTGCATCTGTACAATGACATTAAGGGCTTATAACAGTTTAGAACTCTGGTGTTAGGAGATGACAGAAGAAACGACTGAGAAGCATCTACAGCTGGATTATTTGCAACATCCTGAAATTGTCTTTTTGAATTTTACCTCAAACAGAAGGTGCAGTAGGTCAGCCCCTCCATTTGCTGATCTGTCCACATAAATGAAGGCAGTTACAAGGCACCACTGCTGCTTCTTTGGGTTTGAAATGTGCACTCAAAGCAGCCTGACATCTCTGGGAGCTAGAAAGAGACCTAGTCCTGACCACAGTCATGGGCATAATACAGCATTCACAGACAGTGAATGAACAGTAACTCTAAATGTTACAAAAAATGAGATAAATGAGGATAGGCTTAAATTGAGGGGGTGGAAGGGCGGGGCTTCAGTGAAGTTAGTTCTGTTACTGGCTGTGAGATTTTGTGCCTTGTAGTGTTGAGCATTAGAAGTCATGTACTCTTCCTTTCTAGGAAAACAAGGGTCATTAGACTGGGAAATAAAAAGTGATACCTTCTAAATTTAAGGTCTTATCTCAAAGAAGTGACCAGTACCAGGTAATTTTGAGGAAGGGACTAGAACCTGAAAATGGGTGACATGGAATTCATAGGAAAATCAGAGATATGCTTAATTCTCTGGTGGTGAGCCACAGGTTTTTATCAGCTCTGCCATATATTTAATAATAATCCCAACTAATATAACTGAGTTATTCTTATTAACCATATAAATATGCAGTCTTCCCCCTTTATTTAAATCCTTAATCTCTTGATCCCGGTAATATCTTCTGGTAATGAGATTTGCAGACTGATCATACACAGATTTAACTGTCTGCTCCATAAAGTGAGAGCACGATCCAAAGATTGTCTTGTCTGCACAGAGGTGAGTTCAAACTTGCCAGATTTTTCTGGTTGCATTAAAGCCTGTTGAATTTTGCCTCCTGCATGCCTAGAGTTTTCCAGGCACATGGAAGAAACGGTATTAAATAGCTCCTATTTTCTGTAGGTGTTTGTGAGATCATTTTACTAACCAGTTGCCCCAGCTATGAATTGTTGCAAAGAGCAGCATATTGAATGACTTTTCAGAGCAAATCCAGGCTGGTTTAAAGAACACAGTGAGAAGGCTGTTCCTTGCTATTTATTTGGAGAATGGGTTAGAAAGATGATCTAATGTAAATCTCCCAGACAGTGTCTTGAGAAAAATCCTGCAACTGGGAGCTTTTAAGTGGTTTGGTTTCTTCTTTGCTTTTGTTGGAAGCTTTCATAGACTGACATGACTGGCAGTGGTTTCAGCAATAAGAAACATGAGATGAGCACCGTATTCCTCTTTGGGCCAGGCAGGTTAGAGAGATGTGGTCTCATAGTTAGACCTTTGTGGCTGCCCTTCAGGAGCTCCTCTAACTCAGCATGTCAACACCAAGTTTAGCACCTGCATTGTATTGGCTGAGAGACCAGGGCAGATAATGTACATTTGTTTCCTTTAAGTGTGTAAATTGCTTTGAGAACAGCGTATGAAACGTGCATATTATCATTGCTCTTCCTCCAGAAGAATGGAGTGCTGCTATCATCATCCTTAAGACAGGTCCAGGGAAAATGCCTATTCAGTTAATTCATAGGAACAACTCCAGTTGGGCATGACCCACACTTAGTTTCTGCCTTTTGCAGCTATTGAAATAATTAGCGGGTTTGGTGCATCCAGTTCCCTGAAAAGTATCAGCTGTCCAATGTTTCCAATGTGACACCTCACTCGTACTGACTGTGCTCTTCTGCTCTGTGGCAATGGGCTGGAAGTCACAGATTATAAGTATCCTGGAGCAGGTTCAAACACCAGCAGATATATTTGCTCAGTATGGTTTCTTCCTCTATTTCAGTAAAAATTCCTGCTTTGGGTACAAATAAAACCTTGCATAATTAGGCTAAAATAACACAAGATTATACCAGCTTCCAGCATCCGCTCCAAGCCAGGTTACCACCTTGCCTGGCCTGGAGTAAAAGTGTGCATCAGATTCATCACTGCCAGTAGACTGCAGCATGTGACCTTCCAGAGAAAGTCCTTTTGTGGGCTGTCTTCTCAGGTGGGAAGATTTTTATAGAAATTGAAGTTTGTTGGTCTGTAAAACAGTTCTGTGCAAATAAGAGAATTCTCCAAATTAGAATTTTAGATTTCCACAGGACAGGGCTTTAGTTAGGAATACATTGTAGTAGCTAGGCAGGAAAGGGTCCAGGAACATAACTGGTTTTAGCTGTTTTAGCTCAGAAGCTGTGCTCAGACCCTGCACAAAGTAGGAAAAGGTGTGAGTTGAGGGGGAGCAGATGGATACTCTCTTATTGTGTGAAATTTGACTATAGAGCTGCATTCTGGATTAGATGCCAAATCAATCATATTCTGAAAACAAAACTCAGTTGGGAGAGGACCTAATACTTTTCCTAACTGCATTCACTCAAGAATTTCTAGTACTTTGCATTTAAATATATAGTGGTTCTACTATTATGTGGGATTGAATAACTGCTCCACAGAAAGAATTACTTAAAGCAGTCATGAAATACAGACATCACTAGGGCAGGGAGTAAATGGCAGGGCTCACAGCACCATGCAGCAATGACAGGAGAGGGCAGAGAGGCTGGCAAGCTCTTCATCTTGTTAAAGGAAGCAATGGGACCTCTATTCACAACACACAGCAGGTGGAGCAGTGCTTCTCAAAGTCCTGTTTGTTAGACTGATGCACAGTCACCATGACTGATCTGCTTCTGAAATAAGAAGTGCTGAGTTGACCCAGCTATGAATCTAAGCTACTATCATGTTTGGGTGACAAGCTTTAGGTATCTGATCCCCCAGTGCCCCTGCTGAGCCTCAAGCCTGGCAGCACCTGTTCTGTGGCACTCTTTAGCTTCTGCCCAGGCTGGGTTAGCCCTCCTGGGCTGGCTCTGGAGTGCAGTCCCTGTGATCTTCTCCATTCCAAAGCAAGCACCACATGTAATGCCCATGCAGTCACTGTCTGTTGGCTGATGCTGGTGGGTTTCTGCATTGAATCCTTCAAGGACTTGATTTCCATAGAGACAATGACAGAAGATAGCACATAATACAGCTAAGCAAACCCCTTCCTTTCCAGGGGTGTTTTTACACTGTTGAATCTTGCAAATGAAGTCTTCAGGAAGATGATGAACAGCATGGAGTGCTGTGAGACAGGGAAGCTTGCAGAATGATTGCTGCTTACAGAAGGAGAAGTGGTGTCTGCAGCTATAGGCTTGGCTTAGTGGCAGATGATGATCTGTTGGAGGGACGAAAGCAAAGCAGCCAGGGTAACCCAACTGAGGCTGTTATTTTTTAGCAAGTTTCCTTTTCTGTTTATGGTATAACATAATCGACTTCCTTCACTTGGAGCCCAGTAAGTGCCATCATTAGCTATTGCTCATATCCTTTCCTCTGAGGTGGCCCCAGAGCCCGGGGCGGGCAGGCTGGTGCCAGGGTGACAGCACATCTCTTACTGGGGCTGTTTGGATGAACCTTGGAGCAGGTGGCCCTCAAGCCTCTTGCACTGCCTGTGGGAGTTGCAGGCTAGTCTCACACCTCCCTTTCCCTGTGTGTACTGTTATAAAGTTCCTGTCTGATATGGCCTCTTTCTCCCCTGCTGTTTAACTCCAGAAGATACTCAGCCTGATCTGCAGTCCACGGGTCTGTGGATGCAAGGTTGTTGGGTCAAAGGGAGGCTGTGGCTTTCTTTAGCAACATGAAAGTGATTTTCTGAAAAAAAAAGCCAACTGCAGGCTTGTGCTGCCACCCCAGCCCAGCATGGGACAGCAGGAGCCCTGCACCTTTGTGGACTGGTATGTGGAGAGAGTTGCCTTTTTGTACCAGCAAGTGGTTATGCAGCTGGGAAGAGAGACTGCTATTTCTTACTGGCCTTGCCTGAAAGAGAAACTCCTTCTACCATAGAAAATCCTGAGCACACAATCCGTGAGGCAGGAAGTAGCTTGTTCAAGCACGAGATTCTCCTGACCAGCCTGGTCAGGAAGAGAAGTTCCTGCTGTTTTCCTGCTGGCATTGGTTTGAATTATAGTGCAGACAGACCTGCTGTCCTTCATTGGAGTTTGTGTCTGGGTAATGTTTTCAAAGCTGCAGCATTACTGGGAAAATAGATCAGAAGTATCATCATAGAAAGAGGGAGAATTTCTCATCCAAAGTAAGCAGAGCACAGAAAGAGTCACTTGTGTAGCTATGAGAAAGTCAACCTGGTGGATAACATCCTATCCAGGGACTGTGTAGGACTATGGTTAGAGAAAAAAACCAGCAAATTTGGCTTGCTTGCTTAGACCTCTGGCTCCTCACAGATGTGCACTGCTTGATGCAACAAACCTCAGCCCAAATTAGAGGTGAGGAACATGTATTCCAGCTGCAATACAGGTATTTTTTTAATGTAATAAAATTTTCAAAAATCCTTTGTCTCTATCTTGTGTCCCCATAGGAAGAGTGCCAGAACTATGTCCGAGTGCTGATTGTTTATGGCAAGAAGGTTTTTACCTGTGGTACCAACGCCTTTTCACCAGTGTGTTCGAGTCGACAGGTCTGGTTTGCCTCTTTTACAGTGATGGAGAGGGCTGGATACGTGCTCTGGGAAAGGCCAGTTATTTGGCAGGGCATCATTGCTGCAGAGAATATGTTCTAAATGTAGCTGACCTAAAATTATTTTGGTTTTCTTCTTTGCGTCTCTTTGGGCTGCTTTGGTGCAATGAGTGTATCTGCAGCTGGGGACCAAAAACCTTGTTTTATGGCTAAGTTGGATCTGGACAAAGTGTTCTTTGTGTAAACCTTGGGTAGGGTGCTGAAAATGGGGAATATAGACAAGCTTAGCTATGAGTACCTCTTGAGTTGAATACTTAAAATTTTCATTAAAATAAATAACAAAACTCCCTTTGGCTTCGAGAGAGGCAGGAGCAGGTCCAGGGCAATGTCTATGTTTTTTAATGCCAGTATGCATTCAGGAGGTGTCTATGGAAGATTAGAAACCTGTGCTAGCACCAGGGGCACCTGATTACACCAAGCAGTTTGGGGCTTTATTGGCTGGAGAATTACCCTTCATACAAAGCAACAGAATCAGTGAGGCTCAGACACAACTTCTTCCTTTGGCAAACAATGGATGTAAAGATCTATTTACAGTCAGCACTGACATTACATTCTCACAGCTACCTGTTCTTTTAAAAGCAGGGGTTTGCTTGTAGGTACTCAGGTGCAAACTGAATTTCCTGTACCAGTAAGAAAGCCAGATGCTCTTTAAGTTCCGTTCTCTCTCCTTTTAAATATAGGTAGGAAATCTCAGCAAAATCATTGACAGAATTAATGGAGTGGCTCGGTGCCCATATGACCCTCGGCATAACTCGACAGCTGTGATTACATCACGAGGAGAACTCTATGCTGCAACTGTGATTGATTTTTCTGGACGGGATCCTGCTATTTACCGCAGCCTTGGAAATGTTCCCCCACTTAGGACAGCACAATACAACTCCAAATGGCTCAATGGTAAAGTCATGTGGGTCACATCTGAGCAAGAGATGTATTAAAGTGAGCTTGACAGGGTTGTAAATCTTTCCCTCTCTTTTCATATTGAGATTCAGAGTTATGATGGGGAAGGGCTTCCGGTGCAATAATCAATGCACCTTAGAAGGCATTTGAAAAGAGCCTGGAAGTATTTCAGAGAAGTTGATTTAGAATATAAAAAGTGGGTCTTACAGGTTACTTAACATATATATGGGTCTCTGTCTTGTGAGATGACCAAATATATCATTTCAACAAGAAAACCACTCAAAGATTTGAAGACCAAAACCAACTTAAAGCATCATTGTTGACCCAGTTCTGCAGAATGGTAAGTACTCTCTACTCCCACTGACTCAGCTGAAGATGGTGGATTTCAGTGCAAGTTCAGTCCAAAAATGAGAAATTTCACAGCACATTATGTTCTGTGTCAATTCATGCTGATGTGGATGTATAGTTATTAACAGCAGCTCTTACCTCAGTGTGATAATACCCTGCATCAAGATAGCTGTAGAATTTCAACCAGTGATCCCTGCACTGAGTCCACACCTTCTGACTGGGGCAAAGCACTTCTTGTCTGAGCTGACTGTAGTGATAGAGACTCCAAAATTCCCCCTCTCTCCTTCTACCCAGGTAAATTGACAAGGTATTCAGAATCTTTCTATTAGTTTTCAGGACTTTTCAATTAAAGATAAGAGCAGTGGGACTGTGCACTCTCTGGAGCTTAGTGAGAGCGAACTAGGCTTCTGCAGGCATACTGAAGCCAGTATGGTGATCCAGAATTTTGGGAAAAGGATGTCATCAGGCAAGACTGTGAATTAGGACCAAGAAGCATCATATCCCATACACACTCATTAGAAATGCATTCCTCTTGTCTGCACATGAATGCAAAATTCAGAAGGAAACCACACTGAAACAGGGGAGTTTAAGAAAGACAAACAGTAACTGAGGTTCTAGTATGTGACTGGAGAAACTAATGTGAGTCTTGGATTTATAACCTGGTGCAGCATTGGTGACATCGGAGTAATTTCATCCTGTTCTGGCCACTTTTCAACAAGAAACAGAAAACTTGAAGGTGATTCAGAGAAGAGCCATGCAGTGATTTGAAGCTTGGAAAGCCTGCCTCACAGTGAGAGACTTAAGGAGCTCAATTTATTTATCTTTCTGAAAATGAGATAAAAGGTGTTTTGTTCATGATATGGTAGTACTTACATCAAGAGAAGATTTTGGACAGGATAAAGTTCTTTAATCTAGCAGACAAGTCATGACAAGAACCTGTGATTGGAAGCTGAAACCAGATAATGTCAAATGGGAAAAGATGTACAGGTTGCATCTTGGACAGTCTTTAGTCATTTGAACAAGTCACTGAGGAAAGTGATGGATGTAAAGCCATGTGACATTGTCCAGTAAGATGAGATCTCCTTCAGAAGATGTGGTCTAATTCACCTTCTAGTTACAGGATCTGATGGTGGAATTACAGCATGTAATTCTCTAGTTCGTGTTAGACAGAAGGTCCGATTGGTGATCACAACAGTCCCTTTAGGGTTCATGGTTTATTTGAAGGAGAAAGATTGATGAGACAGGCTTTTCAGTGCTCTCCCTCCTGTACCATCATCTGCCTCCCAAACCTGCCTTGCAGCAGCAGCAGCCTTCCTTCCTCTCCCTCTACCACAACTCTGTTCTCCTTTCACTCCAGGGCAGCAGCATTAAAGGAATTCTGTACTTCCCTTTTTTATACTTCCTTTGAGCATTACTGAGAAATGAGCACTGTAAAAGCACCCTATGAAACCAACCCTTTTTTTTTTCTGTTTGGTCAAATATTACTCATTGGCCAACCTTTTGCCTTTGCCAAAGAAACTGTCAGGATAAAAGACTGCACTTTAAAGCTTTGTTAAATACACAATTAAAATATTCACTACTAAACCAATTCCACGTTCTTTTCAATTCTTGTGGAAATAATAACAATTCCAGGAGAAAATGCATTAAGGAGAGCTTGTTTCACTACTGCCAATCTGTGGTATGGTTTTGTTTTATGGACATAAGATAATCTTTTGTGCCTAGAAACTGGAAAGGTTTCATGATAAAAGCCAGATGTGACTGTGCTGGGAGAGTAGGATGAATGTTTCAGTGCACCAGTCTGGGGAATCGGATGGATGCACGCAGCATATTTAACACATCATAAGGTGCACTTGAGAAGTGAATAGGTGAAGGAGCCCAATGGGAAGGCTTTATGTTGTAAAATGAGTATAGGTACAGAGAATGGTTATGCACATGCAAAGTGTTGAACTCGACTTTCACTGAAATCAGTAGCAGCTTTACCAATAAAGTGGGGAAACAACGGGATCTTTCTAAGATCTGAAAAAAAGGTATTAGGGCTGTATTCCTGTATATCATTACTCTCATCTACTGTTTTTATGTCCTCTGCTAACTCCAAACTCCCTGTGGCCCCAACTTTGACAGCCTGCATAAAGGGAGATGGCAGCGCAATGCAGTGAGCAAGTCAGAAAGGAAGGATTGATTTCTAACCTGTATAAATCTCTTCAAATGTTTGTTTTTCAGAGCCTAACTTTATTGCTGCCTATGACATTGGTTTGTTCACCTACTTTTTCTTCCGTGAGAATGCAGTGGAACATGACTGTGGGAAAACAGTGTATTCTCGTGTGGCAAGGGTTTGCAAGAATGATATTGGTGGGAGATTTTTGCTGGAGGACACATGGACAACCTTCATGAAGGCCAGACTGAACTGCTCCCGTGCTGGAGAAATCCCTTTCTATTACAATGAATTGCAAAGCACCTTCTACCTTCCTGAGCAAGATCTGATCTATGGTGTCTTCACTACTAATGTGTAAGTTGTGCTGGTTTTACTGCCCTTCTTCTATCCCTAGTAGTCTGAGACTGACAATATATTGATTTCTTAGACAGCCTGAGCAATCATTTTTGAAAGATCCTTTGGCTAATGTGAAGGGATAGGTCTGTGTTATCCATCACGGCAACATAGCCTTCAGGACAATGTTTTTAATCCATGGTTCATAGATTGCTGGAGTCCGTAAAAGGTGACTGTGCAGTTCTAGGGTAACTTAATTTGATATAAACCTGGGCAGTGACAGATTTCTGACTTTTCCTAGTGACAATGCAACTTGTGTAGTTCAGAGAGATTGTCTAAAAATGACCCAACAGAAAAATGTAATTAATTTCCAGCCAGGCTAACTGCCTGGACAATCTGACACAACTGTGTGAACATTGGAATTGGCTCATGAGCTGGACAGGTAAAAACGCTTGGGAGAGAAGGACTGGAAGAAGAATGAGACAGATGGGATCACAACAGCCTAGACTGAAATCAATATTATGTTGCTGTTGAACAACAGTGTAATAGCAAGGTCATGTGGGCCACAAGGCATTTGACATTTCCAAGGGGATCTTTACCTCTGCTGCAGACTGTTTCAGTGTTCACAAATCAAAAGCAGCATTGGAAGTCTGAGAGGAAGGCTGGATTTCTCATACTTCATAATCACTTCTTCTTGGCTTGATATTGAGAAAACTTGTAATTGGAATGATTTAGTGTAGCTGTGAAAGCAGAAAGAAGAAGAGGAGTTAATTAAAAAATATATTAAGAAACTCATAATGTATATTTTTAAGTCAGGAAAACTCAAATAACTTTTTCTCTGATGCTCAAGGCTAGGATGATAAGTTTTAAGCTATAACAAGTCTGCATGGTATTGAGTTTCAATAATGCATGTTCTCCAGGGGAGTGTTAGCCTGATGTGTCAAATAGCAAATAAAAATCTGAGTAGTTACAGCCTTCTTCATGCTGGGTAGCCAACTTCTTTGGGGGTTTTTTGTGCAATGGTGTACTGTCCAAACCCTCCTATTTAAAGGTGTGGTGACAGGACTTGAACTTCAGCCCTTGAAGTCACAAAGTATCAGCCCCAACTTCTTGAGCTAAAGCACTATTGGGAGTGTCACTGTGAGTCCACAGAGCCTGCATTTTATTCCCAGTCCTTAAATTCCAAGACATGAGAAGGTGTTTGGCCACCCTCATCCATCTTTGTGTTTTGTTTCTGCTCCACCATTGCCAATGTCAGTCAAAAGTGAGCCAGTGGAGAAGCAACTAGAAAAAATAACCATTATTGAGATGGCACCTTTACTGTGGACACTGGGGAACATCTGTCCTCTGACTGAAAAGCTCGTGAGTCATTCTCTAAAACCATTTAGAGGATGTTAGCCAAACTTCCTGCACATTAAATGGAAACCTGGCTACTGCTTTGGGCACTTGAGCTGACCCTTTTTTTTTTTTTTTTGCTATTGGAGAGGACTTCTGTGCCCATAGTGATGTTTTCTCTATCCATTTGTCCATTCATCCAGACAAAGACAGAAGTTGGAAATGAGAAAATTATTAGTAACTGTATTTTATTTATGAAATTGGTGAAGTTTTTGGACTGTAAGAGGGGAGACATAGGCTGCCTCTGGTTGGAACAGTTTTCTGCTGTGTCTGTCCCCCAGATTTAACATGAGATGTGATGAGTGTTACTTGTCTCCTTTGAGTACACTTAAGTCACTCTTCATACATTAGGGATGTATGTTCTCTCTTCTATCTTCTAGAGACAATATAATGTGTAACATTTGTGTAATTGAAGAAATTAGTTATTGATAATAACTGAAGTTAGATCAAGTAGCATTTTGGGTCTACAGCGTGGTGTTCTTTTGACAGTTCAAAGAGAAAATGTTCCAATTTGTCATCCGACTAGAGAAATAATGGTAATTATTCTTTTAACTTCCACTGGGACTTATGCTGCATGAGCTCTGCATACCAAAGAGGGTTAATGTATGCACCAGTCTGAGTTTCTTTACAGTAAAATACCCATACATCACAAAACTATGGTATTTTTTGTTTACAGGTATTTTTTATTTTGGAAGGTTCATGTTTAATGAATTTAGGGTCATCTTATAACAAAGGGGAATTAGTGATTTTGGTAACACCCACGTATAGATTTATTGCTTCATGTTACGTTATACCCAGCTGAGTCAGTGGGAAAAAGAGCTTTTGGGGGAAGCTGCTGATGAAATATTTAAGATGTTTTTATTAAAATTTTTCTGGGAGGTAATAGAGACAATGTTAAAACCTCCTTGAACTTAACCCATTCTCTAAACCAACTGGTTAACCATAGGAGGTAGGAGACAGGAGTAAAGGAGGTTGCACTTTGCACCGGGAAAATACAGGGACCAGCTGCACCAGTTGATGTCACTGGCTTGAGACTGGGATCAAACTTGTGATAAGGAGGTATGGGAAATATGCCAGGCCACAGATGGAAAGGAAACAGGTCCACAGATACAATGGAAAACCATTTTCCTTTCTCCTTTCCAGCAAAGGGAAAGGGCTAAACTATGAAGTCCTTAGGGCCCTAAAAATATCCCCATTTTTTTTCTTTTTTTCTAAGTATTTTCCTTAGACTAGTGGAATTTTATTCTTTCTTTTCCTTTTTCATTTTCCTTCTCATTCTCTTTTTTTCCCCTGTGTGCCTCAAGGCATTTACTTGTCATCCATCATTAGCTTTGTCTTAAGAGCTGCTGTCTGTGAGCTCTG
>JAOXXN010000102.1:27875698-27900222 GCA_026770055.1 Myrmophylax atrothorax | reverse complement strand
GTAGAAACAGAGTTTCACCTTGAGAAACAGCAAGAGATTAAAAATTAGGTTGTTTGTAATCAATAAAGATAGATGGGTTGTTAAAAAAATAAAAATAAAACCAGATACAAATAATCCATGCAAATTAAACTATATTCACCTTTCTTGTCAAAACTGCTTCCATGGCCCTTAAATCACTGACATTTTAAAACCAAACTTAAAATTCATTCTCAAAATTGTCACGCAAGGCATCTGCATTTTACAGTTTATTTATATATTTATTTTTACTCCCTGAGCGATTGGTATCACTGTACATCTACCTAGCAATTTACATGTATTTTATTTGAGTGGAGTTTGATGTCTGTTATGATGAAAATGTCAATGTTCTAATGATTAAATTGATTTTTTTTTCTCCCCTTTTCCAGAAACAGCATAGCTGCCTCAGCAGTGTGTGCCTTCAATCTGAGTGCCATTACTCAGGCATTTAATGGCCCTTTCCGTTACCAAGAAAACCCAAGATCAGCCTGGCTGCCAACATTAAACCCCATCCCTAATTTCCAGGTACTGCTGTTGCCCTTCAGTTTACTGCAGTCCCTTTTACGTTCTGTCACTCCAGTGCATTGATTTGTGCAGGGCTCATTTTTCCAGGTGGACCCATGGAGCAGATAGATTGTATTTCTCCACATTTATGAGTGTTTTAGTCTGTGGAACTCCTTGCCACATGTTATTGAGACCAGAGGATTCATGGCAAGAATTTAATGGTTTAACTGATAAGAATGTTCTGATTTTTTATAGTAATGAATAATTGAAATCGCTGTTACACTTATCACTGACACGTGTACTCTGAGAATGTGATTCTCACAAGGAGACATAGAGACATATCCCCATCAGAACTGGAAAGGATTGAAAGCTGAAGCTGGACAAAGTCAAACT
This sequence comes from Myrmophylax atrothorax, assembly GCA_026770055.1. NCBI lineage: Eukaryota > Metazoa > Chordata > Aves > Passeriformes > Thamnophilidae > Myrmophylax > Myrmophylax atrothorax. The sequence goes on along the minus strand of JAOXXN010000102.1, from coordinate 27,899,310 downwards.
ACAACAGAGACAACCTGTATTTTTTAAACAAGAAATGTAATTAACCACTGTGACTCTGAAAGGATGTGATGAATTTTCCATCACTTCATAGGGCCCCTAAGGCTACCAGTGCTTCAGTGGAAGATGGATGACTTTCTAAGACATGGTAGCTCAGCCTGAAGTCATGGACGTGCTGCCACAGTAACTGGTGGAGGAGGACACATGAGGATTGGCACAAGGGTTCCTTCTCAGCTTAAGAGTACTTGGTTTTGTGAATTAGCTACTCTTCAGGATTATCAGTTAGAGCAAGTTGAAAATCATAAACCAACTTCAGTCACTTTATGGCCAGATCCAGTCAGTGCAGTGCAGAGTATGTGTGTGACAGCTCCAGCAAACCTCACTCTTCTGAGGCATGAGCCCATTTTACAGCTCAGTCCCTTTCCACCTGAGGAATCCTAGAGAGAATGAACTTTGTTATCCTGTCCTTGCTTCCCCATGGTAAATCCTTTCATCCTGATTGTATGAATCTGGCTCTGCTTTATTATGGCAAAGATGCTGCGGCTGCCTGTAAGTGCCATCTGCCTTCAAGCTGGTGATGTCAGGGACCTTCCAAAAGGAACTCTGCAATCACCTGAAATCACAGCAAGAGCAGATGGGAGGCAGGTCTCTGCTGCAGGCAGGAACAGGCTTTTCTTCCTGCTGATGAACCTGATTTCTCCCCCTGAATTCTCTCATGGCACCTGACTGAGGGCTTCTGCCCATACAAGGTAGGACAGGTTTGGACTCTTAATCACCCCTTCAGCTTGGTGCAACCAAAACCAAGAAACAGAACTTCTCTGAAGGCCCAGCCATGCCAAACATGGCAAGGATTTTTTGTTGTTTTCATTGTTGTATGTATGTTTCATCTTGTGTGGATTTGGGGTTTTTTTTTGTGTGTGTGGGGGGGGGTGTTGGAAGGGGCTTGTTGTTGGTTTATTTTTTAGTTTAAAGGGAATATTAAGGCTAACTGAGAATCAAGGACTTTCTGTCCCTCACTTGGCTAACCCAAAAGAAATAGGAAAGTACTTTGGAAAGCATTTCCATGTAGTGAAAAGTATCAGATAAAACATGGAGTGTAAAGATTGCAGAGGCAAGATGAAAGAAAAGGGTCAGAGGAAAATAAGGAAAGGAAAAGGAGGTATGTGGCAGACAAAAGGAAGATTGCAAGGAGAGATTAAGATGTTTTTCAGGTACAGAAGGAACAAGAGGTCAGTGAGGAGCCTTTAGGAGATGACAAGGGTAATTTAGTGACAGAAGAGGCAGATATTGCAAAAAAAATTAAATTAGTTTTTTGCCTCAGTGTTCACAAAGGGAGATGAGGGAAGCATGCCAGAATATTTTTTTTCTTGCAGAGAGGAAGGAGAAATACTGAAGGATACAGAGGATCAGGACAGTGCAGATAATCAGGAAATTAGAACAAAACAAAATAAAACCAAACCAGAGGGATGCTGCGTCAGCACATGATCTGCCAGTAGACCAAAAGGATTATCTGTGACTTGCTGAGAACAGAAAACAAAACCAACAATGACATTTTTGCCACTGGGACTCCTTTTAGGTTATGCTCTAGAAAGGAAAGTGAGTGGGGAGAAAAGCATCCAAAGCAAGACAGTAGTGAGAACCAGCAGGAGTATAGGATACAGCAGGAGAGAGAGATCTAAAAACTCTTTTAGATTGTGGGGTGAGTCATGAACTAAAAAAAGACCATTGCAATAGAAAAAAACATGAAAATCCACCTGAGGACACATCAAAAAACCACTGATGTTGCCTTAGTCTGACTACTCAGGAAGATGCTCAGGTTGATTAAAAAGTGACCCATGTTCACAGGTGGTGAGAATTAGTACAGCTCTGTTCTCCCAGTTCACACAACCTCCAAAGTATTGTAGGGCTTAGTACCCCAATCGTTGGGATCCATATTTATTGTGTAAATGTGTGCTAAATTCCTGACAGCTCATTTTAGCACACAGCAAGAGAAGGTCTGTGTGGTGCACTTGGGAATGGCAGCCATACCACAAAGAGTTGCTTCGTACTGAGAGTGTGGGCATGGGAAATTTGTACACTGTAGCTGGAGGGCTGTAAATCAGCATCTTAATTCTCAGTATTCTGACTTCTCTTCCAAGGAAAGCCCAAACACCTGGTCCCAAAATGAAGAAAAAGAAATTTGTGGGATATTTTTTTTCTAGTGAAATTACTCAGGTGTGAGTTTCACTTAGTGAAAACCAAAGTCAATCATGTACTGAGTATGGGAGTTGGCAGGATTTCTACTTGTACCACTGATTCCCATGGTCTTGGGCAAGATAAATAACCAGTCACCCCGGTCTCCCTTTTGGAGTATTAAATTTTCTGCCCACCATGCATGGCATTGTGGCAAGGAGTGAGATCTAGCCCTGGCTACTGAGTTGGACTACAAAACTTGTAATTGGCTATTGAAAATGCTGAATTCTAGAGATTAGTATAAGCTAGAAACTCAGACCTTAGAATGCAATGTCCATCTAGTAGGACTTAGGCTGGTGTTTGAAAGACACCAGATGAGCTCTCTTCTTCCCCCCATTCTGATTGGACAAGGGACTTGAGTCCTATTTCAGTGCACCCCTTGGTGCTGGAGGATGGGTGGACACTGTGTGATCTGCCATTTGCTGTGAGGATAGAAGAGCTGCATGTGAGGAGGGAGGAAACAGATTAACTTGCCTTGCTTCAGATGGAACTGGGAGGGTCTGTTCAGAAGGGAGCACATCAGAGAAAAGCAGTGTGGCAAACTTGGTTCTTTGATGCAAAACCACGTTTTTTAAACTCCAGTTTTTGTTCATTGTACAGACTGAAATGTCAGGTAGAGTTTGAAGATTGTTTGAATTGCTTCAGGGATTTATCACCATAAAAACTTTCTCCCCACTGCTAGATTTAAATCTTTATACAGCTAGTTTAATTCTTTCTTTTTCTCCCTGGTTTGTTAATGCCTTTTGCTCTTCTGGTCTGCTGGCTGAGGGTCTTACAAGGGAATGAAACTCCACATTGCTGGTCAGTGGACCAGCTGGGAGAAGTGTTTTTAAAGAGTGGGCTATGGGCCAAATCTAGGCTAAGGACCTATGATCAGGCTACAGACCTGATCCTGTGACCCTCACACAGACCCACCCCCCCCAAGAAGTCTACAGGACATGGGCTTCTATGCTCAAGTGGGGAGAAAATGCATTTTCTGAAATTCAGTCTTCCGTGTTTAGTGTGGGACACTGAATGATGACGGCCCTAACGAGAACCTGACGGAGAGAGTCCTGCAGGATGCACAGCGCTTGTTCCTGATGAATGATGTCGTGCAGCCGGTGACTGTAGATCCATATGTGACTCAGGACAGCATTCGATTTTCCAAGCTGGTGGTTGATATTGTTCAGGGGAAGGATACTCTCTACCATGTGATGTATATTGGAACAGGTAAGAGCATCAGGGCTTGAAACAGTTTCCTCCACTTGTCTGTAGACCCAGCAGCCCTGGAAGCCCAGACATGATGTCCTGACACAGTTGTCATTCAATGATTTTGGCACAAAATTGCATGGAAGTTAGTTTGCCTGAGTAAATTAAAAGCAGGATGGAGGTCTTAAGGCAGTCTCAAGTGATCAGACCATAAATCTACGTTGTGTTTAAAAACAACACTAACATTTTTCTCCCTCTTATAAAAACACGTTTCAACTAATCAGGCTAATACATAACAGTGGGGAAGAGCAGAGGTCACTGGCATGCTCTGTGGTTTCACACGTGTAAGTTGCCTCACGACATACTCATCTCTGAATGAGCAATAATCATACTTAACCTCCAGGCTTGCCCAGGGTTGTAATTATGTCTTTCTTTGCTCTTCCACGTACCTACTTGTGTATGACTCCCAGTGTGTTTGGGAATGGGCATGCACTGAATTGTAATGCAGATAGGGAAGCTGAGTCAAGTGATTTTTAGTGGTAGCATAGCAAGCCAGTGGTAGAATTAAGTGTATGATTTAGCCTCTTGATTTCAACTGCCATCCTCTAATTAGCAGGACACATAGCCTATTCTGAGAAGCACAGATATCTTGGAGAAATGAAAGATGCTGAAGAAGGACAAAGTGTTACAAATGGTTGTCTTAGCCCATATTCATACCAGTGATAGAGGTTAAATTAAATAGTTTGATTAATCAGAGCATATGGCCAGCCTCATGGGTATAATGCTGTTATCAGCTATTGCAGAAGCTTTGACTTTAGAATAAGATGGATTGCCTCCATAAGTGTTAGTTTAATCTCACATCGGAATGCAGAGTTATTGCCTCATTCTCATGTTTAGGAGAATGGACCTTCAGGACTGTGTCATAATTTATCTAACTTTTACCACCATTTATTTCAAATGTGATCATCTTGGATGTGTTCTAGCAACACTCCCAGTGTGGAAGCCTCCATAGACATTGATTATGATGAGAAGATTTTACTTAAATGGAAATACAGCCTGGTTCTGCCATTTTGATATCTTGATACTTAGAGTGAGGAGTCCAGTATACAAAGCCAGAGAGAAAGTTGGAATACTTTCTGCCTCGTATCATTAGTGTAGAAAGGCCCACTGCCATAACTTTACCTCCTTGTTCATGTTTGCTTTCTGGCCCTGGCTAGTGGTGACTGAAGAGTAAGGTCTGCTGGAAACGTTAACCAGTGAAATGCTTCAGTAGATACAGCCCTGAACACAAATCCAGTCCTGAGCCTGGACTTGGGCTTCAATCTTTTTCCACACATAAGGCCCTCCTAAGTGAAAAAGAAACCTCACATGGCAGTGAACCCCACCACTGAAAATTGTTAAGATGTGGCACTAATGCAGAAGTTAACAGGACATAAAAATTAAACTTCAGGAACAGTTGGGGCTGACAGACATCTTGGGGGTTTCAATGAAAAATGGTGCCCCCCTTTTCCCCAGCATTAACCTCCCACAGTTTGGCAGATCTTTAAATCATTTAGTTAAGAGCTCTGTGAACACAAACATATATGTTTCTGTGTATGCACTGCTCATGCCCTTGTCAAGCTGGTAGGATGGCTTCTTCCAGGAAGAGGATCAATCAGGTCCGTGACCTATGCAGTCATTACAGAGGCCTCAGGGATTTCCAGCAGGGCCACTGCATCTGTTGCCATTTGTCATGGCAGCAGAACACACCAATCTGCTCCATAAACCAATAGAAATACAGACTCAGGGCACCAGAAATGATCCCTGCTATCTTAGGTCACCTTGCTGTGTAACTCACTGGTAACGGGCCCAGACTCCTCTGCTTCAGTGCTCCACCTGGGAAATATTGCAGGGTGCTCACTCTCCAGGTGTTTCATATCCTTCTGAGTTCCCATTCAAATACATTCTCAGGTGGTTTCTGCTGAGGATTGTAAGGGTATAGTGGGAATTCTCTCCCATGGTCAGCAGGTGACCCAAAACTAGGTTTGAAGCAGCTCTGTAAAGATGACATCAATATTTCACTCCTTAGGCAGGTATGAAATGAAGTGCCTCCGAGATTTATTTGTGCCTTGTTTCTTGTTCTATTAGAGTATGGCACCATCTTGAAGGCCCTTTCTACCACTAACAGGAGCCTAAGGAGTTGTTATTTAGAGGAAATGCAGATTCTCCCTGATGGACAACAGGAAGCAATCAAGAGTCTCCAAATCCTGCACAGCGACAGGTCGCTCTTTGTGGGCTTAAATAATGGAGTGCTAAAAATTCCTCTGGAGAGATGCTCCATGTACAGAACAGAAGGGTAAGTAAATTTGCAGCTCATGATATATCCCACTCTAGGTTAAAAAGAAAAGCACCAGAGAAACATACTCCAGTTTGATTCAGTTTAGAAGGCTTTTTTTTCATCACTGAGTGACAAAAGACCCTGTTGAAGTGCATCACCTGATAGATACATTCATGACAGGAGCAATGAGGATAGGCAATATTTTTTTTGTAAATATTAATTAGTCCTCATCAGAAATTAATTGTATGTTTACCAAGGAAGGGATAACAATATTTTCTTCTTTTTTTAAAATAAAAAGATATTTCAGTGTTGCTTTTATTAAGTCCTTATTGCTTTGCTGGTGGTTCCTGTTGGCAGTAAGGCTGAAGGTTTGTGAGTTTGGGTTGCAGCCAGCCTTTCCTTGCTTATCTGAGTGATCACCTCTGAAACATATGATGAGGCAGGGCTGGGCTGTGTGGCAGCTTGTTATTGCTTTTGGAAATCAATAGCTCATCTCAACTATGTGTGACACCTCTTACACCTGGATAGATTCTGTGCCTTGATTGTACCTTTTACAGGGAGTACGAAAAATGCCTTTTTTTTTAATTGTCAGCCCTGACTCCAGAGCAGTTTTCCACCCAGAAGTGTGTGTAGGTTTTTGCATCCAAATGGCATCCCTCCGTTTAAGCAGGTGAAAGAGTGTGATACCAACTGATTGAGACAGATGCTCAAACAATCATCTCACTGAATCTGCAGTGTGGTCTGCAGCGGGCAACTGCTTGTTTACATCTCTTGAAAATACTTTTCCTTCTCCTCTCATGCTTTTGCCTTGCTTTCCTTGATGAGAGTTTTGTGTGAAACTGATGTCCTCTGTGCTAGACTAGAGGAAGGATTTTGTTAGCAACATCTAAATGAATTCCCTCTTCATGGCCTACTGCAAGATGTCCCTGTTCTCTTGCCAAAAAAACTGATACAGAAAATGTCACCATAATTTTATTTTCAACAAGTAGAGTTTATCAGCTTGTACTAAATTCAGGCATGTCTAAATATAAAAATGACAGCACTTTCTATTTTCACTGAACCTCTTAATTATCCCTTTCAGAAAATATAACTTGGTCTTTACTACAGCTTGACACAGAAGTGTTTAATGTGTAAAGGTTTAGTTGCTTATACAAACAAATAGACACGAAAGTGTTTAGTGAGACAAAGAGAACCACAGCTGGAAAATGCCACCCTGTCCTCAGCCCTTAAAAGCAGAGATTTTAAGAGGCAGACCATAACAGCTGTCCTCTTTGAGCTGTCCTGCAGTTTTAGTTTGAGAATATTTATGTGTGTATACATATATGTCATCCAGTTTCAAGTGAAATGAGTTCTTCCTTTTCCTTCTTTTCCTAATCTTGGGTTCAGCTTTCTGGTAATTTATAGCTTGTGTCCCATTTTCAGCCTGCCTGAGTACTGGGCATGACACTTCCGTTAAAGCTCAAATGGTGGAGGTTTGCTGAATTGCCTTAAAAAGGAGCAAGCAGGCAAAAAGCAGCGACTGGAGAGCAGACAGGTGGGGGTGCCTCACAGGAGCAATATATTTAGGATCTGGAGGCTGCAGAGCAGTCCCCTGCTTGTAGAAGCTTATCCCAGCAAAACAAAACACTTCCCCTGCCTGCTGGTGACCAAAAGCAGCCTCAGTGCTATGCATTGTATGGCACTGAGTCCCAGCTGAAATTACTGGGAAGCTTGTGTACCAGTGCTGGTTTTTTCTAAAACACACTTTCTGGAGGCACTTTTTAGTGAAATAAGGAAGCAGCCCATTTCCTTAGGGCATGGAGACTCAAATTTTGCCTCCATTGGCTAGTTTCATGATACTTGTAGGCAATAAAAGTCAGTCACTGGGCAATACCAAAGTACCTGAGATGGAATCTCCTGACAGTATGGTGGGATGCAGTGGGGAGGTCAGAATTTGCTGAATTTGGGTGCTGGCCAACTAATGTATTTGTGTACATTGCAGAGGATCCTTCACCCTATGTGTGACTCTTGTGGAGGAACTGTGCATTTGAAAAATGGAGGGAAAAAAGAAGAAAATGTAGGAAAGCCAAGGAAGACCATTATTTATTTATTTGTTTGAAAGGACCATGATTTTTTCTTCTTTTTTTTTTTTTTTGGTAGAAAATTATTCATCTGCAAGTGTTGGAACCCTTTCTCCCTTTAGCATCCTGGCTATGTAGGTGATAAGTCAACTTGACCTCCTTTGTATTTCTCTCAATACTGAACAGTATCAAGAAGGATATTTTAATTTCCTTCAGTGCATTCCACCTGGCACTTCTCCTGGGCTGTGATTTATTGCTTATTGTTGTGCCTATGTTTAATACACGCCAATATGCAGCACCACAGGAAGAAGGGCTCCCACCTCTGCAACACTCCCCGCTTACTTTTTTTGTAGTGCGGTGACTTCGTGACTGGCCTCCCTGAAAAGCTCTGGTTTCAGCAGTTTTTATAATGTGATTGTTTAGATGGGGGCTCGGGAAGCTTGCAGGTGATGGGAAGAATTTGTGCCTGCCAGGCAGGAATACCACAACATTGTTTGTTGTAGGCTCTGCCTTATGTTATCAGGAAACTTTTCAGCCTTTTACACCCTGGGGGCTGATGAGGGTTTTTGATTGCTGATACAGAGCTCTTGCCTTCACCCTGCCTTCTCCCTCCACCCTGGAACAGGCAATCATATATGGAGAGAAAATTGACCCACCATTGATTCCCTCCAGCCATTCTTGCTGCTGTGCTGCTTTAAAAACTCGGGACTTGGTACCGAGGCTCAGAATTGGGGCAGAAAAAAGCAGCCAAGGGAAGTGATGGAAAGGGATAGGGATTTCTGCCATCTCCTTTACTATTTGTTTATTGACACAGCACCAATTTGATCTCTTAAATGGTGACCAGGAACTCAGCCCCATGTCTTGATGTAGTTCGTTGACCCGATGCATTTCTAGGTGTCTGAGCAGTGTTTTGTGTGTGCCCACTGACCTGTCTCAATCTGTCTTCTCAGAACAGCCATTCTTAACAACAGGGCAGCAGGAAGACATCTGTAATGCCAGCTGCTCAGATTTACAGCCTGGACTTGGAGGCTGGGACCTTGCCTTGAGCATGTGTTTGCCTCGTGTCTGTCTTTCCTGCTGCCTTTGCCCTCTTGATGGAGATTCTTAGGAAGATGTTCAGTGTGAGCAGAACCTACAAGCCCTTCGAACATGCAGCATGTTTTGAGTTGTTTTGCTGGGTGGTAGCTTGGCTGTGCTTGCTGCTGAATTTTGCTTGGCTTTGAAATCTTTGTTACCTCCCAGCATTTTTCGAATGAGCATGGATTTTTTACCTCAAGTTGCCCCCAAGCTTTGGGGAGGCATATTTGAAGAACCAGTATTGCAGCTTTATCACTGACACCACCATATCTCTAGAATGTGCCTGAACAAAATACTCAATCTGAATTTCAGAGAGGTGAGTACCTCAGATCTGCTGCATTATTTTCAGGTGGAGTGTATCTTTTGGGGTAGTTTAGTAATTTTTTCAAAGGGTGGAGAGCAATTATTCATTTTTTTAGCAATTGGAATCACATAGGAAAATGAAGCTGGTTGTTGTAGAGAACACTTTATGATCTCTTCATGTTGCCCCTTTGCAGCATCAGGACGATGGGTCTCTAAGCAGACAGACACCCTGAGGCTGCCCTGGGGTGATTTTGTAGCCATTGTTTGATTACATATTCAAAGGAGGAAAAGAAAAGGTGTTTGGGAATGAGACCAGACAGTCTCTTGAATACCTACCTTTTTCTTCTCTCCCTGTCCAGAGCAGTTTATTTTAATGCACATTATCTTGATATTAATTCTTCTTCCTCCCTCCATAATTTTTGCTGCATAAAATTTGGAGTTAACAGGATGCAAGTTGCAATTTTGGATGTACAGGGTGGTTTGTGTGTAGTTTGGCTTGCCTGTCTTCTCCCTGTCGTGCTGTGGGCATCTCAGCCAGTGCCACCTCAGGGTTACCCTCATGCCACTGTAGATCCTCCTGCTTCTGAGGGGAGAGCCAGGTCCTCTTGCATGCAGCTATGACATGCTCTTATTTCAACTCTTGCTTGCTTTTTTGACCCGATGGCGGGGAGTTTGCTGTTGAGTGATGCTGAGCTTTTGCCCTCCTACTTGGCCTAAATTCTGCCACAGGTTCCCTCCAGCATGGTACTTAATGCAAAGTTGGCAGGAATGACTCAGCTGCCAAGTACTCTTATTTGCTGACTTGAAATCTGTGTGAGAAATACAGCTCACCTCTAAATAGCTCTAGGCCAGTGATCAGACAACTTGAGTACATATAGGTGAGCAACTCCTGAAATGGCTCCAGGGAGTTTTTGGAAGAAAAGGGTCAGCAGCTGCAGTAAAGAAGCAGTTTTCTGCCCTCTTTGTCTCTCCAAAGGGCAAACTGTAGCTCCAAGCACGATCTGATCCCTGTATCAACTCCACGCTATGCTTTAAGGGGGTTAAGACATCAACATGGTGGATTGCTTTGGAGGTTAATGTTATTTTGTGCTTGGTGTTTTTTGCTTGGTTTCGGCTTTCTTTATTCCTCATACAGTGCAAAATCCTCTGTAACAAAGGAATGAAGCCCTTGAATTTAGGATTGTGAAACTCGAATTACAAGATTACCAGATTTCAGGAGTGAAACTACTGGGAAATTTATTTAGAGAAATAATACAGTCTGAGAAGAGATCTAAAAATTTCCCAGTTTTGGAAAAGGATTGAATGGAATATGGGCTGGAAATCCCTTGACTTCTTCAGAATGATGACAGTTCCTTGAAGGACAAACAAGGAACTATTGTTGGGTAAAAAGCACGGGAGATAAAAATGTTAAAAGAGGTGAGGGAGGGAACAACAGAGACACTGTTGTTCAGTGGAGCGCAGCATCCAGCAGATCGCCGAGGCGACATCGATGGCCACATTGTTCATCAAAGACTTTCAAAATCCAACACCTTTTACTGAACTGAGGCTGTTGAAAATCTGCCCCAGATTTTTTTTTTAAGATCTTGTCCCTGAGAGTTTTAAAAAATATTCAGCACATTGAATATCCTTTTAAAAACAAAGGCAAAAGGAAAGGTAACAGACTACAAAAATATTGTGATAAAGCTTAATCATCAATTTCCATCTGCTCTGGCTGATATGGCCTCTCCACAATTAAGGGAATTAGCTAATTATTGTATCACCAATAATGCTGAAAAGCTTTGGAAGACTTCATAGGCAGAAAGGAGAGTACTCAGCCCAATGTTTTGTTATCCACAGTATCCAATAATACATCAGAATAAATCACTAAACATCTGGTTTGACATTCTGGCTGCATTTAAGAAAATAGCGAGACTCCCACTGACAGAGAGTGAAGACATCAAACAGACCCATGATCACTAAAGCTCTTGGAAAGAATGAAATTTGGTAGATGAAATGGATCTGTGTTCTTTAAATAGAAGTACAAAATTATACCATTTTCTCTATCCTGAAAACACATTTGCATCTGCTGTAGCAGGCAATTACTCCCATTTTCTTTAATGCAGCTGTTTATATATGTAGAGTTAAGTGCATCCACACTATTTGCAGGATATAGACCTTTAAGATTTGAAGAGATGGTACAGGTCTAAGAAACATGGCTTTCAGAACAGCAGTTGAAGAGCTTCACTTGAACAGTCTGGGAAAGGGACATGGTCATGTGTGTCTGAAGTCGGAAAAAAATAGCAAACAAGAGTAAGCAGTAAGGTAGTGAGCTGGGGCATGTTTCCAGTGAGATGCCAGAGAGATTGGTTTTCATTTCATCTTATTTGACATTATCTTTAATGGCATGGAAGAAAGAAAATAGCATACTTTGTAGATGGCATTTAAGTATGAAGGAATCACAAATAACAGTGAGAAGAGAAATGCAGTGCAGAACCAGCAGGGAAACCAGCAAGAGGCTGAGCTTGAGGAATAAGCTTGTGCTGAGTTTTCTGGTGTGTGCGTCACTGAAAAAGAGAGAGGACACAGGATGAACGAGTGGAAGGGGCTCTGCTCCCAGCCACATGAATTATTACACTTTTCTTCGTTTCTACTAAATGCTGAAACCAGAGACATACTTTACATTCATTTTAAGCAGCCTGTACACTTTAAGGCTCTCCCTTTTAGCTCTATACTATGTAAATGGCCCCGAGTGAACAGTACAGTGGAACAGTACAGTGACAGGAGGGGAATTTAGCAGTAGCCAGAGTCCAGAGTTATACAATTGCTGAAACAGATGAAGGTCACTTCAGAAAAAGCCAAACAAAATCACCTAATTTCAGGGCTCAGTGACTTTGTCTCCTCACTATCATGACTGGGTTGCCAATTTGTTTTGAGGGGTTTTGTATTTGCTAGGAGAGAAGACACAGGTTGAACATGCCAACGGCTTTTGTTTGCTCCCCATTTTTAAAGCATCCTGCCAACATGACTTAGGAACAAGTTTAGTGTATGGATCCTCTTACCTCTAGGAGGGTGGCTTTAGGCCAACTCAGATCAATGCTGTCTAAAAGTCATTACCATCTGATGCCTGCTAGGTGGGCTGTGTGAAATGAGTTTGAACACAGTGGCGACTGACAGGAAAGCAGGTAGTTTTCTTGGAATATGTTATGTTAGGATGACATTAATGCTATTGTTATACAAACAAGATTAATAACTAAAGCTGCCAGCAAGCCCCAGGGCAGATATTCATTGCATCTGTCAATTCTTGCCATTTGCTACTATTATGTCATGAGATTTGTATTCTAGGCAATGGTCACATTCAGTAACATGGCTCCTGATGAAAGAGAGCTGCTGCTCTGGCTGGTTTGCTTCATGTCTCAAGGTTCCAGGCAGCATTTGCAGTGTAAGACACAAATGTGTTCAATGTTAATACTGAATGAACATGTTGCTCCAGATGCATCATTAACTTTTTATCAGGAGATTGCTGTTTTACCTGTTTGAGGAGGAGAAGGTATCTGGAGCCAGAGCCATAAAATATGTATGTGTTGTAGAAAAACATAATATTGTACAGTCTGGTGTCTTCTATGTGTCAAAACACCCAAGTATTATAGATCTGTGGGAACACTCCAGTTTGCAAAAGGGTAGGGCTGGATTTCAAGACTATCCATTTACTTAAATGATGTTGTCTCTTGCTAAAAGGGGAGAGAACATCATTTCATGTTGTTTTTATAACTGCATATGAAGAAACAGTAGAGAATACATGGGCAGGACCATCTTGCCCCTTATACAATGTTAAAATACCCCTGGATTAGACAGGAGATATGTTAGATCTTCAGGGTGTAGTTGGTGGTCTAATATTTATTTGCCTTTTCCAACATGCATTAATCTACAGAGGCTCTGTCTAGTTGAATCTGCATCTTGTTGAGCAGAAAATAATTACCCAGAGCTTAACAAAATCCAACTTTCACAAAGGAGCTACTTGAATATGGATTACTTTGTGCAGCCTGGTGACAACTGTAGGCTGTTTTCAGGTTTCTTTATCATCATTCACACTTTTTTCTAAGTTTTCTGCCTTTGCAGTTTTCTTTCCCTTCCTAAGTTCCCATTTTAGCATAATTTGTGTTCTTAAATCATCAGCATTTTGCAGAGACTACATAAAACACCTGTCTGTGCCCCTTGCAGTGGATTTGCTCTTGTCTAAACCACCCTTTTTCCCATCTCCACCTACACCACCAGACTACAGGAATTTGCCATGTTCACACAGAAGTTTCAGATCTGCAGCCACAGAACAGGAACACAGGAGCAAAGCACATCTTAATCTGACAGCCGCCTCCAGACACTGACTGACACAGGGCAGAGCCAGGGAGTAACACCTGAGTGCACTGATTAGCCCAAGCTGCCTTTCCAAAAGGATGTCTGGTCCCCTCTGCCTCTTCCCATATGGCAGCCCTGAGGAGCGTGTTTCCTTAAGGCTCAAAAGCCTGCTGAGGCTGGGAAATGGTGGGGCTTTACAACCCAGAGAAACCTGCCCCACACTCAGGAATTCCTTCTGGCTATTCCTTTCATTAGGACTTTAATAGTATCTGAGTTTTCTTGTGGATGACTGATCCTGTCATTGGTAGTCAGAGACCCTCTGTACTTTTGTTTTTATTAGAGGTCAGTTTTGTTTGGCACAGTGACAAGAGTTTCTAATAGTCTTGGTGAAGGAACACTTACTGTTTTTTGGGGGTTTTTTTTACTGATGTAAACATAAATCCAGATTTAATCGGGGATGGCATTAATCTTCATATTTGAATAAATGCAGTGTTGTTTTATTTCACAGCTTTAAAAATAAATACCTATCCAATAAAGAAGTCACTGTTGCTAGAAGATGATGGAAGGGGATGTCAGAAAGTAAGAAATGGAACAGTTTGTTGTGTAGATTGTGTGAGGCCATAATCTATAAACCTCAATCGATTGAAGTATTATTGAAAATCATAGGCCAGAAGGTGAACACTAGCAAGCCAAGGTCCCTGATGTGGAAAAGAAAATTAGGTGAAACTGCCTGTGAAAATCCTCTGTCTGTGCACTGCTTCTTTCAAATAAGTAACATGTGTTTGACTCATAAATGGACTTCAGTGTTAGAGGTTGTTTTGCACCACGGCTTTAATTTATGCATTCAAAACAAATCATATGCAGAACAGCAATCACTGATGCTAAGCATGTGTGGGTGATAAATTACACACACACTCTCCAGCTTCTCTGCCTCTGCATCCAACATCAAATGCCAAAATACCAAACCTTGTCTGTCCAGATTAACATCAACTGCACCTCTCACAGTGGTGGTACCTGTGGGCTGTAGAATGCTCTTCCTGAGAAGTGCCCTGCTACACAAATAGCCCCGTGAATTCCTTATGAAGTGTGTGGCTACTTGTCTTGAGGAAAGGGCAGTAACATCTGGCATGGAATAAGCTGTACTCACCAACTGAGAAATGAAGCTGCTACTTGACCAGCGTCTGACTAAAGCAGCTCAGTTCCACTTGGCTTCTCTTCTTAGGGGGAAAGATAATGGATTTGTACAGATCACTAACTCATTTCTGCAGTTTGAATTTTTAAAGGTATCAAAATTAGAGGGATTGTTTGAAGGTCTGGTGCTTTTCTTCCCTTTCTAATCTTATTTTCTTAAGCCATGAACATCCTTTTGATTCTTGTTCTTCTCTTTTCATGCCATCTGGCTTTGGGGAAGACAGAGGTCTGCTCTTCCTTCCACGGGCTATTGAGGTTGTCAGTAATTATGATTCGGTTGGCTGGAAGCTAATATGGTTATTTGTTTAGTTCATGCCCTCCTCAGGTTGCTAGCAGTGGGACAGTAAGCTGACCTTGTCAGGAAATGCCTGCCTTCCAAACACTGCCTCAGCTAACAGACACAGCTAAAACCCCCTTATTGCTTGCAAAGGGCTGATTCCTCACAGGTGACTGTTCCAAGAGTGCAGCAAACCAGTGTGGAATTGTGAGGTGTTACTCCCCAAAGGAGTCAGGTGCATTCCTGTGCTGCCCATGCTCCTGACATGCTGAGCACAGGGGAGTGTTGCCCAGTGCCTGGCAGAATCAGGCTTATAAATGTTTGTACTGCACCAGCTAATGTGCCTCTGATGGCCTGGCTGGGGTTTAAAAGATTAGATACAGTGATAGTTATTATATCTCCCTGACAATCAGAATCTTCACCGCAGGTTCCAAACTCATCAGTGAAAATACAGAACCCTCTCTTGGCACTGTGGCAGGGTTTTGTGAGCAAACACAGGTTGGGAAGGAACTTTTCAGTCTTGGGGTCTAGAGCCTTCCTCTGCACATCATCATGTCCTGTCATTCCATTCCTATTTGCTTTTAGTCATCAAAAAGGAGAGAGAAAGAGGTAAACAAAAAGAGAGGAATTGAAAACTGGGAGAGCAAGCATACCCTGACAGATGAAAGGAACAGAGTCCTTCATTGTGAATATTGCAAATTAATTTTGTGGCTTTTGGTACAAAATGGCATTTTTATGTGTCTTCTGTCTGGTAGTAAGAATGAGAAGAGGCTATAGTAATTCTTACAGTAATTTTTCCTTTCCTTTGGTCTGTTGAAGCCTAATCTCTTGGTCTGGTTCCACTGATTTGATGCTCCATTTGTTACACAGTCTAAAGTTTTAACTCTCAGGGAAAAAGGATGAAAAGATGAAGTTACCTAGACCCGGAGCAAGTTAAAGTGGGAATGAAAAACTTCAACTACAGGTGTTTAGGCTTTAATGAAGATTCTGAAAGATGAGGTCATTCAGGCCATTATAAAAAAAGGGATCTTGGGCAGCACCAGCATCTTGGAAGCAGAAGCCTTTTTACAGCACATGCTGTTAGTGAAGGCTCAGCACACCAAGCGTCAAAGACCATATAAAAGCTCTTTTGAGTCATAAGTAAGAGTTTCCGTTGACTTCAGTGGGCTGTGGATAGTGCCCCTCTTGCAGAATCTTAATCCTTTTTGTTATCCCAGATCACCTCTGTAGAAATGATTGCAACAGCCAACAACAGGAGGCTTACAGCTCCCAAGCAGCAGGCAGCAGGTGAGCTCTTATGAGCAAGATCTTATTTTCATGCAAATGGCCTTGGTAAGTGAGAATAAGGAACTGGAATAAAAACCACTTTGAATAGAAGACACAAATGGAATTGTTTTTCAATTGAGCATTTTCAGTGTACACCTTTATGCCTCAGATAAGACATTTATTTTGAGGAAATGAATTAAAGTGAATCACTATTTATTGTAATGCCCTCTCATAATAAATCTAACCTCTTAGATGTGTGTCATGAGGTATTCTTCCAAGTCCTTGCCTAATGTGCTATGGTTAGTAGGTAGCCAGAGGAAAACTGGGAGTATGGACCATGTGTTATCATCATCATTTTACTTCCAGAAGCATGCCACTTTGTGGGATTTCATTAGCTAAGTCATTAACATTCATAGAGTCAGCATTAACCTGCTATGCTCAGGTAGTCTTCTGGGATAATGGGTTCCCTCTACCTTTGTGAATTGGAATGGGAGCATGTTGATAGTTCCTTGAGGCATTCCCAGCCTGCTACTGAGGAGACCCAAGAGAAGTGTTCTCTGTATGTATGGTATGAAATCTGGCCCCACTGAGCCAGTGGAAGAAGTCCCATTGCCTCTGAAACATCAGAGTTTCACTGTCACATGTAAACTCCTTTGTATCTTATTTCACAGTATTTACATACTGCCCTGCGAGACTGAGGGTCCCATGGTCTGTGTGAGATGTTTCAGCAGTATCATAATACAAAATGTATTTACATGTAAACATTTCAATTATTTTGTGTTCTAAGCAGAGTAAAATGCTGTGATATCTTTACATTTTCCACACTGTGGTGCCTGATGTACTACAAATGACAGTGTATTTCTGAAGCATTTTGATTTGGGTATGCTTGTGTGCGTGCATATATTTGTCTTTTGGTGTTTGTTTGCTGGTTTGGTTTTATCTTTTAATGACATAGATAGGGATATATAGTCTAAAGATATTGTAAGGATATAAATCAGGGTGGCTTTTGAAGTGTTTACTGAAAGTATTCACCAGAAATGTCGTTTTCTTGCGTAATGTATATTGTAATGCTTTTCCTGCTTGAAAAAGGAGAAAAATGGAGCAAATTTCGTGTAAGTAAATAGATTCCTCTTCACCCCTAAGTGTATCGCTGTCAGCTGATATAATGGGTTTCTCACCAGAGTTGAGGCAGATGAGTGGGCTCTGAATCCTGAAGGGAGGCAGACAGCATAGCTATTTTGTTTTTAGATTTCACATGGTTTTGAGGGCCTGCCATGAGATGAGGAGAAGTCCTGGGCTGTGATGGTTGTTAAATTACAGAGTACTTTTTTTGACAGCCCCGCAGAGCCCGGGCTGGGTAGGAATTCATTACACTCAGGATGCAGAGCACAGGGCCGGCACAGCGCGGGATGGCTGCAGCTCCCAGCCAACAAGTGCTATGCTGGGCATTTCCCAGAGCCCATCATCTGGGCTTTCTGGCTGCTCTGCAGCTCGGTTCCTGATGGCCCATCAGCTGGGGGTCACGGCAGTGACAGGGGACTGCAGTCTGTGATTCAGTGAGTGCACTGTTAGGGATCCGTAGCTGGCTGCTCCAGCCAAGAGCGGCACATTAGCTCCACAACACACATTATGATAGTTCCAGCAAAGTGGTCAGTGCCTAACTGGGATATGCTGCAGCCTGCAGAGTGGCTGAGGGCTGCAGCACAGAACATACGGAGATTATTTCCTGAATTTATGCAGCACATGTTTTCCTATAAATTAAATTCAGAGAAAATGTGTATCATAATAGGGTGATGCTCACAACAGCCTTCCCTGTTATGAATTACAATGACCTCCCTCAGCTCGCAGAGTGCCCAGCAAAATGGCTTCGTGCAGTTGGAAACAATAGTGTATGTGGTGTCAGGGTCTGAAAACCTGACCTAAAGGCTCTCTGACTAAAAGCAGGGCCTCCTTTTCACATTTGGGTGTTTTTCCCTCCACTGCTTCTCTTAATCTTCTCTCTGGAAACTGCCCAGTTTCCTCCTGAAGTGCCGAGCATCCAGGAGTGCCTGCTCCGTAATGAACTGGGTGCTGCCCTTGCTGAGGGGCTGCTGGACAGCAAAGGCAGCGCTGGATGCAACAGCAGCCCCACTTCATGGGTGAGGGTGGTGCCAGAACAGCAGGACAGGGGTCTTTAACCAGAATAATGAACAAAGTAACACATGTCCCTTCTGTGTCCTTGGACTGAGGATCCCAAGTCATTTTCTAGGCAAATATTTGATGTTCTCTTGCCTGGGGCTGGGGTAAAATCTTTTCCTTTTCCATGGGCATGTTGAAGCAGCTGAAGGAAAAATATAGTAGAGACAGTCATTGTAACTACCTTCCTAAAGCATGAAAAATAAGTTATGTTTCTTCCAACTCGGTGTGTGAAATCTTCAGCAGAGGAAATGTAGCAGCAGAGCAAACTGGAAACTCATAATTAAAATATAAATATATGCACGTGTGTCTATGTGTATGTATGTGTGAATATATATATAAATATAAAAAAAGCAATGGGTACCAGACATCAAAACAATCTGGGGTTTGCTCTGGGGTAAAGTGCTGTGGAGTCAGTGCAGACTAATAGGGTGTTCTCAACTGTGCATGAGGGACTTGCTTTTTCATTTGTGGCTGATTACAGGCTAATAGGATTTCAAAGATTTCTGGGAGGGAACAGTTCACATCTCATTGCATTTGGGGGGGGGGTTGAGGTTTCATTTGTCATACTGATACCTACCCTTAGAATACATTTTATTACTCTCCTGTTTATCTTCTTGAACTGAATTTTCCCTCTTAGTCCCTTGCTGCTGCCTAATTGGCAGTTTTCAAGTCATTTGGGACTTTTTGAAAGATCTTATCACCCTTTTGTGTGCTAGAACATATCATTTGAAATAAAAATAATGTTGTGAATCATTTTAGGTTTAGTCCTCCCTTCTTTATCTTTCACTAACACATGCATGAAGTGATTTGTACCTTTATGTTTTCTCAATGAAAATTAACAATTTGAAAGCAACTCATGGGAACAACCATTACAGCTGAATTTTATCAGTACAGTCTAGTTCTGTGACTGACCTTCTCTGCTTAGTGGCAGTAGTAGCCCTAGTTATTTTTCTTTAGCAGCTCACATGTTGGGAACACACATTTAGCCTGTAAATACGGATTTAGGAGGAAAATGAATACAGCAGTGTTCAAAGCAGCCAAAAGCTTAGAAATAATGTTCTGCTGTGACTTTTCCAAACTGACATCTTGATGCTGGGATTATAAATGAAACCATTGTTCCAGCAAAGGCCAAGACTAATAGAAAGCCTTTATTACCGGTCCATTGGCTAATTCTGCTTGTCTAACCCCTTTGGATGGACACAGTGTCAGAAAACATAGTCACAGAGGTTGCTTTGTGTGAGATTTGGCCTGCTCATGATTACATGGGGACACAAAGATATCTTGATGACAAGTGTTCTTTGACTAAAATTTGTAAAGTCATTTTCTTTCCCTAAGCTTTGGAGAGGAGTGAACTGATTTTTAATCTACAGCTTCTATGAGTGATATTTGCTTTTTGTCCTATCACCCTTCTTTTCAGCTGTACTCCCCTTCCAAGCAGGTAAACCTCTGCTTAGAAGAAATTGTTTCTTCTGCTGAGCCTTGGTGCATTTGACAGCTGTCATGTACAAGCACTACACTTGAATACATGTCTTTGGAGCTAGATAGTATTAAAGGGCTTTAATCTTTTTTCTTTGCACATGCAGGGAGTGCCTGGGAGCCAGAGACCCTTACTGTGGCTGGGACAGCAAGCAGAAGCAATGCACCACCATTGAGGACAGCTCCAACATGAGCCTGTGGACTCAGAATATTACAGAATGCCCAGTAAGTGGAAACAGTGGAATTATTTTATACATGCTGCTGTATATGTGTAGAAGGGAGAGGCAAAGTGAGTGTGTGGCAGCCTGAAGAGGACCTGCTGCCATGAAAGCAGTGGCACACACTAACACCTGTGCACAGCCTCCTATTTAGAACACAGAGACCCCAGATGTATTTGTTTGCTCCAAAGAAGGGATCCCAAAGCAAGCATTCAGTCCTCCTCATCCCTCTCCATGCCTTGAGTGAAAAACAGTGGCTCATTCTGTTGGGTTACTGCTTAGAACCACATTAGCCCCAGCTAACACTTGAGCTTTTTCAGGGCTGCTGCACTGTCTGCACAATTTCTTTGGCTTCCCTGCAGGTTAGGAAAATAAGAATAGCTGACCACAGCATCCTTGGGCAGCATTTGGTTAATTTTTCTCTTGGATCCATGAGCTGGGCCCAGTAGATGACACTGGTGAAAAAGTGTTGTACTGGCAGGAAGAGCCATTTAAACAGTAGCAGAGAAATTATTGCATGGATTATTTGCAGAGGGAGCTAAAAGATACAGTATATACTATAAAAATCAAGGAAAGAGGGGTGTGTAACCAAGAGAGGGAGTATGAGAAAGACCGTGTTGTATTCTAATCTCACTTCAGCAGACCGAAGACCAAATCTACATGATATTGTAAGGAGATGGCCTTTTTTCCCTGCCCTGGTCTCCACGAGATGCATGAAGAAAAAAGTGTGTCTGCTTGAATCAGTTTGAGTTGGCTCTCCAGCTCACTTCCCAGCCACCCACCCTCCTCTGACGACAATATCCAGTTCCTGGCTGTGATCCCCAGAAGCTGTCTAGCCAAATATAATTCCTGCTGCTTGAACTGTACCTGCAAAGTGGCTGGGGAAGAAAACAAGTCTTGTTAAATAAGTTGAGGGTGGGGAGAAATTCTCATTAATGTTCATTGTTATTATCTAATGTCAATTAGCATGTTAATACTGCTAAGTCCAGTAGATAGAAAGAGAGGACTGGATGGGTTATATCTTCACTATGCTATTTCTGTCTGTAGGTGCTGGGATGTTTATTCCTCTTATCTTCCTTACTTCTCAGATATTTTCCCAGGAAATATTAGTCATTACTTCAATCCATCCTCAGCTTGGCAGGCTTAAGTTTTTCACTGCTGGATTCAGAGGCTTGTGTGTTTATAACCCTCCTGTGTTGAACTGGGATGCAGTGCTTCTTGATTGCCCATGCTGTTATCTCGTCCTGCTTAGCGCCTGTGTCTGTTGATAGGTGTGTGAGGTGTTAATCCTCTAGTTTGAACATGTCTGCTGTGGTGCACACTGGGGAACATGCTACTCCAGGTCGTTGTTTCAAGGTCATAAAAATCCAGCACAGAACATTCAGGAGCTTTGTCTGTTCCTGGGCTCCTAGTTTTATATTTGCTGTAACATTTCCATTGTAGATTATTTGCTTTGTAGGTGCTCTCATTCTGTTACATAGATCAGCCTTGTGCTCTTCGACTGACAGGCTGCCAAGCTGTTTAAAATCCACATACAAGTGTTCTCTTTTTTTTCACCTCTTCCTCTCACTGGGATGAATTCACCACTGGTGTGGAGTGGGAAGGATCATTTAAGCACCTACATCAGCAATATCCAAGTGTTTCCTTGTATTCAATGCAGGATAAAGGTCATGATCAACTGAGGGAAGGGTCTAGGACAGCATGTTCAGATGACCACTGGAAAGGGAAGGGAATGCAGTGACCCAGTGCTGAATTTCACTCCTGGAAAAGACATGTCTGGGAGTTTAGTTGGAAGAGTTACTGTCACAAGAAGTCCTGGCTTTTCTCACCCCACTTTTCTGGGCTGAGCACCAGGCGCTCAGCTGTGCTGGTACAGCTGTATATGAGATCACAGTCAAGTGTGAAATGGTGTAGATTAAGAGCACCGCTCCCAAATAAACTTTTCCTAACCCAGATGTCAGTGAGTTCTTCTGCAGCCTAGCCCACAAACAGATGCCCTGCCTGAGAGACTGGCATGCAGCAACTTTTAAAACCAGGACTGGCATATTATTGAATTATATCCTACATGGGCCAGGCATTTTTGTGAGTCAATCACAACACTCACACAACTTGACTGCTGCTCTTGTGCAAACAGGCTTGTTCAGAGCGAGTCTGAACATCTTTTTACAGCACTACATTGTGCCACAAATTCCGTCTCACCAGCTTCAACATTAAGGGACTTTAGATAGAGGATTAATCATGTAGTGTTCATATAATACCTTAGGCAATAGTTAATATATGTTATTACCAGGTAACACCCAGAATCTACTAAAGGTCATTACTAAGGTTGCAATGTCAACCATTTTAACATTAAGAAATGATAGCACATAAATTCCACAAATTGCATGGCTCTTCCATGTATGTACACATGTCATATCAGGGAGTCCTGAATACATGACTGTATGGGGGTTTTTTTGGGCTTGGAAGAAGGGATTGAGGTGCACTTTGATTTCATAAAAGCTGAAAAAAGCCACATCCTACTTTGTAATATCTTACTGATGCCAACATGAGGCACCAGCAGGAAAGGAACCTTAGATCTGGCTAACAAATGTCATTAGCCAAGCTCCTGGCATTGCTATTGAGGATGGTTTGGCAAGTCAGGAATTGAATATTCCCAATATAGTGTACAGGCCTCCTTATTCTGAGCCAAACAATGTTCTTCCTTACAAGTTTTCATCCCAGTTCCACTCTGTCTGTCCAGCAAATCCATCAGTCATCATTCATCTGATCCATGCTACCTCATTTTCTTGTGTATCAGTGCCAGTTTCCCCACTCTTTTTTGGGTGTCTACCAGACTGGTACCCTACTGTCAATTTACATGGGCTTAGCCACTCAGAGCTGCAGTGCCCAGGGTAATCCTGCTCTGGCTCACACTGAAGCATGCCCAGTTCACAGAAAAGACTTCAGGTGCAAAGATCAAAGTCTACAAATCTCTGAAAAGTGAGAATTTTCCCCACTACGTCCCAAGGCTTTTATACCCTGGTCAGTTTTGAATGACTTTTCTTTTTGTAAAGAGGTATTAATGGACAAAGGCAGTTAAATGCCACCCTGATGCCCGATCCCATCAGATCTCGGAAGCTGAGCAGGGTCAGCCCCGGTTAGCACTTGGATGGGAGACCTCCTGGGAATACCGGGGGCTGTAGGTTCTAGTTCTGAGGCCTTCACTGTCACCGTCCAAGCTTACTCGGCCGTGGCAGATGAACCTTAGGAGTTAAAGGCTGGGGCCAGTTTCACACACGATGTGCCTCACTTAAAATTTCCACTGCGCAGGCGCGAAGGACACACCCACCTGGGTAGAGCCCTTGCCAAATCTTTGTTAGTGAAGCTGAGCCATACATACATTACATGGACACTAAGTTCAGTAGATCAGTTCCTTTGTTTAAAGGAGAACGTTGCTACTTATGGATGCTCTTTTTCCCTAGTTTTGATTCTCTAAATTGTTGAAGTAGTTTGACTGAAACTTT
>JAOXXN010000102.1:27838985-27875598 GCA_026770055.1 Myrmophylax atrothorax | reverse complement strand
CTTGTAGTCCTACCTGTAATATCAGAATAAACATGGAAAATATTCTGGTAGCAGGGATTAGGAATGGTCAGTCTGAATTTTCAGATCCTGCGCTTGAGCCTTTAGATTGTAACAAGGAAGAAAGGAAAAGGTGAAGCCTTTGGTGTGAGCATGACAGTTTATAAAAGACAAGAATTCCAGAATTGGCAATATTGTCAGGTGGGAGAAGGGCATTTGATCAGATGTGTTTTTAAAGATGTCCTCTCTGTCTGATCGGCGCTCTGTTGGCTACAAAGGATTTCCCTCATAAAGGTATTCCTGTAAAAGATCAGTGACTATGGGTTTTTATCCCACTTCCCAAGTTTGCTCTTTTGAAGATATTTTTGTGAATTTAAAGATGGAATAATAATCCACATGTAATTTCTTAAGTGTAAAAACTTCCCACACTCACAATGTGACATGTTTATACATCTCAGCATTTTGGTTATGGCTGTTTATTTGTTTAATTTTTGGGTTGTTTCCCAGTATCACTTATGAGCCAATAATTATTTGTCAGCCTTTTTTTTTTTTTAATTCAAGCCACGGGCCGTATCGTAACATTGATTTCTGAGCAGAACTCCCTGCTGGAATCAGCAAGACTTTCTGGCTCAAAAATTAATAGAAATGATCCAATACTTGGATTATGACTTTTGTAAGGCAGGAGGCAAAAGGAGATAAAAATCTAGTATTAAGTATCTCAAAGTAGTTCCTTTGATTTCCCATCCCACTACCTCCCCCATCTCCAACTTTTAGCAACCCAACTGTATTGATTTTTAAACAATGTTTAAAACAGCAGATTGAACAACAACAAAACTCAGTGTTCTCCTCCCTGGGCATCTTACCTTGTAAGCTGCAGCCCAGAGCAAATTTTTACAACGACATGATAATCTGTTGCTAACAAAGGCTTGCAGCAGATGCCTGAAACCCCCCGACTGCAGCCCGAGGAGCGCAGTATCAGATCTAAATTACTTCCATGCCACTGCTGCATGCTTTTGATGCTGCTCTGGATGGGTGAGAGGGGTAGATGACAGCCCACCAGAGGTACATTCTGAGCGTTTAATGTAGTGCCAAACTTGGAGAATAAGCACAGAGCAGAGTGTTTCAGAGGTTGAATATTGGAAAGCACTACTCCCATGGCTGTGGTTGGCTCTCTGCATGGCTCCTGAGCAGGCTTGCAGCCTCTCTGTGCCTGGGTTTCCTTGTCTGTAAAGCAGGAGGAATGGTTTCCCCTCTAAGGCAGCCCAGGGGACTGATCCTGCTGGCAGCAGAGCTCGGTGAAGCATGCACACTGGGATTGTCAGTGGTAGCTGGCTCAGATTTGGGGTCAGGGCTGTTTGCCAGGGCCCCAGCTTCTTCCTTCCTTCACCCTTCGTTGCGTGTGAATCTGAGGCCAAATCCAGTGTTACCTTTGCTGGTGGTTTTACCAAAGCGGCTGAGCATCCCACCACCCCATGGCTGACACCCCAGGGATGAGCTGCTTGCAGGCAGCCCCCATCTGTGCCATCTGCTTGCAAGGCCCAGAAATTTGGGATGTGAGATGGGGAGGATGGAGGGAGCCACCGGGGCGGAGTGCATCGTAATAGCCAGGGAATAGTTGTACCTAGGCAGGGCCAGGGTTGATCTCTTTCTGCCTTATGTTCCTCAAGCCAGGAGCAGAGGGAATGCCAGGGCAGCTTTCAGAGCGTGGTCCTGGTCTGCTGAATTTTGCAGTAGTGGTGGAGTGGGCAGTGGTGGCCAGGAGTGATCCCAGGAGAAGCAGACAACACACATCTTCTCCAGCCAGCCTTAGGGGCGAGGGCGCCAGCAGCTTGCTCCCCTAGCCCTCAGCTCATGGCTCACCTAGCAGCACTGCTTAGAACAAGGCACAGGGCAGTAAGCTCTGGCACCCTGTTTCCTGGAAGGTCTTCACCAGTCCTGAGCAGAAATAGCTCTGTTTCTCATGCTTTTGGTCTGCCAGGAGTACTGTATTTTCCTTCATTACAGCATGCAGGAAGCTCAAGTCCCAGCCTGTTCCAGGCTGTATAGACATAAAGCAAAGGGCAGAGGAAACAGTAGCGTGGTGTGGTCTATGGTCTTGAGATGAATTCTTTCTCTTTAGATCACTATGTGATCCTCAGCATTAATGTGAGTCACCACCATCTCCTTAATTTTCTGTCCTTCATCCACTTGGCCATTTAGGCTATAGCTCTGTTTAGAAAGAGAGCCAGTTCTTACTGCGTGTTTGGACAGGGCCAGACTTGGTGAGGTCTGGTCTCAGCTGGTCACTATGGTTATATGAACGCTAACTCAGAAAACACTCTGCAGGAAGCACTGCAGAGACTGGAGCATAATGAGTGGGGACAATCAGCACTGCCTATTGTGTGTTTGAAAGGCTGAAGCTGTGCAGTGTGGGACGGGGAGCGCGGTGGTTTTGTGGTGTGGCTGATGGATGCTTGCTCCTGGTGTGGTGCTGGCTGGGTCGGCTCGGTGCGTGTGCACACATGTTAGGTATGTGGTGTGGAATTTGGAGGGTAAATATTGATGTGGCATTGTCTGAAAACAACCCTCTGCTTTCAATCTTCCTCGCAAGCACAGACATCTCCCATCTAAGCTGCATCCTAATCCCACCCCCAGCAGCTTTGTTTGGCATTTCTATTGTGGGCCTGTCTCCAGAATTGTAAACTTGCTATTAATTAATTTTTTTCTCTCAAAATTAGGTGAAAAACCTGACAACAAATGGAAGACTGGGGCCTTGGTCCCCATGGCAACTGTGTGAGCATTCGGATGGGGACAGCACAGGCTCCTGCATGTGTAGGTCACGTTCATGTGACAGCCCTCGTCCTCGCTGTGGAGGTCGTGGCTGTGAAGGGGCCAGGATTGAGGTCGCCAATTGTTCAAGGTACCTGAGTGTTCTTTGTGCTTTTTAGGAATGGGGCAAGAATTGTGCCTGTCTGTAGTTTAGCTCCTTCCCTGTGTTTTTGTGACCATGTTGTTGTGTTCCGGCCAAAGTGAGGTTTATGAGATCCAGCCTGAAGTCAATGTAAAATGAAGGAGCCCAAGGGCTCTGGGCTTTTAGCCAAGGCTCTTAGAAGATGAGCACCCCAAATTACTGTGCACAATAACCTTCTCTACACTGTGCCTGGATTTCCTTCAGCTGTAGAGTGAGTAGTGACCCCTCAGGAGGAGATGCTTAAAGCAGAGGTAGTTGTTAGCCAACTGAACAGCAACAGGCTAAAAAAATCAATAAGCTCATAATTTTTCAGAGTTTGGGTTCCAAGGCTGCATTGCCAAAAGCAAGCAGAGCTCCTTCAGAGCAACACTTGTTAAGACAGGGCCTAGCCCAGCTCTGAGTGAGGCTTGTTTGCCTTGTTCTGCAAGTCTGTGAACTGTCTGTGGCACGCTGGCCAGGTGGAAGCAGCACAGGATTGGCTGGCAGCGAGCACCGCTCGGGAGGCCTCTGCCAGGGACAGCACTGGAACAGCACATGCAGCTCCACCTGTGTCCAAGTGCTGCCTGTCCACGGAAGGCTGAAGCAAATGCTTGAGCAGTATGGAAGTTAAATGTCCTCCTCTTGGGTGCCCAAACATAGCCATGGTGTTTGTGTCCGTGTTACCCCACCACCCTCAGACTACATCATGCCATGCTTAAGGCAAGACGATGCAATAGGATAAGCACTATTTAACCAGGGTGGGGACAGCCAGTATTTTGGTAAATATTGGGTCAGTACAGTTTTTATCTACTTTATCTTCTGCATAAACATTAATTCCATTAAGGACAGCTGTCTCTTGAGTCATCCCTGGAAATCAGTGCTTGTCTTGGCACCAGAAATTCAGCAATACTCATGTTTTAACTGGCATCTCTTCTTCCAGTTGTGGGCTGTGCTGCCCCAAAGGTGTGCAGTCATTCCTGTCCCTGTGCTGCCACCGTGGGCTGAGCGGAACCTTCCCCAGGCAGGCGCTTTTTTTATGTCAGTGGCAAATGGAAAACATGCCAGTGGGATGGGTTTCTCAGCACTGCTCTGATGGCAAAAAAGGCAGGAACAGCTTCTAAGAAGGGGATGAAAAACAGATTATTCAATCTTAAGACATAGGAAAACAGCATGGTTTGAAAAATAGGGACATCTGGTCATCCTACATCCGCCTCAGCCCTCAAATTTCCTTTAATTGACTTCATATGGCATTGAGATTTCTTTCTGCAAAGAGGGAGCAGGATGTTTTAAAGATGAGTTCTGTTAGAAAGCTGGAGATTAAAAGTGGAAGGTGTCTTCATTTCTGTTAAAAATCCCAAAAGACAAATAGATGCTGATAACTGTTGAGGTTTTGAGAGTTTTTTAGTAGAAATTACTTGTCCTTTTTGCAGCAATAACAGCAACCTTCCATTTGATTTTTTTCTTTTCATAATTTTACATATGATCTTTCTTTTGGGTTAAGGAGTGGAGGGGTTAAAACATGGGTTAAACCATGGCAGAATAATATGGAATATTAGTATTTTTATATAAGTGAGTTTCTTGTTCTTTGACCTTGTTTGGGATGGGAGAGGAGAAGGGAAGGAGGGAGAGGTGTGAGAGAACAAGAGGAGGGGAGAAAGATCTATCGGGGTTCTGAAATAAAGCTGCCAAGAACAGGCAAGAGTTGATAACAAATACAAAAAGTGTGAAGGGCAATGTGGGTTTTAACTTTCATCCTCTGTCCTGATTGGTGCTATGCCAGAAAATATTTCTTGCCAGCAGTGTTATTAGTTCAGTAAATGCTTTGAAAATTAACATCTGTTTTCCAGCTTAGCTTTCAAGATTCAGAGAGCACCTGAGTTGTTTTCTGACTAGACTTTTTAGAAAGGTTTTTCTTTAGAGCTCCTCCCCCCCTCCAAAAAAATATTTTTTTGGCTTAAGGCAGTGAAGTGTCAAGATTAGGCAGTTTCATAAGACAGAGCATTACCACTGGCTCCATATGAAATGAAACCTGCAGCACTGAAGAGATGAGATACAGTTCCTTCTCTCCTACGTCAAGGTTCAGTGCTGCCAAATCAGAGGAAGGTGAACTTTAAGAGATGCAAGGTTTTAAAGATGAAAATGTTTGCTTCTGTGTAAGCACGTTTGAGTCGCCACACTGCAGCAGCGTCGCCGACATGTGCTCAGCCTGTTGCAGGAGTGAGGCACAGAGTGTTTGCCAACATCTCTGTTGCAGAGGTGTGAACTAAGGGGTTTTGCATCACATTTGCTTCAGGCTTTGTTACCACTCTTCAGCAGAGATGTGATCACTCATTAAACCATGAAACTGGATCCTGCCTCTGAGCTCTTAATTGCCTCTGGTTTGTACAGATTTAAGGTCACACTACAGTGACGTCTGCAGGCGGCCATGAAAGCTAGAAGCAATTATTGTTATTTTTAATGAAATTTGAGATTTCCGCTTGATAGGATTCAATGCTGAAGGCTTTAGGAAAACACAAAATATTATGAGGTTTGTGATAAAACCATGGGAGCTGGCAGCAGTATTGCTGTAAGAGATTTAAAGCATCAGTACCTACTGAATTAGCAGAGGGTAGGTTTTTTACATCCTCTGGCACAACTGACATTCATGATTCTCCAAACCTGCATTCTTTGTGCAGAAGAGTTCAGAGACACAACTTTGGGTTCAGCCATTGGCTCAGAAGAGTCAGGTTATCAGACATGAGGGAAATGGTGAGGGAATAGTCAGTAAAAGTTATACCAACCACACTGTTGCCGGACAAGTCCTAGGAGGCAGTTGCAAAATCATTCAGTGTTGGCTTCATTCTCTTTTTTTCCAATTCTTGGAGACTTAAAGAGGAGGAAAGTTAGGCCTGTGCTAAGCATTTTTGAAACTCCCTTTTCTAAATCTGCACTGATATAGTCTGGTTGAAATGAATAATTTCTTCCATAAATTCAATGCTTCCTCCATCAGTATCTTATGTGTTTTGCAGTATAAAACATGGCACAATATGAGAGACCCATTGGATGACCCCCATACTCTGTTCTCTCCCACCCTTTTTGATAGAAATGGCGCTTGGACACCCTGGTCTTCCTGGGCCCCGTGCAGCACCTCCTGTGGGATTGGATTTCAGGTCCGCCAGCGATCCTGCAGCAATCCTGCTCCACGATATGGGGGCAGGGTCTGTGTTGGACAGAGCAGGGAAGAAAGGTAAGAGTTGTCCACAGCTCTGTGTGTTCATTTCTATGGTTATAATGCTGGCAGCTGCGAGTGGTGACTCTCACGTGCATGCAGATTAAGGCTGCTTGGCTGAATGCGCTGAACAAAATTAAAATTACTTTTGACATGGGAACATGAAATAGCATTGATTTGGGGCCTGCTTTTAGATGCATATGGCATCTAGTTGGGCTCTACTTGCAAACTCTAGTTTCCTAGGGTCCAAGCAGCAGTAAAAGCCACATTGTGTGGAGAGAAGATCACCAGGTGTTTGGCGGTGCCATTAATGACACACCACTGTTGAGTGGTCCTCCCACTAGTCATCCCATTAAGAATGTTTACTGTCCCCTCTCTCTCTTTGTGACACTTGGGCTTCAGCTTGTGAGCTTTTTTGTTGATTCAGTGTTTGTGGAAAAGTTTTGATACTAGAGAGCTTTAGAAAAACCTGATCTTGACCATTTCCTCCAACTACCTCCCTGAGCTTGGCCTGATTATCCACTCCCATTCCGTATAAAGGCTACGGTTCTCTCCATGAGCAGGAATATTGCTGATCTGACATGTGTCAGCCTCTGCTGGCTCTGTGTATGCATCAGTTGTGCCCAAGTGCAGGTGCAGCCTTGTGTCCTGCACCATTTTGTCCCTCAGATGTGCCGATATTTTTTGAGCAATGCACTTTCTTCTTTCAGATTCTGTAATGAGAACAGTCCATGTCCATTACCGATTTTTTGGTCTTCTTGGGGACCTTGGAATAAATGTAGTGTGAATTGTGGTGGAGGGATTCATTCAAGGCAGAGGTCCTGTGAAAATGGAAATACGTGTCCAGGCTGTGCTGTGGTATGTATTGTTTATGACATTGCATAAGGGACAGCTATTGACAACCAGCATCTAGGAACCTGATTGTAGCTCCTCTCTCCATCTTGGTTTTGTTTCTCAAGCTAGAAGAAAATGCTATCCTCAGCTTTTACTGGAGAGGATGCTGAAATGAACTTGGACACAGAGAAATAGAGATTTAGGGACAGATTGGTGTACAGAGGATTTCCTTAGGTCTCAGAAGACTTAGATATCAAGGCCTTCACCTGAAAGCACTGTGCATGTTTTTTAATTCTGTCCCACTCCCAAGGATCATCTATTGAGTCAAGGAGGCCACACACACATCAGAAATGAGTTGCACTGTCATACTTGAATAAACAACAAGTCCAACATCTAGTTCACCAATCAGTGAGACAATGGCTACTCATTTATTCTCTTTACTTTCCCTTTCCTATTCTGGCAGCAGTTTCATGCAGCTGTTTTAATTAGTTTTGTGGGGTTTCCTTTCAGTGTAAGCTTGCTTGATCTGATGCTTCCCATCTCTTCACAAGCTGTTTGGCATTTACTCTAGAATCATGAAGTCCTGAAGCATTATTTCTTCCCCTCTGCCAGAAAAGAGTAGTTTGCTCATTTGCGTTGTCAAGAACACCATGTTTTTCACTGGAATTCCTCCCACTAGTGGTGAGAATTGTGAAACCCCCAAATCACCCCATCCTCAGCCAGGGAGAATGTTGTCTCTACTCAGTGGATGCACTTACACCAAGGATGGCAAATGGTTCATAACCCTCACTAGAGAGTTCAAAAAGTCAACCAAACAAAAATAGCTATAAAAAGATATAATCTAACCCCATATTAAAAATCTAATAAACTTTTCAAGGAATAAACCTTACTGACATTTTGTCCTCATGGCATCTCAGGGTCACAGCAGAAAACTTACCGCCTGTTACTGTTATCTATTTCCTGAATTATTCTCCTGCCCATAATGTACCAAGCTGTTGAAACCCCATAGGACTTCAAGTCAGCAAATAAGTACAAACCTGAGGGAGACATAAAAATAGCAAGCATAGTTTACCCTTGAGGTCCACCTGAAGCTATGCCCCACCACTGCCTCCACAGGCACCACATTTTGTGCTGTGCCCAGCAGTGGCTTGTGCCTGTGAGGTCAGATAAGGTGAATGAGGATTATTTTAGATCCAGAGGGCACCCCCTTATTTTCCAAAGTGTAAATAAATCTCTGCCAGTTAGGCTACTGTTGTTTAATAAGTAAGAAGAGAGTGGTTTTCCTTCTTGACAGGAATATAAGACCTGCAACCCAGAGAGCTGCCCAGAGGTGCGCAGGAACACACCCTGGACCCCTTGGATGCCTGTCAACATCACCCAGAATGGTGCCCGCCAGGAGCAGCGCTTCCGCTACACGTGTCGTGCCCAGCTGTCAGACCCGCATGAGCTGCAGTTTGGGAGGAAGAAAACAGAGAGTCGTTTCTGCCCCAATGATGGCTCAGCAGTGTGTGATACTGACTGTACGTCCTGCCAGCTCTGAGGGACCACAGGGCAAGCCTAGAGTTGTTGGTGGAAGGGGTGTCCTCTTAGAACATCAGGACTCTGATTGTGTCTGCAGTAGTATGACTACTATTACGTGTACAACTAGTGTCACTGCAGAGTGGCAGGGATGGAGAAAGCCCTGTGACACAGAGATACACATTTGTGAGCTCTGTGCCTATGGCAGTATATAGATTTGTTCTTGCTACTGCCAGGCTGCCCCAAAGAGAACAGGCAAGTAATGAGGTTGTAAAGAGGAGAAGAGCTGTTCTACTGGACAGTGTATCTTTTTTTTCTCTCTGTAGCTCCCTTCTTGCATGGCCTCTCAGGTTGGTCCTTGCAGTACTGCAGTGATGCAGGGCACAACCTGGACTCCCACAATTTTCTGCCCTGAAAGGTTATAAAGGTTATCAGTATACTCAGTTTCTGTGTGTGCAAATTTCTTTTTGTGTCTATCTTAGCTGTGACCCTGTGGACCAAAACTCTTGCTAAGGGCTTTCAACAGGGCACATAAATCCTGATTTCATTCGTGATATGAACAACTTTTTAAAAGCCCAACAGCTGATGAATTTTGATCTCATGGTGTCTTGTTTGTTTTCCTTGAAGCTCTTGTTGATGACCTCCTTAAGACTGGTAAGACCTCTGCACGGATTATCAATGGGGGCTGGTCCTTCTGGGGGGCCTGGTCTTCCTGTTCCAGGGACTGTGAGCTGGGCTTTAGGATCAGGAAGAGAACATGCACAAACCCTGAACCTAAAAATGGTGGCTTGCCCTGTGTGGGGTCAGCGATGGAGTACCAAGACTGCAATCCGCATCCCTGCCCAGGTAACCATGATCATCTTCCTGCATGAAATTCAGAGATGTTTTTCCCAAATCTTTATGTTAGACCACCACTAACAAAAAAAATCACTATTTCTAAGCTGCCATTTTTTTTTCTTAATTTGGGGGATTTTCCTTAGTTTTTTTTAAAGCTATTGTAATGACCCACATATGTGATCTTTAGGGCTGACTTAGGTTTCACCTTGGCTCAGAGGGTAGCAGAGCCACGTCTTCTAGAGGAAGTAGTTTGGTGGCTTGTAGCAATTTTTTGCTTCAGGAGGGTTTGATGCTCCATCCAGTGAAGGGCCTCATGATGTATCTGCTCCTTGATGAGAAGACAGGCTTAATAAATGTGGCTTAATACTGTTTAGAGATGCTTGATGTGGCAGTTCTTCTTGTGAACACTTGTTTCTTCCCCCTCTCCTGCTTACGTATTGTTCTTGCGATGGGCATCTACTCTTGACATCAGTTACCATTTCCTGCACAGCCAGCAGGGAGTATTCTTGCCTGGTTTCCCGGTTTTCAAGTTTGTCCTCATGTTTATGTTGCACTCCTGGTCCAGAATAGTAGTAATAGACCATTGACTGCTGTATTCTCTCTCACTTATCCTTCTCCTTGCTCTGTAATAACTACCTAAACTAAATTTAAGTGATCTTTCACAAATTACTTTGCCTCTTTGCAGTTCCAGCAATTGCCTACCTCTGACAATATAGTTTGTGGCCTACACTTGAAAATGCTCTATTATATTAGTACTATTATGACTCTAAAATTCAATACAAAGATAAAATTCCAATGCAGATATGATCACAATGTGCAGCAAGAGCATAGCAGGAGTGTCAAATATTGCACTCTATGGCCTATAAAAAGGAAATAACTCTGGTACCATAAAGGCAGCTATTAGTACTATTTTGGAAGATCTCAGTGGCTTTTCACTAATGTCTGTGCCCTTTTTCTGTGCTGTTTTCTCCCCTTGGACACTATGATGTTTTACAATCTGTTCTGAGTGCATGATTACTATTTCTCTGTGTCTCCCTCTTTCCCTGCCTCACTCCGTGTGTATACACAAATCCTGGTTTATCTTGCACTAAGTAGTCGGGTTATTATCTGCTGAATTAATGGCATGTGGACCTGTAAACCAGACAGTATAGTGGGTGGGGAGTGGGGGAATCAGTGATCTTAAGTCCCTTCCTAGTTTTATTATGAGCCTCTTAAGAGGTTATGCTCAGATCATAGAATGGTTTGGGTTGGAAGGGACATTTAGAGGTCATCTAGTCCAGTGCCCCTGCAATGAACACGGACAATAAATAAAGTCTCTGAGTTTCTGTTTCCTGCAGGCTGAAACTAGAGGGCTTGGGGCCCCCACAGAAGGGTGCCATATAAGTTCCACTTAGGATGTACAGCACTTGTTTCCCAAGTAAATCTGCTGTTGCTGTAAGTGTCAGGAGATAACAACAATAATAATAATAGCGATGCTGTTCTATAAAAAGGAAAGGAATAGAATGGTATAGACTATTTCAGTGAATATTACTGACTACCATAAAGAGTAGTTTCTATTTTGGCACTTTATGGTGCAGAGCCTTTTTCTGCATAGATTTCATTCTGCATCCGCAGAGTGCAATATGTTTGTACTCTCTCTTGATGGAAAGTGCTTGTTGTCAGGCCCAAATCTCCTGGGGTGCAGGAGACTGCCACCTAGTCTGGGCAGGGTGGATCTGGAAGGTGAGATACCAGGGCTCTCCAGCTTTGTCACAGTGAGAGGAGTAACCAATGGTACCTCCCTGTCTCTCCTTGCTTTTCAATGTCCTCCAGTGAAGGGCTCGTGGTCGTGCTGGACTCCTTGGTCTCACTGCTCAGCAACTTGTGGAGGTGGACACTACCAGCGCACGCGGACTTGCACCAACCCAGCTCCATCCAGCGGGGAGGATATCTGCATTGGGCTGCACACCGAGGAGGCCCTCTGCAACACACACCCCTGCGAAGGTAGCCACTTCTCATCCCTGCTCCAGCTGGCTTGGGTGGTGGTGGGAACAAAGCATATCTGCAAAATGTTTAAAAAATAAATTAGAAACACCACCAGTTATGAGTTTTTCTGTAGATGTCTATTGAGCCATGGAAAAAGGAGACATCCCAGTCTTAAGTGCAATGCATCACTTTTCTCTGTGCCTCTTCACTAGCCCATGCTCTGGCATTCTGGTGCTGGTCAGGTACCATCTTGCTAATGGTTGATCCACTTCAAGTCATGGAAGAAGCTGGAGCTTCGTTCTTCAATGTGGAAGCTTAACAAGACAAAAAAAGGGGTCATGAGGCAGCAATCTGCTCAGCTGCTGAAGGAGCAGTCCTTCCTTTTTCTTTCCCAAACAGCAGAAGAGCATGTGCTACAACTCAGAGGACAGGGTTTAGATCAGTGCTGGCACTGAATTACCTGTGTGTATTTCTGATCCAGTACAGGCTGACTCCTGCCCTTAGGAACCTCAGTGCTCTAGCTTGTGCTGACTGCTTTAGGCATCCCTGAGAGGCCACATTAGAACTCAGAGGTCCTGGTGCAAAGTTGCCCCATCCAGCTTCATGTATGTCTTTAATGAGAGAGCTGATTTAGGAGCTTTTAAGACAATATCGTGCTGTGCAGTTCTCAGCAAGGGTTAGTTTAGTCTATATTAAGAAATCTGCAACCTGACAAGTAGGGTATGATGCTTTCATTGGTATTTGTATTGAGAAAATTAAATCAACTAAAGACCGCTGGATTAGGTGTGTGAGAAAGGCCTAAGCCAGGATCTAGCCATCCTTCAGCACTGGAGAAGTTTGGTATCTGCAAAGCATCTGTTTCCTTCATGGTAACATTGTTTATGTGTTTTTCTGATCTGGCTTTCAGGTGGCTGGTCAGAGTGGTCAGAGTGGAGCCTGTGTAACGAAGAGGGCATCCAGTACCGCAGCCGCTACTGTGAGGTGCACAGCCCAGACTCCTCTCAGTGTGTTGGAAACAGCACCCAGTACCAAGATTGCCTCTATAATGAAATTCCTGGTATGTACAGTGTCATCAAGGAGGGAAAGGGTGGGCCAGTTCAGGACAGCGGTTTGTGCCCAGACTGTCAAATTAGGCTGAGATTTTCTCTATTATAAATTGGGCTCGGATGCCTCCAGAAAAATAAGCAAACAAACATGTTGCACATTCCCCTGTGGCAGGCACCGGGTGACTGGCATTCCCTTAGGCATCTTAATATTTCTTTTAAACAGAATTACCTAGAACTGTAACAAATAACTAGTATTGCTTCACCTGAATTGAAGCCTTTAACCTTGCATAGTTCATCTCAGGCTGGGTTATAAAAACTAGCTCTGTTCTCAGTATGGATATGGACAACAGAAGGTCCTTGACTTCAGGTATCAAAAGAAGCATCCCAAAAGAGGGAAGAATTAAGGTGAGGCAGATGGAGAAAATTTGGGCATGAAGTGGGAAGATTAATCCCGGGTCTAACAGAGAGACACTGTTGATGGACAGATGGTCATCAGCATATTCCACTTTGTGTTTTCTGGAAGTTGAATCTCTTGGGCAAATATTTGATACAGGTCTAGACTGAATAATGCCTTTCCACGTGTTCTTTTTTGGATTACAATGCCCTAACTTAAAAATCTGAGACCTCTAGGCAATGGTAGTCTTTTTCATGGTTTTCTCAGCTTTCATCTTTCCCCTTAATTGAAGAAGCTAAAGAGTGATCAGGTAACAGTACTGGAATTGTCAGGACTTTGGAGAGGTTTTGTTGCATATGTTTCAAACCATGAGCTTATAATTCAATTTAGAGAGACTCTCAGCTTGCAGCAGAACATGTAAGCACCTTCTCGTGTCTGGAGCACAGGGGGTTTAATTACTTGAAGAAGTAAAGCGATGCAAAATGACAACTTTCTCCAATCTTTTCTTTATTTAGTGATCCTGCCAGCCTCCAGCATTGATGAGAGCACGAACTGTGGAGGTAGGGTACCATTAACTATATATCTTATTTTTATCTTAACCTGGTTTCTTTTCTCCCTGTGCAGTATCAACCAAACCATTAATCTATACAGCTCATATCCCACTGATAGCCTTAATTCCACTGGAGTCTTGCTGTCTGAGTCAGACTGGAGGAATGTATTGCATGTCCACATGTCAGTTCCAAGATTTTTATTTATTTGAGAGTTTGAGTTGGCCACTGAGAGTCATTAATTACCAGGGAGCAATTGCTTGTCTCTCTTTACCCACAGAGTAAATGGTTCAGGAGGAAGGAAGGGATATTCCCCATTCCACCACTGTAAGCCTCCAGCTGTTTGAAGGCAGGTGTTTTTAAATAGCCTATAAAGACTTAGTGAAGAGGGTCTCTTAGACAGATCCTTTGCTGATATTAGAGGTTTATACTTGTCCTCCAAGCACTTCCTTTCATTCAAGTTCTCACCTCTCACAGAAACTGTGTCTCCTTTTTGCATGTAACTTGGAAAGATCCAGTAATTAGTGTCACTTTGCTGCTGCCCTAGGAGCCCCTACGATAAAAATGCAGACTGAAGAAAATGGCAGGTTCCTTTAATGGTTTGAAATGCTAGTTTCACATTAATGGCCATGCCAATTCCTGCTAGCATCACATCTCTGCTTTCCTGAAATCTAGATGATCTGCAGCCTGCCAAAATCTCTTCTCCCTGTAGAGATCATGGCAAAAACAGCCATGCCACCTGTGGCATGGAAATGTGGCCTCTCAGTTTGCAACTGTGGGGCAATCAATGGAATTAATATTTCATCCCAAGCAATGTAACATTTGGCTTCCTGCGTCACTCCTTGTGCAATAGTTCTGCTTCAGTTCCAGGCCCCCTTACTATGGCGTGCACTCCAGCGTTATGCACTGTACCCACATTTCCTTCTTTTACCACCACTATAGTAACTGATGTGGCAGTCTACATTTTAGCATAGCTAATATTATTTATTACTTTGTGTTCTACAATATTTGGCAAATAAGCCAATCAATAGAAATTCTGTTGGTGCATCTCAGAAAATCTATATTTTCAAAGTGATGAACCAGGAACTTCCCCCCTGGGGATTCACATCCTGCAAAAAAAATAATTTATTTGGTGGAATCCCCCCCCCAAGATACAGCTAAAACTCATCTGAAAAATCAGATGGGTGTTTCAAAGGTGAGAGTGAAATGTAAGAGAGCTTTATGTAGTGACTTGCAAATGTGGCAGTGAAATGAAACATTCAGTGCAATATAAGCAAAGCTGGGCCGGAGGAGGCAGCGTGTCATGTGCCTTTACTGAGCACAGTTGTGTATGCGGTGTTTTAGCTCTCAAGAGTGATATAAAGCAGGCAGAGGTTTTTAAAAGAGACGTGTCTTTTTGAAAAAGTCTTGTAACATTTAGTAAGAATTATAATCTTTTTGTTGTTTTATTTTGGACCATCACCCGAAACACAATACAAAGTGGTGATCTTGCAATAAAGTTTTGTACTGTGGTTTGAAAAATAAATGTAGCTCATCAGTCTAATAAATACTATATGTTCCTTACTGTAATTATGATTGAAGTGCATTACTTTGCTGTAGAGCTCTATTTGTTTTATTCATTTTAAACTCAGGAGGGTATTTTTTAACTAAAGATTAGACAAGAGCCATTGACTAATGGGCCGACTCTGCTATTTGAAAAGCATATCAGTTAAAATGTAAGATGGCACCAAAAAAAATGCATGCTGTGATCAGACTAAGAATGAGCCTCATTTAAAGCCACTGTCTGAGTGGTCCCATTTTTCTGCACACAGTCAAGTCAACACAGCAGTCCGTCCAAATGAATTGGCTATTTAAGTATTACGGGAAATTTACCGCTGCAGTCGCCACCGAGCCAGTGTGGCTGACCCCTGGGACAGCTGCCCTGGGGGACCAGCAGTCAGGGGGTCCCCTCAGGCACTAGGGCCCTTGTCAGTTCTGTTTGAAAGATGACAGAGGAAAGGCAGTAGCATTTGGAGCCAAATAGCTGATTCTTTTTCTGTACAGTTATCCCTGCACATAGCTAAATACAACAGGGTCATAAAGTTTTGCCACCCAAGATTGCCTCTGGTTGCTTCATTAACTTGGTGGCTGTAAAGGTTGCTACTGTTTGTTCTGTTGTCAGTGGAGATCTCTTGGTGGTTGGATTTACTGTGGGGGTGTGAGACTGTGAGGTGAGGGAGGAATGAGGAGTGCTGTTTGACTTTGTCTTCCCCCCCCATAGTCAGAGCTGTGAGTTAAGTACTTCCCAGCACAAGGGATGCCCAGCTACAGCTCCTCTCAGAGTTCAGTGCTGGTCTTGGAGGCTGCTGCTGCAATCCACATGGAGAGATCTCTGGAGGAAGCTTTTACAGTCCAAGAGCTTTTCTGACTGAAATATTTGCACTGTAGCTACCCTGCTGACACCTGCCTGCAACTGGCTTCTTATCTCTGCAATTTGTGGAGAAAGCCAGCAAAGAAGCAGTTCCCCCCTTTCCATTGCCCACCTTATCGTTCTCATTCTCCCGAGGACCCCTATTTCACTGTTAGCAGAACAAATACACCTCAGAGGTAGTGCAGACATGGCCAAGGCAATGCTGCCCTGGGAATAAACAAGAATGCTGAGCACACTTGGATTACAAGGGGGAGGAATGTGTATCTCTCCCACCCCACACACAGTCCCATAGGCGTTTTGGGCAGCCGACAAAAAGGGCTTTCCACCCCCCTTCCTTCCCCTTCAGAGAAACACTGAGCATTTTTATCCCCTTATTTCCATGACACGCACATGCTTTGGAATCCATTAATGTGCATTGTTTGTATGGCTCATTTCTTTAGCTGTCAGCTTAACATAATGTTTAGTTTCAGTATCAATAGAGGGGAGAGAGGAGAGACAGGGAGGGAGCTTTGAGAAAACAATGCATGAACCTGTTAAACTGCACAAGGCAGAGCTGCAGTGGGGAGACCGATTTGCAGGGAGATTATGTCAGTTTATGTTATAATGTAAGACTCTGGCTTCAACAGCTTATTAATGTTGAGCCCAAGATGTCACAGCTCTGATTTGCACCTGTGGTCTTGTCAGGGGAGGGAAAAGGGCTGTTCTTTAAAAATAGCATCTCTTGTCATTTCCCTTGCAGGTTTTAGTCTCATCCATCTGATTGCCACTGGGGTCTCCTGTTTCTTCGGCTCTAGCCTCTTAACGTTTGTGATTTACGTGTACTGCCAGCGCTGTCAGAGGCAGTCCCAGGAGTCAACTGTTATCCACCCAACCACTCCCAACCATCTCCATTACAAGGGCAACACAACCCCCAAGAATGAGAAGTACACCCCTATGGAGTTCAAGGTAGGATACTTGAATACCACAAACAGCTTGATAATACCTAAATAAATTCTGTATTTATGTCATGGTTGGAACTGGGTAGGTTTGTGTTTCTGTGCCCAGCTGATGGCATTATACATGGGGTTGAAAGTGCATTTAGCTGTACTGTCACAAAGGGGTTAAAAAGCCTCATTACTGCAGTGGGATTTTGTTCTGTTTCATAGTCCTGATGAATGCCAGTCTGGCAAGTACATACCAAGATACTCCAGCCCATTCTGACTATTGAATATATACAAATTGTCCTCTAAAAAATCAGTAAGAGCTCAGTTCAGTGCATTGTTAGTGCGTGGTAAGAGGAAACGGAGGGGAGGAAGAATAAAAATGGAAACTTCATTAGACAAATAGCTGGGAAAATGTGCATTGGTAGGATGAGATTTTGGAAATTCTTTGTGAACTGCCAAATTGGAGTGAATGAGAAAGCAGCAAGGGTTCTGCCCCCTCTATCAGTACTGGACAGAACTTACCCCAGGCAGCCATGCAGAGTTTAACGTCAGTAGCAGAGTAGAGAGCTGAAGCCTTAAGAGGTGAGTGCTGAAGTGGCATATGCTGTTGGCATGTCTGCCTGCTAGAGAGAACACCACCCATTATCTGAGCAGATAGGATGCAGGGTGCTGGAGACAATATGCTGAGGCAGGGGCACATCGTTGTGTTTGAGCATCAGTCTCCCAGTGAAATGGGGGATCAGAGGGGTGAGCAGTGGGATGGGTGGAGCGGCTTCATGTCACCACAGGATGAACAGCCTGCCTAGGGTCTCTTGAACAGTGTGGAGCATTATCTGGGACATGAACACAAACTAGAAGAAAACCCTGCAGCTGCTTGTTCCTTCGAACAACTATGGGCTGTTGACATTTTGATTGTCTGTTTCTGCTGATCTGGCCTGGCTTCTAACTGAGACCCAACAATAAGATCAGCACTGGGACCACTGCCATGGTCTAAACTCCCTGGGTGTTGAGGACTGTTTCTACATAGGAATTGTATAATGCTGGGCACAGGACAGCTCCTGATACATGGCCATGATTTGCAGTGTGAATGCACATCAGGAATAATTTGAAAAGTGTCAATGTTGTTTCGCTGTTTTGGAGGAAAACGGCTTGGGCTGGAAAATAACTGACCAGTTTGGCAGTAAGAATGTGGTGAGAATTCCTTGTGTTGGGCTCTGCAGCCTCTCAGAGGATCCTGCTGCCTCTAAATGGAGTCTCAAAAACACATTTGCTAGCAGCGTAAGGCTACAGTTGCATGCAGTTTAATAAGACTGCAGCATCATAATGCAAGTCAGCATGGATTTGTGGAAAGTAAATCATGTCAAGCAAATTGGATTCCTTTTTTAAATTAAATAAATATTGATCTAGATAGGAGGGAAGCAGCAGACATATTGGGATTTTCAGAGACTTTTAACAGAGTTTCTACAGGATGTATTATTCTACACACTCTGCATATATGGGTTTGGTAATAAATTATTAAGACAGGTAAAGAACAGGGACTTGATCCTGGATGCATCAAACTTTGAGAGTAATCCTTTCAGTTATGTGAGTAGCTGTGGCAAGGTCAATAGGAAGACCCAGATTAGAAAGGCTTGCAGGAATAGAGATAAGCAAGAGTATTCCCTTGTTACATAGCAAACAATGAAGAAAAGGGACAAAATTATTTTTGTGGCCTAAAGCAGGTAGTTACAAGTTTGTGTTACATTTTGTTCTTGATTTATATCATGAGGAAAATCATATATTATCAGATGATACTAAAATAGGTAGAACAGTTAAAATTCAGAAGGATGAGGTTGTTCACAGAATGATCTTGATCAGTTGTGTAAATGGGTTATGAAATGCACTATGTCTGTGTCAAGTGGTGCAGTGAAGTAGGAGTAATAACAAAGTTAAGGAAAGTTTAAAATAGCAGCTGATTAGTTAATGTAGTGTCAGGAGGGAGTTGACCTCTCTGATAGATCCATCTCTGAATACTTGATCTGGTGTATGGTAACAGTGAGCAGCTGTTAGAGTCTTCTTTCGAGGGACACAAAGAGCTTAGGCATTAGATCGAAAAGATTAGATTTGCAAAGTCTGGTTTATTTAAAGGAAGGCATTAGCTAACTGAGGCTGTATGAGTTAGGCTGGGGGGAGAAGGGACTTGGACACCAGGAGAGATAGACCAGATGTGGCTTATTTATAAAATGTTAGGAAGTGAAAGAGTTCAAGTGCATAAATCTGCAGTCATTGGACAGACCAAAACTAAATGTTTAGGAGCAAGGGGCTACTTGCCGAGAAGAACTCGAAGTCATGCACTTTCAGAGTGGTGAATGAGGCAAAGAGATTTACAGAAAGGGTAAAATATATTTATCAAGTGAAGCTCCCTTTTCTCCATTCCTGTTGAGTATTTCCTTCTGCTCACCTTCTCTATTGCCTCTCCTTTCCTAAACTCTCAGCTGAAAATTTCACACTTCATACTATTTATTTGCCACTCCTCAGTGTTCCCTTGAAGCATGTAGCATTAGTGAAGTAAGAGGAAGGTTCTGTGGGTTCTGTGTGCTCTGTGCTGTGTAATTACTTACAGAACTTGTTATTAGCCAGCTTTATATTTAGGAATAACTGGGAGATTTTTCTATGGGTCAGGAGGGAGTTTTTCATGCCTTCAAGGAGCACGTGTGGTTTTATTGTGATGCCACACAATTAACATTCAAATGATGGAGAAGGCAAAATTTCCCTTCCTGAAAATGAGGGTTGGACTGATTCTGGATATGGGCCCATCTGAATTTAAAATGTGTACATATGAAAGAAAATGGAAGCATCTGAAATTCCAGATTCTGAACCCAAATAAGTATCTATCAGCAAATACCAAGAAAGCCGCCCTCGACATTTTTTAGGTAATGAAAGCTAAAGAATAATTGTAGGTTTGTGTGTGTGTCTGCGTGAAAGAGTTAATAAGTCCACAATTAAGGAAATATATTATGTGTAGACTTCAGTAACAGAAAATG
The DNA here is from genome assembly GCA_026770055.1 of Myrmophylax atrothorax. Taxonomy (NCBI): domain Eukaryota; kingdom Metazoa; phylum Chordata; class Aves; order Passeriformes; family Thamnophilidae; genus Myrmophylax; species Myrmophylax atrothorax. Next base: position 27,855,966 of record JAOXXN010000102.1, on the reverse strand, counting down.
ATAATACACTGTGACATGATGGTAACAGAAGGCTAGCCATATGCACAAGTCTATTATTTTCCATTCTTTGATAATGGAAGCAAGCCTGCTGCAACCATCTTTAGTTTGTTTTCATCTTGAAATATCTCAGCTCTCCAACCAGCAGGTGAACTCTGTAGAAAGTTTGGCATTGTTACATTCAAATGTACAGCACTGGATGCAAACTCATAAATCAAAGTGAACTTTATATGAAGGCAGATTTTAATGAAGGAAGTGCTAGCTGATGTGAGTCTTGTTGGACATTTAAGCACAGCAATGTAGTAATACAGATCAGATGTAAATATCACACATAATGGTGACCTATTGATCATTTAGCTGATGCTAACTTGCACAGCTAGTGTTTTGCAGAAGCATGTTTTATTTTTGCTGGCTTCATTTCCTTTCCTGTTTTGCTTTCTCAAGAATACTGTGAGGCTTATTATTAGCTATTTTAGCCATGATGTCTTGAAAGATTTCATGCATATGCATTTACCAGCAACACGTTGATTCTGATTTGGTATTCACAGATGGTAAGGGAGAGACCTTTTGGGTCACCTAATAAGCAGTTCATGTTTCATTAATTGGTTGAAGTTCAAACAGCACTCTGACAATATTGAAGACTCTGCAGAACAAAAGCATAATGAAATAAAAATTATCTGCTCTTCTCGTTTTGGCATGATGGGTTACAGAACCACCTACAACCTTCTCAGTACTACCACTCCGATTAGTTAATAACTGACTATCAAAGCTGTGAGGAGATCCTCTTTTTTAACATCTTGCTTCAGCTACTCAATGCCTTATGTGAGTTACTTATTAGAGTCATGCTGATGGAAAGCCAGATGATCCTGAAGGAGAAGCAGGAGGATGTAGGGTCGAGATTGAGCCCTTGTGAATTAGAGGAGCTCTTGGAACAGCCACACATGAAGAAAGGGTTTCGACTGAATTTCTTCCTATTGCTAAATCCTCTGCCAATAAAGAGAGCCAACATTTTATTCCACACGGGATTTGGACAAAGGCATCTGCATGTTGGTATAAAGCCAAAATCCAGTGGCCTTTGGATCAGGCCAGATGGGATCAGTGAGAAATATAAGTTTGCAGGATGGTTATGATGATGATTCTGCAGATTTTCTTCTTGATTGTGCTGGACAGACCTCCCTGTGTCCTTCCTTCCTTAACCACAGCTTTAGTCATGAGTCACACAGTCAAACTCTGTGTACTGATGCCTCAAATAAGCTGAGGAAGCACCTGAGCATCACATCTGCTCTGGCATCACCACTGCTCTTGTAGGAGCTGAGGGCCAAACACTGAAGCAATGCAGTCATTTATGTCAAGGATTAAATTTATTGTGGAAAAAGATGAGGTGAGAACAGAGTGAGATTGCAGAATATGGCAATAAAAAAGGGAAACTATTTGATGTATTACTTGATACCTGAATTTTCTAGGACTTTAGAACAATACACATTAACTTCAGTAAGAATGTGCATCCTGCACTTGCCTAAAATTATACAGCAAATATAGATGAAGCTATAGACAAAGACCAGAAAATGGGGGCAAAATTCAGTAAATCACTTGGGGCTTACAAATTTAAAGTTAGAATGAATATTTTGTATTAAAGTGAGAACAATGCTGTTGGGAATTAAATGACAGTGCAGAGCAGACACCCTCTGTGAAGGACTCAGGACCCTGTGATCCACACTTCATTACTAATCCCAAATAATTCATGCCAATAAAATACCAGCACAGAGAGTTAAGAAACAGAAACCAATTCTGTCTTTGGAGGAAGAATCCTTCAAATTAAACAAAAAATTGGGTGTTTGATGTGGCTTTCAACATTGCAAAAGGCAGTAAAGCTCAGGGTATAGGAAAGTGAATCTCTGTATGGATTTTAAATGTCTCTCTCTTGGTGATGGTCATTTTCATTGCTGTTGAAAATCACACCTCTTTTTGTAGCGACAAGACCGCCAGTGGTTTAAGTTTAAATAGCTTTAACTGCTGTCAAGTGCTCTAGAGGAGTGTTTGTCAAAGTCAGCCCTGGTCTCTGAGGATGTTTGCTTGTCCATGGAAAACTTTGTGTTTCAGTGTCCTGTTGTTTAATTTGATATGTTGCCATTTCAGCTGCAATTGGCTAACCCATTTATTTTTGGTGATCACAGCACATACACTGATAGCACTGTGATACAAGATTTTTTTTCTTTTCCCAGTGACCCTTTCACTGTGCATCATTCAAGCCTCAGGAAGTAGCTGTAAAGTTTGCACATAAGGCAGTAGTTGATGATACCCAACATTATGAATACTTTATCAACAGTCTCCCTTAAGTCTTTGCTTTAGCTGCATGGAATTTGAGAGAGAGATTTGGCTGATGTAATCAGCTGGAAAAAATAAATACATATATATATAAAAAAAAACAAATATAGTAACTCAGATTGAAATATAAATTCTTTTCCCAGTGAATTTCATGTTTAACAAAGGCTATTTCCCTTGAACAAAGTGGCATTTAAGAACATTAAGTGCTTGAATGGTAGAGTATGTATTTTTAGTACTTACCATGAGTATAGTATTATTTGAAAAAGAATAGTAGGGGCAGGGGGTTGTATTGGCAAAGGAGCATTGTGCCCTTTCTTGTATGATCCTGCGGTTGCAAATATCACTTCAGGGGACTCTTGATTTGCATAATGCCTGCTATGAAGGGAAAGCAAGAGAGCTTACTGATGGGGAAAAAAGGATTAAGTGGTGCATCTCAGTCAAAATCTGTTAGGGTCTTTTCTTGCCTTTATATCATTGGTTCGAGTCAAATTGAGCAGTCAAGCATGCCTGGAGGTGTGGCTGTCCTGGGATGATTGTGCCCAAAAGGGGATGTGCATCTCCTGGCACTGTCCCCACCCCACAGCAGCAGGGGCTCAGCGGGGTGCTGTGTGCAAGTCACAGATACCATACTCTCATAGATAAAATATTTAAGAGCAGGGTAGACTGCCAATTCAGATCTGAATGTTACCTTACTCCTGCTCCCTCTGGGATACTAAGCAGCTGCTCACAACCGTCCCCCAGTGGGAATTGCGTCCCTGCTCCATCTACTTTTCATGCAAACCCTCATTGCTTCACAGGGCTGTTGCTGTTCCCTGGAGGGTGGGAATCCTCATTGTTCTCTCTTTCCCACCATTTTGAGAGTCTGGCTTTGGGGATGACTTTCTGTTTTCCTCTTTAAGCCATGTTGAGAAGTCTTGACACTGGGGGTAGATGCTTCATATTAATCCTGTCATGTTTTTCTCTACTGACTCAGCCTTCTGGGTGCCTCCTTTACAACCAGGCTTCTCTCCTCTACACCCAGGTTAGAAATGTCGTCCGTGCTCTGCCTTCTCACAGGTTGGACTGGTCATCATAAATGTTCACACAAGCCTTTCTCTGGAGTTGTGTTATTGCAGCTGTGATAATCTGTTTGTAGGCAGACAAGTTTTGGTTTGTTTTTAATTAGATCAATGAGCATAGCTGAAAAAGCTGGCAGGTTTTTGAACATGGGAGCTGCTGTTTCAGAACTGAAGACAGACAGATGTGTTCAGAAGTTTATCTGATTTTTCCAGCTACATTAATTGCTCTAATGACTGATATTACCTTTTTCTTACAATTTTTGTCCTTTCCTAATTTCTCTGAGATTGACATGTCCATTCCTGCACCCATCCAGCTCTTCTAGAAGAAGGAGGATTAAATGAAGAACTGCAGGAATGAGAATAACAAAATTGCACTGGACTGGCTGCTGTGTACTTACATGACTTCCCTCTACTGGTCAGCAGAGGAATATTTCAAATATACCCTCTCTTCATTTGCTAGAAGTTAATGGTTCTCCCTTGGTCCAGGTGCTTGAAGTGGTTCTCCCCTCCTTGTCTCCCCAAAGCTCTGGCTAGCTGTGTTATGTGTATTAGCTGAGCTGGGAAATCCTCAGTGCTGCCAAGATGTGCAGGAGAAATTAATTATGTGTTTGCAGAAGAGTTTAAAGGGAGCCATGAAAGAGGCTGAGAACTAAAGTGAAGGAAGAGGGTAATGTTAGACAAACAATAAATACCATAAAACATATAACCTTTGTGCTACACTTGAAGGGGAGCTGCCTCACAATTCTTCTGGAACAGTTCCACTTGCAAATATAGATTTTTAAGTAGAATTATAAAGAAATGGAGCTACAAGCATGCACAATAAAGATAGATGTGTCCGTATTCAGGACTAGAGCTCAATGTCCAGAATGTGTTTGGCAGCTCTGAGCGAGGACAGATGAAACACCTGAGCTTTTTTTCCTGAACCATGACTGCCCTGTTCTAAAGAGTAATTTACAGCTCAAGGCTGCTCAGGATGCACTGGCTGCTGCCATGGCACAGGCTGCACAAGCTGCACCAACACGAGCTGCTCAGGATGCACTGGCTGCTGCCATGGCACAGGCTGCACAAGCTGCACCAACACTAGAGCCATTGCCACTTTTTCCTGGTGCATGATTTTTATATGCACGATATGTTTGGCCCAGGGGAAGCAGGAGCAACTCTGCCTGCATTCCCTTATAGCTGGGGGAATCCTCATTAAGTTAGCTCTGATATCATCCTGAGATTTGGCACAAAGCATGAGAATAAAGAAAAGAACTGAAAATCTGTGGATGAAGGAATCTAGATGGACCGTATCCCAGAGTCTGTGAGAACCAGCTAATGAACAACTCCAATTACCTTTATAAATATCATGGATCTTGGGCAAACCCCCAGTGCCATGAAATGCAAAGGTAATACAAAAGTGTTTGTGAGAAAGCAGGCCAATTTCCTCCCTGCTAATTGAGTCACTGTTAAGCTACAGAAGTCCAATGCACTGAAGTCCCACAAGTAGCTCCAGTGAGTCTGTGTGGGAAATGCCAGTTGGATTTGGGGATAAGACAAAACATCTGTAAGTACACAGGCCCACAATCGCTAGAGCCTGGTCCTTCCCCATTCAACAAAGCATATCAATGGGGTGTTAAATCCTGCTTCGTCTGTAAAATTTGGCAGTCAGGGCCATACTAGAGAGTGAAACCAGGAGAAACAAATGGGATTGACTTGACTGTACTTTCAGTTACAGCGATGGAAACTCATTGAAACAAATCTGTGTCAGTATTAATATGCAGGCAGACCTGAATTAATATTTGAGAGGCAACATATCACATACCCTGATGAAATGAAAGGTGGTTGGGCTGAACTGACAGCTGAGCCAGGACCTAATGCTGAGCAGGAGGAAATCAAACATAATCACTTTTTGCACACAGTTTCAGCATTAGGGAATGAAGGGGAAAGCATGAAACTGAGCTGCATTCTCAGCAGGTTAAAAATGTAGTCTCACTGGTCCATACATCTAAAGAAAAGAGGGTGGTATTTGTGTCTTAAATAATCTTGTGATGTGTAAATAGAAATTGGCTTGGACAGGAATGCTGCTGTAGAGATTGACACTTGGCTAATGGACTGTGAACATTGGGCAATTGTTAATGGGAACAAACAGGGCTATGGGGAGGAGTTGTTTGGGGCACTGCGAGCAGTAATGCAAGGTTTGGCTTTATTTAATATCTTCATTAATGAGCTTGGAGAGAGTGAAGTCAGTGTGTTAATTAAACTAGCAGAAGATATTAAATGGGGAGGTTTGTCAAAAAAACAGCCACTGGTATAGAAATAATGGAAAATTGCCTGAGTAGGTTACAAATGTAGAGAGGAAATAACAAGGTGAGATGCATCATGGGGAGAAAACAAAGCAATCTTGAGGAAAATAATCAAAAAGCAGCTATTTAGAGGGTTAGAGAATTTGGAAAGCAGTAAGACTGTAAGAGACTGAATGGAGTTAGCAGATGGCAAATTAGGCCCAGTTTTTACTTTTATTTTTATTTTTAGTACTCTTTTTTTCCACCACTGCAGTTACACCTTTACAAGTCTCAGTGTCAGTGTAGTGCTGTGGGCTGGCACAAGGCTGCATGAATTGTGTTGGTAATTCACCAGAACAAGCAGCTCTGAGGCCATCCAGAAACTCAAGGCTGCTCCAGTGAGAGCTGCCTCCCCCAGACTGCCCTGATTGGGTGCCATCAGCTGAAGCCCAGCTTGGCCCAGTGCTCCAAACGATCATCTGCACCCAGTGTGAACTGTTTATCATAGTTTTAGAGGGCCATGATTGTGCCTCTGGTGAATTTGTCTGAGTAGTAGAGCAAGCACAGGAGCACATGCTGTAGTTCAGCTGATGAGCCTCTGGGGTAACCCCACTGTATAGGTGGGGGACCCAGGAAGGGCAAACACCAAGGCACAGGGGAGCAGAAAGGAGACAGTTTACACCTTCCCACACAGCTGAGATCATGTCTGATGTATCCTGTGCACCAGCTATATTGGGAAGCAGTTGGGGCAGCCCTGAATTCCTCTTTTGTGTCTGGGCACCACGTCATGGCTGTTGCCACCACCAAATCATAGGCAAGCCAGGGATAAATACCAAGCTTTAGGCTAGACACCTGCACTTGCCAGTGGGATGGTTTCCATCAACTCCTCAGATTTCACTTTCCAGTTCAGGAAAATACTTCAGCTTGCCTTACTATTACATGCAGTTTGTTTTGTCATCTTACTCATGTGCTTAAAGTCATAGATGTGCCAAAGCATCTTTCTGACAATGGTCCTTTATGTTGCCAACTCTGAAGGTTTTTATAAGTTTAAAATGGCAGTAATATAACTCCACTCCCTCCTAAGTACAAGGATAAAATAGCTATTTTCAAACAGCTATAGATAACTGTAGCTATTCATTTTCTCATAATTGAATGTTAGTTCTATTGTTAGCCTGAGCACATCTACAGATGCTGCCATCATTTGGGAGTTGTTTAATTTATTTACCAATAACAGTGAACAAAGAATTTCCAGTCTGAAAATATGGTAAGCTTCCATCCAAAAAGAACATATGATCATAAGGTTAGTGTCCCAGTGGGATTTTTTTGTATCTCTTTTTGAGAGGAATAACCACCTTATACAGAAAATAGGTTCCTCATCTGTACATCTACATTTCACTGTAAATCCTGCAAACAGCCTTATTGAATTAATCAGAAAAAACTCAATGGATAAACCCTGACCACTGCTACTTTTGACTTCATGTTGGCAGAGCTAAAGAGATTTTATAAAAGCATAAGGTGAGACAGTTTGCTTAGTGTACGACACTAAGCAAATTTTTTAAGAAAGATCAGAAAGAAGAATTATTCGAGTATTAAAAATCACTCCTAGCTTGGAGTAAATACATGGGTCTCATAAGGTCTTTCTGGCAACTTTCCATCTTTCCAGGGTTATTTGTAATGCATAGCTTGAGAGGCACAGCAGTGTTGTGGCACCCAGTTGATCAGAAGAAAGGGAGCATGTGGGTGGGCCAGACGTCATGTATTTTCTTGGTGTCAATTATTGCTAAAAGAGGTTATTTTAGTTGTATGGTTTATTTTGCTGAAATGTAATTATTATGCTAATTATTTCCAAATTTACTGGTTAATTATAATTCTGAGATCTCTGCCTTGATACTTCCAGAGATGTACAAACTGTGGGAAATGTTTCATAATATTAATATATTTTGGTTAATGTTCCTACAATGCAAAAAGTAACATCCTTTAACAAGAAGGCATGTCTAGCTCCATAACACAGCTAATCTGCATCTAAAAGGCATTTTACTCAATCAGATTTCTCTGCAAGAAGCAAACAACTTAAAAGAGCACAAAAGAACCTAAATGTTGGATCTTGGCTTCATTACATCATTGCACAATTTCCTTATCCCTCCATTTTCCTGGGGGATAAGGGGGTGTAATGGCCATCTCACTGTTGCTACAGGAGGTCTGTTGGATGCTGTTCCAAGGAAAATTGGAAAGGCTCCCTCAATTCTTTTAGGAATAATTGTGTGACTGAGTTCAGCAGGAAGGTTGTCCCTGATTTCTGCAGAGGCAGGATGCAGGATGCACATGGCCTTAATTTGGATTTACTAAGAGGAATGGGTTGGCTACAAAGTGGCTGCCTGCTGGACCCTGATTTTAGATCTTCACTTGTGTCCACAGTGGGTGACCAGGGTTAGCAGTGTTGGGAGTTGTTACCTCTGGTTCCTTCGTGCCTGCACTTTCTCTGTGATAGAGAAATGGGAAGTTTTTCTTTGTAGTACATGGGACGTTCAACATTACAAATGAACTTTCAAGATGAAAACTTGTAACTATCCAGCCCTGGCACAGATGACACATCTCTGATGAGTCACAGGCACTGGAAAGGTGCACCCTGTGTTGTTCAGCCTCTTCAGAGGTTAAAGTGGTGGTAACCAGAAATGCTGGACAGAGAGGTTTAAAGCTGCCCAGGAAGGTCACCCAACTTCTTTCCTTTTTTTTCTGTTTTTAAAGAGAAAAGTGTCATGGGTGGGAGGTGGAAAAACTGAAATTACACCCATTAACAGAGAAATGGGGAAACTGTGAGGTTGAGAGGCATTGTCCTTGCTCATTGAACTTCACTGGGACTGTGGTGCCACGTAGCTGGTGAAGATTAACCTACAAAACTCCTGGGAAACTTGCTGACTTTTCCTCTGCACCATCCCCAAAATAGAAAAGAAGATCTAGAGCTCAGAGAGAATGCTGAGCTCCAGAAAGCTGAGTGCTTTCTGCATGAGCAGATTAAGGAAATCTTGCCATCATATGTTACCCTGTGGGAAGTACATTATGACTCTTATTTAGGTATTAATTATATGTGTGTCATAGGCTTTTAGAAGTACCCTTTTCACTTCAATTTCTCTAAAAATATATGGAATACTTTTTAATTGGGAGTGGGGAGATGTTCATCTTCTTTTTATATCCAGTTTTGAAATTTTCGTGACTGCGTATTGAAAATCGAAACATTTGATCTGTTTATGTGTATAAGAAATGTTTATACAGCTTATACTTACAGCTGTAGGATGGGAGTTGGGAGTAGTATTGCAAGTCCCATACTGTGTACATGTAAAAATGTTTTGATACATCTGGGAGAATGTAAGCAAGTAGTTCAGTGAATAATGACTTAACGATTTGGAGCAGAGGCAGAATTTCAGGGAGTAGTGGCAAGGCCTTGCTGGAGAAAGAGGAACAAATGGAAAAATCTGAATGATGACTTAGTCTAAAAATATCAATGGAGAAAGCTGAACAAAGTTAAATGCATGCATGTGGTACAGTACAGTCATGGTTAACACGTTTGGCTGTACCTTGGGACAAAGAGCCTGCAAGTGAATGTCAGTGCTCTGCCTCTGGTGTGCTATCCCAACACAAGGGCAATGTCTGTAACCCTTCCCTTCAGACCCTTGCAGTTCTGATTGCTGATAGACAAGCATGAGTGACCACAAATTGTTCATATAATGCTGTAAATATTGAAATACTCAGGATTCTGTTGTGCTTGCCATAGACATGCAATTCACTGACAACAAGACTGGACCTTTTGGTTAGTTGACAGATCATGTATAGTGGAGCAAGCTGCTGCTCATTTACATTCTCTTAAAGCCATAACCATGTTAGTCCACCTAAAAACATCCCTACTTGATCAAGCAGAGTTCCTGGGTCATAGAATTTTTTTTTATTATATTAGTCATATGACAATGCAGCATAGTCAAGGGTCATTTAAAGAAAGCGGCTGAAGTTGTGCCTGCTTTTGAGTGATCCACTTGATTGGGTTAGTGCATGCTGGTGGCTTACCTTCTGCTAACAGGTCCTTGAATTGAGGTTAGTGGTGAACAAACCAGAAGAAAAAAATTGTATTAAATATACAAGAATGGCATGGTTCATACTGGAAGGAAGGAAGCAGGTGAAAAACTAGTTACTAGTTGAATGAAGCACTGTTTCTAAGCACATTACACAGGTTTTCATGTTAGCTCAGAGTGTGGCCTCACTTTTTATGGGGAATATTATGCTTGCACAAATACCAGAAACTTCTTTCTTCTCAAGGCAGAATAGGACCAAAATGAAGGCCTGAAATACATTTTCCTCAGTTTTTAAAATATGTTGTGTGTATGGCACAGGGATTTTGCAGGAAGTACTGTTGCAGCAGAAAGCATTGATCAGGCTTTTGGTTCTTTCTGCTTACTGAGTAGACAGTCCTAAAAGGTTGTAGCTGCTGGCAAGGGGAGTCAGTAGTGTTTGATATGGGAGGGAGCAGACACCAAGGGCAAAATGCAGGTTGAGTGTCAGGAAAAGTGACATCAGTAAGGTCTGGAAGGTGCTGAGGTGAGTGACAAGTCTCCTTGGAGGATGCAGAAGGGTTCAGGTTGCAAAGGCAAGTCTCTCTTTTGTCTCTGAAAGCTCTAGTGAGGACAGCCTGAGCTCCAGTGCTTGCTGCACTGCTTCAGTCAGCTTAGTTACTGCAGCCACTGGTAAGTCCCTGCAAAAGCCCCTGGAGGATTGTCCCTACTAGGAGGACTTGTTGGGCATTGTCTTCAGCAACACTTCTTGGCCACTGTAGTGCTGTGGGCTTGGCTCAGAGGTGGCTGAGGGGAAGAGGCACTGTCAGGAGTTGGGTATCCAGGAGCTGGGCTGTGTTTGGTTTTGTGTTTGTTTTTGTAGTTGTGCAATGGGGATGACTCTTGCCTTTCCTTTTGGGACTGATCAGTATTGGTGGGGGCACCTGTGGGTGCAGTGGGCTGTTCTCATCCCCCAGTAACTCCAGTGAGTTGGAGTTCAAGGTTCTGACCTTGATGGCACAACCCACATAGCGCTGGGGTAGTTCTTCCAAAGGGAAGGTTGTTGGCCAGCTCTGTACTGTCACAGCCTTGCAGGACAAGAGCAAGGATTAAAGCTCTGAGTAAAGCAGCATGGGAGTCCACAAGAGAGATTTAACTGCACACCTTTTTTCCTGCAGTGAATGCATAAGTATGTCTGTGTACATCCCTAAATTCACTGCTGTCTGATTTCCCTTCTTCAAAATATCAACCAATTTCTTGTGCCAAGGGGCCTCATCATCTATTTATTAAAATGAGACAGACAATAATTTTGTGTGGGGAAATGTTTAGGCAGTGCACATTGATCATGCTGATTTAGGGCAGTGCTGCCATTGTAGCATTTCCGGAGACAAACTCTGTGCAGCGAATTGCATTATAAATTCTTCTAAAACATTGTCATAAGATATTTCCCTAAGATATAAGCCCTCCACTAAAAATAAAACTAAAAAGAGAAAAGGACCAGTTGTGGGGTTTTCTTTCACTAATTAAATATTATATAAAAATAAGAAGAGAGAGGGGGGGAAATGGGAATCATGTTAATTAAATGCTAAATCTGTTGTAATTGGCTAGTGGGACATGTTGAAACACATACAGATTTTCCATCTGAAAGCCAAAACAGTTGAGTCCTGAGGTCTTTATCCTCAGATCAAGACAGTCCTGAGTTATATTCCAGGTCAGGATTTTGATGGCACTAAGTTTCAGAGATGGTAATCCTGGCATGTCATGAATCTTAACCATCCCAGAAAATTAAACAGGCAAGGTCTGGATGTTGAACCACCTTCAAGACAGCCCACAGAAACTGCAGCAGTGGGACTCAGCCTCTTCCTCCTGCTGTGGTGGACTGTGGCTGTGGAGTTATGGTACCTGCAGTGGCTATCCTGGGCTAGAAACACCAGTAGGAAATGGCATTCATTGTGTGCAGCTGGGATGAACACCTGTGGGGTTCACCAGAGAGCAGTTCCCTCAAATACTCAGTGGTAGTAAAGTGTATTTTTGCAGGGGATCTCAAAAGTTTTTCTCAAGCTGAGTCAGAAGATACAGAAGCAGAGAGAAGTTAATTAGATTTCCCAAGGAAGCATAGCAAGCAGTGGAGGACTAAGGACTGAGGATTTCCTTGTTTCCCAGGCTCCGGCACAAAGCATCAGACTGTTCTCCCCCTATCTTAGTATTTTTTTCAGGTGGCTGGGAGCAAAGCATGACATTTCTTTCATTTTGAAGGGCACAAATTCTCATTCCTTGAAAATATTTGTCACTTTGAGCATGCCTATACAAATTCTCTCTTTTGTTCCTACAGGTGTTGTGATTTGGGCTCATTTTAGAGACTCCAGGCAGAGAGAGATTACAGTCAGACCAGGAGGGCGTTGGGTCTCCTCCAGTTTTCATGTATGAGATGTTGCAGGCAGTGCTCATTTCTGAAAAACTTAGTGGTTCAGCAGTTGGGCAATTTCTTTGCCAGGATACTTTTGCCATAGGAAAGCTCTTCCTCCTGACATCTTGTATGAAATGGGGAGTTGTTAGCTCCTTGGCTAGCTGTAGCTGTCAATCTGCTATCTGATTAGAAGAAAGCATTTTCTTTTCTTCCTCCTTCTCTCCCCCTCCTGATGTAGTAAAATTATTGGATTACAAAGAAATTGGGAGATAAATGTACTCCCTGTGGTGTTGTCTTTGAGCCTGGGGTAGCTGATCATTTCAGTGGTCACAGTTGGGATGTGGCTAAGCCCTGACTGTGCAATGGGCACATGCACAGGGTGAGACCCCACTTGTTAACTGTAGCCTCCTGAAAGCTGGGCACCCACTGATGCCAGGTTCCCAACCTGCTGCTGGGGCTGGGAGGCACAGGGGCTTCCCCAGAAATTTTCATCTACATAGAAAGGACACTTCTTGCCTTTAACGGAGCCACAATGCCTGAAGTTGAGGTGACTGAAGTGAGGTGGGTCAGGAAAAGCTAACAGAGCTGTGTAGTTCATGGACTTGAACATTAGTTAATTAGTTTTCATCTTGCCCTGAGCTGGGCCTGGTGTGAGGTGTTGGTCTCGAGGAGGAGCTGAGGTAAAGTGGGTCCCCCCAGAAGCACTGGGTTGTGGCAGAACAACCATTAGGCCCCAGGACTCGTTGCCTCATTAGACCTCTCCATCTCTGCTCCTGACAGGAGAGATGCTCATACTTTGCTTAAATGTGTCGTTAATTAAATGTGCCCTGAACATCAGGATGCTGTAGCAGCACGCCTAGTGTTGACTCCCAGATCAAAGGAGTGGGTTCCCTACATAACAGCCATTAAAGGTGCACTTCTGAGTGACAGAGACCAGAGGCAGCAATGAGAAATTTAATTCAGGAATTTGTTGGAAAAACTGTTACAAAAGTTACTAGAACAAATTCACACAAATCAGATGACTGTGATGTAGGAGAAAGTTATGTAGAATTATTGCACACACATACGTAAAATGGATTGTATCCTTGTACAGAGGTAACAGCTGGCATAGCAATGGGCTTAGTCTGGGGAGAGGGGTACATCTGCTTGCTGGTGGGAAGAGGGGAGGGAGAAAAAAAACATTTCTAAATTTTTGTGGTAAAAGGGGCATTTGTCATTCTCATTTTTTATTTTATTGTTTCCAACGATTGTTACGTGGTTGTTAAATTATTTTGAGTAATTTTAGATTTTCCAAAAGTGACCATGATTTGTTACTTATACTGTAGCTTACAGAAGTGACACACTTAATATCGGGGGGTCCAAACCTGGATATCTACCAATGGAGATGGAGATCAGGTAAATGCACACCTGCTCTTCCAAAGAGAAAAGCTGCCTTTTGGCACCTGGTTTGAGAGGGAGCTGTAGGCTATACCATGAGCATTTTGGAAGAGGTTAGACTCAGTGCTGCCATTAGTCACCAACTTTCGTGTAGGCCCAGCATGGTTTTGTGTGACAATAATGTTCAATGTGCCATCTACTAGGAGACTCTGGGTCCCTGGAGAAGGCTCTGGGTTCCATCCCTAGCAGTAGCTGAGCACAGGTCTGCTCAGGAGACCTGGCAGGAGCTGTGGTCCCCCACAGACCAGCCCCATAGTGAGTGTGAGGTACCACCTTACTCTCCCAGCTGGAGGGAAGGTGGTGGTGGCCACAGCAGAGACCGTGATGGAGAAGGCAGGTGAGAGGGAGGTGTCTGCAGGTAGAAAAGAGTAATTCTGTAGCACTGTTGCCATGCCTGTCATCTTCTCTTCTCTTTTGCAGACACTTAACAAGAACAACTTGATACCAGATGACAGGACCAACTTCTACCCTTTGCAGCAAACCAATGTGTACACCACAACCTATTATCCCAGTACACTGAATAAATATGACTACAGGCCCGAGGCCTCCCCTGGAAGGACCTTTACCAACAGCTGATGATGGACAGATCCTACAAGACTGGATAACTTCCTATATGATTTTTTTTAATTGATTTTATGGACCGAATACTGGCCCAGCCTCTAGATGTAAATATTGTACAGTAGGGTCTTTTTTTTTTCCCTTTGGTTAATTGTATTTCTTGTAAACAGCACATCTCCTTACAAGGACAAAAATGCATATGAACCATTCTGCAGAGCTTTTGTGGCTATTTGGCTGGAGATGGCTCTTACTACTGCAACTGTTTATGGCTGGAAGATCAGCATTGCTGTCCAAGGCCAACACTGTCGAGGAGGAGGCTCTGTGCTTGGCTTGGTGGGCACTGTGCAGCAGCACACAACACATAGAAGCACTTCAAGCAAGGCCAGAAGTGACCTCCTGGGGCTGAGGTGTCTGTCTGGTGAAGAGCATCCTTCCTGAGCCAGGATAGCGATGGTGCACTGGATGACACACAGCTCGTGAGACAGGCTAAACAGGACTCCATCGTGCCAACAACTTGAAGAACATTTTCTTTTCCTTTTTTTTATTTTTGATTTTTTTTTAATGTTTCTGGGGGGAAAAAAAAGTAGTAATTTTCTAGGGCAGTTTTCCCTTTATCTTCAACTGAATCTTTTCATATTACAGGAAATACTCTCTGCAGCCTTCTTTGGTAATATGCAGTTCAGCTGATGAGAAACAACACACAAACAAAGTGCATTATCCAAAGAAGCTTTCCAGAATGTTTCCAGTCTTAATTAGAATAAAATTATACAGGCAGTGAGACACTGAGAAAAGTAAATGTTGGAATAACATCGGAGACATGAACTTGGAGTGCCTAACAAACAAAGATGTTTGTATCACTGGAAAAAGAGATGTGATGATTGCCACACAAGAGCCATGGGCTTATTTTCTTTCTTCTTTTTTCTTTTTTTCTGAGACAGTGTTAACTGTTTTGTTCTAGCTTTGATCCTGATTGTGTCTGCCAGGAAAGGCAACTTTAGAGGCCACGCACTTCTTGTGGGAAATCACCATGCTTTGGGCTAATATTTCCTCTTGTTTCATTATTGGGTTTTAGTTCCTTTACTCTCAAAGAGTGAATAATTCTGACTTGCAGGGGGAAGGTATTTTTGTAAGGAATGTTTCCATAGTCTGACATGACCCAGAATGTCTGCTGCACATACTTATAGCGTCTTCCAGTCAGTACTCTATGAAATTGTAACACAGCTGAGTAATGTGCATTGTTTGCCAATATTTCTTCAATTTTTTCGAGAAAAACAACCCAACAAACAAATGCTGCTGCAGCTATTGAAGTAAATTGGGGCAGTAGCATTATTAAACAGCATATCCAGCCTTGAAATGTGATTTTGTGTATATGTGTGACTGTGTCTATAAGAACTGTATTAGTCTGATGCAGAAGCCATGTTGTCTACAAGCAGATGTTTGTCTGACATAATTGTTTGGCAAAAAGGAAACTTATTGCTGGTGCTTAATGTACAATTACATCCAGTGTGTTAGCAACGTGAGCAAGTTCACCGCTGTTACCATTCAGTGTTTCTAAATATTTATAATGAACTCCTGATGCTAAGGTTTTTAGAATGTCGCAATGCTGAGCATGAGATAAAAGTACACCCTGAAATCCGCATGAGCTCCACGTGGTCCTGAGCTTGGCTTTGTCGTCTGCATCTTTGTGGAGCAGTTGCCTTGCCTGTGCCTGGCCCCTGACCCGCCGTGCTCCCAGCAGTCCGTCTGTCTGTGCTTCATTTCACATTCGCTGTAAGCCGACATCGATTGTTTCTCAGTGCTGTTCCCTTGCAGTTGCTTGTTTGGAAGTCCAGCTTGGGCTGTGCACTCAGCTCTTCACGTAGGCAGCTGGTAGGAAATGAAGAAAGACAAGTATATTGCTTTTCCTGTGAGGAAGAGGCAACGTGGCTCTGCAAGCCTGTGTCACGGCCGTTTGACCAGAGAGCAAGTATAAAGTAGCCTCCCATTTTTAAATTACTTTGTTTGTCTTCAGTTTGCAGTGATTGAAGGCTGTAGGGATATTTGTAATGAAGTGAGGTCAACAGCACTGCCACGAGGACGCCTTCAGCTCAGCGGTGCCCATCTTCAGCAGCTGTTTTTCTAATTTAGCAGCTGATCCTGATGCTGCTCTGGTCCCACCAGGTGAAATAGAGGGGGCAGAGGGAGAGAGAGAGATGCCCTTAAATGGATTTTAAGCAGTGGAGTCAGGGGCTGATGCAGACCTAGAAGATCTGTCTGAAGCAACCTGCAACCCTCCAAATAGGCACAGTGGTTCAGCACCCCCGAACCCCACAACAGCCCTCAGGCAAGAGCAGCAGGAGTGAAACAAGAACACCAGGGAAGGAAGATATATGCACTGGTAGGAGGTACCAGCTCCTTCAGAGAGGCTCTTCCCAGGCCCCTAAATTCCATTTGAGGAGTGATGACTTTATGCCTCATGCCATAACGAGTTCCCCCTGTCTCACTGATTTTCCACATCCCCTTCAGCAACACTGAAAATCTTGACTTAAAGTAGTTCTAACAAGTATGTAGCCATGGGGTTGAAAATTACTATATTAGAGTATCAGGGTGGGATTTCCCAGATTTAATTTATGTGTTTCAGAAAGAAACACTGGCTTCTAAGATCCTTCTAGCCATTGTAAAATCAAAGCAATCTCTGAGCTTGCCCCTCAGAAGATTCCCTGTATTGACACACTCTACAATTACCATGCACGTGGCAGGATTTAGCAGGAGTTTTGGAGGGATGTGAGCAAGTCAAACTCACATCTGCAGGTTTTAAGTGAGTCGTGACTCATCATATGTGAAAGAGAAAAGGGTGAACGTCTTCAAGGAGGTAGTACAGCTTTTTTATTCAGCCTGTTGGGTGTCACTGCAGGGCAA
>JAOXXN010000102.1:27815631-27838885 GCA_026770055.1 Myrmophylax atrothorax | reverse complement strand
CTGGAGTTTGGGGGGATGCAAGCAAGTCAACCTTGCAATTATTTTAATTTTCTCTTTTTCCTTTCTTTTTCTCTATTTTCCCCCTCCTTAAACATTTTTCCATTTTTGGCTTCACAGAATAACATGATGTAAACTGATTTTTTCCAAAGTACCATATAGCAGATGAAATTATTTAAATGTTCACCTCACCAAGATAGGTGATTACTGCCATTGTGCTCAGGAGTTGGATATTTTGTAGGCTATTGGAGGACAAATGCTTTGAGGGTGGTGCATGTGGTTATAGTTTCATCAAGACATTCCTTCTTACCAGCCACCCAAATGGATTCAGTCCTTTTTCGTATAATTGGCAATCACAGCAAGGGGCTGTAGTCTCCATTCGAGCAGAAAGCAGAATCCAAGAGAAAGTGAAAAAAAGAAAATCAGAACGCTTATTACTCAATTAATGTTTGCAGTAGAGTGCAGGTCTTTAAGGACGATGTTAATGCGCTGTGAGAGTTGCATTTTTTATGAGCTCTCTAATGCGTGGCAGGTTAATGACACCATGTACAGTGATAGTCTTGTGATGCAGGTAATTCAGCACCTTGAGCATCAGGTCTGTAATATCTGTATAAGTTTGAATTGCTTCTGCAGCTGGATGTTAAACTTGCTAAAATTTCCTATTCCTAAGGCCATCTCTAAGCACACTGGAAATGCATTTCCTGTGGGAACATTGCTTTCCAAAAGACTTATTGTGCTATACATATATGTTTTTTTTTCCCTTTTACTTCCAGAAAGGGGAACCCTGGGCAATTTCTGTGTAGATGTGGAGACACAGTGTCTCTGCAAACCCTTTGGGTAGCATTCAGGTATACAGTATATGACATATGATGGAAATCTTACAGCCAAGAATGTAGTGGAAACATCTTTAATTAGGCCCATTCTTTCTTCTTCCATAGAAGTGGAAAAAGCTGAAGGGGTGTGCATGATGGTGCTATCCAGGCTGTGTTGTGCTGTTGCTGTCAGGCTTTACCTGAGCAGCTGTCACCCACCAGGAGTAACTCGTGCTGCTCACTAACAGACAAACCACTTGATGATCAAACCATCACGTAAGACGTGCTGTTGCTCTAGAGGTGCACTTGAATGTTCAGCATATGAGCCAAGGCTGCTCTTAAATAGATGAACTGTACAGATACTATAGGAGAAGAACATGTATTGTCTTACCAGCACTGTTTCTAATGCCTTATGTTCAGAAAGTGTTTGGTTTGAAATCAACAGAGAGCAGGAATGGAGCCCATGTGTGACGCAGACAATTTGATGCCTCCAGTGATAATGTGATGTTCAGCCCACCTGGAGAGAAAACTGCTGTCCATTGAGATTGATTTATTCTTTGTACCAAATGTAGTGGGGGAGAGTTTTATATATATATAAATATATAAAAATATATATATAAAAATGTAAATGTAAAGTTTGTGTAACAACTTGCTCTTTTTTTGTAACAGTATATACATCTATCAGTGAATAGATACAGTATATATTTATAATATATACACATGCAATATATATATTTAGCAAAATGCCTGCAGAGGAAACTTAGAATAAGAGGGGCGGTGCTGGGATTCAAATACCACAGGGACAAAGTGAAGAAAAAACTCTATAAAAATTTAGGATCCTTTCCATTAGGTTTAAAAATCCACTTCTGAGGTAAATGAAATATATAATTTTTTAATTGAAAAGTAAATTGATTTTTCTAGTTAGAAATGCTGATTCTCCCCTAAATCATTCTGGTTAAGAGTGTTTAAGAAAAAGATACTTGTTACTGCTTATATTTTCAGAATAAGCCTCCCAAATTTCTCTTGTGTATCCCTCTATTGTTTTTGTAATTATAAGTAGGGAGTAATTGTGGAAAGAAAATTAAAAGAACAAGTAGGAGTGAAAGACCTTGTACCATTAGAGCAAAAGACATCATCTGTTAGAACAGGAAAAATGTCATCTTCCATGTTAGAGAAGTTGGGAACTGCCTTATAAGTTATCAATTGGCATTACAAGCCTTGCCTTATAGTCACACAAGGAGGTTTTAGTACAAAATTTAGGCAAATAGAAAGCCTGAAAACCCATGGCTTTTGGTTTTCAGAAAAAAAGTCATGGAGCCATGGGAGTCAGGCACCTGGTGCCCTGGGTGTTGCCAGAGCTTTCTGCATTAGTGGCCAAGGCTCCGCATCCATTTCTGTCTCCATCAATGCCATGAGCCAGCCCATATGCACAGCAGGGCACAGCACCCCGGAGCTATCTGGCCTAAGAGAGAAATACCCAGTAAATTGGGTTTGAAGGATTTTTTTTTTCCCAACAAATCACTTTGTAATGCCCTTCATGACCAAGTTAAAACTCCAATAGGTGAATCTTTCCCTTAAGGTTGTTGTTAAGAGGAAATATCAGGTGGCTTCGGAGCAGTTTTGGGGTAGATGAGAAAAGTTTCTGCCCAATATTGTCTGATTGCCAGAGCCTTCAAAACTGGTCTCTGGAGTTGGGTCCTTGTGGGACTTACCCAGTCCCAGCTGTTCTGTCTGGAAATTCCTCCTTTGGACCCTTTGGGAATTATTAGTGTCTGCATTAGACCTTGTTGGAGGAGCAAAACCAGCAACCCACTGTTTACATAACCACAAATGTAAGTGCTCAATAGCACTCAATATGTTTGGGTCTTGAACCCACTATTTTTAACATTCTGCCTCCAGCCTCAGCTGCAAACTCCCTCCTGTTTGAGAGGGCTCGATGCTGTAAGAGCAGCATTTGGCTTTCTGCAGGTCCCAGCCACGACTTGGTTTTAAACAAATCTGATTGTGACAAGTATTAACGCTGCACTGTGGTTCTGACGCCTCCGTCACCCAGCAGGACGCTGCTGTTCTGCAGGCCATGGAGTCAAGCAGGGGACGGCGGGGATGGGCCATTAATAACTGAAGCAAAAATGTTATTAGTACCAAAATGTCAAACATTGTAAAAGCCAGCCAGCTGCTCAGCAGTGTGCTTTCCATCCACACCCCTCCTTAGACAGCATCCAAACCTGCCCGTATCTAAGAGCGATCCACTGAAATAGGAGCATTCCCACAGAGGAAGCTTTAGGGAGGATATATGGTATGTGAGATGGAAATGGTAGGATTTAGCTTGTAGTTGAGGTGGGAGAGTGACAGATGCAATACTGCATCTTGAATACATGGGAAACAGAATACATGCCAACACAGAATGCTTGCCCCAAAACAACAAAACCTGGAGAGTATTATTGGACTCTGTTGTGAAGGCACATCACCCTTCCTATGCAATCGAACTTGGTGGTACTTTAGCATAAAGGTGACCTAGACTGTAATCACTGCCTTTAGACACTGTGAATTTTTTTGGGGTACTCTGTATTTTTATATATTGTACAATGTAAAGAATAATTCAGAAATAAAACAGATCAACCTGATAAGCCTGTGAGTTATTTCCCCTTCATGCCCAATGCGTGGCTGGGCTGGGGCTTCTGACAGCACTGGCACAGTGGGTCAGCAGGAGCACGGAGGAGCTTCTTCCTGACCTTGGTGGCCAATGGCAAAGCAAAAGCCACTCAGCTGCTTGAGCAGGCATGGGGAGTTGAAGCATACATCCTTCCTCCCAGTCTGCACTCTGGCTACATCCTGAGGCCCGAGTTTGGATTATATTTATCATGAGTTGTAGCCTGTGTGGGCACATAATCGTGCTACTGAATGTTACACCGAAGGCTGTCACTGCAATTCACCTCCCCTCCCTCACAAGCTCCACACCAAACCTGGGGTGCATTTCAAAAACTCTGTTTCTGAGCGAGGTGCCCAGTGAGGTAAGATCTGAAATTTGGGGTGCCAAATCCTTGTCCAGCTCTGCGTCCCACTCTCTGCGGGTGACACCGAGTCTCCAAGGGCACAACTGCTCTCTGTGCCAAGGAGATCAGCTGGCTGCAGCCAGCAAAAAGACACCCATCCTCTGCAGAGCCTCTGAGCTGTACATGCTCAGCTGCAATGAAATCCTGTCACAGCTCCTGCTCAAGCCCTACATATTGATGTGAAAAGTTATAAAAAGCTGAGGGACACGTTTTGATTGAAGGATGATCGTAGCCTCGTATTGAAGAACGTTATAGCTCTTGTTGCATTTATTAATCAAAGTAAAGACCATGAAAAGTGACAGAGTCAGGAACATTTTAGTTTATGTTCCGATACAGCTCAAGACTTATATTGAAGTTCCATACAGAAAATTACACCATAATGTCATAAAAAATAGATTGGATTGCTAATAACCTGAAACGTGCTACACCTGCATACATAATACTTTAATCCTACTAAATCATAAGCTATCATTTGGGTGTTTTCATATTCTCAAGTGTGCATACAGGAATTTCTTTTCAATGCAGACCATTAAAAAGTAATTGAGAGGCACAAAATCAGTAAGAACAAACTTGCTGTGAATAAGATGGATTTTTTTCCCAGTTAGGTTGCACGATAATACAGGGAGGTCATTTCTGAACAGTTCTGTTTTGCAGCAAGACACCTCTGCACACAATTAGAGCAAAGTATCATGTTGGAACCAATTTTCAATTTCCTTTAAATCTGTCTACCACCACATTATTTTCTAGTTGCTAATTTGATTCATTAACATAACAGTTTCACTTGTAGCCTCAGTAAATTTTGTTCTCTCACTTTCACTGTGCATCCCAGCTGAACACTTTTCCCTCTTTAATTCTTACCTGTGTGGCAAACAGTGAATGTTTTGTTATCTTGCAGGTTCCCCATCAGCTTTTTGTGAAGCCAAAGCCTCAGGGCTGCGTTGCTGGGCTGTGAGCAGCACCTGCTGCCCATCAGCTTTGCTGAGGAGCACCTGCAGCAATGTTGGTAAATGGGGAACATGGGCCAGGGTGTGGAGCTTTCTGTGGGAACAGCAGTGACAGCCATAGCCCCACAGCCCCACTCGAACCTGCCTTTGGCAGTGCTCTGAGGTTGAGTATAAGAAATTCAGGAAAAGGAAAAAGCAGAAGTTTCCTCATGAGTCATGTCTACTCTACCTGTTTCTCCCAGCTCCCTGCATAGGTGCTTTAGGGACACATTGTGCCAGAGGCTGCAGTGACAAACCTGTCCTAGCCCTGTTCCTCTCTGTGAAGCCCTTTTGCTGTTTTTTTTCTTCTCTATCAAGCAATGGAAACATCTGTGGCTGGAGGGGCACTTGCCTGGGCAAGGGCACTGCCAACACTCAGTGTTACGGAGGCAAGAAGGGGCAGGGAAATCCAGCCCAGCCCATTTAACATCCGTGCTAGTGAAAATGCAGGAGCAAGGACTTGGATGAAGGGGCTATACCCACCAGAGAGTGTCTGAGCAGATGCATATGGGCACCAGGGCATTATCAGAGCAAGTCACCTCAGCCCATGATAATTTCCTCCTCTGAACAGACACCACGTCCTGCAGACAGCATGGAAATAAGAAATACCCTGCAGCCTGATTTTAGCACAGTTTCTGACTCCCTCCTACATGACCCTCCTGTGCAGTGGCCAGGCAGGGCATGGTGCAGACACACTCCTCAGAAAGCAGTCAGGCTGCAGCAAGAAGAAAAGCAAAAAAGCCTCAAGTCCCTCACTGCCATGCCCAGCACCCCTCTGAGTGCCCAGCACCCCCACCAGTGTCCCCACTTCCACCAGTCCCCCCAGCTCCACCACCACCTGATCACAAGCCCTGGCCCCGACTCCTGAATTTCCCTCTGCCCACATGAGCATTTCACTCAGCTGTGAGAGCCCACATGGCTGTCCTGCTGTGACCAGGCAGGGGGACGGTCCCCAAGCTCAACAAGAGTCCCTGAGTCGGCTGAACTCAGCTCAGTGCAGCCATCCCACAGAGATCCGTGCAGAGCAAGCACCTCCTCAATGTGTGTGAGAGTCAACGCTCAACTGCAAAAGCTCCACTTCCCATGGTGTCTTGTGTGTGTTTCCCCCTCGAGGGTACAGCCGAGAGATCACACACTCCCAAACACACAGCTCAATTACCAAAAGCTTTGGAGATTCATTAAAAATGCTGTTTCACTAACAGCTGAAATGCATTTTGACATGGCTTGTTTTGTTCATTCATTCAAAGCCACCGATGGAGTTGTCATGGCACTTTCTGTTTAAAAAACAGATTCAGATTAATGAAGGTTACAGAGTTCAGCTGTGCCCAACAGAAAAAAAACCCCAACCACAACCACAAAAGTCCCCTGCCTTTGGTCAGATTTTAACCCTTTGATCTGCTGACAATATCCCCAAACCAAACCATTCTCCTCTGAAGAAAGGGCTGAACCAGGCTGATTTTGTGTGAGATAAGAATAGAAAGCTGGCTCTTGGCAGCTGGGCAGACTTTTGCCCTTTCCTGCCTGTCCTGGTGTGCTTGCAGGACAGGTTTATTTTGTGACCCAGAGTTTTACCACCTTCTTTTTTTTTTTTCTTTTGTTGACTGCCCCTATGTTGATCACCTCACAGCAGCAAAAACATGTGTAAAATCAGCTAAAAACTTCTAAGATGGCAAGGAAGTGTTGGCATTCTGAAAACCAGCCACATCCATCCCTCAGCTCCACAGTGTGTATCTCTACAGAATATGGAAGCTGCAACTCTTCAGATCCTTGCATCAGCTGAGGCAGATCTAGAATCCAGCAAATGCTTAAAGCTCCTCCTGGCTGAGCAGCTGCACTGCAATATTGTCACCCTTCAAAATAACTTCTCTCCAGATTTTCAAGGTCAAACTTCATAGTTTGTGAACTGGCAATTAGCTGGAAGCAAAGAGCAGTCCCGGTTTTCCATCACTCTGGGGACAGTGAGGTGTCTCCCATACCCAGGGTTAGCATCAACCACGGTGAACAGCAACAGGCTGTTGAGGTTCGATCCAGCTCACCTTGCTGTAGTCTTTCATTTTTAAACCTCCCATAGTCATTTCCTTGCTGTCATGGAAATAATGGAGCCAGCAAAGGATTGCTCCCCTCTCAAGCGCAGGGTAATGAACAGCCATCAGAAACATTTGATATTTCCATGATGTGAAGCATCAATGGCCACAGAGAAAACTGTGCCCATTTTGGCAGTACTTAATTTACTGTCACGAGCAAGCGATCTGTACGAGAGAGCAGGCACAATGCTGATACACTTTTATTACCCTGGCAGGAGCCACATTATAGTTTTCTGTTTTCACATTTCTTAGCAACAACAGTTTTTTGTTCATAGGTTTCTTCCTAGGAGCTCGGCTGGAATTATTTTTATGTTGTCCCCAATTTACATGCTGACTTACATCAGCCTGTCCTCAAGTGAGAGCCCTGCTTTCTGCCTGAAAGCCTCCTGGCAATTACTACTGTCTTCTGCTGATCCATCACTCCTCTGGCACTGGAGGGAACCTCGGTGCCTGGCAGAGCCTGCCCATCCTGGGGAGTAGCTCAGTCCCTGGCAGTCCCTGCCATGCCAGGTGCTGCTGCAGCCAAGCAGGGTCTGGAGCTAATAGGTCTGAGCATCATTTCTGCACACCAGCCCACAGACCCACAGCCTCACCCCAGCCAAGATAAAATCATCTCTAATTACCACGAGTGTACAAGGTGGGATGAGCTGCAAAGTTTTATCATAGGCTCAGGCATATGCTGAAAATCTCTCTCAAAATGTTTTTCTTTTTCTGCACTTCAGTGCCACTGAAGGCATTTCTGTATGAGGTTTGCCCACAATAACCCTTTCCCCTTCCAGCACCAGAACTCAGCCACAAAGCTACATCCATAACCACAAACCTCAGCTCCTGCAATGAAAGGCAGGTTTAGGAGAGCCCCAGCAGTTTCAGGTTCAGACCATGGCAGTGTCAGTTTGTTGCCTGCCAGCATTTCCTCTGCCTGTGCTCACTTGAGCCCCACTCACCAGGCTCCCACCAAGGCAATAGTTCCCCGTGTGCTGACCGTGCAGAGGTTTTCATCCCCTGCCCACTGCCTTTTAGTGCCTGAGCCAGGTACTTACTGTGGCTGTAGATCTATGACCAAGCAGTTGGAAGGACGACAGAGGGATGGAACGACAGAGGGATGGACAGGCTTACTCACAGCACAGCCCTTGCAGCCCCCAGGGAAGGGCTCCAGCCCATCCTGGTGCCACCGACAGAGTTCCTCCAGCCCTGGGACTTGCCTGCAGATATGAAGCAAAGAAATGGAGCAAAGCAAGAAAGCTCCCAAAGACAAACCTTGCTGTGGCCACGGGAGCTGCAAAGCCTCCCGGGGCTGTGGGGCCCTGCTCCATGCTTGTTTTATTCCTGAAGAGTTATGGAGTTTTTTGCAGCCCTTAGCCAAGGATGACTTCAGTGGGTGAAGCTGGCCCACACCAGGAGAGGAGAGCATGCTGCTCCTGGCAGCTTGCATGAGGAGTCCTGGCATGGTGCATGCTCTGGGGCTTCCCCTCTGTCTGCTCAAGCTCAACCTGTGGCAAAAAAAAATCCCCAGTTGGAAATTTGAGTTCATATGGTGTTGGATGCCGAGTAACATCAGCAGAGTGTGTCAGGTAAAAGAGAATGCCTTGGGTCCCAACAGAACTCCTTATGGCAGCCCAAGCCATGCTCCTGGAGCAGGTAAAGCACTGTAGCCACTTTGGCTCTCGTGACCCACAGCAGGGTAAAGACAGGCCCACCTGTGTTTGGGTGCTGCTGCTCATCTTTCCCAGCATCAGCATCCCTTGGCTGCCACACAAACCTGCCAAAACACCCACACTCAGTGTTTACAAGTGGCCCCAACTTTTTCCCCAGCCTCTGCTGGTCCCAGGGCCATTAGACATGAGGTATCTGTGAGTGGCTCACCCAGATCTGGCCACATCTGGGCACAGCACCAAGTGCTTTCAACCAGCCTGGCCTCAGCCCAGCTGCTCCCCCACGTGCAACTGCAGGGTGGTCAGAGAGGGAGCCACCAGTGAGCCCTCAGCAAGGATGTGCAAGATCAGGAAAGAGAGAATAAATGTGATTTATGTGCCAGGGAAACAGCAGAGTTCAACAACAGCAAAGATAAAACAGAAACTGGGGGGGAAAAAACTCACAGAAAGAACAAGCACAGGCGCTTCACCAACACACAAAGCTGCATCAGAGATCTGAGATGGATCCTCAGTTCTCATCCCCCCCGAGGATGGAGATTTCTGTAGCACTGGAAAGATAAATACAACTGGGAACTGTATCATTAGAGGTGCTTTAAGCTCCCATATATAGCCTGGAAAGAGACTGTTGCTAAGAATAGTGGGGCCCAGATATTTCACAACATGAGAGTTGACAGATTTCTTCCCAGAACTAATAGGATGTGAGGCTATTTTAAACTTGCCCTGGTAAATAGTCAGGGCATTATTGAAGAGCTGGTCCTAGAAAATAAACATGGATCAAGAGATCTTGGGTTGGGACCATTTCAATTAAATGCAGGATAAACACAAGGAAGGTTATTATGAAGGGTCTCCTTTCTAAAAGCCCGAATGGAGACATTGATGGTGGGAACCAGTAAAATCAACCAGCTTGCAGCACCCTGAGTCACGAGCCTGGATGAAGCAGGGTATGAAATCAGAGTTGTGGTGGTGTGGAGGCACAGCAGGGGCTGCCACAGCCACCAGCCCCTTTCCTCCCCCAGTCCCCTGCTGGCTGTGGACCCTCTGCCCCAGCCCACCCTCTGCATCCCTTGGTTTGTGGGGACTCTTGGTCCAACAGCAGTGCCAGACCCCCACCCTAAAACCTCCCTAAAAGTGATGGAAATCTGTTTTGGCTGGGCTGGGGGGGTTGGATAAGGCTCCATTCATTTAGACTAAACAACCCCCATTCCGCAGCAGTATCTGCAGTGGGGTTTGGCAGTACTATAGCAGAAATAAACTATTCCCTTGTGTTTTCTTGGAACTGATGAACAGTGATGGCAGCAAATCTGAGTAACATCTTTAATGTGCAACAACCAGTACGTAAAATAACACGCACTTCATGGTCAGTCCAGTTTTAAATAGAAATGACATGGTGGAGACATTACATTGACAAGTATATAGTGCTTTCACCATTATTTTCTCAAAAATAAAAATACATCACATTGGAATATTGCATACAAACCGTAGAATTTGCCCTAAAATAAAATTCTATGAAATCATTAAAAAATTACAAAAGTAAAATCCATACAAACTTCAGTAAAACTCAACAATCTTACAAGTTGAGGATAGTTTACAAAGATGCTCTCCAACATGTAAAACCCTCTTCCTTCTCCAAAAAGCCCCAACTGTTAGGTGAATCTCCTAATTAAAAGCTGAGTTTTTTCCACCTCATCAAGTACTTCTTTTTAAAATGCACAGCGGAAGACATTAAACTTGGTAGGGGAAAAAGAGATTTTAATCTAGAAAATATCATAGGCAAAGAAATATATATGGAAAATACACTGTTGTCCCAGGGTGGGGAGCAGGAGTGGATGGCCAGCTGCCCACGGGGACATCCTGTGGCTCTGCCAGGCTTGCTCAGGTGAGAGGGTGGCAGCAGAAAGGTTGGGGCACACAGAAGTTCAGGCAGGGTTGGGGCAAGGAAGCCAACTCTACTTTTGCATCAGAGCTTCGACTGCACATCCAGTGTGTTCCTGCCTGGGGAGGGACATGTGGCAATCCCTTCCCGCTACAGGTGGGGAGAGCAAGGCACCCCTCACACAACCAGCCCTTCCCCAAGTCCCCGAGTAGTTCTGTGACCAAACAAGTGCAGTGCCCAGGCTCTTGCTGTTCATACCAGCATCACACAAACCTGCACATCCCCTCTGCAAAGGAAAATATGAGCTTGGGTTTGTTTTGGCTTTTACAAACAGGTGGACTAAGGCTGGAGAAGTGGCCTCAGCCTGAAGGGAAAATCTGCCCATAAAGGAAAATGCTTTTGCTGAAGGTATTTTCTCCATGTAGCAATACAAAGTGAGTGCAATGAGTCTGTCCAGATGTAATAAGTGGATAAATCACATGGAGGAAGCCAGTGGGCAGAGACTGTGTAGGGAAAAGCTGTTACTGCAAAGAGCAAATCCCACCTGCCTTCTCTGCTGCATCTCAGAAAACCAGAGCTTTTATGCAATGTGCCACCACCACCATAGCTGTCCCTGTGGCACAAATCATGTCACAAACGGAAAACAAAGGTCAGAAACTCATCCTTGAGGAAGCAAAGTATGAGACTCAGACAACTGCACTGCAGAAAACACCCCTCCTATGCAAATAGCCCAGGCGCCCAACTCTGTTTTTGCATCAGAGCTTCGGCTGCACATCCTGGGCATCCTGGCTCAGCTCTTCCCTTCTCCTGCTTTGCTCTGGTCACTGCCCCCAGCCTGGGCATGAAGTTTCCCAGAGTGCTGCTGGGGCTGAGCAGTGAAGAAGTGGTGCTGGGGCTACAGAAGCAGGTCCATGCTCTGGGGGTGGGGTGGGCATGAATTGCTTCAAACATATTGTGAACCCAAGTAATAGGCAGGAGCAAGCATATCTGTGCAAATACTGGCTTTTGATGTCAAAACTTTGGAGAGAGTTACATTTCTTCCTCTATTTATTGGTTTCATCTGTCTTGAAACACAAACTGCAAAAACTGTGAGCAGACTGATGTCTTCTGACTTCATTGGGGCTGCACCTGCTCTATGGCAATTCTCCTCTGCTGGCTGAACTGACACTCCTGGAGGGAGCAAGGCAGCTCTTCCTGTGCCACCCACAACCCTCCCCACAGTAGTAACGTCTGCAGGGAAATGTCTGGAGCCTGTGTTTGATAACTGTGATTTCTCACATGGGAAGCAGTGAGCTCGGAGGTTGTCTCTCTGTCAGAAGGGAGGCAGCAGTCACAAGGCAGCATTTACCCCTATGCATGTTCCCCTCCTCCTCCTCCCAGCCCACATGTTGGGACCATCAGAAGATGGTGAAGTTCTTGTGTGTTTTGGCAGGGTCAGCATCTGCTCTTGCACGACTGTGCATCCATGCACACGGTGGCCTCCTTGCACACCCCACATCCTGCTCTCCCTGAGTGGCGCTTTAAGTACACCAAGAATTGGTGGCAGCAACATCAAATACCAAATCAATACCAAATATTCCTGTAGGGTTCTATACTGGTGTAGCAGTTGTCTTGCCAAGTTACTACAATGGCCCATACTTAGTATAAAAGAAACACCCCCAAAACAAATGAAACACAAAAATGCCTTTGTCACAGATACTAATATTTGCAAGTGACCCAACAGAAGGAATGAACAATTAAAGCCCTGCTGTCACAGCATTACAGAGCAGTTATATCCACTGTGCAAACCGTGTAATTCCCATTCATATTTCAGTCACTCATCACAATTAAATGGCATTTCCCTTTCTCCAAACAGCCAATATATGCACATCAATCAATTCAGCTTGTTTATGTTGCAGTGCAAGGCTACACGGTCACTTGCTCAGTTTACTGTAGAACAAGCCAGGCCTTAACATCCCCATCCCCACAAAACTTCAAATTTTGTATGATCAACTCAATGCAGTATTTCAGTGTTGAAATGCCCCCCAAAACCAGCCCGTTACCCTCACTCAATCCACCAGCCTGTTGCTCTCCCCAAGTCACCATTGCAAACACTGACACAGCCTGGGGTTTTCCAACCCACTTCAAGATAAAAGACATCCCACCTCCACTCATTTCAGCTCTGTCAGATGGTTGAGAATAACTCTGGGATGCTGCGAGCCCAAGTACCTAACACACACAGTGTCTATCAGCTTGGCCTCTCTAGGTGTGGGCGCTAAAATTACCAGTTTCAGGCAAACTACAGTCTGCTCGTAACAGATTATCTGTTCCAATATGTGCAGAATCCTTTGAGTGTGCACTTTCTTCCAGCTGGCATGATTTCCTAAAAAATCTCTATTCTTACATATATTAAGCACATGGTCAGCCAAACCCATCCCTTTAAAATTAGCCTGGGGACAGGGAACCTCTTCTCCACACCTCCGGCTCGGGGGACCAGGCAGCCACAAGGGAAGGCAAAGGAAGCAGGAGGGAATTAATGGGTAACAGCAGTGACCAGAGACAGCAATCAGTGCTGCAAGTGGAGCCTATATCTTCTAATCCTGAGCCTCCTCCTGAGCAGTGTGGAAGCCAGCACAGAACTGCAGCTTGGGAGAGGAAAAAAACACCAGCACTGGAAGCTGAACTGAGGGTGTTACTAAGCAAAACAGAAACCTGAGGAGCAGCCCATATTTTAAATGAATCATTAAGAGAGTGGTCACTATGGAGCATCCTTCCCAGCATTTCCAACATAAACTATAACACAATTACCTGTGTGTTAAGGGGCCCAGCACTGCTAGGGAAAAATGACGAGAGGTCATGAAGAGAGGCAGATTCTGTGGCTCCCCAGGGTGCCTTCCTCTGCTAGCAAGTCACAAGCCATGCAGCAGCCAACATCATTACTGGTTCAAAAGCTAGAGGGACTTTGAACTTTCACTCATTACTGTTTTGATTCTATTCTCCACTACTGCTAATTTTATCAGCACTGCTTAGGGCTCTCCCTGAGTTCTCAAACTTCATCAAAATGCAGTTCTCCTGGCAGCTTGGACCGTTGGTAAAACCAGAGAAGGGTGGACCAAGTGGTAACACTTACCCCAAAAATATTCCTGTGGGTTGAGCTGGGTTCCTGACACAACATGGACTGCTGCTCCACTGAAGGATACTGCTGTGGGGCACAGATGGGGATAAAACATTTTTCAGAGATCCAGCAAGTACATTTACAATCCTCACCTGTCGTGAGCCAGACTTGCTAATCGAATAAAATCCTTACAGTGGTAGAGCCTCTGGGATAACAGATGTAAGAAGGGGAAAGAAGTTACTGCACAACTTCAATTGCACCTGGAGAGAGGACTGTGTGAGAACAGCTCTTCAGGTACCCAAGTCAGTGCAGAAGGAGGGGCAGGAGGTGCTCCAGGCATAGGAGCAGAGATTTCCCTGAAGCCCGTGATGCAGACTGTGGTGAGGCAGCTGTGCCCCTGCAGCCCATGGAGGTCCACAGGGAGCAGAGATCCACCTGCATTCTGTGCAGAACCCCATGCCAGAGCAGGTGGATGCCTGAAGGAGGCTGTGACCCCGTGGGAAACCTGTGCTGGAGCAGACTCCTGGCAGGACCTGTGGCACCGTGGAGAAAGGAGCCCATGCTGGAGCAGAGGTGTTGGCAGGACTGTTCCCGAAGGTCTGCACCCATTGGGAGGGACTCACATTGCCAAAATGCACAGAGGACTGCTGCTGGTGGGAGGGATCCCACGCTGGTGCAGGGGAAGAATGTGAGGAATCCTCAGGTGATGAGACAACATGTGACAATCTGACCACATTCCCCATTCCCTGTCCCCCTGCACTTCTCTGGGAGGAAGAGGGAGAGAAAACCCCAAGAGAAGTTAAGCCCAGAAAGAAGAGAGGAGTGGGGGAAAAGTGTTTTAAGATTTGGTGTATTTCTCACTATCCTACAGTGATCTGATTGCTGATAAATTAAATTAATTTCCCCAAGTTGAGTCTGTTTTGCCAATGATGGTAAATGGTGAGTGATCCCCCACTGTCCTTATCTCAACTCATGAGCTTTTTGTTATATTTTTTCTCCTCTGCCCAGATGAGGAGGGCAATGACAGAGTGGCTTTGTTTGGCACATGGCATCCAGCCATGGTCAACCCACCACAGAGAAAAGCATCTTCCAAAGCAGTAGGATTGCAGTGAGCAATTGACGCTGACTCAGAAAAACAACCAAAGAGGTTTAAAACAAGAGGTTCACTCTTCTCCCCTGACTATGAAGAGCCTGCATCTGGCAGCACTGACAAATATTTTGAACTGTTTGATGCTTTCTGGAATGGAGGCAGAATAGGTTATAGTCTGAATACTGCCTGAAGTGCTTCTCCATCTTAAAACAGTCAGGATGGTGAAAGGATTAGAAATCTCTGTCAGTCGGGACAGTGCCTGAGCTGTGCAATTTTAATCTTAATATAGCTACAGTAAATTGCAGAAACAGAGCTCTGAAGAGCCATCCAAGCTTGCAGTTCTGCCATGACAATGCAACTCCAATCAGACTCTTGGCAAGCAATCCTTGGTTTCAGAAGACAATAGATAGCAGAAGCAAGTGGATACTGAAACTATTTCAGGCACTAAAACATAGTAAAAAGAAGTTGGACAGTTAATGCCATTCATCTGAAAAACAGTAGGAGGATGATGCCAGCGGATCTGAACATGCTGGTTTAGACTGATTTAGTTACCCCCATGTAGGTTAGCTCCATTTCCACAAAGAACCTGCTCCAAGACAGAAAAGATCATTTAGTAGCTGATACAGGTAATGAGCTAAATCCGTTTTCAGTCACTCAGTAAATACATCCATTGCTCTGAAAGCATAAAAGCAGGGAACAGCTCGTTTTATTTTACTGCACAGACACTCCTGAGTTAAAGGTCTTAGTGGCGTATTCTCTCTGCAAAAGGAGAGCAGGCAGAACGAACAGATCCGTGTCGAAAGGCAGGACTCAGTTCAGGGTTTATTTGAGTGAGCTTACAGTGTTGGTGTCACCCCAGGGCAGCAGAGAAGGGCCCCCCACAAGAGCAGGGGGAGCTTCACTCAGACTTCTGCAGACACAGAATCCTGCACACCAGTTTCCTCCAACATGTGCACCCACCCCCTGTGATGAAACTGCCACAACAGGAAATCATTCATGCCCTGAAAAAAATTCCTGTCGCAGACAGAGCATGTGTGTTTCCATTCACAGCAGGGACCCGCTTAGTTACAAACAGGCAAGCCACCATCCCCAGACAGGATCACCTAAAATAAACCTATGTAAACACATACCCTTATATAACTTATATATATATCCATCTATCTCTATCTTATATATATAAGTTTTGTGTATACATAGATATAAATATGCGCGCACACACACACACGAACACACCTCCGTAACATAAAGCACAGAACACACACACACAGAAATATTGTAAATTATGCTGAACTGAAATCTAAGAATATAATTAAGAAATTATTAGCAGGTTTAAAAATTGATTAAAAAAACTATTCAAAGTGTCTTTTAATATTTATGTTCAAGTAAGGGCCAGAATGACCACAGATTAGTATTGATAAAAAGAGCTGGCATTAATTTCCCATATTACGCCAGAACTCATGAGTTATTTCTCATTGTCATTTCGCTATCAGCACATCTCATCAACTAGAAAGGCCTTTCTCTTAGGAAATAGTGATTTTTCAAGACTTGGGTTACAAGCAGTATTATTTAGGCACCCTCAATCATAAACTAATTCTAAAAACCACACACACCTTAAGAGTATCAGAAGAGAACTAGAAAGACTCAGACACTCACACCCACAGTATTCAGTGTCACAAACAGGTCTTCACAGTAAAAAAGACAGTACTGGAGACAAGGGATGGAAAGGTGACACAGTGGTGGCCTTTAGAACAGTAACATTTAGCAGGAGTGACTCTCCAGTACACCACAGATGCTCCATATTCAGGAAATACAGAACAACAGTGGTATTTCAGAGATGGCTGTTGGTGCAAGTTGGGATTCAGTGGCAGCTAAAACTATTGTTTACTTCTCCAGGGTGATAATAAACACCTCTAACAACACTGCAAGGATTATTTGGGATATTTAGTATGGCTAAAAACCCTGGTACCAGTGTCTTATATCAGAAATCACTTTATTACAATGTAAATGTAGTGTACAAGCACCAAATCATTTTAGTTTCACTGTTTAATGGACTTTAAATATATAAATGGCTAGTGATTTAAAAGAGACCTTTAAGAAAAGATTTTTTCTCTTCTCATTTTTTGCCTTTTGTTAAGATTATTCTTTATTTCTATTCTGATAGAAGACTGTGAAGATTACTGGTACCCTGGTGCATATAACAGTGAGTCAGCACACAGGCACACACACACACACACACACCGTACACCTCACTGCTACATCAACAGTCTCTGAAACAGAGCCCCCGTTCTGGCACTGGGATCTGTACAGCAGATGTGTTCTCTTTGTGCATTTCGGCATCATTATCATCAGCCAAGTTCCACATTTACAGCAAATCAAGGTGGTCCTGAATGTAAGAACAACCCATCCCTCACCCTCTCTAAATAAAGCCACAACTAACTCTTGCAATATCTTTGTGTTTCTGCTGTCCAGCCATGCAAATCCAGGCAGATGTGCAGACTGCAAAGCTGACTTCCAGTCTCTTCCAACCCCTCACCAGCCCGGTGTTATCACACAGAGACGACGACGTCGAGATAGAGTCTGTCGTAGGACTCGCGGAAGCACAGGATGAGGAGCAGGCTGAGCAGACATGACCCTGGCAGGCACCAGTTGAACCAGGAAAACTCTGTAAAGCAGAACAGACATCCAACCTCAGTTATCAAACATCTTGTGTTTAAAGCAACCAAAACTTGGATTGATGGCAAGTTTGAAGGAAATTGCTGTGTTCTGAACAAAATCCTGACAGCCCTTGATCAATTGATGGTTAACAGAGTCTACGAGACTTTCCATGGACGCCTTAAGTTATATATATATATATATATTTATAACCAATGACTCCAGCTAATGTTAATCCTCCTTATTCAACCTGCCAATGAAGAGACAGGGGAAAAAAAATCTATCACTGCTAATGGAGAATAAACCACTTTCCAAAGACTCTGCTCATTAGTTCTTTGATTTCTATGGATTGAGAACTAGAACAAATTAAAAGTGTAGGAAGAAGCTGGATTTGATTTTGAGTTAAACCTGCTACATTGTATAAGGAGGGAAAACCAATTCCTCAGAAGAAACTTGTGTGCAGTACAATCAATTCAATTTAAAACTGGTTGCAAAAACGGCTCCTCAGAAGCTCCTTTTCAGCTGTTAGAAATAATGTACTGCTCTTAAAAGGCCAAGTTCCATATTCAAGAAATTCTACAATCTGATACTTGGCTACTAACTAACAGTTTTATTCAGGTTTTTTTTCAAACAAGCGCACCACAACTTCCTTTTTAAAAAAAAAATCTGTCAATTTACTGAAAAAATATTAATTTCACTGGAGACAGTGCTCTATTTATTTTTTTTAAGTTTCCTTTACTATTATTATTTCATTTTACAGAACCTAAACTCTGCCACAAGGTCTGTTAATCAAAATCAAGGCTTCAGCACTGCTGCTTTTTAAAATCTGTTATTTACATTGCTAAAAGAAAAATCATGATTTATATTACACAATGCAAAGGACAAAAGTCAGAAAGCCTAAAAAAATCAACCTTCCAAACCCAGTAACCTTTAACAACTCACTCCCTGATGCACCAAAACCCCCTAGGGATTTGTTTAGGTAGTAATAATGTTATTAAAACCATAGTAAAATTTTCCTAGACTTAGAGAAGACTGTGTTATGTGTTGCCAATAGTCAAGTGCTCTGCTATTATTTTTCTTATAATATTCTTGTTTAATTGGACTAAACAGACTTTAACTCAAATATTCTAACAGACCAAATTTAACTTGTGAATTCTTCACACCTTTTTTAATCCCGAATTTGTGACAGCTCTGGGGATGCAGCAAACGCATCGATCGTATGAAGCCAAAGGTCAGTTTGCCTTTTTTTTTTCCCTTGGAAGTCCCTACAGAAAAGGGAAAGGAAATCACATCCTGAGGCTGCTGCTTGAGGGTGCAGCACTAGCAGGGAGGCTGAGCTTTAGGAAGGTTTATATCTCCGCTGTGGGAGAGGAACCAAAATCTTCAGTGCACTGGAAAGCTTCCAGAGTTTGGGTCCTTCACAGCATTTGCAGTATCAGAGTACAAGGAGAAAAAGAGAAATCAGAATTAAAATGACCAAATGATTATTTGGCTTAAAAGGAAAGACCAAAGGAACAAGATGAATTTGACTGAGTTCTGATTTATCTTTAAGCTTCTTAAATACCATTAGAAGATGTATTTGAATCAAATGAAAGCAAATGATTAAGATCATTATCAACCTCTTCCAGGATTTTCTGAATCAGCTGCCAACAGCACCCACTGGCACTGATTCCCCCTGGTGACCACACACTCTCTTGTACTTTCCATCAAAGAATGGGTGTCCCAAGCACAGATTACTTTTTTTTTTTACTTCTTTTTTTAACTTTGAAGAAATAGGGAAGGTATTTCAAGTATATAGATATAACAATTTCACGTTTGTCCTTACCTGCATTTACTGATACCTGCTAGGGAAAGAAATACTAGAGACAAAAAAGGGCCCCAAGTACCCTATTAATGAGGGAATGTTAATGAGGGAATGAGTTCACCTAATCATGATTCTTCCATCAGAAGTGAGACACTGTATTCCCATCCTCAATTATTAAGTAATGCCAAACACTGGACTGCCACTCCGAAAAATGCTGAAAAAATTCTCAGAATATTCTGTGTTGTCTTTCCAGCTCAGGTACAGATGTCAGAAACTATAGTTCACACCAATTATTATTAAAAAGTTAATAATAAAGCATACTTTAAAATATAAAGACTACCTCACACCACCCAAGGCATTCAGATTTTACAATGATGCAGTTCAATAACAGTATTAAAAAAAAAAAATTCTCTCTGTTTGTGTTCACAGACCACAATTTGGAAGAGGGCTGTCACTCTACTTGCAATTTCCTGGCAGAAAGACACAAACTATGCTGAAAAATTGTCCCAGGTTGTAATCTTGGTAATTTCTAGCAGGATCCATTCTGAAATTTGTCAGTTTTCTCTTGGTTATAAAACACAACATTCTAAGAAGTACATGCACTCATGATAATACAAAAAATCTTACATTTTCTAATGCTTTACAAATCTCTCATCGTGAAGCAAACATTTACCACAACCCCAAAATTTCCATCTTTGAAAACCATTGATAAAGACCACTTCCCTCTGAAAGCAAGTTGGGTTCTTATTTTACAGCTTAGAGTAATAGTACGTATTATAGTCTACTAAATCGCAAGTTGTAAGCTGTAATTACGAGTTGTGAGGAAGCCAATAATGCCCGAGAGATGAGAAAGCGTGAAGAATGATGAAAACCTCAAGTAAAATACTGTTCTGCTGGATTAGGCCACAGGGCTATCTAAGGAACAACTACTTTGTCTTTAAGCAGTGGCAAAGAGCTGCTCTCTCCCCTGCAATGGTATGTCCAACCCCTGAACGGAGCGGGCCACAAATTTCTGCTCTGTCCCTCCTGGGTAATACAATTCTACCCAAAAGCAAGAGATTGGATTAGCTTTCATAGAATCATGGAATCCATTGGGTTGGAAAAGACCTCCGAGATCAAGTCCAACCCTTGGTCCAACTCCAGTCCCTTTACCAGATCACGGCACTCAGTGCCACGTCCAAACTCAGTTTAAAAACCTCCAGGGACGGTGAATCCACCACCTCTCTGGGCAGGCCATTCCAAGGCCTGAGCACTCTCTCTGCAAAGAATTTTTTTCTGATCTCCAACCTCAATTTCCCCTGGCAGAGCTTGAGCCCGTGCCCCCTTGTCCTATTGCTGAGTGCCTGGGAGAAGAGACCAACCCCCACCTGGCCAGAACTTCCCTTCAGGTAGCACCAAGCCCCTGGATCAGCAGCCAAGGAAGGGGCTGTCCCTCCAGTCACCTCCAGCACCCACCTCTGCCCCGGCCTGCTCTGCTCAAATGAGGGATTCATTCCTCCCACTATTGTGGTTTTGGGGAAAATTCAGTGTATCCCTTGTGTCAATGACACAACGGAGAGAGACGGAGCTTTGCGGTCACTACCCCTTCCTTCTAAGCAGAAAATTGCAAAGCTCACTGGTATTTAAAGGTAATTATTTTGATGAACTAGTAATTTGTTCTGGGGATGATAGCATGCAAACTAACTCAGATAGCTCCTGCAGGAAAAGGCCCGAGGATCCAAATCAGGAAAACTCTGGGAGAAGAGAGGTGATGGATCTGAAGATGAGAAGAATGGTCCATGTTCCACCCACCAGGACATGAGGGTGGGAGTCCCAACATCAGCTCTGTCCCTATGGCTTTTATCATCCAGGACAGGGACACCTGGACCAAGGGCAGTGAGGACATCCACTCCCTCATTGCTGCAGAACTGGAGAGGGAAATGACCCTCCCCACCTCCCAGGAGCCAGAGAGGTGCCCTCACACACAAGGGAAGTTCTCAAGTGCCAGCTCTGGATGAAAAAAGGGCAGTAACTGAGAAAGGGATTTTCAAGAAATATCAGCTATTTAAAAATTTACAACCATTTTCTTTTTCACATTTTCAGTGGAAACATGTAAATTTCTGCTCCAAATCCCACTCTTTTGGGTCAGTGTTAATTCCAGAGGAGCAAAACATCACATCCAAATCAGCAAGGCAGTCTGTGCACAAAGCAGGAGTCCTGCTGAGCACTACTCTTTAAAGGTAGCCTTAATAATGGGGAATGAGCACTTACTGAAATGGTAAAAGGAAATGTTAATTTAACTATTAAATACATAATTAGGTTAAGTACTTGTTTCTGCAATTGTAACACTTCAGCCTGATGCAAACTCACTTTCTGGCCTGTGCAATAGATTTAATTTCTTCCAATGTTTTTTTTCAACTATAAAGAGGTAAAACACAGGAATTGCTGCTACAAAGATTACTTAGATATAATTTACCAAAGTGTTTTACAAAGGTAAAGCATCACACAAGGCAAGGACTGTGAAGATGTTTCAGCAAATGAGCTGAGCTACTGCAGCAGCTCCTGCCCCTCCACTGGCAAACGGTCCCTTCCCTTCTCCATCATCCACACACTCCCCTGGTGTCCCAACACAAGAAAGAAAGGAGCCTGTTGGAGGGAGTCCAGAGGGGGCCATGAAGATGCTCCAAGGGCTGGAGCCCCTCTGCTCTGAGCCAGGCTGGGAGAGCTGGGGGGGCTCACCTGGAGAAGAGACGGCTCTGGGGAGACCTGAGAGCCCCTTCCAGTGCCTAAAGGGGCTCCAGGAGAGCTGGAGAGGGACTTGGGACAAGGGATGGAGGAACAGGACAAGATGGAATGGCTTCCCACTGCCAGAGAGCAGGGTTAGATGGGATATTGGGAAGGAATTCTTGGCTGTGAGGGTGGGCACAGGTTGGGCAGAGAAGCTGTGGCTGCCCCATCCCTGGAAGTGGCAGGGTCCTGTGGGGCTCCTCTCCCTGGGGCACGTGCAATGCCCATGGCAACACAAGGAGTGGGACCTGAGGGTCACAGAAGCAGTGGCAGGACCCACTTCAGCAGCTCCAGGTGCATCTCTGCTTTCTGCCTTGGGCTCTGAGCCACAGCTGCCCCAGGTGCCCTCAGGTGCCCCCAGGTACCAGCTTTGCTCTCTGTTAGTGCCCAGAGCCCCTCCAGCTGCAGAGTTTGGGCAGTGCCACAGCACTCCAGCCCCTCCAGCTGCAGAGTTTGGGCAGTGCCACAGCTCTCCAGTCCCTCCAGTGCAGAGTTTGGGCAGTGGCACAGCTCTCCAGCCCCCTCAGCTCAGTCTGTGTTTGCACAGTCACGCTGATCTGCAGAGCTTGTTCCCAACTCCCAGCAAGCACAGAGTAGGTCTCAGGTTAAACCAGCCATGAGGTGCCAACACCAAGCCTGGGAGCTACAGTCCAGCCTCTGAGGGTGTCTGGGGGGTGGTTCTGGTAACTCAAGAGGCATTTGAAGGTTTAGTCCAAGCTCAGATCTGGAGGCACACTCAGGTTTATTCATGTGCCACTTGCCCTCCTGTGCCTTCTCATCAGCCGAGAGCTTTGGAGGCATTTTGCACCCAGAATGAAATCAGAAGGTTGTACAGCTTCCTGTGGCAGGAGAAGTCCTGCAGCACCCTCACACCTGCCCCTGTAAAGGTCAGCCTTATTCTGGAGGCATTTCTGCTGAATATCTGCAGGAACTCATGGCAGGGAATGGAGGGAGCACGGATGGGTGTCAGGAGACTGTTTTCCTCACCTTCCAATTTCATGCCTTCCAGCCTCACTGATGAGCCTTCTGCTCTTTCATTAGGAACACAATCCCCTTCACAGCACTTTGTTGCCTGTAGCTCTGTTGGCTCCTCTCTTTTGCAGCCCTTTACAGCAGCAGGAACATGCCTTCAGTGGCAGAATATACAGAAGCCTGATGGTTTTGGTAAAGGCTTTTCATAACTGACCAGTGAAAAACTCTAAGTGCTGGAGCATCACACAGATCTCAATCCAAACTCTTTGGTCCAAACATCACAGTGCTACTACAGGGAATGGGAATTTTCATATTTATTGCAAGAAGAATAGGAAAAAGTTAGTAACCTTATGCACAGAAAGAATCCCAGACTATTCTGAGTTGGAAGGACCCACAAGGATCATCGAGTCCAACTCTTAAGT
>JAOXXN010000102.1:27788153-27815531 GCA_026770055.1 Myrmophylax atrothorax | reverse complement strand
AACAAGTGAAATTGTCCTCCCTTGCTGCCCAATTAGGGGGTTCAAACACTTGACTATTAACAGAAATTGTATATGCAAATCCTCCCTTTTACTGACAAAGGTATGTCTTAATGAGAATTACATTTTTAAAGTGGCTTATATTTCTTACCTGTATGGTAAAATGTGAGGAAAAACAAAAGCACTCCCATAAACACATTACTCAAAAAGGTGACAACTCCACAGGTAATTCCTTCTGGAACAGGGTAGACTGTCTCCACAAAGAGCTCAAAGAATATTGGAACGCTGCTGTTGAGGAATATACCCAACAAAATGCAGGATGTGTACAGTGTAGCTGCAACAGAAACAAAACCAGTTATTAAATTCATGCTGGTACTTTTTCCCCCTATTCAGAGCTGCCAAGAATACCAATATTTGAATAACCAAAAAATGCATAAACTTATTTTTATCCTCTGTGTATCATAAAGCATATCACATCCCACTAGCTTTAGGCAGAATGCACGCCTGGATTTGGAAAAAAAAATCAGAAATACGGATTTATTTATTTATTTATTTATTTGAACAGAACCCACAAAGATACATTCAACAATCTGGAATTCACTTGTAAGTAAAACAAACAACAAAATTATGAATGCAAAGCATCACCTACAGTTTGATTTACCTCTGAAACAAACAGAAAATATTGTCCTCCACACAATTAGGACAGGGAGCAATTAATGCACCAAATTGGAAATGGGACATGGATTAACCTTTTGACTTAACTCTAAAGGTCAAAACTAATTCTGCTTCCATTTTACAAATAAATACTAATGATCTACCAGATATCAAGACATTAGTATTCAGCACAGCCTGAGCTGCAACATGTTGAATCCCTTCTGGCTTCAAAAGGAAATGAAGGGCACGCAGGGCCTGACAGCAACGGGACAGATTTGATAATGCAGATTATTTGCTGCTGTACCACAAATTGTTCTTCTTGGACAAATCAAGAGAAGAAAATAGACATTTCTTCAGTAGCCTCAACTCTTTCTTTCTACAATAACACTGCCAAACATTTTAGAGTGCTTAATACAGAAGCTCAATACACCTATATTATCATTTAATAAATATAACTATTTCTGAAAAAGAAAAAAACAAAAGAAGAGGAAGACTTCAGAAAAATTTAGTGCCGATTAAGAAATTTAAATAAGTCTTTCCTTAGTGCTGTCTTGGGATGGGGAAGATTTCCTGACCTGCAAACTCAACAACCTGAGGTTACTGATCAAGTAAAAAGAATCAGGAAATTAATACAAAGTTTGAAGAAACCCAGAAAACTCCGCAATAATTTCTGAAGTTTCCACCAAAATGGTAAGAAAACATACAGGAAAAAATTTTCAGATACAAAAGTATTACCAAGTCACAGAGAAATTATTTATAGCACCTTTTCACTGCAGTGTGGCACAAAATCCTTAATGATTTTTTTCATATAGATATGTATGTTTTTATTTCAGTTTAATTTACACTCTTCTGTCTTATAAAAGGGAGAACTGAAACAGCTCTGCTTCATCTGTTAAGTACTGTTCAAGCTTTCAATTGAAAAACTGTTAGGAAGCAGGACACTTCCAGCTTCAAAAAAATTTTTTTTAAAAAAATCACTGTTTCTTCAAATGTAAAAAATCATGGGAAAGAGATAAAGGCATTAAAAAGCAGAAAGGGCTATCTATCAGATCCTCTGTTTGATGTGGTTTGCTTCCAAGGCACAAAGACATATTTCTTTCTCTACAGGGAATTTCCCTGGACAGGAAAAAAGGAGAGAGAGCTGGCTGCCACCTTTTTGAATATATCACAATACTCTGAGCTGTTAATAAAAAACAAACAAACAAAACAAAGCAACCCTCCCTCACAACAACAACACCCCACAACCCCCCCAAACCTCCAACAACAACCAAACAAAAACAACTAATAAAGAAACCGCTCCCCGACTGCCCCCCCCCAAAATATGGTAACTTTTCCAACTCTTATATTCTCTCATCATAAACTACAGAATAAATCAAAGAAATCAATGCAAGGTATGTCCAGGAGTTGTCAGAGAGGAAGAAAAAAACCCAAATCAGTGTTAGGATGTTCCTTCCTAATGGGCTCTTCCAGCTAACACTGAAGAACTGATTCCCTAGTTAAAAGATCCATAGATTTTTACTGCAAGTCCTCAGCAGGAGCCACTCTTTGAACTCCTGGTTACCTCAAACAGCACTGCATATTGCTCTGCCTCTCACTGCCATCAGCAGCAGCCAGCAAATCCAGGCATACTCAGCTATCTGAAATTTTTGTACTGGCTTACGAAACCAACACATAAATGAAATAGAAGAATCTCTTAAGACAAATGAACATCTGCCCCTTATGACACTCAGTTGCACATTAATCTATAGAAAACTTCTAGAGAAGACTTTCAGAACTTTCCCCAAAGAAGAGAAGATGGCAACCTGTAATTCCATATCAGAAACTCAAACAGCAAAAATAGTTGTGAAGCTGCAGGAAGTCACAACAGCACCATCAAAAGCGGAGCTGCATACAGTGTGTCAGAGGCAACACCA
This sequence comes from Myrmophylax atrothorax, assembly GCA_026770055.1. Taxonomy (NCBI): domain Eukaryota; kingdom Metazoa; phylum Chordata; class Aves; order Passeriformes; family Thamnophilidae; genus Myrmophylax; species Myrmophylax atrothorax. Next base: position 27,812,967 of record JAOXXN010000102.1, on the reverse strand, counting down.
CTGCAGGAGGGCTGAAACATCTTCCATAAAGAGCAACAGTCAGGAGAGGGGAATCACATGCCTCTGAATAGAGACAATCCATAGATGTGAAATTTCTAGAAACCTAGGAGACACTGAGATTAAGTAAAAAAAATATTCACCTAAGATTAACAGTCATTTAAAAGATCAAAGCTTCAAATTTTAGTGAATCTAGTAGATGCCAAAGTTTCCACAAAACAAACAGATTTGTTGGTATAAAATATGCCAGTGGAACTACATCATTACTCATCACTTCCTCAAATGTATTAAGATGCCCAGCCCATAAGCAAACAAGTTCAATAACTCCACACTTCAGAACAACACCCTCACATTTCCTTGCTATGACACTCATGCAAAAACACTCACCAGCACACACCTCACACTTCTATACCAAAGCAGTTTCAGCATCATCCTTTGGTGGCCGCCGAGTATTACCTGCCCTGTGTGTGCACACCAAAGACTGCCAGCCCAATACCAATGACAGCACCTCAGCTGAGAGCACAGGCAACACTGACAGAACAAGGTCTACATAATCATACACACATCTTGGAATTTGTAAGGTGAAATGTCACAGCAAAAGGACAGACAGAATACAGCATCCAGCAGATGCCAATTTAAGTTCTAATGTCTAATGGAAACGACAGCTTTTAACTGGTAAACCACAAAAAGAAGCTCTGAAAGTGAAGGAGATGTGCACATCTGAAAGCCTTCCTTAATGGGTACATATTGTTGTGATGGGAAACTGTTTTTTATTTTATGTATCTGTAAATCACCCAGTATTATCCTCAGTAATAAACAAATAAGCTTATTCCATTAACTTGGCAACTAAGTCACAAATCCGATGGTCAACTAAACAAAAACTCAAAGCTAAGATATGCATTTTCAGAAAAGCAATAGAAGGAAGTAAAGTAAGAATTCAAAAGGGTTGTTTTGCTTTCTATTTCACATGCTAAATAGCATATCTCACATTCCAGCCCATGGGCACCAATATAGCAGGGAGAATACTACCTATTAACAGAGACCATTTACTTTCCATTACAGTGACCTTGCATTGAATGAACACAAACAATTACCATGGTTTTATACTGCAGAAGAACAGCTGCTAAAGTTACAGCAAATGTTCTTTCAATTAAACCAATCTTAATGACAGTCATTGAAAATGAATATGAAAGCACTGACAAAAAAAAAAAAAGGAAAAAGAAAAGATTTACCAAGAAGCTAACATTATGTCCTAAGAACTGCCAACTACCCTGGATAGGCATGGAGTGGGGAAGCATGTCATGCTAATAGTATAAAAAAGATCACTTTTTCTTAGGAAAAGGAAGTAACTGCCTATGAAGGTATGTGCAAAGTTGTGTATTCAAGACAGTGGCAGCTATGGACATCAACAACAGAACTGGATTAGGTTTCCTAAAACATGACATTATTGAAGTAATTTAAAACATGTTTGTGTGCATTAAGCAGCTATTTCTCAGGCTGGCCACTGCAAAAAGACCAGAAAAGGCAAAACATCCACCCAAAGCACAGCTGCTTCAGAGAACTGGCCAGGAGCTGCTGCAGCAGGAGGCTCAAGCCATGCTTCATCTTGTCATGTTCATGCTTGAGGTCTGAGGCAACCCATGCTATTCTCTCAGCATTCAAATCTCCTGGCCAGGAAAGAAGCAAGGAATAAAATGTGCCTTGATAATGGCACTAGAGATGTTACCAGTTACATGAATCAAGGTACTGACTTGGGACTGATGGTGATACAGTAGCTTAGCAAAAAGGGAAGAAAAAGTGGTAAGAAGGAAGGTTCCTTCTTGGCTTCTTACCTCCTACATGCTTTCAGCTACTGAGTGGTAAATACACGCCTATATCTCAGAAAAAGACTTTTTTTTTTCTTCCAATCACAAGCTGTGGCAAAAGCTTTATACCAATTAAAATTAAAAAAAAAAAAAAGGAAAAAATAGGAATTCAAACAGGGAAGTGATTTAAATGACAGCATTCGCTTGGTCCCCAGATGAGCTTGCAACACAGCAGAAGGAGCCTCAAATATCTCTGACATCCAAACAATTTCCCAGAATCTTCCAGGATGTTCTGCAACATGTTTAGCAATTTACTCTTAAATTATACCATCACTAAATGTGTAACTACAGAGCATGATCCAAACCCAAATGAAATTGATGGAAGAACCTCAAGTGATGTGATTAGTTCATAACAACAACTGGCACATGTATTTTGGCTAATTTTTAACAAAGAATATGAAATATTACGATTTCTTTAAAAGAAATCTTTTCAGATAAATTTAGACAGGCAATGCTGTATCAACTGCAAGCAGGTGAAACAGTATCTTCTTCCAAAGTCCTCTGCCAGGATCTCTTGAACTCTGTACATGTTGTAACAGTTCTCTTCAGAGACACACTGAGTCAAGCCTCACACATTTTATATGGATGAACAGTAAATACAATGGAGAATGTTCTCTTGGGTGCAGAATACAATTTAAAGCAAAACCTTTGTTACTGCCCATTATAACTGTATCCCAAGTATCAAAGTGAAAGGATAATGCCTCATGTGTATGCAGGCTTTGTTGACTTTAGTGCTTCAGTACCCCCATGAATGAGTTGAACAATTCAAAGTTAGTTACTACCGAAATCTAAAGTCTGTTAAAGTAGAATGAAACCTCCCTATAATCTACTTCTTGCCACTGGCCATGGTAAGAGAAGTCATGGAAGAAGTCTCCCTTAATTTTTCCATGAGAAATGTGACTCCCTCAAGGTAAAACTAAATTTTACTGTAATTCATTTATAGGAACAAAAAAACGTAATAGAAGAAAGATGTCTCTGCAGTGCACATTTATAACATCAATATGTTTCATTGCTTGGCTTTCCATTCCAGCATGCACTGATCAAATTGTTATCTCATGATATAGTTTTGAAAGTAACCAAAAATCTGACCAAATTCAATTTGTTCTATATACTTCTCATGAGAAAAGCAAGTGGAATTTGCTTTGAAAGCAGAGCACTCAGGAGAACTAAGAACTGAAGAAATTACTGAGCAAGCCTCAAGAAATAAAAGAGAGGCCTGGAAATTACACAATATTTGCTGTTTGCTATCAATGGATATTTAAAGAGGCCAGATTCATAGATATTCATCCCTGAAGTGCTCCTCCTAAATTTCAAGCATTGTATACTATTTAACACTGTTTTTTTAAACTGTTTTCAAATAAACCCCCTAAATTAGTTCTCCTCTAAGCAACTCTTCTATCTGTGGAGTTACAGAAGCTGTCAGCAAAACAAAGGTCATTACTCCCACCCTGTGAGTGGGAAAGCACAGCAGGAGAGAGGGTAGTGATTTGCCCACAGCCCTAAGCAGGCCAGTGTTTTCAGGCCACTGTTTCATCCTCTGGGTCCCCCTGCATTATACTTATCAAGCACATCTTGTTTACAGTAAAGGAATTAAAATGAAAAATAAACCAATCAGTATTAAATAATTAACATCTCTCTTTTTCAATACTGTGCTTTGTAGATGAGGACAGAGAGACAGATGTGTTTATAATGTTCAATCTGTTGAACCTGAAAATAAAAGTGCAGGCTGCCTAACCTAAATACAGTCATCAACTCATGGAGCTGCCACCATATTCAGAATGTCTGCCATGCAGCACTAGAAAAGATTTTGTAAAGCAAAAGTCTGCTGAATGTGCTCATAAATATTAGAATATTCTTGATATGCTATGCTGAAAACATTCAATCTGAGCTGCGAGCAACTAGCATTGCATATCAATTTTTGGAAAATGCCAGTATTTGTACCCAAAGATACTACCAGCAATACAAAGTGACAAGATACTGAAACTGGCATTACAATGCCTTACACAATTATTTTGGGTCGAAGTATCCCATTGTACATAAATTCACATAATGAAGTTCAGTACAAAGCAAACTAACAATGAGCTTGGCACAGAAAAACAGATCAGCAGCTGCAGTGGGACTTCAATGGAGAAAACTATTTTAATGCTCGATGTGTACATAAAATTGTCTTTGAAACTGAAATGCAAATAATACACATTAAAATTAAAATTTCTTAAAATAAAATTCAGGCTTGCTTAAACTATAAGCCAGTTCCAGAATCAAGGTTTTTGGAGAGCTGTGATTAGCTGATGAGAGGTGTTTTAGACAGATGATACAGTAGCTATGATAGCACTGTATCATTATTGCCTTGGTTTCTTTTTTCCCCACACTGACTGTTACAGTTCATATATACGACTCTGAACACACATTTTATAAAATCTTTTGGAGACACATTAAGAAGTCAGCAACTGACAGAAAACTTGTCTTCCTCCATGGCTGGAGGAAAAATGGAGCATATTATGCAAATGCAAAGCAATGGAGGCATTACTCAATACAAACAATGCTAAACAGTATAATTTAAAAAAAAAAATCAAATGCAGTCATTGATTTTTAGTATCTGCATTAAAGGTCTCCATTCTATATAATTACATTTTGTAGGAAATATCTTTAAATTATGTCATGCCTATTTACAAGGAATTAGGAGAACATTATACAAACAAGGTCAGGAAAATACATTTTGCTGTGAACATTTTTTCAACTACACTTCTCCCCCCAATATTTAGACCAGACTACAGCTGCTACAAAGAATACCAACTAAAAGAGGGCAGTTGGGTTTTTTTGTATTTAAAAAAAAATCTTCAGAGATTTTCTTCCCTTCAATTTAGCATGAATAATTGGCCAAACTCATCTTTTTAGCATTTAAAAGGTCTGTTTCCATGAAAACGTACCCACCTAAGTGCTTGCTCTGCACACCAGGTGGCAGATGGGCAGAGGGTTTTCAGAAGAGGGAAATGAGCACATATGTCACCCCATGTCCCCATGCTAAAGGAAAAGACTATTTTGGACTTGGGGAAACCCCTACGAAGGTCTGCCTATGGATGCAAACTTTATTCATGGATCAAGCAGCTGTCAGGTGAGATGGGGCAGATGGTGATGTTATCTAACCAGCCTTCATCTCTATGGTGAAGCCTGATGGAACACCTGGGCCAGTATGAGGTGTCTTGCCTCCTCAGCCAAATGACAGTCCTGTCCCATGGAAGAGCTCCCTCTTTTCACTCTATCAGCAGTCTGCCAGATCATGTGAGTATTTTAGCAGTTTCCAGGTACTGCTGAAGACAGCAATGCTTGTGGTTTTGTTGGGCAAAGTCCGAGTTGTTCAAGAGAACAACACTGGAGGCAGGCCCAGAGAAGAGGGGGATGTCCCTCCCAAAAATGGGAGCTAGATGGGTGGAATAGAAGAGCTCAAATGTACACCCTCACAAGTTTCTGTATCTTTTTTGAACCCTGCTTGGTCTGCCTCAGCACTTGACTAAGGCTGGAAGTGTTGACTGAGATCCATCACTGGCTCTGTGGCACTGCCAAGCCCACCACTTGTGCTCTTTGCCACAGGGCAGGAACAAGTGGAGGAGCCTCTGAAACCCTTCTGGCAACATCACACCTGGCTGCCCTCAGTAACACAACAAACCTGCAGCAGGTGCTCAGCGCTGCCCGCAAAGTGTCTCTGGGATACAAAAGCATTACATGGACCTCTTGGGGGGGAAAAAAAAGGAACAAAAGAGATAAAAAGGAAACTACAAGGGGGTGGGGGGAAGAAAGAAGAAAAAAGGAAAGAAAGAAAATAGAAAAAAATGAATGAGAAAAAAACCCCACAATGATGGCTACTTTTCTTTTGCACATCTTCCAGCTCCACAGAAACACACAGAGCACAACTACCTGGCAGCCAACTGTCAATATTAGTGCACTGAGTATGCAGAGTGACTTCCACCTTTACCAGCTACCACAAATCACTTCCCAAAGCTGTCAGCCCACGGCCTGTATTTGACCTCCTACATTTGTACTCTGATATACTCTACATCTCAAACTTTTAATTAAAAGGAGAAGAAAAAACAGAAGTTCATCCAAATCAATTCAAATGTACCGTTTCTCCCAATTACTGTGAATGCAGAGGTCATCATCATACTGCATCATTACATTGAGGAATAATCTAGCATGAAGGCCTATAAATTAGCTAAAATAGCTTGTGGGTTTTCATCCATAACAGCATATTTCATAAAGATATACCACTGCTTTTCTGTGTACAAGAAACTAAATTGAACAGGCACATTACATCTATTTTATATGAACTTTAATGAGAAAAGCCTGATATGAACCTTCCCCCACCACCTATCTATGAAATTTAAACGTAAGAAAAAAGAGATCTTATTTGGTGTCTGCACATTAGACTCTGAGGCTTTAGATTGCCTTTTTCTTTTGAGGAATGTACCACATGGCTGGCACTTCTATTCAAAACAAGCTTGTGTTTTAAAGAAAAGGGTTCAATATTTACAGTGACATATATAAGAACAGTACTGACAGAAAACTCTAAAATGGAATTACAACTTAATCTAAGGAATCATCCATTTAAAGAGAAATGATAACTGCATGAAAAGAACAACCCAATCCCTAGATTTTTATCAAAGGATACTAGTTTAGGAGACTGTGTATCAAACCTCAAATACCTTACATATTTTTATGTCCTGACAGTGGATCACCTTTCCAAAAAACCACTGCAATGCACCTACATGCTATAAACAAGTAAGAATTCTTACAGAACCTATGTTGCATGCTGAATTCTTTACAAAAAACAAAATAAAATCAGAGTGAGCTCCAGAGTGAGTTTTGTTTTGGAATGCTGGTGAGCACGTACATAATAACTTTCACCTCTCGAAACCTTTCCACTTCATTCTTATGCATAGACTTGAAGAGACATTTATGTGTTTGGCTTGTTGCATCAATTCAGAGGATAGAGTTACTGTAAAAATTGACATTACTGCAGGCCTCTAGTGATGAAGCAGGCAAGCACAAGAAAAAAGCTTTCATTGCATTTATTTTAAATTTGATGGAAAAGTGTAGTCATTTGGTATGACAACAGCCATCATGAAATTTGATTTGTTTATTGATTAAATTATGTTTTATTTAAGCAGAATTTTTTTGAAAACATCGGAATTTCAAGATAAAGAGCAAATCTGACCTATCCATCCAGATGGTGTTGCTCCTCAATTGATCGTGTATCTCAATTTGCTGTACCCACTTTAGTTTATAGTTGTGACATTTGCAATTGGCCAAGGACACTTACTGAAACTCAAAGTTAATTTGAGTAAAACAGTATTCTATATACTACTCTTCAAACCAAGCTCTTTTATTAAAAATGGGGGAAAAAAGGTTTTCATTTCTCCTATAAAGCATAAGTTGCCTGTAACAAAGATGGCACTTTATTTAAAATGGATTTACAGAATTCTTTACTAAGTAAATACATTTTTAAATCTCGATGGCTTAGGTTTTACTGTTGCTCATTACTCTGGTGAAGGTCTTGGAATCACAGGTGGATTGGTCCTTTGGTGCAGATAATAAGGTGAAGGACAGAGTTTTAAGAACTAAGCAGCACTAATTTTCAGCCAAGGGTACAGCTTGCTGGCAGTCTGAGCAGACCTCTGAGCTTTTCCCCCACTCTTGCCAACAGCTTTTTTGCCTGTCTTTTTGAGGCACAGGCTGAGTTAATTCTGGGCTGGAAGAGTTCCCTGAACCCACGTGCAGGTGCAAAGAAAGAGGACAGCACTGTGCAGGGACAGATTTAGATGGCTGAAAATACTCCAGGTCACCTTGGTTTGAAAAGCACCATGTTTTTCAAATAGCTAATGTAAGTTTCAAACCCCCAAATTCCCAGACATATCACTGTTCCTTATATGCAACACTACTCCCATTTATCTGATTTTTCTTGATTTATTTCTCACCTCAGTTATTACAAAAGACTCAATACAGAAAAACACTTTGTCACCAAATCAAATTTAAATGTGTACTCTCAGTTCTTATTATTTGGTTTTGTAAGAATTTAACCTTTTTATGAACTTATTCAAAGCTGGAAAAGATATTTCAGATTCAATAGGCTTTATTTTTTTGTCTTAATAAAACTACTCTATTACCAAAGACACCAAACCAGGTTATAAGATTGTTAAGACTGCAAATATTTGCCAGCAATATCAATTACAAATAATAGGAATTAAAATAATTGTTGATACCTGTGGTTAAAGGCAGATGAGTGACACTAGTTAGACAGGTGAGAGTGAACCAGGTTGATGCTAATGTTGCTCCAGATAAAAGCAGCAGCAGTATAAACTTCAGCATACCCCTGATAAAATCTGCAAACCTAAAACAGAAGCACAGATCAGAGCAGTACAAATGCTGATTTTCATATTATTTAAATGTGATGTTTGACATTTAATTCAGTATTTTCCCCTTAAACATTTTGAAGAATATAAAAAGAGTTTAAAAGTTGTTTCTAATTATCAGAAATAGAAAAAAAGGTGATTTTATAGAATGGTGATATTTCTAGCTGTCAAGCTGAAGAGCCATGGATTTTTTAGCTGTCAGGAAACAACAATCAAACCAGAACAATTCTCAAGGCATCAAATGAAAACACTTGGTATAGAGGAAGGGTTTGGGTTTTTTTCCTTCTGCATTTGTTGGACACAATATCACACCACTATTTCCATCACTGTTTTGTCAGGGTTTGCCAGTCTCCCTTGGCAGACACAACGCTCCATTAGCATATGAGGAGGCTGCTGTGTTTCATTCAAGACATAAAGTGTCCAGATTCATTTCTGTGCGAAATGACAAAACTCCAAATACCAGAATCCCAAGTTGAAGGTGACAAGGAACAGCTTCTGAACCTTTGGATGCACTGGTGATGAAGCTCTTGGTGGCTTAGGCAAAGGAAGAACTCTTTAAACAGGGTGTCACTCTGGCAGTGGCTGTTTTGGGTTGAAATGTTCCAGAAATCAGGAGTTTGGTGTCACTCCTCTCCTACACATACCCCACTGACAGTCTGGAGGGCAGGACAGCCCCACAAGCCCTTGGGCAGTCTGGCTGTTAGACAGAGCTAAATACGATCTTTATACCACCTGATGGTACAATTGCTTCTTTCATCTTTTTTTCCTTTTTCTTTCAAGAAGGCAGGATGGATTTGAAGAGTGCTTGCATGGCATAATTATCAGTGCAACTGCTCTTTTCAAAAGGGATTTCAACCTAGCTACTAAAAAAGATATATTAGAAAAGGCAATGTCATTTATTCAAAAGTAATTTTCTATAATCTCCTGCTTAAGGAGATGTGATTTTGGGATGGATGGGTTAGGTATGTATGTCTAAAGCAAATCTTCTGCCCTCACAGCCTCCTACCTTGATTATGCTAATGGCAGCATAATCCACCTGGGTCAGCCCATGATGAAATTTGTCCATCCATCAGCTAACTGCCTTCTCTGCCCTGACAAAGATCACTCTACAGGCAGATGCCTTATAGCTTACTTGATAAAAGAGATAATGCTACCAACATTTTGCAAACTGGGAACCTCAGCTCCACACACACCATAAGAGATGTAGGAGTAAAGCAATCAACCACCCCCCACCCTCCCAAACCAACTTCTTCCCTCTTGTTTTGATTCCCTCTGTGCTTTAATTCTACACTGAATTTAGCAATGAGTAATTCAATAAGCTGTAGAGGGAGATCAATGCTGCATATCATCTTAAAAGTTTATGACTGCAGTGCTGAAGTGGCTTTTGCATTCATGTCCAAAGCACAGGTCAGCTGCTACCGTTGTTTTTTTTCTCACAATCAGGATCACCTCACTGGTTTGGCAGTTTCTTTAATTATTCTTTGGGATCACTAGGGTCAAAACCATCAATTTTAAAAGCTTTGCAGAAGCACCTCAAAGTGTAAGCTTTTAGCTTCTTCCCCAGAGACTCCTTGCCTTGAGTGCTGGCAGACAACATCACTACTCCCTGTCCTTACAGGCAGGTGCAGTGACATAGATCCTGCCTAATGAAACACAGTGTGAGAAATACCAGCCTTCTGGGAGGGACATTCACAGACAACAGGTCTGAAGGTAATCTCTAGGGGATCCTCTGTCTCTATCCCACCATCAGGGATATGTGGAGATGGGAGGATGATACACATCTAAACCATTCGCAACAGTTAGGTGGAGAAATATCTACCTTTACTGAGCAGCTACAACTGCTCCTGAAACAAAGATCCTGGTCTGGATAGCAGTGTTCCCCAAGGAGCTCTCAGATATCACAGGACTCTGAAAGGGTCAAATGCCTCCCAAAGGTTTATGCAGCTACTGGATTCAGCCAGCAATAGAAATAACGGGGAAAAGTAACATAGCAACATAGCCTGAACTTGGTAATTGAGGGACTTCTGCTTCTTGTCTGGTTACAGGAGAATAAAGAAGAAGTAGATCTAGTCAACTCTTCAGAATACTTGTTTCAAACCAAAAAATGCAAGAAATTATTTTTATCCTCTGACCTGGGTATTTGCTTTCAACCCCCTTTGTTCTGCTCAAATCCTTCATCATCAAGGACGTGAGGGGATGTGTGCAGCTGCTAAAAAAGTAGGCACAACAGGAGACAAGGTGTATACTCACCTAGACACAGACCTCTGAGTCTACTGCTGGTAACAGTCTCCAGCATCCCAGCAGATCAGCCCTAGGCTGTATCCTACAGTTAAAATCACAAACCTGCGTTGCTGACAACACTGTCTGTTGCTAAGGAAATTATCACCATGCCGTAAAGTTTCAGCGCTTTCACTACACCACAGGTGAGAAGGGGGGAAAAAAAACCCTGAAGCACAGAAGACAAAAACCTCAGAAATATGTATGATCATTGGCAAATGTTGAGGAAAAAAAATGTAAAAATCTGAGAAAAGGGAAGCGATTTGTTTCCATGTAATAATAAAACATCACTCTTCAACACTGATTTGCTTCAGACCAGTAGCATTTGAAAGCTGTCAGCAAAGGGTACAGCACCTGTGGGCTGCCCAAAATAGGCCAGGCTTTTCAATTATAAAAATGCATCCCACAAATTAGATACACATATAAGTTCACAGCTATCAGGACAGCAGTGGGTGGAGATCAGGAGGATTTATGTATAATGCTGAGGAAAACTTGCACCATTTTGAAAATGAGATAGATAACAAATTTCCAAACTGGGCATTTCTTTGTATATAGATGATTTAACACTTACTGTGATGTGCAGGACCTAATGCTCCAGGGCAAGGCTCAGGTTGCTAAGAGTTCTAAATGATAGAATCTGCCTTAACAAAAATGGAAAGAGCAAAGGCCTAAACTGCACCAATTTTGCTTTGATAAATTAGCAGGGGAAAAAAAAAAGAAAAAAACCACCCCAAAACTAACAGCTTCTTGAGGGGTGGTTAAGGGAGAAAGCTGCTTGTTTGGCAAATCACAGTTCTGACACTGAAATATATCAACTTGTCAGCTTTGACAAGAATCATTACTTAATTTTCCTAATTACAACTTTCAGCAGATTACAGTCAGACTCGTCATTGATTCAACCCTACACAGATAAATGCTGAATAGGCCTAGGAGGGAGAGTCATCCATCAGGAGTGACAAATCACCTCCTCCCTCCCTTTCTGTATGCAAACCCTCCCATTTGAACTGTGTATTGCCCAAGTTAGAAAGACATATTTGGAGACAGACTGTTGGTATTTTTTAAATTTACTGAATGCTACAAAATATGGGTGTTCAACAAGGTTTGAAATCAATTTTGAAGCAGTTAAAGAGATCATGAGCATTTCCGGAAACTTAATCCAGACAATACATTAAATAAATTAATCTACCATAAAGACTGAGATTTGTATGTTGGCATTGAGTCAGCAGATTCTCTCCTGACAAAGTTAAGTGAGCTGCTAAGGGTGGCCCTTTACTACTAGAATGTTGCATATATACTAGAGATTAATTATGATGGAAAATATTAAACTGGCACACTACCTGGTTCAGCAAGCAACCTATGGCATCTGTGTCATCTGCAGCTGTTGGTTTTCAACATCTCTTACAGAGAAAACCTTGTTATCTGAGCTTAGCTAATCAAAAGCAACTCTTTTTAGAGGAAATCAGGGCATGAACTTTGTTTGGCTGGAGTCCTTTGGCCTGTATCTGGAGTGGATGGGAGAGAAATACTTATTTCTTTTCCCTAGGTCAGGAGTTTTTTCCTCTCCCTGTCACAGTTGCTAGGCAGCCTGCAAAATGTCAGGATGAGAAACCTCACATTTCCTTATGCACTCTGTACTCTGATGAAGCATGTGAATAAGCAAGTGAAAAAAAGAGAGTTTCAATTTCTGTCCTAAAAAGATGACTCCCTGTGTCTACAATCCTGCAACAACTGCAGCAATGACAGATCTCTGCACTTGTGCTAAACTCATTGCAGGACTGGAGTCTAAAGAGTGGACACAGAGAAGCCAAGACATGGCTCAGATATCACAATGCAAGGGGAACCTGCTATTGGTTTTAGACACTTTCGTAAACTCATTGCTCAAGTACCTCCTAAGGACTTTTTCTTCCCCCCAGCCCAACTCTTTCTCTAGAGAGGACCTCAATGAAGCAAAACCAGCAACCTTTTGGAAGGGCAATCCATTCCTTGATGTTCTGCTCCCCATGTCATCAGCATTCATGATGGCCAGAGAGAGCTGTGCCTCTATTTATAAAAAGCACAGGTACACCCATACTGTGGTCCATAGTACAGCAGAAAATGGGTTATACAGGAATGCAGCATCTTGGCCAAAATGGGGCCAGACTAATTTCTCTCTGGAGGAGCATAACATTATTGTGGGTACACTGCCTGCACTATATTCCCTACATCCCTTTGGGAATCAGTATGCCCAAAAGTGTTGATGGAAGGAAACAGACACTACTTTCTTCAGTGCTTTCCAGATGTGCTACAACAGGTTCTCCCTCACACCAGGCAGCAGAATTCACAAGAGCTGTGTTTAAAAGCAGCACACAGGAAGCCTTGTCAGGAGTAACAGTCCAACCTGCCAAATTCAGGTATATAGATGCAGAATTCTCAATCCCCAGCAACCACTAACATGGTAAAATTATTGCTGTACAAGAAACACATACCTCCAGAATGCATTTTCCATTTCAAGTTTCCAGAAGAAGAGAGAATACAAGTTATATTACTAAGAGGATAAGCTAAATGACAATCACAGTTGAAGAAATGAAGAAGGACCTGTAATTATTCCTACCTTGCCATTGCTATGCCAACGACGCAACCTCCAACTATAGACCAAAATCCAATCCAGCCTGCATCGACCTGACAGGAAAACCAAACCAAAACAAAACATAGAGAAATGTGTTAAAGCTAAGAAAATAAGATGATGTTACTTTCAAAACAAAAGGTGTGCAAGAGCTGCAAACTACTAACAACAGCCCCTGACAAAAATCTGAAATGCAAGGCTTTTTCTAGGAAAGGAAATAAATTCACTGCAAGGAAGTATGTCTAAGTAGTCTATGCCCTAAATGTGACCTCTCTTTATAGAATCTAAGTGATGTCCTCTGATTTTCTATAATACTCTATCAAAAGCTTAGAAATCATCTTCTCCCCACTTCATCTTTTCCATCGGGCACACATTATTTTCTTTCCCGAAAGGTGCAGCAGCCAACAACACTCCTGTTTGTTTACCTGCCTCTCCCTTCTTGTCAAAAGGTGTGTAAAGTTCTGAAAACACTCACCACTGATGGAGCACCAGCAGGGAGAATCGTGACAATGTAACGCTACAGTTTATTTTATTTAAAATTTCAAGAGGAAAAGTGGTCCATTTGTATTAATAGCAGCTTAAACATAAACCCTGATAAAACTGTACGCTAGTGTAAAATAAAAACATGCCACTGCTGATTATCAGTCAGGAGATACTTACTTGGCTTACATGGATGGGTGTTAATATCAAATCCAGAACACCAGACCAGCCAGAGAAAACACCCAGTGGTATAGCATAGGCTAAAGCAATCATCAAGAATCGGAAATTGCTGTGAAGATAAAACATTTAATTAGCTGCAGCCTGTATGAGAAATCACACCAAGATTAGCCAGTACAGTAAATGACACCTTCTGTATTCTGCCCATCAAAATAGCAAAGGTCTGAAGGAAGAGTGAGCCAGGCAAAACAAGAAAAGTATCCAGCCATGGCACTGGATTTCCAGTGGCTGGTATGTTACTGCCTTAGCACTGTGACGACAGAAAAAGCCTCTCCACATGGTTCAAAGATTTCGGTAACATGCTGGGCTCACGTGTTTCTCATTTCCACAAGCAATTCTTCCATGCACTGGCATGGGCAACCTCCTTAGCCTAAGTGTATATTAGGAATAATAAGCACTAATTTAAATGATGAAAAGCATATTTCAAGAATAAAATCAGAGATTCATGCCTCTTGAACTGAACTTAAAAAGAAAACAAAAAAGAAACCCTGTTTTACTTCTCTTTGTTTGGTGAAAGGCAGGGAGAGCTCTAGAAATAAGATGGATACAGTTACAAGGGTGGAAAATTTTAAAAATTTGAGCTGGCAAAAACCAGAGACAATATAATATAATACTCTGCTCTAAACAGTCAATGTGTTTGCTTTCCCCTCCTCAGTTAAAATTATTCAACCTTTGGTATTCCGTGAAGGTGAAACAGTCAAAGCTGTGTCACCATCTCATCACACACAGCTGAACAGGGAGTTAGCCAACAACTTCCTCCACTCACCGTAACTGAAAGCAAATGTGAAATCTTTGCTAAGAGGCATCCAAATTTTCCTCAAAAATGTTTCACTTTTGGATGAAAACCAGAAAACACACTTTGGACTCTGCAACAGTGGTATTTTAAAGTGAACAGATTTTACGGTGATTCCAAGGTCAGTCATCCCATGGGTTATCTGTGCAACCACAAAATGTGGCTCCCTCCAGTCCCAAACAATTTACATAAAATTGATCCTGATCAGTACCAGTTCCTTGGCATGCAGTAGCAATTTGATAGCACACAGTTACGAAAGCCAAGAGAGAGAGAAAGAAATTCAATTACTTTCCAAAACAGTCAGAGGTTTGCAGCTTACACTGGTTTACTCCCTTAGATGATCCACGCACAACACACCAGCCAGTGCTTTTTTGCACTGTTCTTTTTCACACATCCTCTTCTTGAATAACACATTTCCATCACATGAACATATCATATTCTCTGCTTTCAATATCATTCATGTCAGATTTATTTTTTAATGCAAAGAAAAACAACTGACAAAATTCATCCCTTCTGCATACTGGTTATTTTTCTCTGAATGCTATCATCTTCCCAACAGCTTTTTTCTCTCTTAAGAATGCCATACTCTTATCCTCATCTGTCTTGTATCACCTTGGCATCTGATGCTATTTAATACTATCCATGTGAAAGCCAATTCAGCATCTGTAGAATAAAATAAAAAGGAATTTTGCATGGACATTATATAGCCATGCTGTAGACTGCAAAGGGGGAGTAAGACTGAATGCAGTCTTGTGAAATAACACTTGATGAATATTCAAAATCTTTGGCTATCTGAACCTTATCTTCACTAAAGAGTTACTTCTGAGGGAGTGAGAACTTTGTAGTTTACTTGACCAAAATTTCCCATGGTGTACTTTTTTTTCTGTAACTCAAGCAACAAGACAGACTGTCATGTGGAATAGCTGCTCTGTGCCACATCCAACTCCTAGTACCAATACTAAAGAACCAGCTGTGCATCATGACATCTTCCAGTGACAGAGGCTGCCACCTTGCCTCCTGTCCAGCATAAGGAAGGTGACCAGGAGAAAGGATGCATGGCAGTGACCAAGCAGCCCCAGACACCAGATGTCACTCCGCCCCCTTGCCATGGAATAGCCAGTGCTGGCTACATTAAGTGCTACAGCTATCTCAAACATACACCTTTAGCAGCAGCTCTGCTTTTCATGGCTCCAGTCATTTGTATTTGGTTTTGCAATTTTGCAATTGCTCCACTGAAAATAGAAAAATGTGCTGTCTGTCACACCATCAGCTGGTGAACCCACACTGTTTTCCATCGTAGCAGGGATGATGGGACATCAGCATTAGCCTCTCTCTTAAACCATTCTGCTGGAATACAAATTGATTTTTTTTCTTCTGTTTTTTTCAGAAACCTATCTAATGCTACTAGAATCTGTAAGACAGACTGGATCAGAGGGAAGTCCCATCAAAGTCAGTCATCATTTTCAGAATAACTCTGACAGTGCCTATTAACATCAGGCACACTGAGCAGCTTCCATTACTGGACGGTGATGTTGATGAAAGTTCCACTAAAGCAACAATGATGCATAAAAACCCTATTACAAAATTTCCAATTTGCTTACATAATCCCTTGAAAATACAAAAGCCATGTAACTGGCTAAAACTATCTAATTAACTCAAATCAAAAATCACAACAAGTGTTCTTAATGCAGATTTTGAGACATATCAACTATGTACTTGTATTAGGATTTTTTCCTTTCAAGTTTGTGGCATATTCTGAACTCGGAAAAAAAAAAGTTGTATTTGCTTCACTCAAGAAACTGATAAAGGGCACTGCACTTATTCTAATAGAAATTCAAACTACACTTGTCACAGCATGCGATAGACTGTTAAAAGATTTGGGCTTAGCTCCCAAACCATGACTAATCTGTCGTCTCCCACTGCAGGCTGAGAGAGTTGGTATCAGGAGATAACCAGAGATCAGCTAATTGTTATAATCTGTCAGAAGCAGGAATCCTCCAAATCTGAGAGAAGAATCAAGTTCCAAAGAAAGTCCCTCAAAAATGCCCTGCAGGGGATGGTTGACCTCTGTTGATGGTATAATACAACTCTGCAAGAAGCAGCGTGCGTGGATGACTGCCCAAGGACCTGAAGGAACCAAGGAGTGTGGGAGATGAAAGGATGTGACAGATCCCTTTGCTGTCCAAGGTAAAAAGGTCAATGACTTCAATGGTAACATTATGCCACATTGCTTTATTTTGAAGTAATAAAATTGCAGCCAAGGGGAGAGAAGAGAGAAATTATGAACATCTCAATTCTCAAGAGTGTTTTCGGTGCATAGTTGGATCAGCCCAACAGCTCACACACATCCCAAATGCCTTATACACAGTTCTTACAGCAGAGGGTAAGTCTACAATAAGGAGAAATCATGATTTCCTGGTACTCATCTGCTGGTTACCTTCAGTCTACACCACTAAGTAAAAAGAAAGACCCTCCGAGCCAAGAATTATGAAGCCTAGATTAGGCAGGCAACAGAGTTGAGAAATCTAATGAACCAGATGATGGACTTCTCTTGAAGCATGGCAGATATCATTTCTTTTATAAAACCTTCTTACTTGATGGATTGTTGCTGAAGGGCTCCTCAAGATAAGAGGGTTTAATGATGAACTGTTGGTTGTTTCATGTAGAGAGGAATGAAGAAGCACCTTTGATAAAGGGTAGCATGGAAGGGATAATTTCTCCAGAGGGACTGGAGATATAATTATCTACCTGTCCACATTTAAGAAAAACCCTCTTTGTTCTTGGAGACACTATAAACTATGCTCATAATTTAAGAGTACAGTTTGTTTTCTTAAGTTTCATTGGTTGTGAATAGTAAGCCAGCTTTGCTGTTTACATCCTGACCTTACCAGTATCTCAGGTCCACTGTTTACAAGACTTTTAACATGGAATCTACTGGATAAAAAACTCCCAAATGGAGCACTGTCAACAGAAATTTTATATTTCACCTGCAGAGCAAGTTGCTGTTTGGATTTCTGTTCAACAGCAAGATTTTTACAACACAGCCCTCAGGCAGGGTCTAAATGCACATCAGCTTGGGTGAGTAACAGCATTATTGTATGTGCTAACTGTCCTTGGGGGAATTGCTATTTTTTAATATCCTGAGTAGGTCATTTTGCAGACTAACCAGCCGACTGTACTCACACCTCCTCCTGACTGCCAGCCTGCTCCAGGAAGAACATTGAGGATTAAGCATCCTTCCAACTGTTTACTCCCCCAAACAAAATAAAAAGCCTCCAAAAACAAAGGGAAAAAACACCCAAACCAATGATAACAAGAGATGAGTTGTTTTTGCTGCCTCTAAATACATTTATTGAAAGTTCAGCCCACAATAGGTCTGTAGTAACTGAATGTCTAAAGCTCCACTCCATCAAGTTTCAAGCAGCCCTTTATATGCAGATTCAGCTTCTATCACTACATCACTCAACAAACAACTACATCAGGAGTCTGAAGGCCCCCAGTGCAGTCAGTCACACTCTGTGCCATGGGAGCAGTTCTTCTTTGCCCCAGGAAGTTCATCTGTGCAGGATCACGTACAGGGCACAGCCCTGCACAATTACTCACCATTGATATTAAAGTTGTTTTACCTGTTCCTCTGATACCTTATTCCATTACAGAAGACATTTACAAACACTGGGGGGAAGTGGGACTGTCTTACCAAAAAAGCCCAAGTGGGAAAAGCTGCAAAGTTGTCACTTTCTCTATAACCTTTTTTAAAAAATAAAACCCAACCTAAAAACTTCAAGGAAGCTAACTCGTCTTTGAACCTGTCCAGAAACACATCTGAAGACATTTTTCCTATTGCTACTTCATATTTTAACATACATTTAATCAGATTTAATCAATCATATAATGGTTTCAGATAGTATATACATTGCTTCTATGGCTTTATGAAAGCAGATGAATAATCCTTCAAATGACACGTAAACTCCAAATTCATTCCAATATAATAAGCACTGAAGAAAGGAGATTATTAGTTAGTTTTGCCCAGTGTTATTAACTGTTATCTCACAGGACACTGTTCACAATCTTGTATAACCTGACATAACAGAAGCATTGCTTAAGAAAATCCGTGCTAACAGGATGACTAAAGTCCTGTTGGTGCTTGAAGGACTCCAGCACGAAGGCTTGAGATATACCCAGTGATTTAAAATTTAATGTCTGCTTTTCAGCAGTTAGCATCCTTTTACGTCTCAACATGAATATTTAATTTTATTTTGTTTTAAAGCACTACGAAGCAACTTGTTTGCTCAACGAGAAGATTAAAGCACACTTTGTTTTTATTTATTTAGGTGCTGATCTGCTTTGAAGTGAAAACCCAGTGAGGTCCTACCTTAAGAGTCTGCAGAAACTCCTCCTGTAGCTGAGGCGCTGACTCGCTGCAGCCACGCTGGGAGGGAACGGAGGGCGCGAGGGGAAATAGGCCAACGCTGCGGAAAATATCAGGGAAACCATTCCAAATTCTAAGCAAGAGGGCAAAGAAAAACAAACCCAAGAACAGATGTTAGCATCGAGAGACTTATTCTGGTGCACTGCTGCTATCAGCCAGCCTCCAAGACACAAATCCCACACAAATGCTTTAATGCTCCTGACAACAGAACTCTGTAATCTGAAGGAGGATTTCTTTTTTCCCTCCCCAAACAAGATTGCAAATTGAGATGGAGAATCAATGAGACTGGCAGTCCATTCCAGTGTTGGGAGCTGCAGAGAACCAGGCTCACACACGGGGAACTCAGTGAAGCAAAAGGAAAGCTTTTGCTTTTTCCCTTTAGAGAGAGAACTCTGCAATATGAAGATTTGGGCACATTTCCTCAGGATGCAAGTAACCAGTGCAGGTAACAGCAGGCTAAAGACTTCAAACAGATGGGACTGGGGAAGCCCCAGGGCATGAAATGACAATTACTCATTGCACAGGATGATGAAGGCAAATGAAAGGTCAAGCAAGGCAGCAGTTCGGACACAAACAGTATTACATGGCAACAGAACACAGAGAAAACAGAGAAAAGTGCAGGAGCAGCCATGGCTCAGGAATAGAAAAAGTATAGGTAAGAGGGAGAAAAATTAAAGAATACAGCTGTTTGCAGATGCTTCTCCTGTTCAGCAGCAGGTATCCTAAATTTTTGAAAAATTTCATAGCAGAAGTTTGGACCTGAACTTGAAAAGTGATGAGCACTTCACAGAAAATACTAAGTCCCATGAGGAGACATTCTGAGGAAAAACAACTCTACCCACAGTCAGTCTAATTAATTTGTTTTACAGGCATTTTACAATGTATATCGTGTTCTCCACAGTCCTCAATCCCAATACTTCTCCTATCCCTTTGAAAACCAGACTCTTTGCTGCTGGAGAGAAAAATGTATGGCTGAAGCGTGTTATCTTAAAAGAACCTGTGATCTTATAACAATGAAGTGTTCACTGACACCACAAATAAATTCCAACAGAGCTGGATACTCAATGGTGTTCATTTTCTTTTTTCTTCTCTTTTTTAATAAATCAATATGAACATGGCACTTTGCCAGGTCTTCTGCTAAAACAGAAGAAAATAAATTCAGGGAACTGAAAAATAAATAACATTCAGTGTCTAAATGGATCAGCTGGAGATGGGGAAAGGCAATGAATGCTTCTATTTGGCATATGGGAAAAAAGTCTACACTAAATTTCCTTTGAAGGCATACTGGGAATGTGACAATGCCATTCTTCACGCTCAAATACTGAAGGATTCATTTTGAATGATGTGGTGTCTCTTTTCCTGCTGTGGTCTAACTGCATGTTTCGAGGGCCAAGAGCACTTTAACTGGACCTTCTCACTCTGTCTCCTCTCCTTCCCGGAAAAGAGATTAACTTCTGTCTTTGTGTGCATTGTTTTTGAGACCATGAGCAGTGAATAAAGAACTGGCCATAACTGGTCATCCCAGAATAAAAAAAAGGGATGAGATGCTCTGTCACTACACAGTTGTTTAGTAAAAGCTGTTTGTCCACCTTTCCTGCTTCTAGGTCTACATACAAGTTTACAGGTACACATAGGTACCTGCATTCACATCTTCAAATCACATATTAAAGGAAGATTTCAGACTGGAGACAGGTATAGCTAACAAGAATGTGACCACACAAACCCGTAAATTTTGTCCAAAGTCCTTACTATTTGACTTTGTTATACTGCAATGCTATAAGGGAAAAGGCCAGGTCTTTTTCTGAATAATGCAAACCACACTGATAATTTAAGTCACAGGAATATTTTATAACAGGTGCCCATCTGAGGCCTCATCTGTGCACTGCCTCAATTTTTCTGCCAGTCAAATTGCTGCAGCAGGAGCAGTACAGTAACACTTCATTACTTTTTATTTTTAATTATTACATTCAGAATGCTGTCCTTGTAGTACCTCCTTGCAACTCTGTAATGTTTTCTGGTGTTAACACTTTGCAGGTTAACAAATTTGCCTAGCTAGCTCTGCCCTCCAAAGAAAAGTGCAGAACTCACCTTGGAAACTAAACCAGCTCCCTCTACTGAAGAGTAAGTCTTTAGTGTCATCTTATCTTTGTGTATCACATTTACATCAGAAGTCCAGGTACTGCCAAATACATCCAATTTCTTACATATTGAATTCCTTCCTCATTAGGAAACCTACACCTTTATCTCGATCATCATTTACTCTTCCAGACTGGGTAAAGAGAAATACAATCTAAAATTTGTCTTAAAGCTCTTCCACAGGAGCATTTGGCTTCTCAACAGTGCAATGAATGCAGCAATGCACTCAGAATTGGGCAAGTCATAAATTAGGCTGCAAAAACAGACACATATCTCTTGCTGAGGAGCGAACCTGGAATCCTTCCCAAAAGCTGGGTACCACACCAGAGTGACTTGTGACTGTCAAAGT
Source organism: Myrmophylax atrothorax (assembly GCA_026770055.1). NCBI lineage: Eukaryota > Metazoa > Chordata > Aves > Passeriformes > Thamnophilidae > Myrmophylax > Myrmophylax atrothorax. The sequence continues at coordinate 27,791,398 of JAOXXN010000102.1, read as the reverse complement.
GGAGAGATGCCTGCATTTTAGCCTAGGAAGCAGGCATCCTGCTGCTTGTGTAAACCTCAAACAGAAAAAAAAGAGGTTTAACAGAGACACAGACATCCTCGCTATAACATCATCTTCCTTCAGACTACTCACAGCACAAAAACCCACCCAAACGCAGAAACCCTTCCCCCCACCTTGTCCTGTAGTGCAAAGGGGGAATGAGAGCCCTTTACACACACGCACACATTTTATTATTTTAAACAAATAATGGTTTTACATTGATTTTTAGGAAAGCACAAAGCTAAAAGCTCTGGCTGCAATCCAGCATAATTCAAGCTTCCTTGTGTGATTCAGGTAATACAATTCAATCCTGATTTGCTACATCTGTACTGTTTGAGCTGTGAACCAGAATGTGCAACGACACAGATGACACAGAAAGAGGCTGTAGTAATTCAACTCAGCTCTTAGTCTGCATTTGAGATAAAGGAACAGCAATTTATTAAAACACAGAAGAGACTGGAGTTAACAGAGCAATTTCAGAATGGTTTTATAAGCAATTGCTTTGCAATCATCTTTGAGGTTAAGTCCTTTGAAAATTTGCACACTCTTGGCACACTACTGATCCCAAGTTAACAGTTCACATCATTACTGTCTTTTAAAAGACATCATCTAACTTTTGCAGGCCGCTTATCTAATGCTACCTAACACAAAAGCAACAAACTCCGTTATATACACAACTCCATTTGAAATGCAGAGTGCTTATCCTGTGAAACTGGCTTTCTGACAGTATCCAAACTGAGAAGTCATACTAAGCCTGACCACACTCGCTAAAGAAGTGGGGAAGTGGGATATTTGGGTGCAGCTCCTTGTTGTGTTACATTCTCCAGAACCTTTACTAGCAATCTTGGAAGTCAATTTGAGCCACGTTTTCTGCCCAGCTGATTTAAGGGACAAATAGTACCCTACCACACCTACCAGGCATTTTTTGGCCCACAGGTGAACAGAATTGTCTGTACACCACCACAAGGCAGCCCTCCCTCCAGCTCTGGAGCCCACCTGGCACAAGGGAGGCAGTCAGCAGGGACCTCACGCCTTCAGCCCTCCAGGGAAACAGGGCTGAGGTGAGACAGCAGAAATCCCACAAGGGATTCCAAGCAACCTCCTCTTTGACAGTTCTTGCCAATTTTAAACCAGTTGTAGGTTTTGCCATCAGCACTGTGATTCACTACAGGCCCGTAACACTCACAAACCAGCTCTTTGTTGTTGCCTGAACAGCTGAAGGGGTTGCAGCTCCTGAAAAGATACACCGACACAAACCAAAACACAAAGAAACCCCCTCTGTTCCAGGCACTTTCAAATACTAAGCGAGAAGTACAGATGCCCCATGAAACACAACTCCTGGGAACATGAAGAGCTGCTGCAGGATCATCTCATGCTGGGACCAGTGATTCCAAACAGGTCCACAGGGACCCCTGCCAGCTCAGAAAGCCATGAAGAGCCATGATGAGACATGGGGCAGGCAACACACACCCGAAACTTGGTGGCAAGATCCATCCCTGTTTCTGAAGAAAATGCTTAGGAAAACCTCCCTAAAGAAAACAGAAGAGAATGTGAATCTAATGGGCTGCTGAAAGCAAATATTCCTAGTGCTACTGCACTCAAATCAGTGGTTTGAAGCACAAAATGATAACTCCTTTAGGCAGACGAAGTCTTCTCTCTCCATGGAAAATCTGAAGAGGGAGAGCTAAAGCACTTCTCTAATTGCTAGAGTTTTCCTCTCCTTATCTACTGCTCTTCAGGACAAAACCTAACTTGCTTTCATTTTTCCTTCTTTCACACTAGCTGTTTTCATCTGCCATGAGATTTTCTAACACCACATTTACTTGTGAAAAAAGCTTAACCAAACCTGAATTTAATTGTTGTACCATTTGAGTCCAGTAAAAAGCAGCTTACTCAAAAATACTTGCTGAAATAGTGATTTAACTTCTATTACACTTTCTTTAAAACAAACAGTAAAGTGACCCTCTCTCAACAGGAATATTAACTTGACAAAGTTTCCACAAGAATAACATCCAGAAATAAATGATCACAAATAGATAACTCAATCCCATAAACCTCCATATAAACTACACATTAGATATGCTTTAAGACTTCTGGAACACTTAGGTCTAGATCCTGGCTGAATTTCAAAGGCTGCAATTATAACGGAGGAAAACCCCAATCAAATGTGCAACTACTATGACACGTGGTATATACCAAATTATATTCACTAAGAATCAGAACACAGACTCCTAAGCCACTTAACTAACTCTTTTTCCTTAAAGTCTGCTGCTGACTTTTGCAAGTGACACAAAGAGCAAGGACATAAAAGCCAAGTTGTATCAGGTGAATTTTATATCAGTGTTTTCTTCCACTAAACTGTTGTCAGTTCATTGAAATTGATCACCAATATGAATTATGTGGTTTTAAAAGTAAGATTTATTGCATTGTAATTTCAATGTTATATTCTTAAATACTAATAATCTAATCACATTTGAAGGCCATGTGCAACTCATGAATTAAGGCTGATTTAATATAAGAAAGAATTTAATGCTAAAAGACTACTGGATCTCCATCTTTACAGAAACAATAGAAAAACACAACCTGTCATGGACATACACTCTTAGTGAAAATTCAATAAGCAAAAACTAGTTTGGAGGCTCAGGGAAAGTGCAAGTTCTCCTAGAAGACATTTCTTCCAAGATTAGATGACACAAACAACTGAATTACTTCCTTTGGAGTCAGTCTGTACAAAAGGCTATTTTTAAATCTTTTCTACACAAAATGGTAAAATATTAACCGTTCTGATGGTACAAGACATTATCACTTAATTATCTTCCCTCAATCAGAAACTGGTTCCTGTGCAGACCAACCACTAGAGGGTACTGGTTCACAATTACCAAAGACACACGAAAGTAAGTACATTTTTTAACAGCTTTTTCTTATTTAATATTTATCTTTAAACCAGACCTGCATAGAGCACAGCCTCGATGCGGTCCTTGATGTGCTCGGTGTTGCTCTGTGATGCCAGCAGGTGGTGAGATGTTCCATTAGGAGATGGCACCACCAGAGGCCCCACCAGGAAGGCACCAGCACAGCCCAGGTAATTGAGCAGAGAGGCGATGGCTGTTGCTGTGGCACGTTCGTCTGGAGAAAACCACGTTGTGGAAAGAAATGGTGCCGCATTCATCACAGTTGGCCCCGCCAAGCCATTTAACAGCTGCCCT
>JAOXXN010000102.1:27755669-27769824 GCA_026770055.1 Myrmophylax atrothorax | reverse complement strand
CTTCTCCAGGCTAAACACCCCCAGCTCCCTCAGCCTCTCCCCACAGCACTTGTGCTCCAGTCCCTTCACCAGCCTTGCTGCTCTTCTCTGGACCCTCATTCCAACTATTTATACATTACAGTCTGTGATTCAGAAAGAGAACATGATGAACATGTCCCCGTGTTTCCCCAGCTCAGGCTGGTGTCCTGCAGCCCCCCCTGTTCCCCAGGTACTGCTACAGACCACTGCAAGCACCACCTTGCAGCTCACAGCATCACACACACGGCAGATGTTGTTTGGGTTTGGTTTGGTTTCCCCACTGCCTCCTAATGGAGCATTCATCTTAGGGGGAAATTCCAGTTGGATGTGCAGAATAGAAAAGTTTTCACCTTTCCCCTTTTTTTTTATGGAAGCTTGACCAGAGGAAAGGTGGACAGGTTCAGCCCTCCACCTGGCATGGCAGCAGTGCATTTCCCTCATGAAGCTCACACCCCCTACTCTTGGATGCATTAACATTGAGGGGTTTCCTTCCTTCAGTTGCAGATACTGAAATCAGTTCTCACAGAGTACAACAAGGCTCTAATTAGGAATGAGGGACATCAGCCTGCTGCATATTTTCAGTTTTTAAAGACCAGGCTGAAAGCATGAATGGTCCCTTCTGACACTGAACTGAGAGCATTTGCTTAACTACTCTCTTACTCTGATGAAAACATACCTAGCTAAGAGAAAATAAACATAAAATTCTGTCTTGATCCCCACACACCAGGATATTATAAGCTCACCAATGTCAACAGCTATTCCAACAATTCACTGTTGAATTGTGCTTTTCCTTCCAATTTAAAGCAAATTCAGTTTTCAAACAAATTATTGTTTTGCCTTTCTTGACAAAACAAAGCACAGTTCCTGCATGTTTCCTTCTACAAAACAAACCTACAAAAAAGAACTTTTACATTTGGGTTCAGTAAGCAAAGCACTGAGCTCCAAGTCTTCCACAATTTTTTTTCAGTCCAGGAATTGTTTTTATGTCTTGTCTAAATGCCCTCCTTAGTGCTCAAGCATCTTTTTAAAACCGGTTTCTTTGCTGGATACCAATTCTCCATTTCATACAATGGGTCTGTTCCTCTCCCTTCCTGACACATCCCTTTAGATTTAGCTATAATTAAACAAAAGCCTTAATTAAACAGCATCCTTTATCATGGAATCCTGAAATCTCTGCACAGAACTTCCCTGTTCATCACTGACTATCCTCCGGAAATCTTTGGTTTTTAAATGTAATTCTACCGAAATTATACTAAAAGCTGTGACATTTATTCTCCTAAGATCAGTTATCTCTGTCATGACTAAAAATAAAAACTTCCTAGCTTTCTACTAAACACAGTGAATAAAACTTCCATTGTGCCTGCTCTTTGCCAAATTGAATACCATCATTAAAGAGGATAAGCAGCAATCCTCTTTCAGAAGAGGCACCCTCGCATCAAGCAATACAATTCTCAAAACAAAAGAAGCTTTTCACTGATGTAAAAAGATTTCATAGCCAAGATGGGGTCCCAATCTTTCTGCTAACACATGGAACAAACTTGAAAAGTCAGTTTATTGGGCCTGCCTCGGAATCCACAAAGGCACACTTGACTGCAGAGGGGAATGAAGGTTTGGAAACTTAATGGAACATAAATACATTCTCAAAAATAACATCAACTACCCTCCAAAGCAAGAAAAACTGGGAATCAAATACAAGATTGCAGGCAGGGGAGAACTACCAGGTCATATATAGCTAATCCAAAATTACTCCTAGTTTGATGGCCAAGGTTTCATGGGGAGCTCTTTAGCACAACCTGGACCTCCCTTTATCTCTGGCTACGTGATGCTGATGCTCTGTTATTGAACCCTCTTATTAAGCTGTGCTTTTAAAGCAAACTGGAGCAAAGTGCTTCCATACATTTTCCTGGCTCTATGTGGCACTGCCAAGATAGTACCAAAATTTCACCTGGAAAGATTTAGGACTTGAGTACTTCTTGCTGATTGAAAACGAAGCAGACACAATTTAAACACTCTGCAAGACAGGTGACAGCACCCTTCTGGCATCAATAGGTAAGAACCAAGCTCTATCATACAGAACCTGTCTGAAATAAATCAGTTCCTGAGCTACATTTCAACCCCCAGTCTTGTCTAGGATATGAAAATGTCTACTCCTGTACAAATCCATAACACAGCCCATTTCCACCCTTCAGTGGAGACTGTAAGGGAAGGGCAGACTCCACTATACACTGTGCTCCCATTTGTAACATAAACAGCTGGTAGATTGACATGCCCAGATAAAACATGTACTAGAAACTTCTTGAAATGCAGATGTAAGAGGTAATGATCTTCAGAAGGGCAATTTCTCTTTATAATATCTTACAACTGTTGCAACAGAATCTGTCAGCAATAGCTGCCCAGTTAACACCCAGGTTATCAGGAGGACTTTGAAATTTCCATATAAATTAATTTGCAATGTTTAAATTCGAGGACACAAATTCTGTATGTCTAAACACAGGAAATTCAAGTAAAACAGCTCCTCTGGTTTGATACAGACTTTCTTATCAGGGTCAGAAATTCAACAGAGCCCATAACCCAGACATGAGGGAATCCACAGGGAATTCCCTGCTAGGAATGTCAGGAAGACAGAACAGTGCCAGGGACCAGATCTGACCCAAAGATAAAGCTATTTCTGCTGATAGCACTTGCTGGACAGACACAGCAGGCCTGTGTGCAGAACTTCAGTATGAGGGCAAACGCTCATCCCCAACTTTTCAGTGTAACTCTCAGGTGAAGAACTTACATTCCCTGCATGAAAGTCATCATGTGAGTCCCTGAAAGACAAGCATTCCCCCGAATTTTGAGGTTACTTAAGACTCTTGTAAAAAAATCACAATACAACTGAGAAACTCCAAGCACAAAATTTAGCCAGTCAAGTGTTTCAGGGAGGACACTCATCTTGAGGGAAGGGACTAAACACATGTAACCACCAAAGCAGATACAGTGGCTGATAGAACATAATTGTTAGAAGCAAAGCTAAATCTAACACAATTGAGAATTATTATGATAATCACACAAACACTCCACAAATCCTGAGCATATTCCTTTGTGTGCACCCTGACTGTAAGAAAACCAAGACACTTGAGCATTCATACTCTAATTGCACTTCTGGTTTGTATTGTAAATACCTGTTTTACAGTATTTTCCTTCTTTGCCCTCCCTCAACATTCATTAAAGCATATTAAAGTCCTTACTTTGCCATTTACTCTAAATATAAGAATTTGCACCTGTTATAAGGAGTAACAAGCAGTCACAACCATGTCAAGAGGCTGCAGGGTGCTTTCATCAATGAGGCCAAGCCAATGAGAACAGCAGACCTATCCAATTTTAACATTATCCCAGCACACTAGGCAAGCACATAATCCATCTCTAAAACTATGTCAAGGAAAGTATCTTTTAATTCTTCTGCTCTCTACTCCTCTACACTTAGTCATTACAAACTTAATGACCCAAGTTCTTCTATGGTGTCTCACACAGTTAGTGCCACTACCATGGATTTAACTGTGGTGGAGAGACTGCACCCGTAAGTACAAAGCAAATATTTCAGAGTTTGTACAGCAATTTAAAGGTCTGGCACTGTAAATAAAGTAGTCCTGTTTAAGAACTGCAGAAGCTTAATCTGAGCTTTTGGATGTATGAAAAGGTAGTTTACAAGTACTGAAGTTTCCTTCCATATGCCAGAGAAGGATTTTGAAGCATCCTAACAGTTTAACATCAACAATGGAAAAACAAGTGGCAAAAGATGTAGATTAAAAATCTGCATTGCAAGTTTATACAAGTGATGTAAATTCTATTTAGCAATCCAGAGACTGACATTTTGCCTGAACAGATAAACAAAGTGCTGAAATTGAATGGTATTTGCCTGAAGATCAAAATGATGATTTTACAATCAGTTTTAGACCTTTTATTAGAATATCTCCTATTCTTTAATACCATGTTCTTGACTTCAAAGGAGACCAATTATTTTAGCCAATTATTGTTATATTTTACTGCAGAAAGCATCCATTTTATCTGCAACCAATCCGAGTGCAATGAACCTTTCTTAATGCTCGCAGAGCATCTCAGAGAAGAGAGCATTGGCCTTGGGCAGTGGGGCCTGCATCTCTCAACATACTTGATGAAACTGGGCAGGCCGCTTCTCCTCTGCTTCACCTTTTTTCCTCCCTCTGCCTTGTTTATTCAGGCTATAAACCCATGGAAACAGGAGCCAGTCTGACCACCAGTAAGTCAAGAAATCAGGTTCCTTTCACTTGAGGTCAATGCAGTGCTTGGTTACAAGAAAAGAAGAGTTACCTGAGTGCCCACTAAATCTGTGAAATCAACAATCACTTTAAACAGTTGTTCTTTCCTCCCTCACCTCAAGTACCTGCTTTCCACTGCCAACTCCAGAATCCAATAAAACATGAAGATTCAGGTCAATCATTGAATTCATCTTTGCCATTTGATAAAATGAAACCTATATAATGGGGCATGTGTGTGTGGCCTCATCCGCTAGTGATAAACACAGAGAGATGTAGAGCAAGTGACAAACCCAGTCAATCCCACAGCTGGGGGCTACACCCCTCATGAACTGTGAAGCTGAAGTATGGGTGATTACTGACAAGTCAACAGAAGGTACAAGTCAAGAAGCTTCGCTCAAGCTCGTGCTGTTGCACTTGTGGATGAACAACAGCCCTTACAGCACTGAACAAGGGGAGCGAAGCTCTTTATTTCCTCTTCCCACTCCTTTCAAGGACTCCAATTGCACAGCAGGCTCAGTTACCACCCAGGTAACTACAGAGCCTTACCTGTGGTGACAGGGAGGAAAAACAATCTCTCTGGTACCCATCTAAGAGGGAAGATGTTCTGTCATTATTGTGGTGGTAACTTGCCCACAGCACCCAATGGTGCATGAAATTCTTAATTTGAAGAAATACAGAGGGCACTTTGATTCACCACGACAGAGTATCAGGAAGCAACTGTGCAGCAAGGATTGGCAGCTACACTAAATACTGCCCAGGACACTAAGTGCAAAGTTTCTCCTTTTTATTATCCCCGCTGCAAGGTGGAGAAAAAAGAGCTGTAAGAGCCTCATCAATGTAATATCCATGCAGGTCTTGTGACTTGTTGGAAAGGTCACTGGAGCCAGCTTTCAATTTTTCTCTGTGTGAACAGTTTCAATGTTACTTTAACATTAAAATCCATCAAGCACTATTTAAGGTACATAGTTCATCCTAAAAGAACCCCTTTGCAGCACTGTAATGGGTCCTAAACCCATTATATTTTTTAAGGTTCCTGGTCAATTCTTTAGGTTCAGGTGATTAATTAAAAATATAACAACTCCACTTTTCTCAAGTATTCAAAAGGAATGGCACTCATCAAAAATTACCAAATAAAACAGAGTTCCTAAACGCAGTTATACTTGGTGTCCTGTATTCCAGAAAAACACTGTCAGACTGTGCAAAAAGCAGAAGACCTCTCACTTTCAAAACACATCACTCCCTCTGGGGCTGAGTCATACAGACCTCCAGCTCAAAAAAACCAGGAAAAATCTAAAAATCCTCTCTTCTCAAAATCTGCATGAGAAAGCTGAATTTCCAGCTTTTGAGGAAGTTGGAAACCTGATCACAAGCTCCTGCAGCACAATTACAGCTACAGCATAGCTACAGAGTCACAATAGCACATGCCATGTGAGAAGCATTAAAAAAACAAAATTAGCCACAGGAAGTGATGGAATATCTCTGAATATCACCACTGAGAGAAAGGCAGGGCAAGTCACAACCTCCCTTGCCCTGAGATTATAACTAAAAAATTCTTAAAGAACAAATATTTGACAGTGCCAGACTACAGATTTTCACAACGGGGAAGAATATTGCAGGACCTGTGTTATGCATTTTCTATTTCTTCAGCTCTGAAAAGGCAGGCAAATACCCCTGTTTTACACAGCTCCTTTCCCACAAACAAGGCATTTCTTACCAGAACAAAAAATACACAGGTAGAAATTGGCAATGCAGAACATATCCAGACTTCATTAACAAGAAAATTTTCGCACTTGCTTCAGCTTTTTTTTTCACTCCTGAAACATAACATGAAATTAACTACTAAAAACAACATCGCTCAAAAATAATGAATAAAAACTGTTACCTTTCTGCAGTTTTGTAAGGCTGTTACTGAAATTCAGAAATCAGCAAAGCTGTGTTAGTTCATCATTACCAAGTGAAAATGATCTTTCTTTGTTCATACTTAGTTTCTTCTGATAGGAAAAATAAATATCACTAATTCTTTGAAGAAAGATTCAGTTTTTTCTAAAGGAAACAGACTCAGCTTTTGCAGCCCAACACCTGAACTACTCTTCCTTCTCTTTAATGGAATTCTAAACTAATAGCTGGGAATTATAAATACAGTATAAACATACAGCCAGCAAAACAAATTCAATACAACTTTCCTAAGTACTTTACTACTGTCATAATAAAAATCTACAAGAAAGCCTGAGGGACCTTGGTAACAGTGAAATTATTGTTGTAATTTATGTTATAGAAGCCAGTATCAACTACCTTTATGTAGCACAGCTGCCACACTGTTAAAAACTTCCAAAAAGAGACTGGCAAAATTTAAACAGTTTTAAAACGCAGCAAGGCAGAGGACAACGAAATGGTGTTTAGCATTTTCTGTCCCGTTCCACAAGGCTTTCCAGGAGAGAGACACCAGACAGAGGGGTCACATCCAGCCCAGCATCCCACGTGTGCCTCCATCACAAGGCCAGCCATCCGTCACCCCCAAACCCACACAAGGAAGGAAGGGCACCACCAGCCGCCTCCTCTGCGTCAGTAGCGCCTGCAGAGCCCCGCGGGAGCAGCGGCCACGGCCCAGGACACCACGGGAAGGGGAGCGTGAAGAAGGGCCAATTCGCCCTCTGGGCGACAAGAGACAGTGTCAGGCAGAGTTCAGAGGCTGGGCTGTGAAGAGGCAAAACACAGGGGCCTTGTTGGAGATACAGAAAGGCAAAAAGGTCAATTGTGTTCCAAGAGATTCCCTTGTCCCGGATTCAAAAGCGCCTCTCAAGGCAGTTCGCAAACACCACGCTGCTGACCTGCGGTGCTGTGCAGCACCTGCCACCCCACTGCTCGCTGCCGGCTATAAGTCACATTTCCTGCTGCTCTTGCTCGTTCAGTGTCCTTCCCTATGCCTCCTACTCAACTCGTTGCTCCACCTTTCCCATCTCCAGCACTCCCTGCCCTCTGGCTCCCAATCTTGCTTCTGCATCCCTGCCTCCCATGGTTCACCAACTACCTTTTCCCAATACTCTTCCCCTTCTGTGTCTCTCTCCATCTATCCAAGGGCTTTTCTCGCTCCTTTGGGCGCTGAGCTTCTGGCATCCAACCTCTCCTATTCTTCAACAACTAAGAGGAGTGGACAACTGATGGAAATGGGAGGGCAAGATGGGCATGCCACAACACAGGTGAGGCAGGAAGTAGAGAAGAGGAAAGAGTCAGATTAGAAAGAACTTGGGTCAAGAGAAGGTTGTGAGGGGTAGTAAAGATACATGAACATGCAACAGGGGAGGTATCAGCTCACAGCTGCACAAGTATTATACTCTCTGTAGTCAACTTCTAAAAGCTACTGTGGACAAAATACCTTCCTAGTTGGAGCTGTTCTCTGACCCAGTTCTGGGATGCTTAAGTGCTTTAACTCTGCTTGTGTTAGCAGCTGCAAAGAAAGGGATCTTATATTACACTGGGAAACGATTTCCCTATTCATCAATTTGTCAACATCAAGGTCTATCAAGTTACATACAGAATCACAGAATTGTGAGGGTTGGGAAGGACCTCTGGAAATCACCTTGCCCAACACCCCTGCCAAGGCTGGGTCACCTAGAGCAGGTTACACAGGAACATGTCCAGGTGGGTTTTGAATGTCTCCAGGGAGGAGACACAACTCCATGACCTGCCTGAGCAGCCTGTTCCAGTGCTCTGCCAACCACAATGTAAAGAAGGTCTGCCTCACGTTGAGGTGGAATGCCTTGTGTTTTAGTTTATGGCCACCACCCTCCACTCACTGTGCCTGAATGTGCAGTGCACCAGAGTTCATCCTCTAACAGGGCCATTACTATTCTCACATGAGCTACACAAATACATAAGGATTTTACTTCCCATCATGGAAAAGTTCTTTTAAATCCAGCATGCAGCTTCCTGATATGCTTCAGCATGTATTGTTTCAAACAGCTGTCCCAGCAGCACTGCAAAGATGTGAGCAAGAAGTACAAAGAGCATGGCAGTGTGTAAAGGGTGGCAGCAAGAGGACAATGTATGTGGGCACACAGTACAAAGCAGAGATGGGGAGTGATCCCACCCAACAGAAAGAACGAGCTCCAGAAGAGGACACCTGCCCACAGCCAGGACTGATGCTTCCAACTCAAATGGGCCCAGCAGAAGGTATGGGAAATGCTGCTAAGAACCAAGTGAGCATTGCTATGATGAATCATCGTGGCATGAAGTTAATACAACTCATCAGATCCTAATTAAACCACTCTAGGTTGCTAATCATTATGTATCTCAAGTGGTCTTTTGCAGCATGCCTGACTCCAGCAAGGGTGGGCCAGTCAATTCTCTAGTGAGTCCTCACTTCTGCAAGCACTTCCACAAATGCTGTGTGGACTTTCATGTAGCCACAGTACATAAAATTAAGCAAAAAAAGGCTATGTTTGGTTCCATGCACCTTCTTCTTTTCTTCTGATGGTAGAGAGTAGAGGTATGTCTATACAAACATGCACACCAGCAACTCATCAAAATAAGTTCTGTAAAATCAAGCTGATCAAATATCTGCTCCAGTGGGATTTGCCTATAATCAGCTTTCTAATTGCTTCTTTCATCTCTCCACATGAAAAGCAACACTTCATCTCATTTCTTCCAAGATTTGTTAGCTTAGAAAAATTAATCCCTTTCACGGGATTTGATAGGTGTGGATCACTATCACTTACAAGATAATGAAATAGGCATCATTCATAGCATGCAGTAGATGTTCCCAGGATGAGAGAAAACAGACTGGGGTAAAACAGGTATTTTCACTCAAACCTCTTTTGTATTTGGTTGAAGCGCATCAACCACTTGCATTTTCACCAAATACACACACCTTTCACTTCTTGTGACTCAAGGCATTCTCCCCCACCTCCTTTTTAAACTGAAACCCTAAGTTCACATTTAGCTTTTATTCAATACAAGACAGCCTTCTGCTGCTCTTGTTGGGAGTTAAGACCTCTGTCATTAATATAAATGCTAGTCAGGATCGAATCAGCTGTTTATGGTGAAATTACTCTCTGTAAACCGTGCCTCGCACTGCCCTTGCTCACTGGCTCCTTGCTATTCTACCCACATTTTCATATCTGTAAGTTTTCCCATGGGCATTTCTTCCTGTCAGGCTGTACTAACCTCCCAAACCATAATGTCTGTATAAACTCTTTCTATTGTTGAAGTGTGCAAATCCTTTTGACTTGATGTCACCAGATCATATTAAAGTTTTACAGTCTTATGCTGAGTCTTACTCCAGATATTTTTAGATGATAGTCATGGTTGAACTTGACACATGAATTATCAAACTGGTCATTTTGAAATATTGGGCAAACACCTTACAGGCATGCATCAGAGATAAGAAAAGTCTATTTCTGAGATCATAACAAACAGGAGCTGAAAATGTTTTTCTCTGCCAGAGGTGAAAATTCTCAGACTTCAGAGGTTCACAAGTCACCTATCTTGTCCTTCCTCTGTTAAGCAAAACCCCACATGCGTATGGTCACTTGTGACATGGCAAAACTATGAATATTTCTATCAAAACCTCTGTATTTTCTTGTGAGTGCTACCATGTACTTCACATTGTCCATCTATTTCACAAGTAGAACCCTGCAGCAATTTTTCTAAGTTATTAGTAATATGCTCCAATTTATATTTACTACTACATTGTCCAAAAGCCTAAATGACAGAGAAGGGCCCTGAAGTGCCAAGCACGCTGGAAACACTTCAGAAAATCTTGCCCATCTCTTGGATTCACCTGGCCATTGCTGCTTTCACTGACTTCTGGAATATCCACCTGCTTCCCCTTTGTAGTCACCTCCACATTGCCCAAAATAAACCCAAAGACATTTCACAAACACTTCCCGCATTATAATTTAGAAGGAGAATAAGTTCACTTGGAGTCACCTCCCTTCTATCCCAGTAACCCTGGATGTGAGACAGAGGAATACAAAGGTCCCCTGAAAGTAAAATCAGTGTTTCCAAGCATGCAGCACCAAGTGACAACCTGGGAACTCCAAACATGAAAGCTGCCATGCAGAATTCTCTTTATCCATCATGTGTAGTTTATTTTATACAGAAAACAGCTTATTAAGACTTTTTATACTAGTAAGGTCCAATTTAGTACTTGTACACAATATTCATGACTATTTTGCCAGACTGCATTAAAGGATTTAACTTCAAAATTCCCAGGTGAAAGAGATAAGAATGATCAAATGTCTCAGAGAAGGAAACTGAGAAGCATAATTCAAGAGACAGCAAAGAAATCAAGAGTTTGATATTCAAGAAATTAGTAACTTCATACAAGTAAAGACTTTTATGGTTCCAACAGAGAGGCCAGTTTTGATTAAAAACCAGAATCTGATTATTTAAGTTTTCTCTCTACGTTGTAATGTACTCATTAGAATAGCAATGCTGTATAAGTTTAATTTCAGCAAAATAAGATTACCAAGATGGTCTATGCACCCCATGTAAGCATACATAATTTTATGAAAAAGGGCCCGAGAAATAGATCACATTTCACTTCCACAAGTAATATGTCTGATCTTCAAACTCAGTATAAAACTGTGTTCACTGTATTCCAAAATTAATGAAAAATATCACCATTCCATTCAATTTATTTAATGTAAATTATTGTAAAGTGTTTCATTCTTCATTGCCCCTTCTTGCTTATATGGGAACATAATGAAGACTGACACATACTGCTTTCTAGGTCTCACCTCGTAACCAGGAGCTTAATAAACCCCGCTCTGGGGAACCAGATGCAGGGAAGAATGTAAGCTGCTGATTCTGAGTCAGATATATAAACATAGGAACAGTTCTGTGTGCTTGTATTTACAGTTCTTAGGAAATGAAACACTTGAGGCACAAAACGTACATAAACACTCAAGCATCATGTGACGAATTGCAGCTAATTTTAATCATGTAAACAACAAGGGTCCATGCAAAGCACACTGAAGTAATTTCACATTTAATTTCAGGCTTATTGAATCCTAAAGGTAATTAGAATTTAAACAAGGACTCTCTAAACCTATTGCTAAAGAAAATGCACCAAACAAGACACGTGTAGCTCCACGGCACACTCCACCTTTTAACCTTTCTTCACTAAGAAATAACCAACCAAGACAACACCTGTAATTCTACATATGGGAAGGGGTTTTCAAACCCACCTAAAATGGCACATCCTCAAAACTGACACATGCAAACATAATTCCTGGGTTTCAACACGCACCCAATCCCAGCACAGGACTAAGAAACGTGACAGATGTCACTACTGTCCCTAATACAGCACCAAGCCAAGGAGACAAAACCCAAGAAATGCTCCTTTTAAGTGCAACTGTTAATGTGCCTATTCCTGAACGTTTAATCTTGCAATTTATAATGAGTTAAAAGGTTAAAAAAACCTCCAAAACCAAAAAGTGACCAAATCCTTACAAACAGCACTGAAATAGGAAGCAGGTGCACATATAATAGAAGTTTGGTATGGATACAGATTTACGTTTTGAACCATGTATTGCAATGAACAACTAAAACCCCAAAAGACAAATACTTCTGGACTTCTTGTGAAACATTGTAACGCAAAATCAGACTTAAGTGACAGCAGGAAGCTACTTATCAGTTAGATTTACCTCTGTCTGTGAAGCATAAGACTATCTAATAGCTAAATCTCCTCAGATTCTGACACGCCTCATCTACAATGTCACACTTCTGATACATGCCAGCTTTTACATGTTGACACTTCACAAATACATTTTTTCCTGACAGCTCCCTTACCAGCCAACACCAATGACAGATGATTGAAGCCAGAGAGTAAATGGTGTAGCTTCTCCATACTTATGGCCCAGAGAGTAAATCTGGTGTAACAACAAACAAGTGAAATACTGCCCTTGCAAAGTCTGATTCAACCAACTTTCCAGCTTCAAAGCAGCAGTCAAGCTCCTCCTGTGAAACACGTACTCCAAAGAGCAGGTAACTCCCCACAACATGCCTCCAGTGGAAGTGAGCCCCATAGGAAAGCTGGGCTCAGCAGCCTCCTCGTTGCTCCTGAGGAATCAAGTGTAGGACTCCACCATGACTTCCAAAGTGAACAGCACCACATGCTCTGTGGGAATCATCCAGACTCAGAAAACAGCATAAAACAAACATCAGAAAACAACTGGGACCCTCACAAAACCTGCTGCTGTACAAAGAATGTGGTCCAGAGCCTGTATGCACTCCTTACACACAGACAATGAGTTCTGATGCTCTGTCCAGGTTACCAATTGAAATTCTCTCAATAAGGAAAGCAACAAAGCAAGAGCAAAGGGGTATTTGTATCTGCATCTCCAATGAACATGGAGATTAAAAAAAACACCCAAGCAACCAGTTAAGAAAATTGAGAAATACACATATTCTCATTAAAAGAACCCATGTGTGAAACCAAGAAATGCAGCAACTGCATTACTAATCCCATTATAAAACAAGAAAACACTGAGGCTTCCTTTTCGATAAGTTACTTCAAAACTTTTCCAGTATTATTTTTCATTCCTCAGGACCAACTTCATAGTAAATGTAAAAATAAAATACAGAGTCAATTCTATAAGCACGGGTTCACATTTAGCTTTATTTCCTTCATACCATGAGTAGAGTCAGTCTTCACTGTACAAACCAAAATAATTTAATTGTAAGATAATTAACAACACTATTATACATCAGTCTAGATAGATATTGCCAACTTAAGTCTAAATTGCTTGAGAGAAGACTGACTGTACAGCCACTATGGACTCATTTGGAGAATGCATTTTCAGCCCAGTAAATTTTATTCCCACAATGCCTCTTCAGAATTAGGAAAAGCAATTCCAATTTTGAGACACAGTACTTCTCACACACAACTTCTCTCCCTGCCGTTCACTTTCCCCACTTCCTTTCCCTTCCCACAAATGAGCTATTAATTCCTAAATAAATGGAATAAGCACTTAACATCAGGAGCCACAAGGGTCTGTTGGCTCCTACCTCCTGTTTAAAGGTCTGTTTAAACAGAAATTAAAATAAATCGCTTCTGTGGATTTAGGCCCAAAAGCTCAAATCTGCAAACAGAGGTCCCTGGAGCAACCACAGCTGAACATGCAGGCCCTGGAGAAGTTCTCCAGAGACAAACACCATTTTCAGAAGTTTGCTACCGAGATGCAGTGGCCTGAACACAAATTAGGGAACTCTCCCATGCGCTCGTCTTCCGAAACCCCAAAGCACAACTTCTGTTTTGCATTCCCTGTCTCTGCATCTCCCTAGCACAGTGAAAAGCCAACCACAGACTTTGTATCTAGCCTGCTTTTAAAAATGAAGTACTTCTTTAAGATGCAATGGCCATCCTGCGCAGTGACATTACTTGACCCCAACATCAACGTGTGTTTGTTTCACAGCTGGGAACCAGAAATCACCAGAAGTACCTCCAGGTCAAGCAGCCGCAGGACAGTGCCAGGCTGGCACTCATCTCCAGACCCGCACCTCGGCTGAGACGTCAGCTGCCCTAATTCTGCTCAGCTTTAGGAACAGTTGAAGTATCTTCCTTGTGAATGGATTTGATGTGTTTTCGTTTGAACAGCGTGCTGAAAACAGCACTCATGACGCCTTTTGAGTATTAGTCATCCCTTTCTGAGGCCGAGGCCACTGTCCCCGAGTGTCCCCGAGTGCCCCCGGTGTGGCGGTGCCCCCGGCCCGGCCCGTAAACACCGCGCCGCTTCCGCCCGCCCGGGGCACCGGGAGCGCAGGACCGGCCGCAGGTAGGCTCCTTCCTTCCCATCCCACCCGGCTCCTTCCTTCCCATCCCACCCTGCGTCGGTCCTTACCAACCCACCCAGGTT
>JAOXXN010000102.1:27718002-27738893 GCA_026770055.1 Myrmophylax atrothorax | reverse complement strand
GCATCCGAGATGTGACGGGATGGGATGGCAGGGAGGCATTTACTGCCAGGGGACGGTCCCACTGAGACTCGAACTCAGGTCCCTGGGATTCAGAGTGCTCTCCTTTACACCACGGGACTGAGCTTTACCCTCTTACTATGCCTCTGCCAGCTCCTGGTGGCTGCACCAGCTCATGCCCTCGCGTCTGCAGATGGTCTTTCTTTCTTCTCTGGACTTGCTCCCTCAGGTGTACTAACCAATTCCTTGGAAAGCCCCAGAGCCTCCTGCCGGGGGTAGGGAGCACCATATGGTAAGACATACGGTCGCTGTGGGGCCTCCTTCTGTCCTGGTTGTGTGAGTTGCTGGAGCGCGAGACTGAAGGCCAAGTGTCAGAGACATCTCTGTGTCACAGCAACACCATCCTGTCAAGTGTTGCTCTGCGTACCAGAGGAGCTGTGGGAAGCAAACCAAAATCCAAACACCCTCCTGTCATCGCCCTTAAGAAAGAGAAACCATTTTAAAATTTTATGTTCCATGAAGATAAAGTGTCAAAGGTCTTTAGTTTTAAAGCTTCATGATGGAGCTTTCATGAGTGAAAAGAGAGGGATTCAGTTTCCTTGGAAGTCTGTGGGAGAAGAGACTCCTTGGCTGTAGGAAACCCCAGCCCTGATACCTCCCACTGAATTTGTGTGAAGATAGCAGCTTAATTTAGAAAACTAAAAAGCACATCTATGCAGGAGTATAAACCCTGTCGAAAGAAGTGGGACTCGCCAAATTTACCAGAGAGGTACAGCACGCAGCATGCGTGGGGCTCCTCTTATTCCTGCCTTCATTCCTACACTTCAGCATTCATAGATGTATTTTAAACTTATGTTTTATTTGATCCTGGAGAACCTTCCTCAGTGACCTCATTCTCAGTGGGTTGTCTCCTGTGTTTCCCCTGGCTGGCACGCCAGGGCTGCCCTGTGTGGGACTGGCTGGCTCTCCACTACCTACCCCACACATGGGGAGGAGTGACGGGCAAAATTAGCTCCCAGCACTAAAGGAAATTTTACTGTCCTGTACTTATTTAATTCATAGGCCATGCCAAACCTTAATTTGACAACTAAATAAAGTGATTGGATTGAATTGGTTGGTTTGTTTTAAATAAGCCACTATAAGTCATGAGGAGCCATATCTATCAATTTGATATGTTAAATCTTAGGCATTACAGAGATACAAATTCTGGATGAGTTAACTTCAATAGAGGTTAAAATAATGAATGAATTGTTTTATTATCTTAAGCTGTAGTCCACTTCTTCAGCTCTATGAAGCTTTTATGTTATTCCATTGAAAATAAACAGATTTTCCTTCTCAATATGTCCCTAAAGAAAAGTTGTTGTGGAAGTGCTGAGTTTATTCAAGGTTGCCAGCATTTCAGCTTGACAGTTTCAGTGGGGCATATAAATCTCTAAGTAGTAAAGGAGTAAATGGAAATCTTGTGTTAGTTTAGTTCTTGGTTTGGCACAATTTCCTTTTTCTAAGTTTCCCGTCAATGAAATTTTAAAACACTAAAAATACCTGCTAGTTGGGTTATGTTACTCCTTGGTTCAAATCAAATGCATAGGAAGCTGGGTTTGCTGTCTCTGAAAATGCACTACACTTTGGAAGGAATCCCATGCAGAAGGACTTACTCATAAAATTTATGTTCTCTAAACTCTGGATGTTATTTAGAAGTTTATTTTGTTGTTAGCTTATGTAGACCCCCCCTGCTACTGCCTAAATCTAAACACTTTGGCTACAGAGCTTTATTGCCTAAGGTACAAGTGAAAATTCTAAGCACGTTCTATTTTTCGTTTTACATTTTGTGTGCTAATACACCACTTTAAGCTTTAGTGTAAGAATGTTGTTTCCGTGTTTGCAGTACAAATTTGACTTTAAAAAATCTACCAGTGTAATAAAACAATCAATCATAAACAAAGGAGGTGTTAGTTCTTAATGTTTCCTACAGTGTGGGAGATGGCAGGTAACACTTCACGTATCATAAATCATATCTCTACAGCTGTTTTTTTTTCTTTACATAGGTGAAGATGTCAAACCATTTACTCCTGAGAAAGCCAAGGAAATTGTGATGTCTTTACAGCAACCTGCAGTCTTCTGTAACATGGCTGGGGACTGGCCAGCCCTGTGCTGGAATGTGAAATACCTTTCTGCTGTATTGGATGGAAAGACAATCCAGTTTAGGCTGGGTCTGAAGACAGTGGATTTAGGTGAGAATGAGGTAGACAGGCATTAATGTCACAACTCTCTTTTTTAGGTTCTGCAATTATTTGCCTTTCCATTACCACTGTTTGCTCTCAATATGTTGCTTTTCACTACAGGCTTTGTTTAGGACATGGGATTTGGCCAGCAGTGGGACTCTCCTTTCTCATGTGTTTATTCTTAGTAGGAGGTCTGGTGGGTAACATTAACATATAAGAATCAAGCATCTCAGTTTTCCTTCCCTGCTTTGTAGTGTTATTTCTGGTCCAGTCTTATACATGATTTGGTTTTTCACGTGAGCTGAGCTTTCATATCTGCAAACATGACTATATTAAAGGTTAGCCAAATAGCCAGTCTATCTTGGGGTTTTTATCTGTAACATAGTGATAATTTACACCTTCCTCCAGAGCTTTCTAAGACTGGTGATTTTCAGTACCTTAAGGTCCTGTGGTGAAGGTACTGTAAAGTATAAAGCATTAAGAAAATAATTTGACACCAGTATAATAATTTCACCACTAACCCACCAGATTCACTCAGACATCTAGGAACATGCCATGGGAGAAAGACAATTTCTGCACTTGATTTTGAATACTACAACTTTTTCTGTCTGTAGCCACAGAATAGTGTGTCATAATGTGTCCATGGACAGACAGAGTTTCATACCAGGGAGGGAAGATACTAGAAATGTGTTCCAAGGTGACAATTTGCTAGACACTTGTAAGGTTTTGCATTGCTTTATTTGTGCCCTGTACACCCTTTGCCCTCTCAGCCACGTGCCGAAATACATTTTGCCATGCACTTTCTCCCTTTTGCCTATAAAGTATCCTGACTCCCTTTATGATTTTTTTTTCTCCTTAGCCCAGAAAAATCCAGTTCTTAAAATATGTTCAATATAAGTCATAGTGGTTTAGACCCGACCTAGCTATTCTTTCTATAGTCTTCTAACCTTCTTCAGTTGAGTTACCTCTTTCTTGGAATATAGAGTCTGCACAGACTCCAGTTGAGGGTCTGCCAGTTCCAGCGAAAGTGATAGGATTACATCACATTATCTTACTTAACAACACTCTGTGAAATTTGCTTTCTTCACAGCACCATGACCATATTAGTTCATGTTCAATTTTTGCAAGAGAAGTGATGAAACAGAAGTGTTAGGGGGAAAATGCCTGGCATGTTAGGATTTCGGAGCATTTTACCGTCATGGATTGATGATTCCTATGCCATTCCTGGGAAAACAGATGTTGGTACACATCTTCACAGCAGTATCTCTGTAGTTCAATGAAGTACCAGCCAGTTCTTGTACTGCAAGTGAAAGGCATCCTATTGCCGCCAATAGGGAAAGTGTCACATATATATGTGTGTGTGTGTGTGTGTGTGTGTCTATATGTATATATGTATATGTACGTATATATATGTGTGTATATATATGTGTATATATATGTATATATATGACATTTTCTTTGTTTATATATGACATTTTCTTTGATACCTTGTCAATATATCTCAGTTGTAACATGCCAGGCCTACCAGGTAAAAGAATAGTTTTGGTCCTGCTCTCCATTAATTAGTAGGCACTTTCTGAGAGCCAAATAGGTATGCCAGCTGGGAAAGTGTCTGTTGGGATTGATGGAGTGTTATGTAGCTAAGTCATGGACTGATGCTACCAAGTAAGTAGATAAAAGTCATCCCTTAACAATAACTTCCAGTCGCTAGGGATATAGTGTGGATTTAAACTGGTATTTATATCTTGAAGCATCTATATGCATTTTGCTTTTTCCTAATCCCTCTGCAGCAATGAGTTTGTCTCCAGGAACCTCCATTACATGCTAATGTGAGCTAGAATTGTCTTCAAGGTGATGGGTACAGCCTTCAGGGGTTATATTGTAACAGAATGAGACCTGTGATGCTATAAAAAATTTGCATTGTAAGGATATATTAGTGAAGCCATTATCCAGGCCATCTTAAAGTCTGAAATAATGTAATACATTTCATGTGCCACTGTCGTTTGGAAGGTGGTTGATCTCACTCCTGAATGCTTAACACTATCTTTTAATGAGGGCCTCTCTTTCATATCTTTCTTCCTGCTAACTTTTCTAGATGAAACAGAAGCAGTCATGTGGTTAGGGAGAGCAACAGAAAAATACAAATAAAATTGTATTGCTCTCTCTCTGAATATTCCTTCCATGTTTACAATAGATTTATTGCCTTAAGACTAGATGGGACCACTCCTGCCACTGAGTTGGAAGCATCTGAAAAAACCCTCATTCTCCTGCATGTGGGTACATTTTGGTGTCACTCTGAAATGGCTCCTTCAGTTTCTGAGGTTATTTTAACCATGAGGTTCCTCCGGAAGACCCAAAATTACTTCACACCTCTTACTACAGCAACTTCTTATCTTTAATGCCACGTCTGCAGCCTGGATGGGATTCCCAAACTGAAGATTTCTTAACGTAAAAAAGTGAAAATTGGGGCAATTTGGTGGGAGTTGAGTGGATTTTGTATTTGCTTTTTTTGCTAGTTTTTAATTTCTTGAAGTGTGTGGATGTGAAAGACGCATTTGAAACATGGAAAATGTGGGAGCCAGCAGTATTATTTGTGTAAATTATTTGTACCTACCTAAGTTTGTGTGTTTGATACAATTCTGTCTGATTACACAAGTTAAAGAGTATGTGTCCATAAGAGGGGGAAAAAAAATACAGTCAGAGCATTAAGCATTGACAGAAATAAGATACCTCCAGAGAGAGTACCAGCATTCATTACAGGAACAATGAAGGCACTATTAATCAGGAAATCCCTACACATCTAGTTCCAGCCACACTAAAAGATTTATTTTTCTCATGTGGGATGAAGGGTGTGCAAAAGCTGCAGAGGTCTAGTTTCTTACAGAGAAAATGCAGCATTATAGCCCATCTCTCTGATGGCTTCCTGGAGCACACCAGCAAGTACAAAGTAAGGAGAAAGCTTACACAAAACTGATTTCTGTGTGCAGCCATTTCCTATTTTGAATAAAATGAATAAACAATGAGTTTACTGTGAAGAAACTGGAGAGAAGAAGTTGTCATGCTGATCAGTTTATGAGTCACAGGATCTCTGGAGGAAATTTCTCTTACTGATGCTGGATAGAGCTGATGCTGTCAGATACACAGCTGGATAGAAAAGGGCTGCGACTTGATCGTCTGACCAGGAGGTTTTACCACAAGGATGGCAGAAGAATTCAGGCCTATGCAACTTGATACAGGGAGGGACTGCAAAGGTGCCTACAGACTCAATAGCTGAATAGGAGGTTGAAAACACAGTACAAATAATGTACACTGATTAAATGTTGAATAAAGCTGAGATCTGAGGTGCTTATTGGAGTGGGATGTGGATGGCCTGTCCTTTTGTTTGTGAGTATGCCTATGCTTTGTTATAGTATGAAATGGCTATTTCTTCCTTAGATTATTTGTTTAAATAATTGTAGTTCCTCAGCAGCTGGTAATAGATGTTTGGTTTTCTTCAAAGAAATTAAGGAGATATTTCACTTGCATTCTTACTGGAGCTTTTGGTATTTTCTAAGGCTATTATGCCTTTTTTTTTCTACATTTCCCTTAGTACACATTGCAAACACTCTTTCTGAGAAGAACAGAAGCTGGTGCCTGTGAGGACCAGGGCTTAACTAAGGAGGAGAGCTGCTTCTCCAGAAATCACTTCTTCCGTCTCTCCCTCCCTCTGGTTTCAATCTGTGGCATTAGGTGGGAGAGGAGTACTGTTATGCCTTCAGATATCGTGTCATCAGACAGAACTGGCAGCCCACTGTACGCTTGCATGGCTTAATCTACAATTTGTCAATTACAGAACACCCTCACCTTTAAGTATTAGCAAACTGGTTAATAATATTCTTGCTTTTAGTTGCTCATTGCTAACATTTTCACCCTTGTCGTGGCCTACAAGCTCATCCAAGCAATCTGTTTAGATTGCTGAAATTGGGGTTTATTACTATTTGTTTTTCCATAAGCACCCACACCTTGATACTGAGCAACTTATAAATCAAAGCAAGAACCCTGCCCTGAGGAGATTGTATCCTATAAGATAGTCTTGCATTTCATAGTTGGATTTTTTTTAAATGAACCTCAGAGTGAAATACACTGTGAGGTAGAAAGAGTATTTCTTGCCTTTGAAACATCTGCTCCTGAGTTATGTTGCAAAATAGGCAGTGTCCTAAGTATTCTTTGTTCTCATGAAGGTAATACAGCTATAGAGCCACCTTTAGTAGTGCTTGTGTCTTTTATCTTATTTTTCCATCAGACCATCTTTTAGTAAAATGATGTGCCTTGCATTAATAACTGGGTATCAGGAGAGGGACTGCAACACAGACGTGGGATCAGATACAGAGAGTTTTGGTTATTGCAGGTGGTTTATATGTCTTGTATGCAGTCCTTAGTTAGGGAGTCCTTCTACTGCACAGACCAGCATTGCTGAATAGTGAGGCTTATCTGGCACTTTTAGTTATTGATTTGATAGTGTGGGGAAGGAAACTGCCGCCTGGGCTGCTGCAATGGAAAATAGCAAAATAATGGTGGTAAAGGTTTATAAAAGCTGTTTTCCTGCCCAAAGGGAATAAAAACAAATGTATGAGACTCTATGAGAATTGCTGCCGTAACAAAATGGAAGTGGTAAAGAACGAGAAGCTGCTGCCGCACAGTAGTGAAAGGATCCCATTTCTGTGCAGCTCTATGCATGTTCCACAAGGTTAAATTACAGCTCTGTCATTGTCATTCATGCAGGCTGCAGTAATTTTTCCCCAGTAGTAGTTATAGTAAAGTAATATTTTTTTTAACATTCGATAAGTCTCTGAAGCTGGCACGATTAGTGGCTGTGGGAAATGAAGATCTCTGATTAAGTGCAATTAAAGTATCCTGTGATGTGGGTTATCTTGTAGAACTTCCAAGTGACCTGACCTTGAGCTGAAAGGCTGTATCAGTCAGCCTGACCAAAGCCTGACAGGAGCCAAACATTGCTGGTAAATAAGTTTTGTGTCTGCCAAGAACACCGCAATATGCTTTTGTCAGTCCCAGATGAAAAATAAGGGCACACAGTGCTTTAGCTGGATCATTGGCAGCATGTGTGTGCTTCCGTAATTCGCCTTCTATGCATTACCATATTGGTTTGGTTGTTGCTTTAGGGAAAGGGGAAGATGAACATGTCCATCTGCATCACTCCATGGAGACAAAATAAAGAGTACACAAATCCTTGCATGCACATTTGCAGGTCACACTTAGGAAGGGAGGTGAAGCGAAGTTGTTAAGGGAACTTGGGCGTATTTTTGATTTACTGTGCTGAAGAACAACAGTAACTTGGTGTGCTTTTGTCTCACAGCAAGTTCAAGGTAACAGCCGTTCACTTAAACCTTAATGACAAAGCAATAGTCTCAGACTTTAATTATGAGTTAGGTGATGAGAACTATTTTACTGATCACAGTCAAACCACCTAGTCCCACTTCATCTCTTATGTTGCATTTAACCAGAACTGAGAGGGAAATTGTGTATTATTTTTACTGGTTCTGTGCTCAATGCTCATGTAATATTGGGCTTTTCTTTTGTTGCTCTAGTTCCCCAGTTTGAAACCAGGTGTAGCTACGTGGAGGCTACACTTGAAGAGTTTTTGGCTTGGAGTTGTGGGCAGCCTTCTTGTCTCTCTGGACCTTTCAGTTGTTATGATTACTCCAAATACTGGGCTTACGCTGACTACAAATACATTGCCAGGATATTTGAAGACAAGCCAGAAATTTTCCAGGTAAAATATTAATATTATCTCTTTCTATTTTTTTAACCATTGCAAATTATCTAGTGTAGCTTCTGAAACCTCTGCTACTATCCCCTGTCTGCTCCTTTGGCCATTTATTTTAAAGTTTTGAAATAAAGGCTTTTGGCTGTCAGGCTAATGGAGAACTATTACCAAGGGGCAGCAATCTGTAATTCTGGGTCTTCTTGTAAGTTTAAAAACAACACCCCAAGTGACAAAACCAGCTCCCAGGTTGGCAGCACTCTCCTTCCCATTTAGCCCAGCATCATTTTGTGAGTGAGCAGGCTTGGGGAGCACCCAGGCATGTGTGTGATGTCTGCACATGAACACCTTCTCTGCATATCTGCTGAAGGTATGAACATGAGGTGGGAATAGGGTGTGGAGGTAAAAGGCAGCTGGCAGGCCTGGCATATTGCAAACCTGAGACCCTCCTGCTGCCTCAGATCCACCTTGTACCTGAATGGTGCCCAAATTAGCAGCTCCACTCCGGAGAGAGGATTTGATGGCATGTATTTGTAGCAACAAGGCTGTAGCATGGTTTTGCTCCATGTTTTGCCTTGTGGCTCAGTTTCTCAAGTAGCCCAGTTCCTTTCCTTAACATATTTAGAGTAACTGTTTGTGAGGAGGAGAGAGTCTTGAGTCTGCAGCATTATTATACCTTAATTTTCAGTGGAGGCAGTAAAATACACAAAGTGACCTGTCCATGGAAGTACACCATCTGTGGTAATTACCAAATGCAGGTATTAAGACACCTGCCTGGGGTATTTGCTTTTATTTTCTCTGTGTCTATCTGATGTTTCAATGCATTGCTTCATCTACATTCCTGCTACTTCTCCTTGCAAATTGTAAGAGGGCAAAATTAAGGATAGCTATACAAAAGGTGTACTTTTTCAAAAGGTGTAAGGGAAGAATAGTAACTGAAGCCTTATTCATTTCTATACTTTGAAAGGTGAAAATGGAATCATAATGCCCTGCAAAAACTGTATTACTGGGATGACAGATAGTACGAACTGATAAGCCCTCTCAAATTATTTCCTCAGAAAGTATTTCCCATGCTCCTTATATGTATTTTGTTCTTTTATACCAGTAAAATTAATATTTATCAGTGACCAGTCTTTTTTCAGACTATCTCCTATTGTTCTGTGGGTCATAAGGTAAGTTTTGGACACAGAGATCATCTTACCTTTCTTCCCTTCCTAAGCACAGTGAAACACAATCAGGATCACATAACTTGGGCTGCATGACTCTGATACTGGTTCATGTTGTTTGAACTAAGTTGAGAGCTCCAGGGATGTTTCAGGCTTCCCCAGGTCTTTGCATGACTTCCTCTTTCTATGGTCCTGTCCTGGTCCTTTACTGCCTTGACAGACAGCATTTTCCTGTGTTTTAGGGCACAAGCCAATACCAGCTTATAAGACCTCAATAGCCTGCTCTTCATCCAGTCATTAAAAACACACTTGAAGAAAAGAATCATCTTCCTACCTCCTTCTTCCCCTTTCCCCCATTCAAAAGGTCAAAGTTGAGGCTCCAGAAATTGCATTTCTGTGCAGGTGTCATACCACAACCTAATCACCTGACCTAGAACAAGCAACAGACTGTACTGCAATTTTAGAATAGACACACGTAATAGTTATGCCATGGATTTTTTTTAAAAGCAGAATCTAGGAAGGAAAAAATCAGTGGTGTTATGCAAGCAAATATGGTGTGTGTCATCTGCCATTTTCACAGGCATGGGAGTGAAATGCATCCATCAGTTCCAGACTCATATGGCTTTTGAAACACTGCTACCCAATTTATACCAGCCAAAAGAGTTCTTTGTAGAAATTCTGTTCCATTCTTGTGTGAATTTGATAACCTCATTTTTTCTTTCTAGATTTTATTTAGATTTACGTAAGGTGATTTGAAGGGGAAAAGAAGGCCAACTGCACTGTTATTTATAGTGATTAATAGGGCCATTTAGAAGTTGTTTGAAATTTAGATTGCACTGTTTATCATTTACAGTTGTGTAGGCTAAGGTAATGATTCCATTATTCTAATCTATGAGCAATATCTAGGATCTTACATTTTTTGTTCAGTTGATATTTCATTACCGAATTTGAGATATAAATCAGAAGCAAGATACATGCATGAAGTTTAAATAGAAATGAGACCTTTTAAAGTGACATACGGGTACAGATTAACTTCATTATAAGCAGCAAATGAAATAAATATAATTCACAAGTAATGTGCCATCTGTTATGGTTGGAACACCTTTTAGTACATTTCTTCTTACTGTGGCTTTTTATTGTAGAAAAGGAACCCACTGTGACAAGATTGCACTAATACTACCAGTTCCTTTTTAGTTCATTGGTTAAAAACTATTTTACCCATAATTGCTTCAAGTATTTACTACAGCAGCATCATTTTCAAAAAGTTCTTTTAAATCTAATATTGATTATGTGTGCTTTCTTCCCACTTAAATTGTAACAAAATACAAAAACTATTTAGGTGTGAGATTAAAGTGTAGAGATGGTGTAACGCTTAACTTTTTCACTGAAACAGTTGTATTGGATTTTAAATTTTATGGCTACTGAAATCTATAGGAGCAACTTTTTCTCTTTGATCTTTTGCTGTCTTTGACAAATGTTTGTATTACACTTCTGCATTTTTTTCAAATGATATCTTTAAAATCAATAACTCTGAAATTCAAAATCTTTAGCAATGCCTAATTTTGGGGGAGGCTATTGCTCATTTTGAGGGTTTCCTGATACAGAGTCATGGTGAAGTCACCCTTACAATGTCTAGCTTTGGTTTTCCTCATCCATAGATCTTGAAAAAGGGTAGGCATCCACCTGTCTGCAAGCAGCTAGCTTACATACTTAAATTAGGAGGCCAGACTCCTATTTTCTCTTTATAGACAGCAAAAAGAGAGAGGCTTTTCCAAGGTGTGATTGAGAGTGCTTTGACTAGAGCAGGAGCCAAGCTTAAATTAGGTTCCTAAAGTTAGGTGATGGGAATGACCTCAAAGTGCTCTACTGAAACGGAACAAATACTGTTATCTTCCTTTTCAAGATGGGAAAAATAAAACTCAGAGATGAAGCGATTTGCCCGAGACCATCAGGAAGCCAGGAATTTAATCTCTGTTTCCTATGGCTCAGTCTGGGGCTCCAGCCAAAAGGCACCAATATCTCTGGCTGGTTTACTTCAAGTGCTTTCCAATAAACAAATAAATGATCAGGCCCTGCAGGTGGCAGGGTGAGCTGCAGAAACATGGGAAAGCTTTATCCAAGCTGTACAGAACCATTCTGCAAACCCCTTGGACTGTCTGAAAAATACCTCACTGTGCCTCGTCAATCCCAGGGGATTGGTTTTGGGAGGATCAACAGACTGGAAGGCTCCAGGACTGTGTTCATAACACATGCACACCTGTCCTGCCCTTTCTCACCATGTAATCAAGTTGTTTTAAATTCACTGCCTCTGCAGGTGCAAATGTGTCCATTAAATAATAAGAAACTTAAAAAACCCAGCATAACACTGGGTCAGAGATGGGATAAAGTCTGTGTTTCCAGACTACATGGAGAAAGCTGAGATAGCAGCAAAGAGAGAGCAAATATGCCACACACATTATCAAATATGGTTTGAAAAGGGAATAGGGATTTTTCTTTACTTTCTTCCTCTCATTCTTCTTTTAAATGCCGTGTATCAGAATTTTTCTAAAAGAAATACTGTGGTTTGGTGGATGGTGAAGAGTGGAGAAAGGAAAAAAGGAGTGTTTGAAAAGTTAGAAAAGCCACATATGGCCATGAGCATTTGAGCAGCCCTTGTGTAGAGGAAAGGGGTAACTTGAGTGATATGAAAGGCAGGGATAAGAACTGCAGGCAGAGATCTGGTAGGCTGTGTAGTCAGACATGGATTGGCCATACACACTCCAGATCTCCACCAAAGGAGCAACAGCTGCAGTGGATAAAAAGTGACTGAGCAGTGGAAGGAGAAGACGGGGGACTCTGGACACTGAGGGCAGGACAGGAATCAGTTTGACAGCTTACATAAATAACCTTTTTATTTTTGTAGGATATAAGGTGGTCTGACTTTGGTTTTTTTGGAAGAAGTGGGAAAGAGAGCACGCTGTGGATTGGTTCTGAAGGAGCAAACACCCCCTGCCATTTGGACTCCTACGGCTGCAACTTAGTGTTGCAAGTAGAAGGAAGGTAACAAGTGCATATACATACAGCAATATAGGGGAGTATTACACTGTGCTTAAAGCTAGTTTAGGACTCTCTGAACATTAATTCTAGGTACTGATTATTTTAGTTTTCTGAGCTCTCAATGATTGAAGAGCATCATAACTGTTCTACAGGAAATGGCCGAACTTCAGGGCGTTGGAGTTTGCATTGTGGAGCCAACACAATTTTATTTTCTGATCTGTGTCAGTAATAAACATTTGATTTTTCCTAGTAGTTACAAATTCAGGAATTTGGAATTAGGAGATAAAGAGTTAAAACAAAAAGCCCCAAAACAAAACAGAAATAAACTACTTTAGACTTTTACAATATTCTCTGTGCAAGAACCTCTAATAGCCTGCTAGAATGAATTTAAAAGGGGAACATCAGGATGGGAGCAGCCAGCTGAGAACTAAGTTGAAAGGGACATTTGAGGCTCCAAACTCATATGGGAGCATGTGACTTCATTGCTGTATCTTTCTGCCTATTTGTTTGCTGTTTTTTATTTTTTTCCTTTCCTTGGCCTCAGGTTTTGGGGTTTTTTTTGTGTTATCTTTTATTGCTAGAGCAGTGCTAGAGTAACAAAACAAGTTGCACACATGTTTTAGGTTTGATAGTACAGAGTGGAAGGAGTAATTTGCTAGTGGGATTTCAATGAAATTAATTACTCTGACATTTTGTAAAATAGTAACATCACGATGGTGGTGGTGTGATTAAGGTGCAGTATTGGAAGTCAGATGTGCAGCCTTCTGGCTGGGCAGTGCCACTGGCTGACTGGCTTTAAGGCTTGAGGGAAATGGACTTGTCATCATCTCTAAGAAGGGTGTCTCTGTTCAGCTCCCAGGCAGGTTTTCATTGACATTTCTAAAAAGCCCTGAGATGCTTGGGTGGATGTGCAGCAGGGACACTCCAGAAGCCTCTCTCAGCCCTGCACTCTGCTGCAGCCCGTCCTGTAGACTTCAGATCACATCAGTAAGCATTGTGCATTGAAGTCCAGACACTTAAGTGTATTCAGGAGCCAGAAGTCTCGTTGAAAAGCATGAGACTTAAATGCCTAAGTATCTTCTAAGGATCCACCTCAATATTGGGTGTACTGAGTAAGTACAGTGACCCAGCAGATGTGATACCTGCCAAGACTCTTTGATCTCTACCTTCAGGTGTTGAACTCGAGCCAGAGTTCTAGCATCACTTAGCAGTTTTGTCTGCCTTCCCAAGACACTTCTTCCCCCTCTAGTAGAACAAAATCCTTGTTCCTCTCAGGAAAAGAAGTCTAAAGCCTTTGCACAGCCTGAAAAGACAAAGTTGTTTTCTTCTTCAGAGCAAAGCCTTTAAATAGATTGCAAACTTCCACAAGCTTGTGAATCCTGTTCTCTCCTTCAGAGCAGAAAGATTCCCTTTTGAGACTCACAAACAAGACAGGCTTTGTAAAAGAATATAAGCTTATGCTAAACTTAAATAGATTTGCCTTTGCAGGAAAGCCAGGGACGACTCCTTAGCCCTTTATTGCTATCTTGAATTTCCTCCTTGCATCCCTCGGGCTTCTTAATTTTTTGCTTCATGATATTGCTTTGTCATGAGCCTGCAGGATTAACCCTGAGCTTCCTAACCTAGTCATTCTCTGCCCCTTCAGAGGATCTAACTTGGAGGGCAAAATAAAGTTGCAATAAGGCTTGAGTTTCAGAAGAACTGGTTTTGTGCTTGCACCCAGCAGTAGCTTTGGTAATTACCAAGAAATGTCAGCAGTCCATGGCTCTTCCATCTGTGCTGGTCTCTCCAGTTCTGGCTATCCTGCTATTCCTGTCTCTTCTGTTCCAGTTTCTTCTAGTTTTGTGCCATTTGGTTGCTTTTCTCCTATTTTCAGGTCTGTGACTTAGAACTCACAACCGGAAGCAGTAGACAAAAAGCAAGAAGTGAGTACCAAGGAAAGAGACGAAAAAGAAAAGCTCTTGCTAGAGTCCAAAACAAAGAGGAGAGCTGCACAAGTTGTCCAGCTGTGCTGTAAAGTGCCACCTTTACTTTTCCATTGTTTAGTGTATGGGTCATGTTGGTCTGGCACCTCATAAATTTAATACATTTTCTCTTTGTGTATTCCTTCTGGTTATTTCTATCACCTAAAGTACTGTCACATAAAACTTCTATTTCTAAATAACATATGTACCCATTAAGTTATTTGATTTATAATACCCATAAAACTGGCACCACTAGTTCTGGCATATTCTTTTTTTTCTCTTTGATCTGGTCTGTGTAAGTGAAATGGAGACATTAGCTCCTGAGGACAAGGTCTGTGCCTCAGCTCTGCTTGGCCCTGCACTGTGGTGCATTCATGTGCTTCTTTGGGCACAAAGAGAGCAACCTGGCACGTGAGTGCCCCCGTGAGCAGAACAACCCCGTCATGCTCCATCTGGGCATTCAGTCACACCAGTAAGTTCTTATACCCGTGGTCCGCACAAACCACATTTTTATTACGTGGTACTGATAACACAAAAAATAAGATGTTTCAGGATGCTTATGTCTATGGATTTTTATTTATGCCATCTTTGGCATAGGAGCAGCAAGGTGATCTTTACTGAGAATGAGGAGTTTGTGACTAACAGCCTCGTAAGTACTGCAGGAGATGATAGGAAACAGAAGATCATGTCCATACCCTTTTACTGTTGCCATCCTAAACACACCATGTCCTCCTTTCAAAACAAACATGGGGTTTGAAAACTATTCATTCAGTGAATGAAAATACATGGTCTCTAACAAAAGCATTTCCTCTGGTTTGTAGAGCAATTTTTAATTCTCCGAGTATCTGCAAATGCTGCACGTAAAAGGGAGGAAGGAGAAACCAGATGGGAGAGCTTTTTTCAAAAATTTTATTTTATCTGTCTTTTAGAAATAATTGGTGAGAAGCTGTAAATCTTTTCAGTTAAAAAATTAACAAGTGGAATATTTTAAAAACACTTTCAGGAGACAGCCTGTAAGCACTGCCTGTGTTCTCACTGCGTAGGAGATTCACACAGCGAGGCAGATTTATGTTTTATTGAAAACCTTGCTACTGCCTTTAGTTCTTTGCTGTAAGTGACATGCACTGAATACATTTTTATCTTCTCTCTATTTTCAGGAAAAGATGGCACCTCTTCCCACCTGGTGACACCAGTTTCCTTTATCCTACCAGGATCCCTTACGAGGAATCCAGCATATTCAGCAAAGTCAATGTTGCCAACCCTGATCTGAAACGCTTTCCCAAGTTTAGGAACTCAACAGCCCATGTCATTACGCTCAGTCCAGGACAGGTAGCATTTACATACAAGCTTTACATTACTTTATATTCTAGTAAATCATTTAACTGGCCAACTAAGGGCTACAAAATATTAATGATTTGACTGTGGAACTTGCCTCTTCCTTCATTCTGCACTCGGACTTGACACATTTCTCTCAGCACAGGAATTTTCTATACTGACAGTTATTTTACTAGACTTTTTTGTACAAAAACTGCAAACATTTGGAGAGGTAGTTCCAAACTCCATCACAGTTCTTGCAGCCACCTCCAATCTGTCTGCTTTAGAACTTTCTTGAACTTGGACCTGTCCACTCTGACACCAGGATTTTCCATAAAATGTATTTGATCAATGAGTATGTATAGCTAGCAAAGGAACTCAAATATTTTGGTAGTGAATAGCCTTTACACGTTCCTTTAATAAATACTTCAGTGATGGTACTTTCATTTAGAGCACACAGTATCCAGTGTTTTCATGGTGCTTTACTGGGGTGTGAGGATATTAATCCTGTTTTACTGAGAAAGTTCAGTTATACGTGCCTGGCTTGCAGTCACACGGGCAGGCAGCAGCAGTGTGAGAGCAGGGCTCAGGACTCGTAATTCCTAGTCTCCTGCCATAAATAGTGTCCTTCTTTATTTAATCAACGTGGTCTGTATTTGGAGTCTGAACTGCCCTTTTTCATTTGTTCAGCCATGCATGTCCTTGTAACGCACTGCTGCGCATCTCAAACTGCCAGCCCTTTCCAAAGGAATTTTGCAATGGTCGTTGCTCCAATCGCTTCACGCGGCGCTTCCAGAGCCCTCTCACCATTCTCCTACCTGAGGTTGTCACCTATTTTGACCTGCCAGCTCAGCAACTTGTGTGAGTGTTCCCCTGTCCCTGGCTGGCAAACCCAGCTGCCTCCAACAATTTAAAGAATGGATTTTTGCTAATCCAGCTAATTTTGAGGAGGCAGAGTTCGCAGTGCTCCTGTAAACTGGTGAGATGGCAGACTGAAGCAGGATAGTAGTTTCCAACAAGAGGATGATACCTGTCAACTGGGAATTGTATGCTCTGCATTTGGTACAGAGGCAAGTGAGGAATCTTTGATCAACCTTCATTGTTTGCACTACATTAACTCCTACTCATACTCCTAAAGCAAATTATATAGTTTTGCATTCAGCACATTGTAAGGTTGCATCATTCAATAATTTAAAGCAAAAAGAACAAATTTTTACTATTGATAAAAATGCCACAATCCATTCAGCAGTGCATTATCCCTGATCCCCAACACTATTTTTATTTATAATCTCCTTTGCAGTGAGCAAGTGTGGTAGTGAACCTTTAATATGATCTTAATTTTAATTAGGCTTAAAGCAATTACAAATTAATCTTGCTAGGAATAAAGTTCTTGAGCTAGCTCAGTAATACAATTTGTCTGCATTGCCATGAAGGGGATTCTGTTTGGATTTCTGGAGAGGGGGCAGGGGGGAAGTAATGTAGAAGCAATGATGGAGCAGTGAGGTATTACCTTCATCCAGCATCTCATCCAGAATCTTATGGGGCAGGTGGCTGGGGGCTGCTGCTATTTGATGGAGAGGAAAGGAATGACCTAGATGAACTGCTTTGTTAACAACAGAGAGGATCCCTAAAAAATAAGTCTTGATATGTGCTTAACAATGGCTTTCATGTACAATTAGTACAATTACTATGGAATTTTCAGGCTGCCTTATTTGTTACAATAGGTAGCATCTCCACCTGTTTCCAGAGGGTATGCAGAACATTTTGGATTATTGTAACAATAAAGGGTTGAAAAAGTAAAGACAAAGGTGTTCTTAGGTATTCAGGAGACAACTGCATGTAGAGTGAGTGCAGCTTTGAATATCAAAAACGTAATGTGTCTAATGCCACCTTCTGGTCGATGTTTGCTACAAGGCATTTTTCTACACCCATTCTGCCTAAAAGCAGAATTCCTAGATACAACACTGTACCAATGCACAATGCATACTTCAGTTGCATCCTTTGTGCTCTTCCACTGTATTGTTCAGAGGTAAACCTCTGTTATGAATTTTGGTAGTTGACTAAGACTTCAGGTTTTATAAGGTTTCATCCTGTACTTGACTAGTGTCTGTTGGCTGCATCTGCACAGAGGTCTTATCCCAATTAAGACTAATGTATCCCAGATACATTACTGATCTGCTGTCAAACAAATTATGCAAACATTTAGATATTAAGCTTGCTCAAACAGGCAACTGAGTAGTTGAAGGGGTTACAGCACTGCATGACTGTCCACAAAGTTACAAGCTCAAGTTGTGTCACGCAAATAGGGGGCTCCTTGTAAATATTTGGACGCAGTCACCTCTGTGGTGGTTGCAAGGCTCAGTGCTAAGTACGGAGCAGGAAGCTGACTGCATTCTGCAACACTGCTAGTGACACCTTGGTTCTTTTCACAAATACACAAATGCTGCTTAAAAGACCACAAATAGGGCAGAACATCTGTTCTAGAACCTTCCACCCCATGCTCTGTGACAAGTGTTAAGAAAGTTAGAGTAGTATCTGCCACCCTCAGCTTACGCCTCATTCAGGACAAGTGCTCTTCCTACCATCAGTGGGAAGAACCTGACACCTCTACAAGGCAATTCATCCTCCCTGTCTTATACAATTACAGTCCTGCAGGAACATTCATCCCATCTTGTCCTTCAACACAGGCTCTAAAAGGATCCTATGCACATAGATGCTTAACTTTTTTGATGGTTAAAAATAGGGGAGTTGAATACCACCTGAAAAGGCTGCAAAAACCTGAGGTGCTATACAAGTATAAAATCACTGATCATTTCTCCCTCTGCCCCACTTCTCACTAGCTTCTTGCTTCCTTCCTGCTTGCTAATGCAATTGCTTTTAATCCATCTCCTGTTAGCCCATATCCACATAACTAGACAATGGTAGAATGTGTATTTGAACTTACCTAAAGGTAGACACATAAGGCTCCATATACCTGTCCTCCTAGTGGAGAGCAAGCACGTTGGATGCTCAGCCCCCACGAGCAGTTCCATTCCCTCTCACTGTGCCCCAGACAGGAGCCTCTAAGCTGTGTGCTGTTTAGGGGCAGTGCTCAGCTCTCCTGTATCCCAGCCCTGTGCTCGAGGTGCAGCCTGGAGCCAGAGGAGCTGCAGTGCAGAAGTGCAAGGAAAGGCCCAACCGAGCTAGTCTTAGAGGCACATGGAGTCTGAGAAGGATGCTCCGTTCCAGCCTTGAAAAATATTGTCACAGTATGGGAAATAGTGATTTTAGAAAAAGATCAACATTACTGCTTGCTGTCTCTCACTGTGGTCTGCTGCTCAGAAGCTCTCCTCCGCTGTTTTTGCTTATCTGCTTTCTTGAAAGTCTAAAGAAACTCCTCCTTAGTGTTTGTCCACAAATACAGTTGCCATCAGTTCCTGTGTGTAGCTGCAACGCGCTCGCTCTCTGTGCTCCTGCTGCAGAATCTAACACACCATGGGATCCTGCTCAGCAACCAGAGCTCCAAACAGCACAAATAAACCTCTGACTTCTAACCCAACTCTGAGCAAGTAGAAATCTTCATGAAGTCAGGGAAGGATTTCCCTGTGTGCCACCTTTAGAGAAAAGGGTTGAGAACTTCACATTGGGCTTAAAGTGGGGAATAGCAGAACAGACAGTCTGGATAGCCAAGAAATATATAATTCATACCAAAGAAAAGTGTTGTATTAAGTCAAGAAATGCAGTAACTCAACCTTTTTGAAAGGCAGTGAAACGTTCCATCTCGAAGTATACAAAGTACTTTTACAAGGTGATTTTAGTGAAGGAGAACTCAGAGTTGTCCACAGCACTATGCATAGTAGATGGTTGATAATTCCATTTTGGGAAGGAATAAAGAATTTCCATTTGGGAGACTCCAAATGAAACTCTCCCAAAACTTCCATTTGGTGTCAAGTCACTCCACAGAGAAGTCAGACAGCCCAACTCGACCCTGAGACACCAGAACTATCATCTCCATCACAGAAGAAGCAGAAGAGTCCAGGAGCTCAATTTATACTAGAATTGGTGATAAAAACACCACTCAGCCTGTAACATATATGGAGAACCCCTTGAGTGCCCCAAAAAGCCAGGCAATCCAAAGGTGAAAGCAGCAAGCTCCTAACTCTGCTTCTCCCCCTCTTTGCTGAGCTTGCCTCAGTCTCTTGCCAGGGTTGACAGGGACAAGGAGTGTAACAGTCCCATCCCCTCCCTCTTCACTGTGCTTTTCCCAAGGGCTATCGGTGTGTTTCTGATACCAGGGGCCCTTGGAGCTCAGTTTCAGTGGGTGGGAAGATACCAGCTTAGGAGGGAGCAGGGTAAGAAGCCCCTTCCTAGCACCAGGACAGCCAGGCACCAGCTGGGACAGGGCACAGGCTGGGATAGCAGCACTCCCACAGAGGCCCCAGGTGGTGCTCCCACAGAATTGGCTCTGCCTGTATCTATTTCATTTTATTTGTCATAGCTGTGGTTGCAGGCAGCTCTGGGATTTCCTTGGGGTCCCCCTACGGCCTCACATCTTTATCTTCCCATCACACTGGCTTCCTTTCTGTGTGCATTTACCTAAATATCTTTTTCTAATGAGCAGAAATGTCTTGGTATAATATTTCACTTCAGGCTATGCTCTCTTTTTGAAGCAATTCCACCTTTGCCCTACCTTTGCACTGTATTGAGTTAATCATGTCCACTGAGAATTCAAACCTGGTCTGTTCTCTGTGCTGTACAAGTCTTCAGCATTGCTCCACTTGCTCTCCCAAGTGTTCCCTTGGTTTCTTTCCTCCCATTACAGAATTTCATTTTATCTTTTCTGGGATTTCTGTCCTAGTTTGACTTCATTTGCTATATTTGCCTATCACTAGCCTAAATATTAAAATTATCTGATTGGTTGCTGCTTAGATCAGTATCTTCCCATCCCGCAAAGCTGGATATGTTCTGTAGAAAGCAGGCTAGCACGAGATTATCTCTGAGCTTGGAATAGTTCTGTCTTGCTATTGCACTTCACATTTTCCCTCTAAAATGTGTGCATGTTATTTCACTGTGGCTTACCTTCACATTTCCTATTGGAATGTAGCTGAATCTGTGTCCCATATTCGTAAACATATGGAAGTCTGCTTTATTTTATTGTGGAATTGATAGAGGCAGTGGTGGTGGGGTTTTGTTTTCATTTTGTTGTGGGGTTTTTTTGCTTCTGATTTGCAAACATAGAATGTTAGTTTGTAAGAGTAAAAGAATCCTACTGTACTTCCCTCTTTGCTGTTTTTTTGGTGTTTTGTTTGTTTGGGTTCTTTTGGGGGTTTCGTTTGGTTGGTTGGGTTTTTTTAGTTCTGTTCACTTGTTAGCTGTAATTTTTGGTTTTAATGACTTTTTCCATTTCTTCAGCTTCCTTAAAGTTTTAGTCTTTTCGCTTTTTGATATTTTT
>JAOXXN010000102.1:27705919-27717902 GCA_026770055.1 Myrmophylax atrothorax | reverse complement strand
TTTTCGCTTTTTGATATTTTTAATTTTCTTGCTGCTATAATCCTTTTTTTTTAACAAGCATAAGCTTGCCCAAAGATAAGAGGGAGAGCAAGTGTCTTTATGGAACTTCTTTTGCCTATTTGAGTCACACTCTGCAACTCTTCCATAAATGGCATCAGCAAACAGTGCCAGCTGCAGAAAGACACAACTTTGCAGTTATTACCCTTAACCTGTTGGCAAGTAAAATTTGATTAGTCTCTAAAAGACCAAGTTCCTCCTCTTTGGTTTGAAAACACAGGACAAGTTGCAGAGCTTTTATTTTTCTACCGCCTGTACCTTCTCTTTCCAAAGCAATTCTGTATCAATTTTGTATGTCAGTCATTGAGCCAAAATGTTCCATACCTAATTTCCATCTCGTTTTTCTTACTGAAACATTTATACAGTTCCCTTAATTTGTCTCTTGCTTGTGTTCCCTTGCTACATGGTCCCTCAGTGCCTTACCACAGTTCCCTGTTGTCCTCATCCACTTCTCCAGCATGTTGCAAAGCTCACTCTTCCTACACAGCTCTCACAGGACAGATCCCACTGTTGCAAACAGCCACTTGCAGGAGCTGTGCCTTCTTTGCTGTAAAACCAAAGTTTTCTCAGCTCCATCATTACAGCTGGTCATTTGGAGGGCACCCAGATTCTTTAGCAGAGTTCAGTGCAAGATCCCTTAGAGAGCAGATGAGCTTTTGGGGTTTTTCTTGTAGTATTTTGCAGGCAGTGAAACATAGGCCAACACTTCCTAACAGATAAACTCATTGCAGCTAATGCAACTACACTTTTAATTTAGAGTGGATGTTTCTGTGATAAAAGCACAACTCTGAAACTTGTTCAGTGTAGAATACATTTTTTGGCCGCAGTCTGTGTAGGGTTTCATACAGATGTCAAGAATAACTAACATGTTTTTAAAATAATGCCCCTCCACTGACCGACATCCTTCTCTGTTTTGTATGCTGTACTGGATTAAAGCACAATTTTCAAATGTTTTTGACCTTTAGAGAGGCAGTGCCTTTTTGTTTGACCGAAATTGAAGCCTGGGGAGAGCATTTTGTCATCTGGCCCAAAAATGACTCTATTTTGAGTGTCCTGTAAGTAAGTGCAGGACTAGGGCCACAGTCATTGTTTCCTACACAGACATTTTCTCATTAGCCATGTTTTGATATAATGAAGCACATTATATCAGTGTCTGTCTGGGTGGCAGAACATTCTTCTAAGTAATTTGTGTCTACCAAGAAAAAGAATTGTCTGCAATTCAGATACAGATCACTGCTTCACTTTCCCCATTCTGAAGTGTATATTTTTATCCATCTCTGACCATTTTTATTCCTTGTCAAAAAATATCTTTTATGCTTTTCTTGATAGTGCCATGTTAATCTCATGTTCAGTAATCTGTAAAGCTTGTCCTCTATCATCAAAACAACATCAATGTCTCATACCATAGAAACCACGGGTTAGAATCAATTTTATGTCACAGCTATCATCCTGAAGCAGTTATAAAGCTCTGATCTAAACTAGATTGTCCCAGAAAGCATGGCACTTTCTTTTAAAAGCCTGTCTACTAAAAGTGACAAATTTAATAGTGGGGAGTATTTACCAGAATTAAAGCTACATATTGTTAGTCACCTAAATGAGCATTAGGATACCTGCTTTTTGGGGAAACCAGCTGGCAGTCCTTCTAAAGGAACTGGGAAGTCTGTTCAGTTGGAGAGTCTACAAAAGAATTCCTGCTTGGCTGAGACTTTCTCTAAAGGCCTGATCTGCTGCTGCTCCAGCTGCAGCCCTTTATATGGCTGGACTTTGCTTACCTGCAGCAGTTACAAGGTTATAGTCCTGCTTCTCATGGGAAGGAGTTTGGATGAAAAGTGGCTCTGGATCCATTTATTACATGATAGTACAGAGAGAGTGGGAGGAGAGAGTGGGCATTTCAGTCTTGCAAAAAGGCTCTTTAGAAGA
The DNA here is from genome assembly GCA_026770055.1 of Myrmophylax atrothorax. Lineage (NCBI taxonomy): Eukaryota > Metazoa > Chordata > Aves > Passeriformes > Thamnophilidae > Myrmophylax > Myrmophylax atrothorax. Next base: position 27,715,925 of record JAOXXN010000102.1, on the reverse strand, counting down.
AATAAATATCACCTCCCATCCCTATTTCCTTGCCTCATTCTGTCTCTGCATCCCACATGGCCTAACGTAAAACACCTTCTCTTTCTTCAGTCTTACATTGGTTCCCTAATGTGATGTCTCCAATTCCAGGTCCTGCTCGTTCCAAGGCACTGGTGGCACTATGTGGAATCCATTGATCCTATCACTGTCAGCATAAACTCCTGGATTGAACTGGTATTTTCCTTTTTGTGTCATGGTGATGTAGCACTTCCACCTGCGCATGGACTTCTGTCCCGACTGCCAGGTTCAGCCCTTTTGGGTATGTTGTGTTCAGTCTGGAGAGGGAAGAGCCCACATGGATACATTTTTTCCTGAAGCACCTTTCAGGTTTCCAAATCTGAAGCCTCACTTCAGCAGAAATCATGTTTCAAATTTACCTCAATCAGGCAAACAATTAAACACAAGCTAAACTTGTCACATCTAGTTCCTTAAGGGCTAAGTAGCTTTTAGCTGAATAGGGGACACAAACCCAGCAACTTCACCTCAAGTCATGCTTACACACAAAGCTAATTTAGAATTTAAATCAGATTAATGTGATAGGAAGGGGGTGGAATAGGATTTTGTAATTCTCATTTCTCTGTGATAGTTTTGATTTGCCTGAAGTTGGATTTCCTCAAGTATTTAATTAGGTTTCCCTGGGCTTTGATTTTTCTTGCTCATGTTAAGCGATATGTATGTGATGGTTCCAGGGATATCACAGAATCGTAGAACAGTTTGGCTGGAAGGGACCTTTAAAGATCTAATCCAGACCCTGTGCAGTGAGCAGGGTCATCTTGCACTAGATCATCTCAACGCTCCGGAAGGTTTTATGATTCAAATTACTTTATTATTAATCCTAGCTTAATATTTTTAAAAAAGACCTTTTGAAATGGCCTGGGGAAGCTGCCTCACTAAAATATTTATTGCCTTTCCCCCCCCCTATTTTTAAAAACCATGTTAGACTGGAAATCTGCAGAGGAAAGAACACATGTGTCAGATGCTGTTCACAGACCACATGACACCAACATCAAACCAAGCATTTGCAGAGCAGAGGAATTCACTTGGGTGTTTCCCTCATGGAGAAATTTTCCAGATGAAACAAGGATGGCAGGCCCACAGCCCAAACTGAGGTCTTACATAGCCCTAAGCACATTCAGGCCTTGTCCAATGCCAGAGAAAGCACCAGCTATGTTGTAGAGCAGCCATTTAAGCCTGCCTTAAATTTGAGCAGCCCTTGAGATGATTCAGAGGAACTGGCTATATGCCCTGGGCTTGGAAAGACCCTGATGTCAACAAACATGCTTGTACCCTGAGCTGTGCCTCACAAGTTGACCCTGTCTGGAGGAGCAGGTTAGGATGGGATCAGTTGTGCCAGGCTGGCAGCTCCCAGGTGCTGGGGTGGTGCTTTAGCTACAGCATTTCTAGCTGTTCTTACATGTTGCAAGTTAAAAAATCAGTGGAGCTAAACTCTGTGGCTTTTCTGGTCATGAAGGTCTTGCAGAAGTCCCCAAGATCCTGTTTGATGACAGCAAGAGACAGTATTTTTGTGGGTGGCATCGTAAACAGAGGAGTGTTTGCTGGATCTTGATAATGAGCGACACACACCCTCCCCAAATACCAAAAGCTGCCATAAGCAAATGCAGTTATTGCAGCCCAGGTGAAAGTTCCTTACAGAAATTATCTCTACAGCTGATGATGTTTATTAGGTGTTGGGTAATATATAAAAATAAAGTCTGACATGGGTTCTAAAAGACAATACTGAGAACATTTCCATTACCAAACCAAGCAGTTCTTGCTCGCAGCTGTTACCAGCTGCTTTCATATTGACAGATGTGAATCATGCCAACAATTATAGTCCCAGTGAAACCATTAATTATATTGGCAAGAGTTTAGAGTAGAAATCTAATTTGTTTTCAGCTGGATGGGAGCTACTCAAAGTATTCCTTGCTTCCTAACATACTGTCATGCAATCAGTACAGCCTTATTCAGCCCGCCAGGAAGAATACCAAGAATGCAACACCTGAAAAAATTTCCACATGTAGATACCAAAGTCTGTGTTTTGGGGGCTTGTTATACGAGGTCATTAATAAGCCAAGCATCCAAAGCCACAGAATGCCAACAGCGCTTTCCCCTGCTTCTATCCCAAATTCTACTCAGGTCTCCAGGTTGAATTACTGCCCTCAGCACTCATACTAGCAAGATGCACGTGCTTCGTGTGTTCCCTGAAGCCACAGTTAGACTGATCAGAGCTATGGATTGACCAGGTTATGTCTTTCATCCACAGCTCATATGTCTAAGCATCTCAACTAAAGGAAATTTATGTATCCACTTCTAGGCACTTGTCATTGAAATAAGCAAACCACCCATCTTGTTTGGAGAGTCTACCATCTCCTTCCGCACACCCTTCCCTTCCATGTACAAGAAACTCAAATGGGAAAGAAAGCTAAAAAAGATGCTCTGAAGTTTTGTTCTGCTATCCTAATCTAACTAGTATACAGCTGCCCAAGGGGGGTGACAGAGGAAGTGAAGGCCTGATGCAAACAGCCTGTTATTAACTTAGGTTTTAGTTTTGCAGGAGTGCTTTCAGAGGAAACATGTTTTTCCTTTTGCTGATGTTCAAAAGTGCAAAAGTAAGTCAGCTGCTTTTACATGATAAAATATTTCCTAAATTTTCTTAAGACTCAACTTTTTGCCTCTGTAGCCCCTAGATAGCTGCTGTCTTGCTATAGCATCCTCTGTGGTTTAAGTATTTAAATTAGACATAATATGTAAATATAAAAAATGTGCTGTGCACTTCCATGGCCATTCTAGTCCTAAAGAGCTGTATAGACACATACATAAATTAAATGCTGACATTGCATTGTCATTTCAAACACCAGATTCAATTAACAGTACACTAATGAGGGAAAAGATTATATACACGTACTAGAACGTGTTTTTTGCAAATCATAATTCAGGTGAGCAGTCACACCAAAGCCTGTGCTGTCACCTTTGTCGGGGCTGCAAACAGGAGTAGAAGCGTCAGAAGTCTGAAGCCTTTCACTGACTTTGCACACTTGAGTATGGCTTTTAAACCAAGGCCATTCATGTTCTTCCCAAGATCTTTCAGCTTTCTGCAGAGACCCAAGAACTAATCTATCTCCTAAAACTTTCTGTTCTCTTGAGGCAGGATGCAGATCATGAAGCCCGTGTAGAGGAGGCAGTAACTCGAACGCTGGTATGTGCCATAAAATCAGCAGAAAATCCCAGTGATGGAGATCTCTGGCTAAATCCCACAGAGGTAAGCCCTCTATTGCTCCCATTATAGCAGCAATAACAAAGAATTACTGACATTTTGCTTAGCTCCTCTTGAGTCTTTCTGCTGCCTGAGAAAAAGAATTTTAAATTCCATCCCTTCATGTAGCAAAAGTAATTCTTGGAAGATAATCACACGGCGCTGAATTGAAACATGTCTCCTTTTAACTGAGTGTATCCTGGGTGTTTTCTCAGGTTGAGCCAACATCCCATGAAATCAATCTTCAGTACCTGAATAAAGCAGTATCTGCCTATTTCAAGTGTCAGAAGACACGTGTGTCAGAGCAGGCACATTCCAGCAGCGCTGGTGCAGAGCAAAGGGCAGGAGCCTCATGCAAGAGGAGGAAAAGGGAAGATGGTTGTGAACCAGAGGGCTGCAGATTACTAACCCATGAATTTGACTTTTCAACATCTGAAGCAGAAGAGCTGCAGAAAATACCTTTTGGCCCCCATCTTGTTCGAGTCTTGCCACAGTCTCAAGAGATGGGCTTGGTGGGTGCAGTGGCAGTTGGACGTGACGGTGGAGATCTCCGTGAAAATGAAGGAGAACATATTGGAAAATTACACCGCAAGAGGAAGCAGTTGGTAATGAGTAATGACTGTGAGACGCCTGCACATCAAATGGATTCAGACAGCAGTGCACACACCTCACAAACAGCCCTTTCTACCAATGATTTGCTGGACTGTTTGGTTAATCCACATGTCATCAGTTCAGTGGCTCGGCTGCTGTTGGAGAGAACAGGAGTTTAATGCTGGAGTGCTTTATCATTTCTGAAACAAAGAAGTCAAGCAGCAGACTTGTACTGGGTGTTTAAGCTCTGTAATAATTGAATGTTTCATTTCAAATGATTTTTAGGTACAGATAGATGCAATTAATGGTTAAGTGGCAGGTTGAATTTATGAGAAAGAGGAATAACTGGTTAGTGATGGCTGGTTAGTGATGGCTGGGAAGAGAAAGGTGTATTTAATCAAAGAGCTGCTCAGTGTTATGAGCAAAACAGAGTGTACACAGTTACACTCCCACCGTTCTGTGCCGATGGAATCTTCACTGTATTCTGCAGCTCTGAGCTGTGCAACATGTGTGGTTTGAAGATGAACAATAGGAGGAGGGAGTGCTAGGTCGTTGGTGCATAGCAGAGGGGAACCAAAGGTGGGAGCAGATTGACTGACTGACTGTAGACTGCAGTCCTTGACCACATTTAAAGTAAAATGGTCAGTAAGTGATCAGTTGATCACGTCAGAAATAATAAATTCAAATAAACCTCAGCCAAGAGGCAATGCACTCACTAATTCATCTGCTTCCTCCCTTCCACAAAATAACTTCAATTTGTCACAAAGCTCCAGATTGGAATGAGACAAAAACCCTTAACAAGAAAGTGGCCTTCAGCTAGTTCAGAAACTCTCGAGGCTGAGACACAAAAGGCCATTGAGAAGTTATGTTACTATTTGTTTAAAGCCAGATGTGCACATTGCACATCTCTAAGGAACAAAACAAAGCAGCTGTGACTTTCTACCTCTGTCCTACTCTTTACCATAACAATCAAAATGTAGTATTTTTTTTCTTTTGGTTGTAAGTAGTTGTTGTACAAGACTGTCCTTTCTTCAAAGTATAGTAGTCCTTGGATTTCTTTCTGAAGGCTGGGTCGTTCTTTGATTAAAAAGTTATGGAACTTGAAATAGAGGCAAGAAAGTCAGTTAACACTGAAGCAATGCGTGGAGGCTTGGAAAAAAACTGGGAAGAAAGCTGGTGATATCTTCTGGAATGCTCTCACCTCCTCTGGTTTCTGTTTGAGGTGGCAACAGAGGGTGGCATTTGCTGTAGCCTCAGCTTCAGAGGTGCTCTTCAGGGACAGCTCCTGTGAAACCTTTGCTTTCATGGCTTTTCTTTGCTTGTGTCTGCTAGCTCCTACAAACCAGTTTCTGTTATGAACCTGTTTCCACATTTATAACCCTGCACTGTCAGCCCTCAGGCTGGTATTTCCTTTGCCTGATGCCTGTTCCCTGCTAAATACATGAAGCGAGAGCGTTGTTTTCACAAAGATCAACTTCCAGCAATTTATAGTTGAAAAATCATGATGGCAGAGGTGCTTTCTCTCTGCTTTTATTCAGATTGCATGTTGGCAGGGCCCTGATGGATGATGGCAAGGGCTCTAGGTATTCACCAATAGATCAGAAGTTCAGGAAACCTTGCCATTTTAAAAATCTCCCCAAAAACCTAATACACTTGTAAGAGGATTAAGTTGAAAAGGCTCAGAGGTTCACATTTAACAGGCACAGAAACCTTCTCCTGATGGAAACAGAGTTGTACATGTAGTTTGCTGGAGACCTTGGCTTTGAAAAGTGGCTGTGTGTTAATAGTAGGGGCCACATCAGCTCCCTCTTTGACCCAGAAATGTGCAGTTTTCTTGCCCTGCTCTACCCTCATAATTGGGCTCAGGGTCTAACACCTGTGTATCACCCTCAAGAGCAACCTACTGGCAAGATAAAATTCTCAGTGACATTTGAGGAAATACACAGTTCCTGTTTCATGTTACTGCACTGAAGTGTTTCAATGGGGTTACACCACTGCCGCTGGAATAGAATTTAACAAACGGTCTTGATACAGTTCCTGTTTGTGTGTTGGCACTGCTGTGCCAACAAGATTAAAAAGTTAGGAAACATCTTAGCCACATCGGCTGCCTTTAACGATTCACCAGGCTCGTGGGGAGCAGATCTGTGGGGCAGGGCAGACTCGTTTCTCAGCAGAGCTGGGTTTAGCAGTAGTCCACTCATGTCCTCCTGCAGGGCTTGTCTTTCCTAGACTGACCAGAGCAGCTGGGACCAGCCAGAGAGCACTGCTGCAAGGAGCACTTGCACTGGGGAGGAGGAGTTCCACATGTTTCATTTTAATTCCCTGGGCAAAAACAGTCTTGCAGTAAAAAAGCTTTTATGTCTAGAACAGATAGAGGTGGGGGAGGAAAAGCACAGGAGTGAAGTGGAGGAGGTGGATGGCAGCACCATCTTCCAGTTCCCACTGTGTGAACTTAGCTTAAGCTTTCCTCCCAACACACAGATCATCTTAACATACCCCCATGATATCCATGCTGAACATTCCTCCCTTTGTATTCCAAATGACTGTCCTTGGAAAGGCTCAGTGAACATGTCAGAGCCCCATGGGCTTCAGTGCCTGTGCCAGAGGACCCATCTCAGGCTCAGTGTAGGAGCAGCTGTTCTCACGGGGCTGAGCACCCGTGCTCAGAGGCACATCCCTCACCACTAAACAAATCCTCTCTGTCTGGGAGAGTTGCAGTTTATGCCTGTCCAGGTGCAGCCTGTGATTTAGGGGCCAGGCTGTGTCCAGAAGCCATTAGCCAAGGGGACAGGGAGGAGAGCGAGCGAGCCTGTTTAGGATGCGAGGCAAAAGCACCAGAAGGACTTTGTGTCTCGGAGGTGCAATATAAAATCTCAGTCATACACTCGGCACACAGGGGGAGAGAAAGAAATGACCACAAATGCAGAAAGTCACGTATGGCAAATGGTTTGTGCACCAGTAACAGAAATTTATAGCTCTGACCCGATTCGCAGGATGCCGAATGCCACGATTCCTGATGCCGTTTCTAAATTCATGGCCACTGCGTGCAGAAGCTCAGACAAGTTTCTACATATTCATAGCGTTAAAAATAAATGATTTCTGAGCTCTCTGGTGACAGCCTGGCTCCACGAAGAGCAGGGACCCAACACTCTGCAACTATGAAGAGGAAACTTTCTTCCCCTAGAGCGAGCATTTCCCACTCACTGTCAGCAGTGAGCATGGCAACAGTTGAGATCATGGCCTGGAGCCATCACTAGGGTGGTCACATTGGTGACGTTTTCATCATCTCTGCTTTAGCTAAGTGACAGTAAGAGATTGCCACTGCAGTGCTTGTTGTTGAAGTTAAAGCTGTGCTCCTGCCCAGGGCCAGTCCAGGCAGCAGGCTGGGCCAGCACATTCATCTCCCCACATATATCCAGGCTGTTCCACTTGCCTGATGGAAACTCTGGGTGTTCCCTGCTCTAATACCAGGTTTACAGAGCAGTTCCTGGGGAAGCCTGGCTTATCTCTCCTGGACTGTCTGACACTGTGACTTGCTGGCCCTGAACACAGCCCATACCAAAAGGAATCTGAAAAATCCGTACCCAAATCAAACAGTCCCACCTCTCAAGTGAGCAGGAGGGGAAAACCTGAGTCACATCTTCCAGGATTTCAGTCTCACTGCAAACCTCCCCACTACATTTCAGTGGGTACATTTTGTTTCACAGCACTATTTCCCCCCATTTGCATCTCTTGGGACTCCTGCTCTTGCATAGTTTTTTTGATGCCACAGAGCAGCTCAATTGCAGAGCTGTGACATATGTTATTATATAATGTTAACCATAAGTTGAACTTTTAACTAACAAACATGGCATATTGCCGAGGCAGAGAGAATCCTTCCACAGTGCTAACTGCCATGTAAAATAAAGACAGTGCTACAATTCAGTCTGTTTGCCAACTAGTAACCTCCTTGCTGTTTCTAAGCTACAAATGTGAACTGGGTAGCAGTTTGGTGTGGGCAGACTCCCTTTCTGGGGAGTTTCCTGACATTTCTGGTGTTACTATAGGAGTGGCTGATGGGGAAATACCTTTACAAAGAAGTGGCCTGTTTTTACCCCCCTGTTCATCTGGTTGGATGTGGAAAGGGATCCTAGATCTACACCATGCTCTTCTGTCCTCTGGGCAAAGAGATGACCCACAGTGAGAAACGGACACATTGCCACACTGACTGAAGGGGCAGAGGGATGATGACAAAGATTAAAGAGCCACACATTTTGAAGGTGTGTTTTTGGAGACATCCCAAGTGACTTCCACTAGACAGTTAGTTCTCCATCTAATTAGTATGGTTTGTCCATCTTAGCGGGGTGAGTGGGAGCTAGAAGCTCTGGTCACCTCAGAACAGCCAGCTTGGCAGGACTGCAGCACCCAGGGCTCCAGGGAGGATTGTAGGGCAGTGAGGACAGAGGTGGAAAGTGCCGTAGGATGGGTGTGGGGGAGGATTTTTGTGGCAGTCTCCCAGAGTCTCTGGGAACACAAGCAGAACCTGTGGAGCTCTCTGAGCTCCCAGGGCCCCTGTGCTGAGGGACCTGACGAGTCCTGCAGCAGGTAGAAGTGTGTCTCACAAGCCAGCAGTGTTGCTTTGCAGTCAGACCTCACATGCATCACAGCTGTCCTGGTCCTTGCATTTATTTTACAGTAGCACTGTGATGGAAGAGACATGGCCAGCTTCCTGCTCAGCACAGGTTAGAGATTCTCAGTAAAATCTAGCTCTAGGTTTTGAGGGCACAAACTTTGCTGCTTCCAAAGTTCTGGTGAAATTGTCCCAGCAACAAGATCTGATTCCTTGTGGTGACCCATGAAAACCACTTCATTGAGGTCTGAATCTGACACTTCCAGCACTGAAGAACTTTTAAATCAAGTTTCTCAGCAAAAGAGGTGGCCTCACATCTTTCCAGGTCAGAAAGGTTGATGACAAAAGGGGTTTTCATCTCTGTGGGGCTATTTGACTCATGTGGAGCCACTCTCTGTCCCATCACTATCACAGGGAGAGTATCTAAGCTTCCATGGCAGCCAGATAGTTAAAACTGTTCCTAAATTCCTCTCTCACCCCTGCCATTCTTGCTCCTTTTAATCCCCAAAGCCTGGGCTCTGGCTACTCAAAGCACCAGGCCATAAAATTCCCCCTTCCCTTTTAAGCAGTGCTAGGCTTGTCCTGTGCCCTGGTGGGACACATGAATCCAGCCCAATTAGCAGCAGCCCTAACAAAGATGGCTGAAAAACCACTATTAAAATGAAAAATGGTGCTGTGAAAAAAGAAGGCAGAGCAAGCGAGGCTGTAATACAACTTACTGCCATCCCCAGACGAATGGCCTCATAACTTACGAGGAACTCGATGCCTCGGCTGAATTTCAGCCTGTTCTTCCCCAGGGGGGTAATGCATTACCTCCTCCCCACACGCCACATTTGCCTGGAGCTTTGGGGGTTTATCCAAAGAGATTAGGATCTCTGCCATGGTTAAAAATGGAGCTTTCTGCTGCGTAGCAATAGTTCATTGAAATGGGGTTTATTCCTTGTTTGCTGCTGCTGCCTTGACTGAAAGCTAAAGAATGCAAAGATTGATGCCACAGACTGTGCATAGATCATCTCTGCTTTAGCCACAACTGACATCTTTTGATATGCCAACAACCCCGTCTTCTACCCAGCTGTGGTCCCCGGAGGACAGCCTTGCCTGGGTGAGCCTCCTCTTCTTCCAATTAGGAATATGGTGGGATGAATGTTCTCCAAATCACCAACATGTTTGACTCCGAGCATATGAATAGACCTGGCTGATCCCAATTTCCATGTCTGAGGAGGAGCCTTATGGCCAGAGAGCAGCAAGGCCAGCTCCAGGGTACAACACATGCTCAGAAGCAGCCCTGTGACTGCTTTCCTATTCCACGCCTCCACATACTGGAGCAGGGCAGAATGTGCTAGGAATGCAGAGTCCCTGCATGTGTACGCCATAGCTGTAGCCCCATGCTGTGGTCCCTCTCCTGCCATCAAGGCATCTGTCTTACACAGTGATTGAAGAAAAGAGAGTGCTCCATACAGCTTGAGAATTAAGACATTCAATGCGTCCTTGGCCTACCAGAGCCAAAAGAGGTC
>JAOXXN010000102.1:27660477-27702034 GCA_026770055.1 Myrmophylax atrothorax | reverse complement strand
CTGGCCCCCGAGACACCCCACAGAGCCCCTTCTGCCCCAGGTCAGGGCAGTGGCTGTGCCAGGATTGGCTTCCCCACCTTCCTCACATCCAGCAGCCTCGCAGTGCCAGTGGGGGGGTTGGTGCTGGCAGGCCCCCCAGTGCCCAGAGGGTGTTGTGCCCCTGAAACCCCACAGCACCCTTTTAACTTGCAAACAGCATGAGCTTGGTGGGGAAATTACTCAAGCACAGCAAACATGGGGTGCTGGAAGACCAGTTCCAGCCACACTCCTGGGAGTGCAGCAGCACCCACATATTAATCCAGCCAGATGTTATTAAAGCCTTGATCGAATTAAACATAGAGAGCTTTTAAGTTCTCCTTTGCATTTACCCAGAGTAAATTCTCCAGGGAGAACCTGCTAATTGACAGGTTACTTTTAAAAAATTTTGGCAGCTTGCTGGGTTGGAGCATCAGGTGCCCAGCCAGGGGCTGCAGGTGGGTGCTTACAGGGTCAGTGTGTTTCCCTTTTTCCTCATGTTCATGAACTTGACTAAAACATGGGGAGGATGTGGAGAACCCCAGAAATAATTTTTAAAATTCCTGTTCTGAAGGCTTTTCCCTCCTTCCCACTTTCAGATTCATTTATTTAATTTCCCCCTTTGAAATAAAGACTGATGTTGCTCAGCTGGAAAGCAGGGCTCTTTTGTCTCACCTCGCAAGGGAAGAAAATAGCCTTGCTCCCCTTTTAATGCTCATGCATGAAAAATCTCTGGGCAAAATCTCCATTTATCAAGCCAGATTGAAGGGCACACAGCAGAGGAGCTTATTGCTTTGTGCCTCTTACCTTGTACCTCTGTTTGTGCTATCAAGTGGTGTGATTAAGAAGATTGCTTTTGCTTTTAGGTGTCATGGGACACAAAATTTACAGCAAGGGGAAGCAAGGACATGTGTGCAGCTTTACATGGAAATCAGAGCATTTCTAAACAATTAGCAGAGAGGCACCAACTCTGAGGCACAAAGTGGTTTTCAGCATCGATGTGCTGCGAAGGGGAAGCTGTTGGGGATGGAAGGCTCAGGCTGTGTCTCTGGTGGTGCCAACAGGTCAGCCACCAGCTGACCCAACCACGGGGAGCTGCTCCAGTGTGTCTATCCACCAATAACAGTATAATACTGATGCTTTTCACCAACCTCAACACAGTATTTTAAACAATTATTTATAAAATTAATAGAGAAGTCAAATAACCCAAATGAATGATAACATTTTAAAGTAATTATTTGCTACAAATGAACACAAATGGTTTCAATATGTAATGCATTAACTCCAGCATCAGGGAAATTCATCCTAATTACAGGTGTGCTAAGGCTGTGGCACGTCATCAGAGCGCTTGGCTCTGGGACCTGCCTGAAACCCTTTGCTGGCTATAAATTCATATTTTTTGCCCTCTCATATAAATTCCTCATGGCTTTTACTTTTCAGTAACACACATCTGTGGTGAGCTTTTCCTTTTTGTCCATTAATTGTTCTACTTTGTTCCATGTAATTCCGCAGGAAGTGCAGCACTGAAGGGACACAGCCCACCCATCAGGCTCATCTGCTCTAAAGTAATTTTTTCTTGAACAGAAAATTTTTAGTGAGAAACAGGAGCATTTTCATGTCAGCCTCCCCCTGTCAGCAGCCAAAATTGCTGAAAAAAGCAGGGAATGAGGTATCCACAATGATCCTGATGGCATCAGGTAGGAGTTGCTCCCAGCCCTCCCAACCAAACTCCATCACTTGACCAAACAGAGACCATGCCTCAAATCGATCATCAGGGCAGATATTTTGTGGGTACAAAGCAGTTTCTTCCACCTAATTCAATCACTGCATAATTAAATTACCTTCTCTGGCACCTATTTATTTGTACCAAGAGCACACGGTTTCCATCTTTTGTTTTTATCCTTCCAGGCAGCTGATGTTGGGCAATGCAATCAGTGGTGACAGAAAGGTTCTGTTTCGATTAATGAGAGAGCAAAGTTCTGGGGGGAGGAGAGGCAGAAAAGCTGGGATGGAGGAGGACTTGTGATAACTCAGGATGATTAGGTCTAATTGCCCTGTTTTCCTGCCAGCTGCAGTTTTGAGGCAGAACTACTGGGCTGTGAAGGTCTGGAGATGTCCTCTGAGTGCTTGCAGAGATGGTGAAGTGGCTGCCCAGTTTTCCATGGGAGTCACTGTGGTCTCACCACTGCTCACAGACCACAGGGCAGGGCAAGCAAAGGGACAGGGATGCTGTCCTGACAGATCCAGCCATGGCAGTGGGATGGAGGAAGAAGCTTGGTTTGGTGTAGAAGCCCTGGACAGAGAAAGTTGCTAGCAGTGATCCTTGGTGCTTTGCCATGGCACCATGTGGGCAGACAAACACCAACCCCAGCTGTGGCTTCTGCCAGCAAGTTTTTCCATGAACAAAACCAGGAAATGCCTGTCTGTCCGCAGCATCCTTCCTCCTCCTCTCCCTCTGATGTGGCTGCTTCCTCCCTGAAGTGTGGTGGTTTATACCCTCACAAACCTCAGTGCTGGCTGCCCCTCGTCCTTTGGTGGACATGTTGGTTCTTAATTCCAATGACACCTTGTGGCAAATAAGTCCAGTTAACTATTTCCTTTAGCTGTGTCAATGCTGTCGCAGTGTAACTGTCTGGATTTTCCTCTGGTGCCTGGATGGTGTGGCCCCACTGGCTCTTCTCTAATCCTCCTCTCCCACCCTCTCTGTTGGCCTCATCTCCATCACCCCACTTCTACCAGTATCTCATTGCAGACTGAGGCAGTGAAATCTCATCTCGACAGACTTCAGCAGGAGCACCTGGATTGCACCCAGACATCTTATGTTTTTATTAAACAACATGTCACATCGCTTGCTCCAGTTTACACAAGTCACCATCATCCTGGAGCTACACAAGCCAAGAACACCTGGACTCCTTCAAATGCTTGTTTTGCTGGTGGAGGTGTGTGTGTGACATCCCCATACTCACATTAGCCTATTTTTCAAGGTGTCTGATTTGCTTCTGGGAACTCCCAATTCTCAGGAAAGCAAAATAAGAAGAGACTTGGCTCCTTCCCAAAAAAAGCACAGTTGATATGAAAAATATTCCCTGAGTGCTGCGAGTTTGCCTTGCCCTTGTGTGGCTCAAACATTCCACTAGGATCATGCAAATCAGGAGAAAGGCTTTTATTATTACTAGTTTTGCCTGTTTCTTGTTAAGTTATGCCATCTCCATGTCCTTTCTGTCCAGGTGGGATCCTGGTACCTAAGGAGCAACATCCCAACTACCCTCAGGCTGACTGGGAGCCCCTGAGCCACTTCCTCCTGTGCATCCCTGTCTGCTGCTGTGCTGGGAGCTGGCAAAAGTCTGTGTGAGGGAACCATCCCGGTCCACCAGCGACTCTCCATGACCTACACCAACTGTGGCTGCCCAGGGAAATAAAGCCACCAGGTCAAAGCACACTGTGCAGCAGAAAGCCTGATGAGCACCTCTGGCAGAGCCCAAAGAGGGGTGGAAAGCATTGTTTGGGATATGGGAGATTTCTGCTCAGCAAACCCAGGAGCAGCTTGGTCTCCATTGCCACCCACCAGGAGTGATTTCCAAGGGTCTCCACCACCTGCCTGTCACTGTTTCCCCAGCACCGTCACTCAGGCTGGACTCAGGGGACAGGAGGGGGATCTATAAGGGTGTTCATGGCTGTCCGTGGTAGGACTGGCCTGTGCCGAGATGGGTCAGGTGAGGAGGCAGACGATGGTGATGGGAACAACTTGGCCACAAGCAGAGTTCCCACTCCCAGGTGGTTGGGTGCATTTGGTTACCTGTGGAAAGATGTCTGGACTACTGAAAGCAACGGAGGCAAGGAGGGAGCATTTTTTCAATAGAAATACATTCTTACTTATTTATGGGATCTAAAATTCTACCCTTGCCTCATATCCTGTGGCAGCCATAGGAACAGACTCACCAAAGTCATCTTTGTGGAGAACAGAAGTTTGGATATAACAGAAGCTTTTATCCAGAGCAAAACCTTTGTCATAAAACTTCAGAAAACGAATTTCTTTTTCAATGGGTCCCCTTGGGCTTAAAATATAAGTATCTGAGGATTCATGTAGTAGTAAAAGTCTATAAAAATCTTTGAAGCAAATGGGCTGTTGAGAAATTATGTGTGGAAATGAATAGCTGGCTTCCCCTGCAAATCTCTTCATAGAGATGCCCTGACATAATGAAGACACAGTAGATGCATTAGTAAAAATCCTCTTTTTAATAACTGCTATACCTTATGGTTTTCCTAAAGTGAGGGTTTACCAGATGGAAAATCCACTTAAAGATTTTTATCTAGAAAGGAAGCTGCAGTCATTCAGTGGGAAGCAGCCAGCTTGGCTCTCCCTGGGGTGAGTGATGCTGTACCTGTCTGTGTGATACACTCAAGAGCAGTGAAAGCCTTCCTGGCTAGAGGTGTGCCAAAGATCAGCTGGGGTCTGCAGGCAACTTTATGGTAGCGAAATGCAAGGAGACAAAAGCAATTTATGGAAATACTGTGGTTCTTGGCCAGGGCAATGCCACACACATCACCCACAAACACCTGACAGAAAGAAAATGCACTGGACAGGGAGTTTTTCATGCACCCCCCTGAAGAACATGAGCTGAGTTAGTTTTACATAAGTGCTTGGTTTTCTGTGGAAATAGAGCTCCCTGATTTAATTATTATTGATTTTCTTTTTTCCAAGAAAATGCTGGGCCTCTCTAACCCCCCCACTGCTGACTCCAGAGATCTCACAATGATTTTGGCTGAGCAAGCGTTCCTCTTGCAAATCTAAATATTTATGCTACAGCTGGGTAAACAGCCCAGACGCCAAGTTGGGTATCTTCAGTGTTCTTGAATTGTAGTGAAGGACCAAGACAGACATGTTGTGGGCTCTGACATCTTCTTTTGCTGTTTATTGCATGTCATTGCTGATGGGCTCAGCCCCCTCACCTCCTTTCTCAAGGTACTTGCTCTGATTATTTATGTGGTGAATCCAGATGGATAGGAATGAGATGGTTGTTACTTTGTCTTGTGTTGTGTATCTGGACACCAAATGTACATCTGCTTGAATGCAGCGGTTTAAGATCATACAATATTAAAAAGAAAAAAACCCCAAACAACACCAGCTGTTGTTAAAACATGATGTTCAGGAGGGAGAAAAGTTATTCCTTAGTGTCCATCTAAAGAATATGTTACCAATCTTGGCATGACCCTCCAAAGATTCTTCTCATGGAGAAATTATTTACTCAGCATAGAACAAGTAGGAGTTCTGTTTACAAGAGCTGACCTAGAGGTTACTTTATCTGTAACCTGCTGCTTAGAAGCCAGGTGGGAGTGTGCACATGCTTGACAAGGTATGGATGTGATTGCAGCCCCCTCCCTGATTCTGGCCGGGGTCTGCCTGCACAGTAAATAAGGGGTTAAATGCATATGTGGGCAGCATCTCTGCAGTCACTCACAGCTTGACCAGCTGCCTGCACACATCACTGATGGTGGGAGGAAGTGTGAGGAGATGGCCATTGCAGGGAATGAGCAGCCTGAGTTAAACACAGTTCAAAGTAAAGAAAATAAATTATTTTTCCCTCTGTTTATAGTAAGAAAGGATGCAGCTTGCTCTCAGTACTGTCATGCCAGCCAGAACACACAACAGCCTTGTTTTGGAAGGGTTTTAACTCTATTTAGGATTTTAGCTGAGCAGGGAAAATGGCTTGGTCCCCTTCTCATGGGAGACAAGCAAGGCATCCCCAAACCTGTCTCTGTCCATGATGGAGGGGTGCTCACCTGGGAGGCAGAAGGGAAGGACTCCCAGAACTGTATCCCAAACCCCCACAGCACTGCTGTGCCTCCCAGAGTGAGAGCCCACACCTCACCAGGTACAGAGATAGGGATGCAAACGCCCAGGGACGTGGCTTCTCTAAGTAAACACTTCACTCCCAAGTGCAGCTGGCACCTTGCCTGGGCATGGAATTGATTCCCCTGAGTAACAGCCCCACTGTTTGGTGGCATGTCCAGGAGGCACAAGGCTCAGGAGCCCTGAGCTTGCTGGGGCAGTGCAGGCACTGCCCTCCTGCTGTGAGGGTGACCCCACCAGGGGCGGCCCCAAGAGCAGGGAGTTCAGACTTGAGTCCTCAAAAGCAGTTTCTGGGCAGATTTTGGTGTTTTAAAGCCTCAGTCACCTTGAATGGGAGCAGTTCATTGGGGTACTCCAGTATCAGCCCCACACATGTGCTCGAGTCTTATGACAAATTTGGTTAAAACAAGACACAGTACTGTGCAGGAACAGAGCTCAAATTTCCAGCCAGGGAGGTGTTGTACTGTAGGGAATTTGCTTGACACAGTTAATATTAGACAAACAATTTCTAGTAGGGGAACATTCCCAGAAATACAGGATTTTTATTTTCAGGTGCAAAATAAAAACTAGCAAGTGGAGGCTCAATTTTCTCCTGGTTTTCACTGGGGAGGTTATCACAGTTTGCAAACTGCTGCTATGGGAAGAGGGACTGAAACCAATTCCTTATGCTCTGCCACTTAATTAATTTTAGGCACTTTACAGTAAAACATAATTTGGCACAACTTCTACAGATGAGAAGAGTGGTGAAAGTGCCTGGCTCACCCAGTTCCATCGTGCACCCCAAACATGCTGCAGCCAGACATGGGAGCTTTTCCACCTGAATATTAAACAAGGAATGTAAGGTAATTGAAGCCTCCAAAAATTAGGGGTCTAAATCCCTTTACATTTACAAGCTCTGTAATTAAATAATAAACCGTAATATTACAGCTTTCACTCTAAATGTGAATTCAAGAGCATATGTCTGAGATTACATTACAGCCCCTTATTTGTTTAGCCTGCTGCAGTCCCTGCTTGCAGGGAGGAAAAAATTACATGGAGAGGAAGAAATTAAATCCCTGAGTCCCAGAGCCACAGCAGGTCCCTTCTGCTTTAGGCTGGGCAGGCTCAGTCAGGCTTTTCCTTCCAGAGCTGCGGAGGAGCCTGTGGCAGCACAAACATCTTCCTTTCCGATGGGCACTGCCCCCTTCCCATGCCTGACCTGCTCCTGCTGAAACCCTGTGCCAGAGCCTGTCCCCAGTGTGTGGCCTGTCCCTGAGGTGACCTCTTGGAGATGCTCGCTCTGCCCCATCACACAGGTCTGCCAAAACAAGGCATAAACAGTGTGCTTGTCCCTACTCTGTGCCCAGCACTGGCAGCAGTTCCTCTCTGTGGGGCCACACCAGGGCTTGAGGCACCTCTGCCCCTCTGGCAATCTCTGCCCACCCTGTCTTTGAGCACAGGGACAGTGGCACAGCCGCCACTCATCTGCTCTTTTATTCGCAGTCTCGGCAAAGAAATGAAGGGAGCGGGAAGGGGAATAAAGCAGTGAGTGATGAACAGCTGCTGTGCCTTCCATTTCCCATGGCGACAACAACAAATTGCAGCCTGTGTGCAGCACAGCCACTTCTGGGGAGTGAGAGGGCTTGGGGAAGCTTGTTCTGATGGGGGAGAATTTTTTATGGACTGTTTATTTCCTCCTGCGGTGTCCTGCCTCTGCTCAGCCTTAACTACAGCCCCGTGCTGGCATTGCCAGGGGTCCCAGCAGCCACTTAGCAAGGGCTTGCCAGGGGAGCCAACGTGCAAACGGCTTTGGGAACCTTCTTGGTTTGGAGTGTCTTGCCCATCATTTTGGCATCATTTACTGCTTTGTAAATATTTAAAGACCTCATGTACATGTGCACAGCCTGCTGCAGCAAAGTTTCCCCCCAGCACAGCAAGGAGGAGACACCAGTTCATCCCAGGGACATCCTGGGACCAGGCAGCACAGCTGTGTTTCACCACGGGTCCAGCAGTGCCTGTCACCTGCCCTGTCCTCTCCATCTCCAAGTGAAAGGCAACACACCCAAGACCTGGTTATGTCCCTGTGCTGGGGTCACCTAAACTCTCCTGTCACTCCTTCCCCTTTTTCTTTTCTCTTTTATCCCGCTGTGCTGCTGAAGCAGCACCAGCAGCCACCACCATTCAGAGCTTCTCCTTCATTTCCCTGGGTGTTTTTAGAGAGCCTTTAAAACCACGTACATCAATTATCGCCGCAGAGTTTTCATCCCGCGCAAGGGCACAATAAGCAATGCAAATGGCACAACTAAAGGGTTTGATATTTAATGATCCCACACCGGATGGGGAAGATACGCTCTTGAACAGGAGTAGCTTTCTCAAGCCTGTGCGATGCAGAAGGACCCCTGTCTCTCATGACTAATTGAGCCCTAATGATTTTTATCATCCAAAACGAAAACAAAGGATTTAAGGCATGTTTTATTACAGCGCTGTGGGTCTTTCTATTCATTTTTTATTCCCCACATTAAAAGCTGTGCTTTGGCTTGTCCTTCTGAACCTGCTTCTCCCTGGTGTTGCTGCTGCTCTTGTAATTCTGTCCCTTTGCCACTGAGGACTGGAAAACAGACTCTGCAGCCCATGTAACCTCTGCCAGGAGCAAAGGTGCCCAAACTGTCCCCATTAGTCACACTGCCCTCTAAAAACTTATGGATTTGGGCATTTCAAACTGGCTGTGAGTTACTAGAGTTGCACAGGCACAAAGACAGAGGTGTGGGCTCATGGCAGGCCCAAGGCACAGGGGAAAAGCTCATCCACAGCTTTCATGGATGGAAATGTCAGAAAGGACCAGGACAGAGCAGAACTTGAACCAACAACGCTTCATTCCCTGCAGCTGGGGTGGCAATGAGTTGGGATGAGCTGCTTGCTTGCCCTGGCTCCCCGGAAGCAAAGTCCACTGGCCCTCTACCTGGCACACTCATGCACCAGCTGCGGGGTGCATGTTTAACAGTGAGAAGAAAGGGAAGACTTTGTTTTGTCAGGAAAACACCCAGGGTGTGTATTGTATGCCCCTTACTCTGTGCTGAGCCCTGTGTTCAAGCAGACACTGACGTAAGGGAAAGCTGGCAGAATGGGAGTGGGACTGAGGGAAATCTTGCAGTCGAATCATTCTGTAAATGGCAATGGCTCAAATCACTGCACAGCTCTTTCTGGCCATTTGATGTAATTAAGGCTGGGCTCTGAGGTGCCATCTCAGCCCCACAACAGATTTCCAAATTGCTGCTCCTCTGCAAAGCCGCCTCCAGAGCTGTCCTTGAGACATCAGCACGGGGTTAATTGGAATCGACAGGAAAATTGGCCTCTGGAGGGAGAAATTCGGATGCTGGATGTGTGTGAGCTGGTGGGAACAGAGCCACACTGCTGCCAGGGCCCTGATATTCCCTTGCAGAGTAGCAGTGGGTGCTGGCTCCTGTGAGACTGGTGACTTCATGCCCAGCCCAAGCTTGGCTCCCTTCCCTCCATGTGCCTTTGCCCCAGCAGCCAGATGCAGCCCAGGCACCAGCATGGACATCCCAAAGGCATCAGTGCCACTGAGCCCATGCAATTCCTCCATGCCCATGGGCAAGGCTGAGGATGGATTTGGCCCTTCCAGCTGCCAGCTCTCCAGCTCAGGAGTTGGCACTGAGCTCAGTGCCCGGGTGCTGGCAGGATCTTAAGGGGAATAAAAGCAGAGCTGGAGTCTGGCCACAGGGCCACCTCCCACCTCCCTCACCCTCAAGCAGTGCACCAGCTGTGTTGCACAGTCATGGACTCCTGTCATTTTTCTAAGTATTCCTCATCTCCTTCAATGCCATTAATCACACTATTTCAATTAACAGACCTGAACCATTGAACAGCCCTGTCCTGCACTAATGCGTTATTAATTGGGTCAGGTTGGATGGCAGCAACACTGAGTGCCAGCAGCTCTGAGCTTTCATCTTCTGCTCTGCGTTTGTTTCATTTATCTAATCACTTCCCCAGTGCCACAGGGGTTCCTTTCACCTTTTCCCTCTCCACCCACCATCAGGGTACTCAGATACACTTTCTGCATTGTCTGGTATCAACTATACCCTGAAGAGAGTCATATCTAATTCACAGTACTCTCCCAAGAAAAATCAATGATTGTTTACATTACTATCCTACAATCTCTATTTTAAAGTAATTCATGGCAAAGTCAGTGTCATTAATTTTATTAAGTCGTTAATAGTGGGCAGATATTATTCTGCTCCATTGATCCCAAGTTGATGCAATTACCACTTACAAAGCTTGCCTGGTGTGGCTGAAAATTTCAATTCTGTTTGCAACCTGAAGCTGTATATTAAAAACGTGCCAAGCCAGATGCTGGTGGTGGGAATTGGGGAAAGCTGTTTCAAAACAAACAAGGAAGTGCCCAAATTTTGTAACTTCCACCCTTTTAAAGCAGAGGTACCAAAATCAGCCTGGAACCCAGCTGTTCTCTGATGCCCCATGCCTAAGGGAGAGTCAGACTAAGATACTCTCCTCAAACCTCCTGGATCCTACATTCATAGAGAACTCATCATTGTGACTATCGATTAACTGAAACACCCTCTGATGAGAATAGGTGAAACTGAGTTTAGCTCTGTCTGGACAGAAAACCTGCCAAAGGCCCATGACCAGCTGGGTGTGCATTGCATTCTGCTCGCAGAGGATCCATTTCAGCCAGAGGCCTCAGACCTTCCTCTTCTCTAGGTAAAAAAATTAATAGCAGAGCAGTGTGGAAAAACAGGGAGACAAAATGGTGCAATTTATGAGTATCTCAAACATCCCCAGGAAATCCAACAGCACAGAGCAACCCTCTGATCATGAGAGGTGTGAGGGGTTCCTGCATGGCAGGAAGGTAAAGGAATCCCCAGTGGTGATGCCCACCCTGTGGAGAGGCCATGCATGTGCCCAGTGTGGCCCACATGCCACAAAATCTAATTTTAGCCATCAGAAATTAAAAACTGTAGTTTAAATCAAAAATGAGGGTTCACCATTATAGAGCTTGGAAAAAGATTAGCTCGTCCACATCCTTTTGATCATGGGCAGAAATGTGCTTTGTGTGTATTTGTGTCAATAAAAACCTGCCACTTGAGAAATGGGATTAAAAAGAGAAAAGAAAGACAGTTGCTGCCCCAAGATCTTGCACTCTAAATAAAAGGTGAAGGAGGGATGGATGGATGGATGGATGGATGGATGGATGGATGGATGGATGGATGGATGGATGGATGAAATTAGTGGACAAGAGTGAATCAAGAGGAAGGCAGGTGCCATCCTACCAGCCTGCAGTGCCAGCAGCCTCACCGTTGATAACAGACAAAGGATTTGAAGGAAAACCATCATGACTGCTGAGAGCCCCTGCAATACAAACAGGAGCAAATTGAGCTTCTGGGAGTCCTGGCTAGTTGGGACCAGTAGCCTTTGGAGTGCAAAGTACTGCAGAGGGACCTCCTTTCTTCTAGTGCTTTGGCCTGGACTTATTTTGGAGTGATAAATGCATTTGTTTGGGACATACAGTTTGACCTGAGTACTCTGTCCAGTGTATTTTAAAACATCTTGAAGCAACATATGAAGCCTTCTTCAGTAAAAATTAGGGCAACTGAGATTTTTAAATTTGCAGAAGCTCAAAGCAGCATTAGACAATGCAGATCACCTTTAAACCATATGCCTTTGTGGGTTTTTAACCCTTTTGGAGAGTAGAGGTCTGGGCTTAAAGCTTCCTCTTCCTGCAGGAACTGGTAGCATGATCTGTTTGCTGTACACGTGTTGGGAGCCCAGAGCACAGACCAAGCCTGCAAACAGCTCTCTCCAGGCAGACTAGTGCCTTTCCTAGTGCTTGGCACCCTTTACCAGGGGGTAAGGTATAAGCAAAATCCCCTGCCTCTCTATCCAGGCAGCTCCAAGTCCCTTGGAAACTGTGACAGAGTTTGGCTCATCAGCGTATCAGGATCTGTTTTATTTTATCTGCCTGCACAAGCCTGCATGCAAGGATAGATCAGATTAACATGACTGATGAAAAACATCCTCCTCTTTATCCCTTCTGACAGCAGCAACTCTTTATCAACAGTCTGAAGACAAAGTTTTCTCAGCCATAAGTTTTCTGCCCTGAGGGTTTGTTGTGGTGGTGGTGGTTTTTTTTTTCCAGTAGAAGTTTATTTTTGTTCAAGAGAAATCAAAACATTTTGATGGAAGATTTTTCAGCCATCCTTATGCATTAGACATGGTGGCAGACAGGCTTGGCACATCAACATCAGCTCTGTCTCACTGGATTGAATTTAATATCTGGTGTATGAGTGCTAACTGTCCCTCAGAGCTTCCCTAGAGTCAGCTCAGTGAGATGGCTGCAGAGAAGAAAACAGCTCCTTTTCGGAGGGTTTCCAAACACTTTTCCAAAGTGACCCTCTAATCATTTTATCCCCTTTTACAAAGCTAACTTCATAATGCCCTCCAATGGGGCTTTGGGGAGGACAGTGTTATAAATGGCAGCCCAGTGAATCTGCCACTCACTGCTGCTAATACCCTGCATTTATCCTCACTGCCACAGAGGCTGTGGCAGCAAAAGGAGGAGAGAAGGAGAAAAGTAATTACTTCTCACTCAGCTTGTCACCAAATCCTTTCATCAGCCCTCTCACGTCTTCCTTGGCTGCTTTAGAGACTCACCATGCTCTGCTGTGCCAGTGCTGGATTCAGTGGTGTTGGTGTAATGGGACGTGAGGATGGGGAAGGGGTTGGATAACTCAGGCACTGGGAGCCCTGTCAGTGCCCAGCGTGTCCTGTTTGTGTGCATCAGGTCCCAACAGCCCAACAACTGCTGCTTGCACGCCATTAGGATCCCCTGATCAGGGCATGGGTTTATTTCAGCCAGGAAGTGGTACCCCAAAAGCATCCCCAGCATGGAGTGAGGGAGAAGAGGAGGCATTTTCTCCTTTTTTTTTTTTTGGTGAATTTTTTCTAAACAACATCCTTCAAAGGTTACAGATATTAAAGAGTTTAATCTCCTGGGGAGGACTCAAACTCCACATCCTCATTCAGCAGTGTGGATCAGCCAGACACTGAGTTAAAAGCAAAGATACTGAGTCATGAAATGAACCCAAAATTAGGCCAATTTGGTGGCTGGTGCTGAGGTTCCCAGGAGCAGCAACATCTTTCTGAGACCTGATATTAGGTGGGATACCAAAAACCCTTGCCTAGGGCACGTATTAAATTGAAGACAAATTATTTTGACCAGAACTTAATGGGCCATTTTTCTGATTTTCTTCAAGTCCAAATCAAATAAAAGAAAAACAGCAAGATCAAATAAAAGAAGAACAGCAAGGGCCATTTACCTCTGAGGAGGTGGTGGATGTGGGGACCACTGGTGATGCAGTGAAAGCATCCCACTTCACTGGCCTGGCACTGCCATCACTGGGGTGTCGTGCACTGAAACCAATGTGCCATGTGATAAATTTGGTGCACTTCACACCGAAATTGATGCATCACCTTTGGAATCAAATTTATCATCTCTTCCGTCACACTCCATATACTGGATCAGAGTCACCACCTACTGAATTAAAATCTTCATGTGCAGTTCACATCACACCATAAATCAGGCCAAAATGGAATTAAATGCATTGTATGCTAAGAACTCATTCATCACACCATAAATTAAATATGGGACAAGCCTCTTAGGCTGGATGTGCCCAGTTATAGACTGCAGAGTCCACTGGGGAAAACAGGACGCCGCTGAAGTCACTGAGGGCTTTGTCATTAATTTCAATCAACTTTTTAATCTACTGTGTACTAGACCTGTCTCTGTTCTGGACCAACACAAAACTCGGGTGCCAGAAACTTCTGCTGTCATTGCCTCTCCTATTGAATCATCCACAAGGAGGTTTAGGCAGGAGCCTGGAGGAGAGGTGCAAATCAGACCCCTACCCCACTCCTGCAAGGGGCAATGGCAGCAAGAGGCCAAGAGGACTTTGCAACCCTTGCTGGCAGCCAGCGCAATGTGGGACACACACAGCACTTCTCCTCTTCAGTGAATGGCCAGCTCAAAGTCTCAACATCCTCTTTGCTGGAGGGGAGCATCCTTCTCCTGAGCTCTCAGCAGGGTTGCCCAGGGCTGGGCATGGCTACAAGGGCTGTTGGATGCCTGACACCTCTTTTGCAGTCTTTAGACTTCTAAGAAACAGGACAGAAGGGAAAAAAGCAGGCTCAGGGATACACGTGGTGTCAGATCACCCCAGGCAGTTCAGGCCTCGGCAGCAGGTGGTGTTACCCCCGTGTGACAAATGAAAACAGGAGCACAGAGCAGTGGATAATAGCTGCTCGAGGCCAAAGATAGGGACTAGGGCAAAGATAGGACTTCAGAAATTCTTACCTGAAACCAGGATACTATTTTCTCGTATTTGTTATCTTTGTTAATTTTTGCTTTCCTGACAGCACCTCCCTGTGTGCTCACAGCTCCCCAGGGAAAGGAGGGACCAACTTCCTGCTGAAGCACAATGCAGTCAGATACATCCTTGGATCCAACCCATAGTCTTTCCTTTTAGTTTTGCATTCATCTGGTCCTCTCAAAATCTGCTCAGGAGCAATTAAAGCCTGTCAGCAAGAAGCTGATGCAACTTTTATTTAATTAGCCCAGCAGCCAATAAAGATCTCATTCATCAAAATCTCATGGAAGGTGTGGCAGTGGGGGGGGGAGATTTGTCACTTCTTCCCTAGATCCAGATGGCTGTGGAGCATCTATCAGTGATCCGATCACACGCATGGACTCGTGTGCACGTCTGAGGAGACCGACCAGCTGGGACACATCTGTCCAGAAAGCAGTTAGGGCAGAAATCAGTGCAAGACAGTCTGAGGTGCTGTGGTAGCAAGTCCTGTTGGAAACTCAGTCTCCAGATTGCAGCTAACCTAGGCAGTGAGTGACCCTGGTGGGATGAGCAGCTTTGGAGGGCTTTTTGTCTTCTGATCCATTTTGCTGCCCTTCCCAGCAGCAGGAAAGGACAGACATGTGTAAGGAAGGCTGAACACAGGCAGGATGAATTGGGAGAGGCCTGAAAAAAGAGATTTGCCCTGTAGATGGTGCTTTGCCCTGGAAGGGGTTTAAGAGCCCCCCTCCCTAAACATATTAGAGTTGGCAAAGCAGGAGACAGGAAATCACTACTCATACTGATGGATCCCAGCACAGTTTTGGGGTGTTAAACATGTCAGAGAAAGTCTTTGGTGTTGCATCCTCTAGGACTGAAAACTTCTCCTTAAATTAACTGTCAGGGTATCAAGTATTTGCCTGACCTTGCTCTGCCAGACCATCTAAGCAGGGCACATTTGGGCTGAGGTTTTCCCAAATACTGTGCAGGTTGGCCAGGAGGATGGGGGAATGTAAATCTGTACCCATGAGGTCATTGTGCTGGCTTTGTGTCATGAAACGGGGGGTTCACCAGCTCAGACCTGCAGGAGCGGTTTCCTGCTGGAATCACTTGCCAACACTGTTTGCAGCCTTACCATCACAATTCACTGAACTGAAAAAAATAAATCAGCTATCACAGGACAGTTCATGGATTACAAACATGAGTGATGGTATCTTGGTAATTAATGATTATGAGAAAGCAGCTTAATAGTTTGGTTCCTTGTGACTGGCTTGATTTGTAATACATGGCAGTTGGCGTAAGCAAAGCAGGTAATTGAAGCCAGTTTACCCTTGGTGTGTCCAGCTGGCAGCTGCACTTCACAAACTTGCATGTTTTTCCACAAAACCCCAAGAGCAGAAGAGATGTAACCCCACCAACAGCCTTATTGCCAAACTGGAAATGCCTGGGGGTGGGATGGTGAGCAGTTTCTTGGGGCTGCCCCACACGTCTGCAAGTTGCTGTTGTCTGCAATGTCCCCTGGCATCTGCAGAGGGAATGCCCGTGCTCAGGTCAGGGCCCTGAGCCACCCATCTCCTCAGCAGTTATTAAGGGGAACATCATAGCTGGCATATTACTGTGATTGATGCTGTATCAATCAACTGGAAAAGTGTTAAGCAAGCCTTAAAAAGAAGTGAGATGAAGGCTTAAATAGCAGGCTAGGATGTCCATATTACAGGGATTATTCCAGGACTGAAAACATGTGTGCAGAGGTGCTGGCACACACAGCTGTGCCCCTCTCCCTGCTGCTCCCTGCTGGTTCCAAGGGAAGTGAGCGATGAGAGCCTGCACTGCAAACAGCGATGGGCAATTAGCAGAGGGCAGGTACAAACTGTGTGCAGTGTGAGTCTATGGTTTCATTGCTTATCAAATGAAAGAGCGAATAAACCTTCTCTATTAACACAGTATTTGAAGCCAAGCTGTGGTGCTTGCATGCTTTTATTCTGTTTCATCAAGTCTGGTTTGATTTGGCTTATTTTTGTTTAAGATCAATGTGATATGCTACACTCAGAGTTGCCAACTTTAGTAATTTTTGCTGGTGTGACATTTGGTATTTCAGAACTCGGGCGAGGGAAGGGAGGGGTGCTCCTCTTCTAAGGAGAGCTTCAGATTTTCTTTATTTGAAACAAAAAACTTGTGGCCAGGTTAGTTGTGAAGAAATTAATGTGTGGCATTCAGTTTCTCATAGCCAAGAGGCAAATAAACAAACAAGCTCTCAGCAACAACAAAACCAAACTAACAAAAAACTAACAAATACCCATCCCAAACCAAAACAAACCCTCAAATGTGTTATCCTATAATCATCTGTGATTTTCAAACACTATGCCCTTGGGGAACCCAACTCACAGATTTGCTGCCAACAAAGGGTGATTTTTCTTGAGAACAAACTCACTTCTCATCTCCAAAGCCAGGCCCACACACCAGTGAATTCCTGTATTGTGAGTGCAAAGCCCGCGGTCAGGAACCGCAGGGCAGGGATGGCCCAGAGCCCAGCATGTGCTCCAGAGGCCCCAGCTTTCTTTCAGTCTCTGTTCTGGTGCTGTGTTTTCTCCCCAAAGATGCCCCTGATTCCCCTGGGGTATGCATCAGGCTTTCCCACGGGGTGTAGTACCCTCCTTGCTTCACCTGCAGCCATCTACACCAGAAAGAAACTCCCCAGGCAGGAATTGGCACTTCAGCCCTTTCCGTACCCTTTACCCTGTGCTCAGACCTGGAGCAGGGGGAGAGGAAGCTGCTGCAGGGCATGGATGTATCTACCAGTCTTAGGACCTGGACTGAATGTTTCCTTGTGCTGCCTCTGGTGCTTTATAGAAGACCAAATCCAGCATGTCCTGCTGGATTTCTCTTTTCCATGGAAGCTCAAGGTCACCTTTCTCCCATGTTTGTGCTCAGAAAAGACCTTAAAATCTGAATAGACACAGCAAGCTCAGGGCTGGGAGAGAAAAAACACTCCTTTTTCCAGCCCTGCATGTTAAGCATCTATATTTAAAATTACTACATATAGCTATATTTAAAATAACTACATAAACTAAGAAATTAATAACAGGCCTAAGCATCTTACCAGGCAAATCTGATTTCTTCTTCAGAGAATTGGAGGGAATAAAGCTAAAAATTTGCTTTGAGGATGAGGTTTAATTCAAAGAGCCAGTGTTAGTTCTCCTACTGCACTTGTAGGTTTGGAGAATAAACCTGTTTGCTGGGAAACAATCGTCTTAAACAAGATTGTCATTAATCCTGAATTCAGCTGTCAAGAGGACTGAGACTGCAAAGTAAGAGGGAACAAGGAAAACCTGGTAATTTGTCTGTTAAATATTTGTAAAGTGTCATATCAATAATGGATAATAAGAAAATTTGGAGCATCCAGAGCTGATGCATAACACAAAGCTTTGCTATATTGCACCTAAACTATTATCAATAGCACATTTATTATAATAATAGATGAAAAACAAGCTTCCCAGCAGAAAAACAAGATCAATTTGAGCTCAAGCTGTTTGGACATATTCTAAATGTTGTAATTAAAATGCAGCATGGATGTTCCTTAGAAAAAAAGAAGAATAGCCCTGCTACAATTACATATGCCATCCAGCCTTGACTCAGTAATCTGACCCTGAGAGAAAAAAACAGGCAAAATGGTGTTAGTGTGCAGTCAGACAGCTCTCATTGTCAGGGCTTGCTGCAGAGCCTAAGCTAACACAACCTTTCCTCTTGGGTCAGGACCCAGCCCAGGCTGAAGATTTGATGCAGGGAATCAGCCTAGGCTACACTGAACTCCCTGTGCAGGGCGAGATTTGATTACAGTCCAGCAAAGAAAACCCAGCTGAGCTGTGTCTTGCTGCAAAGGCAAGTGTAGTTTATGGTGGAAAAAAAACCCGCCAAGCAACTGTAAAAAGAGATAATCCACCTGTGTGAACCGTTTCACTCCCAGAGCAAGTGCCTTGGGGACAGAAATGGTCAAAGTTTTTCCCACCCCCACAGTGTTATCACACACATCAAAACGTGGCTTTGGCCGCTGCAGCAATTAGAGACTGGTGGACACTTCCCAGGAGCTTCCTGCAGCCCTGGAGAACTGGGCTCTTCTTTTGTTCTGGTAAAGAAGTGACTAGTGAGCTACAGCAGTCTCCTGGTAGCTCTCTAAATAATTGTGTTCTCTTATGTCTTTTAATCATAAGGCCCATGAGGCCCATAATACCACGTATGCAATCCAAACTGGCCCATCAGCTGTTTATCAAAGGGACCTAATTTAATCCTAGTCTTTGATGGAGACAGGAGCGGTCAAAGTCCACCCTAATGATTTGCTAAGTTTTCTTAGCTTGCAAATCTGGGGCGTGAAGGGCACTTGGACTCCAAGCACAGCACTGATAACAGCAAATCATAAGGAGGAAGACAAAATTGGCAAGAGCTTGACAGTCTGACTCAAGAGAAACCATAGCAGAAACCTGGAAAAACAGTGGAGACGAAAAAGGAAAAATAAACTCCATTACTGGTGTCACCACAAGTAACATCATGAGACTGGTAAAATAAAGTGTTGAAGGCAACAGCTCCTGTGGAGACACTACTGTGACTGTGAGAGCCAGAGCAGATGAATCCAAGCCAGGAAATGCAGAGCCAGATGAAAGCAGGCACAAAGTGCTGTGCATGGTTAATCTGCTCTGACCTGGCAGCATCCCCTCCCAGCCAGAGCAGGATGCATTAGCCATGAGAGCACCTTTATGTGGAAAAGTGCCTGCTCTTCCCTAACAAGCTGAAAAGAGGCTCAAAACTTTCAGAGTTGAGCAGGTTCAGTCTAGGTGCATCTTTTAAAACTGCTGGGATGACTCCCCTGCTCATTTTCAGCCCAGTAGGTCAGTGGGCCCCAGGAGGTGTAATACAGTGTCACCAGCTAAGAAATGCTGAGCAGACTGAAGCAAAAACCCAAAGGAAGGAGGCCAAATCCCTGGCTTCAAGGGATGCTGAATAATGGACTAAAGGCTTCAAAGATAAGGGTTTTATGGAAAACCTAAAAGCCCAATGTCCTCTGGAAAAGTGAGAGTTGACAGGAGAAGACCAGAGCAGTTTTTCACTCCATAGCTCTGAGTGATGGATGTGAATACAGTAAAAAAAAAAAAAAAGAACTTTACTAGACAAACCCCAGCGAGTTGTGAAGCTCTCAATGACTTTTAATAGTTTTCAGCTCAATAGATGAGAGAACTCAGAGCCAGCATTACAGAAGCTTGAGGAGTGCTGCGGGCTTTGGGAAACAGAGCATGAGCCTTTGGTTACAACCAGCATGTACAAAAGGATGGTGCAAAGAAGGAATAAAGAAATCCTCCAGTAGGGATGTAAAGGACTATGTTGGCACCATTAGTGCAGAGGGATTCTTCATGGCACCATCAAAGTTTTGGCAGAAGATGGATGGACCATCTGCCTGCAAACAGACAAGGCCATTTATTTATTTTATACAGAGAGTGCAGGTGCTCAGGACAGCCTCTGAGGGGGAAAAGGAAGGAAAAACAGTGATGTTAGCTCCAAAAGTAAAGCCACAACCAGGAGACACAAAAGAGTAAAATGCAAACATGACCCAGGCTAGCTAATCCCCACAAAGGGACTGACTGGTTATAAATATGTCAAATCCTTGGTCTTGTGAGGGATGCACTTTTTGGAGAGGTGGGGAACCTGAATTTGAGGAGACTTTCCAGGAAAGTGCTTGTGGGTGGGCAGAGTGGGAGAGCCCCTTACTCCAAGGCAGTGAGGAGATGGTGAGACTGCACAGCTCCCTTGACCAGCCCTGGAATAACAGGGCAGCAAATGCCACTGGCTGGGAATGAGAAGGGGGGGGAAGCAAATTAAATACAGTCTAGTGAAAGAGGGAACTTTCATCTTTCTCTGTGTGGATTTGGGGGCTGTAAAAGTGCCAGAAAGCAAAGGTGGCACTGAGAGCCCACAACTGGCACAGAGATGGGCTGAGTGCTCAGAGCTGGGAGCTGCAGCCCCCAGAGAGGCCTTAGCATCCACTGGCCTCTGCTGAGCTCAGGGCACAGCAGCAGCTGGACTGCATGGCCCTGCATGATTGACAGCAGTTTGCCTCTCTCAAAGGCAGCAGCTCCTGGCACCTGATGAATTCTTGCTGACCTGATTCACCTCTAACTTTGGCAGGAAAAATCCATAGTGGCACAGCACCTTTGAGAGGTTTCTTTCTTTGGTGAGGACAGCACGAAGTCTCACTTGGAGAGTGTTTTGATGCACAGGTCAAACAGAGAAAGAGCCTGAACAAAGGCTCCCAGCAGCTCCAAGCAGATTTGGGTAGAGTCAGAGCTCCAATCAAACAAATTCACTTTCATTTGAAGAAACTTCATTTGAGAGCAGGCACATAATGCAGCAAGGTCTGGGAGATGCCAGTTACCTGGGACTTGGTAACTGGGGATGGGCAAGTAGGCAAAGAAGCAGCAGAAAGTGCCCCCACCATGGGTGAACAGCACTGGCATGGGTCCCTGTGTCAGGGGGAGCAGCTCCATCCAGGCACACAGCCTGATGGTCCTTAACCAGAAGATTCAGAAGCTGAAGCCTGGCAACACATGGTAATACACAGTCAACACAGGTCTCTCAACAAAACACTGACATTGGCTTTTAAAACACCCCAGCCAAGCCTGGGATAGGCCACAGAGTACAAATGGATGCCCCATGGCTGGTAACAGCAGTGTTTCTGTCCAGAAGTCCCTGTGGCTCGACTTGGCACAACACAAGGGCTGACTGTGGGCAGTTCACTGAGCACAGGATGGATGGGGGGGAGATGCTGGATAACCCCTGTGCTCTGAATTGACTTGCCTGCAGAAGATGTGCCAGGGCATATAAGGCTGTGACAAGAAGCCAGAGCCAAAACAAGACAGGGCAGATGCCCTGTTACCACCCAAACATTTGGCTCTGCATAGTTTCTGCCCAGGCACAGCATTCCTGTGGGTGAGCAAATTTCCTGGATGCAGGAAATTGGGCAGCATTACCCAGGACAACTCCCTGGAAAACACACTATTGCTGGCAGCAAAGAGGGTGCATGAGAGGAGAAATAAGCAAGGAGCTGAGGGCTGGCAAAGTCATCAGTGAGAAGTCTGAGTGACTTGTGGGGAGGAAGAATCAGCATGTGGGATGGAGGGGGCTGACTGCTGGTGATGGGAGTCATTTGAAGCTAACTTGGAAGTCTGCAACAAGAGGAAAACCAAGCTACAGCTTGGGAAGCGTACATGCCTTCAACAAGTCCATTCAGTTTCTTTTCCTTACACACATGGGTAGATTGAATGGGACAGGCCAAGCAGACTGAACAACATATGCAATGACACCATATAATCTTAAAAGGGCTGTTTGCTTGATTTTTGTGTCCTCATATTGGTTGCAAGTTGCCATGCTGCTGGATTCCAACTGCAGCTCCTCATTGCTCTAACTGCATTGCTAAATGCTGGTTTAGGTTTTTGCTTTCTGTAACCATATTAAAATTTTAATTAAGCACTTAGCCAGTGTTTTAGCCATTTTTTGAGAGTTAAACCATTTATCTTGTTGATTACAGTTCTCTCACATCCTTAGCTGTGGCCTAAATTTAGCGCAATTCTGACTGAGCCCTGCAGTGTAACTGCTACAACTATTCATTAAAGATTAAGATATCAGAGTTGATCAGCTGACAGTGGGAACCTGCATCGTGACAGACTTCAGATCTACAGGTGCTACAGCCAGGCTAATGTTGCTCTGCTGGGACAACACAGCATGGAGAGATCTTGACAAGATGCAGCAGCTCAATAAGAAACAACTTGTTTCATACCTTGTCGTCCACCTGAGATGGCGAGGCAGGAGGGATTTCAAGCAAAGCAATTCTTTTCCTTCATGCAATTTCCGTAACACAACGTGAGCCTTACTCAAGGCAACATGTTTAAACACTCCCCATTTTTGTCTCTCTGGGGACCACTTTGTAAGAGATCAGTGAGGGTCCTTGCCCAGCACATGGGCAGCTCCCACAAGGAAGCAATGCCACTGTTCGTTTAGCCAGCTTCATACGGAATTGTGTTGGGTTCTTTTTCCTAAAGTGATGGCGAAATCCAGAGGCTCCACAACATCTACTTGTACATGACAGGTTCATCACACACATTAACATGAAAGACTAGCTATCAACACGCAAAACCCTGGCCAGAGCTGTCAACAGCTGGGTCCAGACATCTCTTAAATGCCGTTTTAAAATTGTATCATAATAACAAGTGTAGTGATAATGAAATGTAGAGTCTGGTACTATCCAAAATTCAGCAGCTGTGGTATTTGCCATGGAGCTGAACTCCCAAGCTGAAGCAGCTGGTGCTAGAAAGTGTTTCTTGTGGCTTGGCAAATAAATTGAACAGAGAGAGAAAAGGAGATTGTCCTCATATGTATAACCCTGCCTACAACTTGTTAACTATCGCTAACTGTAGCTCTCCCTCCTGTGCTAATTCCATCTGTAATACCCATTCCGCTGGTTTTTCTGTCCTAAGGGGAAGCCAAGGTGGTGGCTGCCATGGATGGTGGGGACATTGCCAGGAGTACAGCCACCTCCTCCTCCAGTCACTGCAGCCCCACTGATGCCACTCTTCATGCTGCTTTATGCAACACTCTGGAATGATGAACCTGTTTTGCAAACCGTGAGTGACTATCTCCCCAAATGGCTTTCATCACCAGCTAGGAGAGCACTTTTCTGAAAGGTCTGAAGTCACCCACTGTTTAGTCATCTGACCTTTCCACTTCTCCCCTCTCATACTCTCTCCAATTAATTCAATGTGAGTAACTTCAGCTGTTCATTGAGGAACTGGGAAGACCTTGACCAAACAGCTTTTTCTTTCCTCCTTGCCCATCACTCTGCAGCCTCCTTGCACAGGCCAGAGCCAAGTACAGTGAAAAGTTTTCCTTTCACTCACTCACATTTCACTTTCACATAAAACTTAACATCCAGATCCTTGCTCAGGAAACCACATCTTACACCAGGGAAAGCCCTGCCTCTGGCTACTTTGCCAGGCCCCATTTGGGTATCTGGAGAGGAACCAGCTCCTGACCCAGCCAGGCTCCTGCTTCCCAGTCAGTGCTGACAGCACACACGAGCTGCATCCAAGGCAGTCCCATGCTGCCCACCCAGGGCTCCTCTTCTTGAATCCTCTAAAACTCATTGTCTGGAATTCTGGGACTGTGGTGAAAAGGAGATGAAAGAAAAGAGACATGAAAGCCCCTGGAACTACGCAAAGAAGCTTGATACCTAAAGACTTTTGACTGCCTCAGAAAGAAGAGGTAAATTTAAGGAATCCACAGCTGAGACTGTTCTGCTGAGTTTGAAATCTCATTTTTATGATTATCTCTTGCAAAATTGGAAATAACACTGGCCCTGCTTCCAACCTGCTAAGGGGCAAAATGGTAACAGCCAGTGCAAATGAAGGGAAATTTGCTGCACAAAAAAATCCTTATCAGAGTTTTTCACCCTTCAGAAAAACAGATAAACACACAGTTTCAGAACAAAGCCTGGACTCTCCATGAAGGCTTGTGCAGCAACACACCTACAGATCCCTACTGTCTCTTTACTGTCCCTTAGCTGGAGATGACCATTTCTGCAGGTCAGCTGGTGTGAGCGTTCCCTAATCTGCTCTAGGGCACACTCCACCAACATCTGAGACTCTTCAGTGGCAGGTGAAGCTGGACAGGCAGAAGGCTGCCATCTGTAGGAGGTCATAGAGCTTTACATATACATATACTTGGGATTCTCCCTCTGGTCCTAAATCAAATAACTGAGAGGAATAAAGAATTTTTTTCTGACATGGGGTGTTAAGAGCTGAGCATGGACCTATCTCTGAGGTGGCTGTATAGAAGAAAAACCTGGAGTCCTCAATACTCTATAAAATCAGATCCTAAATCTCTGATCCAGTCTTGAGTCCATGTGATGCAAGGGCTCCAAGGATGGAGCTGTGGCTGTAAATTGGAGAAGTGCCATGCTGAACGTGCTATTGTGCCACCTTCTCCAGCTACAGCAGGGGCAGCTCACCATTACAGCCCCCAGTCTGCTCCTGGCTGGCTGGGAGCACGCCCAGTGGGACCCCCTGCAGACTGAGGTGCACTCCAAAGAAACGGTCTGAGTCAGCAAACTACAACTGCAGCTGAAATGGTGGGGAAGGATCATACCAGCAACCAGGCAGGCAGATCAGAGGAGGACAAAGCTTCCAACAGGTGATGACAAGCAGGTGGGAAGGAGTAACTGTGTCAGCTGGGAGAGAAATGTGAATGGAGCCCTACAGTCCCTCAAGCAAGCAATTTCTGGGAGGGGCTGTAGGAGCAGCCCCCAGCCTCATGTTAACACTTTTATTTTTAGCATTGCCTTCCTGTTCATAACCTTCCCAAATGTGAATCACAACTTTTCCTCCCCCCAGCATTATGGTGACAGTTTGGAACACGGAGATGTTTGAAAAGGGGTAATTTGGCATCAGGAGTCTAAAAAGCAGATACAGATGACATCCTAAATGTATCTTTTATGAGTTTGGAACATTTCCTTTAAATAAAGCTCAGAGTGTGTGACAGCTTCTGGTAGTGCCGCCAACAAGGAAATAAAACAAAAATCAAGAAGTTCTTAAGCACATGTAGTCTTTGAGACTTGGATACCTGGCTTTCCCTCATGCCACTTTGAACAGTTCACCAAGTGTTCTAAAGGAAAGTGCTCCAATAATTTTCAATTGTATCTTCACCACATATGCCCTTGAACCCCAACACACTTCCAAATTCAAGGCATATAAAAAATTAAATGCTCCAATAATTCCAAATTGTGTTTGTTCAGTGGAACTGGAGCCTGGCCATTCCTTCAGTTTGGGGATTTTTGTTTTGTTTGCAGTGGGTGAAAAAAGAAATGCTTTCTATTAGTGCTTCAAGTTGGAAGCTGGTCAAACAGCATCATAGCAGAATGATTCAGCAGCCTCTGAGCTGATTCACAGTGTATCATAAAATGGGATTAGGAAAGCAATGCTTGGAGGAGAAAGAACCCACACAGAAAATCACAGCAGGAGAACAATACCAGAAAGGAACAGAGGGGAATAATCCTTACTTGGCTTCTGAGAAGCAGGTTGGATGACCTAATAGATGGCTCTCAATGCTCTTCATTGCCCATGGAGTCACAGGGGTCAGCTGCCTGGATCCAGCCACCACAGCTTAATAAATGGCTCTGCATCCACTGAACCACATCAAGTGTTCCTGCGTGCACACCCCCAGCCTGTTCTCATTTATCTGAGACCACGGGCCCCCTCTGGCACAAGACCCAGATGCTGTTTCACAGTGGGCAGGAGCTTGTGCAGAACTAGTGGTGGAATTCCATGACCATTTAGGACAGGATGCAGAGCAAGCAATCCTAGGCTGCGAGTCTTCCAGTTAGAAACCAAAACGTGGTGTTTTCTCAGTCTGACTCCAGAAGACACACACACACATGGCAGTACATTAAGCAGAGGTGTCAAACTGAGTGAATTTCCTAGCACTGTCCTTAATAGGAATGAAATTAAAATGTTTCATGATCTCCTGAATCAAAGTATCAGTAACCACCTATGCCCAATGCCAAGATGGAAGAGGAAAGCATCCTCTAACATCTGTTCTCTGGGAACCTGAAGATCCTGTTGAAAACCTTGTTTTAAATTAGGCCATACCTGTTAAAACTGCAGCTTTGGAGTGACAGAGGAAGGCAGGGACTCTCTCAGGAGTTTTACTAGATCAGCAATGGCTGAATGACTTCCATGCAGAACATGAAATCACAGCTTCACGCAATTAAGAGAAATGAGACAATTATATCACAATTCCAGTAAAACAGCTATATCTAAAGTTTGGTGGAGAGACACAAAAACAAGTAGGAAAAAGAAAAATCTCAAATGCCATGGTGTTCTCTTGTAGACTGAAAAAATGATAAAGTGCATCCTTGTTTAACTCACAGCAGGATGCCTGGAATTTTATAGAAACTACTGCAACTTGTCTCCCAGTGGGGAATAACTGAAGTATGAGATAAGAAATCAGCCATATCCTAACTTGCAGTGACAGGTGCTGTAAAAGGAAATGCCCAATAAAGGCTTAATGTATAGGAAGATGGCAAATAACTGTCTAGAATTCTGAAATAAGAAAGCATAAACCAATTTCTTAATCACATCTAATCAAAGAACACCATCAATTTCTAAAAACTTCTAGGAACAAATGGGTATTGGAGAGATGGTAGCATGCCTATCTTCGTCAGAAGCGTTTGGGGAATATTTTAGCCTGCAGAATTTAATTCTGTGTTATTACTTCTGAGCCGGAGGTAAAAATCATAAATCAGAACCATTCATAACATGCAATAATGGGATGAAATACTCATAGGGAGAGTTACATGATGAAATCCTGTGGGACTGTGTGTAACCCTTGCAGTCCTTGATGAGAGCATTAAAAATTCTTCTGTCACTAACGTCTATTCTTCCCTAACTCCTATACTAGGTTTTCTTTCTTCTCTCCTGACATCTCCAAATTTTTCTGTCATATGGCATTCCTTTCCCCCTTCCCCCCTGCTGCCCTAAATATATGTTTAAAACAAAATCATAGGAAAGCATTCCATGCTTACAAAGATGGGCAGGTTTTAAATTACACTGCAATTACTAATAGGGGCTTTTAATACCAGAGGAGCTTTCCCAGGGAGTTTTGTTCTGATTTCAGGACCCCCATTGTTTTTATAGAGGGCTATTTGGTCCCATTTATAAGGTGGCTACATTTTCTGTAAAAAAGACTGCAATACTCTAAAATAAAATAACACTGCCCCCACCCTTCTTTTACCCTCTCATAACTGAGTTAAAAAAAAAAATCCCAATCCATGATGTGTTAGAGCTTTGTTTTCTGAGTAACAAGACCAATTGTGTTTCCTCTGTTTGAGGTCTCTCTCTTCTCTTCCTTTTCTTCTAGGTCCTCTGGATCCACACTGACATAGAAATATCCCATGATGGAGAAAATAATGCACACAGCAAAGAGGAGAACAGTGAACAAGACAAATTCAGCCCACTAGGAAAGAAAAAAGAACAGCAGGTCAGGAGACCCCAGACTCTTAGTCCAGAGGATATCTCTGCACTTTCAAGTGCTTTTTAAAGAGCTGGGTGAAAATTACACTTTAGTTTCCCCAAGTGGCTCACAAGATGAAAACTTCCTTGTCCTGTTTTTCTGGTACATGCTTGTACACATAACGTACTTACAAATATGTGATATACCTTGAAACAAACCAGTCAGATTGAGCTGGTTTCATTAAATCTTTTCTTGCCAATCTGTCCTGACTGAAACATATCTACCTGAAGATGCTTTTGGGAGAGGCAGTTTTGTGTTAGCCAGAAATAATCCCCAGTTCATGCCTTCATAGCATCATCCCAGAAGCTTGCTGGCCTGAATTCAACTGCCCCTGCACCACAACCTCCCCATGGAAGCCTGACATCTCAGGGGTGCCACAGGCACCTGGCCTGGAAGGATGCCCCTTGGGGAGGCTGACTGCCACTAGTCTAGTTGTTCCTGGTAACTCAACGTGCGGCTGGCATCGTGTCCAGGCTCCAAATCCAGCAGCCTGCCTGGAGCTGAGCTTCAGCAATGTTGTTACAATGCAGGCCACTTTATTTACTGCCACTGGCAGGTTTAGGGAGGGCCACTGCTGCCCAGGGCAGCACTGCTGAGGGCCATGCAGAGCACGGGCTGGGAGGCAGCTCAGAGTGGGCTGCCATTCTGCAGAGGCAGGGGGCTGTGCAGGGAAGCTGTGCCTCCAGGACATGGACTTCCAGAAGCACCAGAAGCCTGTTTAAAAGCATTACCTCTGTTTTAAGAGCCAAACCATACCTGTGCCATTGGTGCAGCCTCGGCAACAATGAGCACAAAGGTATTCCCCACAGCCACGGTGAGCAGCCAGCCTGCCTGCAGCACCGACTTCATGCTGGCTGGAGACTGAAAAGAGGAGAAGGGCCTGATCAGTGGGTATCACGCTGTGCCCTTCAGCCCTGGTTCACCCTGTGATGTCCTGCCCAGTGTAGGGGTCACTGGGCTCAGCCTAGGAGGAGATGGGGGGATTTCCTCTGTGCAGAGCAGGTAATCTCTGTGGTTAATCTCAACAGCTGCATACAAGGAGCTTTCAAAACATGCATAGGAGGACACATGAAGAAGCAGGAGATGCTGTTGTTGCAGAGCTGAGTCCTGGTCATCCCAAACCTGCATCATCTGAAATGGTATGATCAGGAAGTCCAAGGAGCCACACAAGCCCTGCAGCTTGGAGTCTGGTGCCATGTGTCTGTACACCTTTGGAAAAGAGACTGGATCTTGATGTTAAACTTCCTGCTGATGAGAAATTTTTCTCATCCCATTATAGATCATCCCACTGTATTAATCATCCTCATTAATAAACATCTGCACTTTACTTCAAGGATAAATTTGAGAAGCTTCAGCTTTTGATCTTGTAATGTCTCAGTCTTCTCTTCCCATAAGCCTTCCCAAAACAAACAAATCATCCCTTGCACGCTCATTACCCTTTGCTCCCTTGTTACAGACTCATGTGGGTTTAGACCCCTTCAGTCTCTCAGTTTAAAGCAGATTGCAAGTCCCCATGCCACCCTGTAGTCCTTGAGATACCTTTGTCTTTTTATCACTGAAAAATACTTATCACAAAACCTTTCACTGGGAGAACACCTGATACTACAGTACTCAGAGCTTTCACATGAAAACAAACTTCTATCCTGTTCTGTTCCATGTTCTCAGCTTTACCAGAAAAGGAATTTTCCAAGTGTCATTAAGAACAGGTATCTTCAGAATATGAATTAATTTAGCTTGAGGGCACCCAGCAAAATGTGTTATAATCCCACTTTCAGTTGAACTACAGATAACATTGTTAGTAAGTGACATGTCAAAGGACATATGACAAGTCAATGACAGATGCAGGAATAAAACCTCTAATTGTAAGCCCCTTATCATTAAGTGGAGTACCTGAGAATAGGAGAAGGCCAGGCCTGTAATGGAGAACATCACCTCCCCAGCAGATATGAGTAAGTATTGTGGTAACTGCCAAGCCATATGGACATTGTTGGCTTTGATGTCTTCTGACTTCCATGTCTTAACAGCACCTTCAGAAATCTAGAAGGAAAATAAAGGCATATAATTGGTTACTGAAAGATCAGGTCTTTCTTAGCCTGGACAATGATAGTGGATTTACTAAAACAAAGTTGTAAGCAAAGTTGTAAGCAAAGCCTTGCCTTTGAAGCAAAACCATGGGTCTGACTGCTGCCATTTCCAAGCCTGTTGGGAATGGGCTGACTCCTGCTGCACAAGGTAGAGGGAGCAGGATGGAAGCATTCCAGGTCATTCGTGTGCCACAAGAATTCCCTGAGTTATTGTAAACCAAAAAGTTGCCTTCTGTAGTTGGGCTGGGAAAAGCCAGTATGGTACTTGTGCAGAGCCTGTGACCTGCTTCTGTCCCCAGGGCCAGAAGGAGGAGAGGATAAGTGCTCATTGCACCCATGTGGTCATTGCTCCCATTTTATCAGCACTGTACAACTTCCCTATGATATCAGTGACACACGTGCAAATTCAGCTCAAGAATGCCAAAAGTAGCAAACCCTGCTCCGTATCAGATGTGTTCAGATAAACATGGTGGTTGTATTCCTAATTATTTCTGTCTGCTTGCCCAGGTGTAATTTTATATTGCTTCTGATGCACAGAGGATCAGAGGCAGAGAGAGATTTGACCAATAGCCAGAAAAACACTGGGTTGAAATTACTTCAGGCAGAAAGCCTTGTGTTTAAGGAGAGTACTTGGGAAAATACAAAGGATGTTTACGAGATGTACTTAATCCTCGATCATTGCCAGGGAGGCAAATCAAGAGCCTGTATTTTAGCAGGCTAAAAGGGGTGAGAGGAGGGCTGTGCATTGCTCTTTAGCCCATAAAGAAATGTCACAAGCACCACACTATAACTGCACACTGAGGAAGGCTGGGGAGAAGGCAGCATCCCCATGATTTAAGTATCACCGTTCGGCTACATTAGCAGACTAATATATTGTATTCTTAGTTCTTCTATACGGCACTTCTGGCAGAGGAGCAGGGCTCAGTACAAATCACTGCAATGATTAAAAGTGATCCTGGTCTGGAGCAAACCGACTCTCTACACAGAAGGCAGAAACCACAGAGAGAGAGATGGAAAAACAGAGGGTCAAAAAGATTAAAGGACTAGCACAGAGTTCAGAAGGGCTGAGGGGCTGAGGCACAGAGCCATCCTGAGCAGCCATGGCTACAGTAGGGACTTTTGCAGATGGGACCACAAACAGGAATCCTTGGCCACCATGATGCTGGACACATCTGCCTCAGCTGGCCCTGGCTCCGTTGTGTTACAAGAGGCTTTGGGGCAATTTTTTTAATGTAATATTTTTCATGCAACTTCTCTACTTGGTTTGTCATCTGGTGAAAGAGGCTTGCAGCCATGGAAGAGGGGTCTGGCCAACATCACTTCAAGTGTGTGTATGTTTTATGTACATAAATCTCTGCACTCACAGATGGCAGCATCTGCTTGTTCCCTCCAGGGCTGTGCATCCCACTCCAGCTACTGGAATTAAAAAAGAGAATTGCCAGGTGCTTTACAGCTACATTTTTTCCCCCTACGTATTTGGACTCTGCAAACGTGAACAGCTCCCATTAATTGCCCAACAGGGAGATGCTACTGCCAGGGAGTAGCTGACAACACTTTGCTCTGCTCATCACAACACAGTAGTCAAAGTCTCAGCGGGCAGCTTAGCAGTGTGTCCTGTCAGACCTGGTTTGTCTGTGTGCCTGTGCAGTGGAAAGGTTAAAATGGGAACTGAGCTGATCACGTTCATCTCCGTGGCTCCAGCCACCTGGACCAGGGTTGGAGCGGTGTGCCTGAGAGGCTGGCAGGCAGGGAAAGGAATCCACCCTCTCAGCAGTGCTCACACCCTGCCAGGGCCAGGCTGCTCAGGAAACCATGCTTTGACTTTACACTGGGCTCCAATGAGCTGCGCAGACAATGGGAGGAGGAAACACAGATGTACAACCTCATCAACCTACTCTCCCAACACTTTGTCCCTCTTCCACTATCCATAACCTATAAATCTTGGAAAATCAGCCTTGAGTTCAGTAAGGTAAATGTGAGGATACAGCTGACTGTTTCCTGGGTTTTTCGAGTGTGAGGTACCTCCAGGTACAGTATTTTAAAGCTGGTGAGTAAAGTCAGCTCCTGGCAGATGGTAATAGCTCTTTGCAGTGTGCTGGGTCAATGTTAGTTGCTCAGAGATGGCATGAGACCAAGCACAAACCACACATCACTTGATTTTCCATGGAGGATTTCTGTCAAGGAAGAGATTTTACTTCAGATGGCTACTGCCCAGGTCTCAGAGTGAGAAAGCAAGTGAGAGCCACCAACACAAGACCAAAAGCACTGCCAGAGACTAGAACAGGATTGCGTTACCATTGCAGGAACACTTACGTTAGTTATGACAATGGTGTATGAGGCACCAAAATCGAGCAGCCCCAGCTCCAGGGGGAACTCTCCTGTTTCAGTTATGCATTTTCCATTATTGTATCTAGAGAAAAGGATGAAGGACAGTATTTCCCAGTTAGTTCCGCAGACAAAGAACAGAGAGCAGAGCTATCAAACATGGTCTCAAAACGGTGCAAGGAAGATGCAAGATGGAGCAACATTTATGTCAGGTGCTCCCTAGAGTTCTTGCCATCTTTTCCTTCAAGTAATATTTAGGCATTCACTGCAGTTTACCTAATGATCTGGGCTGTTGTGAACATTTTAAAATGGTTTCTACTTCTTCTTAGTACTGAATTATTTTATTCTTCTACCCCTCACGTTTATTTTCCTTCCAAACTTTGCTCCATTCCTTCAGGAACTGTGGGCCAGACAAGCAGTCTACAGGAAATCAGAGATGTGTACCCAGAAGCCACTTTGTTTCCTTTCAATAGAGCAAATTAGCCTTCATGTTTGTTCTTCTGATTCTGGATGTGTGAGATGGCACAGAGGCTCAGCAGCATTGCCACAATGGCTGCTGCATCCTACTAAATTGCAGCAATAAATATTTTGGATGGAGCTGATGCAGAGAAAAGCCATGAAGCTTGTTTTGAAACATTGAAAATGCTAGAACTACCCTACAAGAGCCAACTCCAGTGCTGCCCAACCAAGGCCATATGGAGCCCCTAACAAGCCCAGCCTGCAAAGCCATGTAATGCTGATGTTACCAGCCCACATACCAACACTTTGTGAACTGGCCTTTCCCTGAGAGCCCCCTAACACTAAGAGCCCATGCCTGAGAGAACGACAAAATAAAGCAGGACCCAAATGGCAGAGGGAACCTCACCACGTTCCACCTTACTCTGCTAGCAGATGCACAGGAATTACCAATCTCTTCCCTCCAAGCTCCCACATAATGTGAATAAGAGCTCCTGCACACACACATGTGGCCCAGAGCACCTGCTCTGCATCGAGCTGATAGTTCTGCTTTTTACAAACATCTGCCCCCACAACCAAATGCCAAGACAACAGCAGTGCAGGTTTTGCTATTAGCCTGAGAAAAGTCTCACTGCATCCAAGGAAAGGTCTCATCAAGGACCTTCAGCACAGCAAGGGCAACTTACATGTCCCTCTCCAGCAGTGAGTACTCAGAAGCACTGTAGTTCTCCTGAACAGCAATGAACCTTTTCCTGTCAATGGTGAGGTTGACATCTTGGCTCAAACCATTAATGAATCTGCAAAGACACCATATTTCATTGAGCTGTCAGACAGGGCAGGAAAACCACAATAGCAGACATTTCAGAAGTGTTCTCCCTCTCCTAAAGCATTCAAGTAATTCCATGAGGTTATGACATTCTCTCCTGCAAGTTGCCAAAATGTTTGCCTAACTCATTACCTGTTTTTTTAATATAGGATAAGTTTCCCTGTTGTGTAATTTTACTTTCTTACTCTGTCCCCTGTGGAAATTGAGCCTCACTTCCAGGCAATCCCTTCTCAGAGACCTTCAAGGATTGCAGCAAATCCAGAGGAGGCCAGGAAGATGATCAGAGAGTTGGAGCACCTCTACTATGATGACAGGCTGAGAGAGTTGAGGCTGTTCAGCCTGGAGAGGACAAAGCTCCAGGGACACCTTACAGCATCTCTCAGTACCTAAAAGGGCTGCAAAAGTGCTGAAGAGTCACTTTTTATAAGGGCGTGGAGTGACAGAACAAGAGGCAACAGCTTTAAACTGAAAGAAGGTAGGTTTAGATTATATTAGATTTTATAATGTCTTTGTTATGAGAGTGGTGAGACATTGGAATAGGTTGCCCAGACAAGCTGTGGATGCTTCATGCCTGGAAATATCCAGGCCGGATAGGGCTTTGAGCAACTGGTGTAGTGGAAGGTGTCGCTTCCCATGTCAGGGGAGTTTGAACAAGATGATCTTTAAGGTCCCTTCCAACCCAAACTATTCTGTGATGATTGCTCTGCGAGGGCAGAGTCTCAGTCCACCACAGGAAACTATACAGTTGTGTATCCCGATGAGCACAGGCAGGATGCTGTCAACAAGTTTACACCAGTGGGAAAGAGTTTTATAGCACAACCAGATACTTTTATCGAAACAAAAACTTACACAGGAATGTGTTTGGGCGGGGGTTTTGTTGGTTGGTTTTGGTTTTTTTTACCCAGTGCCTTTTTTTTTGTAATACACAAAAGACAGTTTCCTTTTGACAACTCAAAAATTGTTAGCAAAACCAAACTATTTTCATTTGACCCATGTTTTAAAATATTTCAGTTTTCAATTCCTAGAACAGGGGTGTAATCCCTGAAGATAGTCAGGTGCTTAATGAAAATAACTTTTCAGTGGAAAAATAGCTTTTTCCTCCTCTTTACAAATTGCTAAAGGGAAAGTTTGGGGATTTTGTCAAAAATCTCCACAAGAAAATGTAAAACATTCCTGACTGCAAGTACTTGTCAAGTCTCTAAGGTGGTATGTAGTCAGTAGAAGCCTTCACAAGCACAGGTCTATGAAGAGATCCTGTTCTCCTGCTTTGTCAACACAGGCTTTCAGATAACAGGGTTGGACATTGTGTTTGAGATTTGTTTTATTTGGTTAGTTTTTAGCTTTGCTTTTGTTGTGGTTTTTCTTGTTTTGTTCTGCTTTTTAATTTCTGCTTGCCCAAATCCTCCAGAAAGTGCAGCTGGAATAATTGTGGTTTGGTTTTTTTTTTTTTTTTGCAAATTTGCTTCTGCACTTCATCACCTGGCACAAACTAGCACAGGAGTGTTCATGCACTACATGGACTGGCTCACATTAGGAAAGTAGACTTGCTGCTTGAGCAGAGTGCAAGGCCCAGCTGAATTGTTTACAAGGATGTAAAACTGTTGCTGTATCCAATTTAGGAGGCATTTGGGCATGAGGCTGGGTCAGAATGTCACAGGTTGGCCAGTTTGCAGAGGACATGGCAATGGCTCTTGTCCAAATTGCTCCTTCCCTTTCTTTCCCACAAGGTGAGACAAAGTGA
Source organism: Myrmophylax atrothorax (assembly GCA_026770055.1). Classification (NCBI taxonomy): domain Eukaryota; kingdom Metazoa; phylum Chordata; class Aves; order Passeriformes; family Thamnophilidae; genus Myrmophylax; species Myrmophylax atrothorax. Next base: position 27,667,275 of record JAOXXN010000102.1, on the reverse strand, counting down.
GATGAATTTTCCACTTTTCCAAGGAAGGAGATCTTTTATGTTGCCATCTCAGCACAGCCCATCCCAGGCAGCAGCAACGCTCAGCTCTGCATGGCATGAGTGGGAGGTGACACTCTGTCAAGCCTCCACAGCTGACACCCGAGTCTTGCATGAGAAGTGTGGACTACATTCCAACCTGAGAACATCTGGGTTATGTTACAGACAGTTTGCATTAGACAAAAGCACTTTCCCTTACCCAACCACCTCCAAATCCTCAAAAAAACCCCATTCTTACCTAACAGCTGCCAAACCATTTTCTGGCTTTGCTTCCAAGTCGGTAATCTAAAGAGGGGAAGGAAAAAACCATCAAAAATATTTATTAATGCTGCCTTTCAACGATGTGGGACAGAAAATACTGGTGCTGTGGAGTTACACATGTACTCAAAGCCTGTGGAAATCAACTGGACTCTCACATAAGCTTTACATCAGGCCACAGATGGGAAGTCCTGGGACAATGAAGCCAGGGGCAAAATTTCATCTCCACCAAAGGCTTAAGATGAGATCATATCTTTTATTCTCATCTCTTTCTGTAACAAAGGCTACAGAGTTTCAGCCAGTCTCCCTTCTACTGAAGCGTGTAACACCCTCAAAAAAAGTATTTGTTTTGATCTGGAGATAGCAAGAGAGCATTATCTGCATTACCATCTTTTAGTTACAAGTCAACTTGAGTGCCTTACTCCTACAAAACCTCCAACTGTCCCACTCTCAGACCCTGAATCTTGTCATACTCATAGATTTCACAGAGGTCTAAAGCCAAGAGGAGCTGCTAGGTTGTGATACTGATCATGTATCACTCATATTTTCCCTGTCCCTCAATACTCAAGAGGTTAAACTGCTGAATGGTGCAGGCAGAGAGGAGAGACCAAGGTGCACTGAGCTTGTTTGTGCTCACAGTCTCTGCAGACAAATCCCTGAAATGGCCACTTGGATGGGCACACTTGGGAGTGAGTGTCTCCTGGAGATCACAGCTAGAGCAGCAGCTCCATGGTTAACATGATCAACATGCCTTTGAAGAAACCCTATGTGGTGTACAATGCTGAAAAAACACAGAAAGACACAGCCCTGCCCTGTAGGTTGTATGTCCCACAAAAACAATACAAAGAAAGGCTCTTGGCTGGTAGAAATCCAGAGTTGTGCCATGTTCACTTAAGCTGGCAGGGCAGTTTCAATTTGTGCTGCCCACAGATGGAACTCAGGCAAGCCAAACCAGACTGATTCTGCCTTCAGAAACTGGCTTTCTCTAAAAACTTTCTGGCCCTTTCTCCACGCTTTCTTCTTGATGCCAAACCCTGAGCTCCTGAGACCAAGGATCAAGAATTTCAGTGTATCTATGAAAGGTCTATTATACTTCAGTGTGACATGCTACCCACAAATAACATATGCCTTAAATAATAAATAGCCATGGTGAATAATAAATGTCAGAGTAATAAATAATAAACAGCAACATCTTTTTTTTTTCCATGGGAGGCACATGGGGATGAACACTCTAATTCGTTGCAGACGGGCCAGCCAAATTATTACTTTTTTTCATTGATGATCCCCAGAGATCTCAAATTCATTTCCTGCCTACTCAACAGCCCACAAAGGAGAAGAAACCAATTTCAGATTGGATCCTTCCAGGAAAGCAATCCCACCTGAGTGAGTGGGCCAAACCCAGCAGTGAGGGAGTTACTTCAGGGCAAGCCCTGCAACACAGCACTGATGCTGGCATTGCCTTCCTTGTGCTGCAATGCTGAAAACATGAGTATCATTTACCACGCCATCTTCCACATCTCCCTTATCTACAGCTGTGAATGACAGGTCAGTAGCACTCCCCAAAAGCATGGCTGTTTCCCAGCACATGGGAGCCTGCCAGTGCCAGGGTGGGCATTAATTTAAGCACAGGCTACATAACTAGGGCAGCATGGATGTACTGAAGCTCAGAGATTGCTCTGCTTCAGCCTGTCACAGCCTTTCACTTCTTAAAGACTGTATGAAAATCACTGTATAAGTATCCATTTCTTAAGGCAACAGTACTCAGTCATCAAGGTCACAGAGAAACTCGACAGCATTGTGTGACAATGAGCCTCAGGCTCCAAACCATAAAACAGCAAAACCCCTCAATGTTATGACAAAATAAATTCTTAAAACTCATTTTTAAAAACAGTTATGTGATTTCTGCTATACAACATTGAATGTTTCATAGGGCAACCTTGAAAGGTAGGAGGCAGAACTGCAAAGAGAACGGCTATTTTAGCATGAGGACAGATTCTGATGGCATTTACACACCTGCCACAGTGTGCAAGAACACCAATCACTTCAAGAGAGCTTATTAGGATACAGCTACACATAAAAGGTATCAGAATCTGCCCTATAGATCCCATATGCCCTTCTCTGATTGTTGCAGCAATACGCAAAAGTCCAAATGCAGCCAGCTCTGCTGCAGAGCCTGAAATGAGCTTAATCATTTATTCTGTTCAGCAAAACAAATGGGCCTTCTGTGCATTTCCACTAAAGACTTGCAATAACTAAACCAGGAATCATTCCTCTGATGCTTTTATTCCATGGCCAGCCCTAGAGCCTCTTTAACATCTTTGCTTTATAGAACCACCTTTGGGGGGAAATCTCTGGCTGTTTTCCCCAGCTTTCTCAAGCTCTGCTGCCTTGCAGGCATGACTCTGCTCTCCCACTGCAGCATTCAGTGGATTAAAGTGTGCCCAGAAACTCTCAGATGCCACAACGCCTCTATTAATCAACCAGTAGCAGCGTGTGCAGATCCAGTGCCACGAGCTAAGTCAGGTTTGGAGCATCTGAGAGCAATCAGACAGACGTTGCAACTGAGCAAATGAATTAATGAGCCTATTAGCCCATTGTAGCATCACAGCCATTGAATTAATACTGTATTTACACTTCACTCCCATACTCACTAAGCGGCTTGATAGGCTTCCTTCTGCCTCAAAAACAATTAAGCTGTATACTGATTTTTCCTTCACAGTGTAGTTGAAAGCAAGAGTCAATCCCTGCTGTTGTAGGGTGAAGAGAAGGCTCTGTTGCTCTCCATTCAATATTAATTTTGAGTACTCAGCTGGGTTCTGTGGAAGAGAAGAAAACAAACTTAGTTACACTTTCTTCAGTTGAGAAAAGATCTGTCTTTTCCCACTATGTGCATCACTATTGCCTGTTCAAGGGAGCCTGTGACCCTGTTATCCTTTATTCCTAATTACAGGTGAATGTAAGGTGTACCCTTTGCCACAAACTATGTGTCCAAATGTTCAGTTTCTGTCTCATATACCAGAGACAATACATTCCATTTGTAAAACTATTCCCCTGCACTTCTAAGGCAATGGAAGAGAGCAAGTTTTTGTATTGGTGGGCTTTATCAGAAAATGCCTGGAAAAAAACCCACCCTTTCTTTTGTGGATGCAAGTCAGGCCTTTCAGCCCCAAATATATACTTACCTGAAAAGCCTCCATGGGCTGCTGAAATAGGTCCTTGTCTTGGATTGTCACTCGAACAGGGTTCTTTGCCAAATTCAGGACCCGAATTAAACTTTCTTCTGGGACAAGTCGAGGCATATCAGTCTCCTAATTAAAGTAAAAGGCTTTAAGTGCCATCTGTATGCTTTATTAGCACTTTAATATCTCTTCATTTTTAGCCATAATAGTCTTCCTCTCAATAATGACACTTTTCCATCTCTTCCTGATCAGAAGTTGCACTCAGAGAAAACTGAACATAAATCTTATTTAGAGAGGTTTCTTCATAGTAGCTCAATGGCCAACCCATCATTCCTCACAAAAATGGCTCTTCACACCCCTAAGCATACAGACTACACACCTACTGGATAGGTAGAACAATGTCACAGCTTTCATTATATAGCTCCCTGCTGCCTGGATTTAACCAACTGCCACACCAGAATGGAAAGAATTGTGCTTAGCTTTCAAAAGCAGTGACCAGAATAATTATTTCCCACTGCAGTCGGTGACTGGGAAAAGAATCAGATCATAAGCTAAGCAGTTTGGAAAATCCCAGTCCAGCTCCATGTCTGCAATCGCTGCTTTTGCATTACTTGACACCATGCTATCAAACTGCTGACTGCAAAGATCTTATTCCCTGTTTTCTGAGAAAGGGAAGATGATGCCTCCAGGACAGAGATATCTTTTTCTGTCAGGAATCATTTCCTAGAAAGAGTACATCAATCAGTGTCAGACTTGTACTACCTGCAGAGCTAATTTTTTTTTAACTGCTCTTTTTTTCTCCCTTTATTTTCAAGTAGCCACCAGCAACACTGCAGAGCTATTCATTTTTTCTCTATCTTATCATACAATTTGGGTATTGCAGGCAGTGCATTTTGAATTTAACGTGGTGGGGAGACACACCACCACAGAAGACAGAGTGAGCTGATTTCCCTGTATCCACATGATGCTCCTCACTAACAGGCCTGCTAATGTTATCCAGCAAATTCCATTACTGTGGCTTTTTGCTTCTCCTATCCACATCCAAGAAGGTGGGCCATCTTATCCTTCTCTTTGCTACAGCTTATAGGGCAAAATTTTTGCCTTCAGGGTAAAATTTTTGCCTTCAGGGTAAAATTTTCATGCACAGGTAGGGAGGAACCTCTAACTCACCTTGCATCTGCCCAGAGGAGGCACCCACAGCCAGAGCACATGTCTGTGGCTGAGCACATCAGCAAGAGCTGCTGCTGGTGGCAATGAGAGCATTTCTTTGCTCACATAAAATATCAGAAAAAAGACCTGAACCCACAAAGCCTCATTTCAGTGCAAGACTCAGTGGATTCACCTGAGGAACCAGCAGATGTTAATCCAGGGCTGTGTGCCAGCCACGCTAACAGAACATTTTAAGCATACATGAAAGCTTTAAAAATTAATCCTAGAGTAACTTTCATGAGACAAAGGTCAGCCAAAGTCTGCACAGTGCTGGTCATGGGCCAGAAACCACCAGCACAGATCTGCAGGAGCTAACAAGGACTTTACAAGAGATTTGCTGCTGTCCTGTCTGGGGATGCCCAGCAGTCCTGATGCCGGTGGCTGCAATCACCCGCCTCTCTGGAGAAACAATTTGGCTTGGCAGAATGCACATCCCCACCATAACCTAGCAAAGTATTACATTACTAAACCAAACCCAACACACACACAAACAAAAGACCCCAAACAGAAAAATATAGGCAAGGTATAGCAAGAAATAGGAGAGAGAACAGACTACCTTTTGGGAATTAATCACTAGCATTAACTAGATGTCTGTCAAGCACTTTGATGATGGAAATCTAGAATATAGACCAACACAGATGACCAGCACAGCAAAACTGCAAAGACTAGAAAGAAAGACATAGAGACAGAGAAAAAGAGAGGGAAAAGTAGACAAGGTAAGAATTATCATTAGCAACTGGATCAGTATGCTCAGTTGTAAAGAAAACATTACAGATTATGACCAAGGAACACACTGGTTAAAAGGATTATCTAATGGATATTGATAAAAACACCCTGGGGAAAGAAAGTATTTCTGAAGAATCCCTTGTGCTTTACTTACATTTATTTTGATTTCTATAACAGCTGCAAGTCCAAATGCCAGCCCTGCAAGGATCATACCTGTTGCCATTTTCCTAATAGGTCTATGGAGCAAATGAAAGAGGTGCCATTAAGGGAAAAAAGTAATTTAAAGTACAGAATACCATTCCTCAGAGCCAAAGATGTGCCAAAACTATGTAATAAACTGTCCAACAGGTGGCACTGGGGATGACAGGCTGTTTAAATTGCCAATCATTTAACTTAAAACTACCTTATTATTCTGTATAAGGCCAGCACTGAGGCCAATTAAAAATGATATGCCATGAAAAAAGCTCTTTCCTTGCAAGTTTCATATTATCTTTTTCCCAGCTCTTGTAGTGAGAATAGCTCATGGCATTATGTTAATTCATGATATTGGAAGGAGCACTAGAAATGATGTATCTTCAAGTCCCTTTTGGGAAAGGCAAAAGGAAAGTAGTATCTATTTAGCAGTGGGAACGAGGAGCAGAAAAATGTGTACTTTGTGTCATCAATGTTTCTGACCATCTGGGGCATCATTCTGGGTTATTTCTCCTGCCAATACATTTACATTTCTAGAAAATAAAGAGCTTGCTTCTAAACTCAAGACAAAACTAGTGCAACTCTACCACAGTTACATGAGACAACCTGATAAAAGGCAGAATAAAACAGGTCCAGAAGAGCATGTCCAAACAAAGTATTGAGTTGCAGAGATTTGAAACAAATACAGTTGTAGATTCAGTGGTCTCCACTCTTTGTAATGGTCTTTAGTCCTGGCATTCAGTCCTGATCGGTGCTGTTGGGTGAACCACTCTGTGAACTGGTCATCAGGAGGGAAGTTGCCTGTCAAATCAGGGCACAGTCCAGGCCATGGGTTCACACTGAGGCAGCAGGGAGAAGCACAGCCTCTGAGCTGTGTCCTCCAAGTGGCACCATTGCCCAGCTGGACAATGTCTTGGATATGTCTTTAGGTGCAAGTAATTCAGCGTGCTGGGAAAGGATCAGCAGGGTGAAGGGTGGCCTTCTGAGGCTCCTTCCATCCCCATTGTATGGGGGTTTGCCTGTGCAGCATTTTAGTTTGGATTAGGAACTTGGCTTTTTAAGCCAATCTCTCCACTCATCATCCCTTCCCACACTGTGGTTCACATGGAGAAATGGTGCTGGAGCATGGAAACTTGGTTCCTTTCATCTGAAGCTGCACTGCCAAAGGCACTCCGAGTGCAGGTAATACACTCCCAGG
>JAOXXN010000102.1:27639760-27660377 GCA_026770055.1 Myrmophylax atrothorax | reverse complement strand
TACAGGGCATCAGTCCATAGAGGCAGAATGCACATACTCAGAATTTAAATCACTCAAAATACACAGAATGGGTCTCAGAAACAACCTGGAGGTCTGCTCCTATTACACTGCACTTCCTGATAACACACACTAGGGATAAAGGGCTTGAGTCATATGGAAATCCCCTTATGCACTCACCGATTCAGATCCTAGTATGGAATCTGCTTTCACAACACCACATGTAGCCCACATGGAACCATGGATTTGGCCACACAGGAACCTTTCAGGGAGGTAATTATTTGGGCATGATACAGGAAACAAGGTGAAGAACATGTTGATCAAATTCGAAGTGAGACTATTCATATCTGCTTTTGGGGAAAATCTGTACAGAGAAGAATCCAACATCATTGAGTTTTCTTCTCTGGAATTTCCAGCAGCTATGGAAGAGGGCAGTGCTCTCTTGGGGCTGAACTAGACCCAAGTACCGGGAAGGGTGGATGGAAATTTGTGTTTCTCCTCCTTAGAAGCTATTCTGCACTCTTGCTGCAAAACAAAAAAGCACTGAGGCACCTGCATTGTCCCCAAGTACTTACGTGAAATTAAATTTGCACATGTCTATCAGGGGGTAGAGCCCGAGGTCAAAAAGTGGGATGAAGACAAGAATAAGAAGTGGATTTAAGAACTGGAACACAAAAGAAGGAGACTTTAGTGACTAGAAAGCAACTTTCATTAATTAAACCCATAAAGCACTGTCCTCCAGAAATAATTCCATTACAGAAAGGACATGGGCAAACACTTAAAAACCTCGTTTCAAAATATAATCATAGTTTACACTTAACAGCTTCTGCTATTTAGTTTTCACAGGCATGAATACATTTTGTTCACATCCTCCTCTAAGAGGTAAGCAAGCATCATTGGCCCAGTCTCCCTGGAGAGAGAACTGAAGCATGATGTTTTTAAAGAGTACAAATCCCACTGACAATACAGACAGGTGACCTTCAGTGCTGTGGTGGGACCTTACAACGAATCAGCAACAATGGAAACATCTTGGGACTCCAGCAAAATCCCAGAGGAACAGGCACTGTTCTGCGAGACTGGCAATTTCTTGCACTTCCACACATCTTGGTAATCCCCCAGGAACCAAATTTCTCTTGGGAGGGACACAGCTTGTCTGCCTGCCAGTAGTGGCAGAGCAAGAAAGCAGAGTGATGGAGAACAAGAAGAGAGAAATGTTTTTTCAGTTCCCAAGGAAGATTTCAGGGAACAGAACAGCTTTGAATTTCTCCAGAGCTGTTCAGCATAAGAATTGTAATCAACTGTGACAACACAGCACCATCTTGGAGCTCTCACATTTTCATCTGCCTTGCAGAAGTGGAGGAAGCAACACATTTCAGGAGCAACACTCATCCCAGCACAGGGCCCTGTTAGAAGGAGACACAGCTGGTATCTTCCACATGTCAGCACCAGTTCAAAAACTATTATGGTGCCATATTTCCCAGCACTTCCTCACTATTCTGCAGCATTCAACCCCTATGTTAGGATTTCCTTGGGGTCTTCTAAACCCCAAGAGTAAGCTTGCAGCTAGAGAATAATAAGGCAGAGTCCACACCACAGCAAGCAGCAGGAGCACTGTGACTGCATTCAGAAGGGGCAGGAAAAGGCCACTGGTCCCATGAGAAAAATAAAAACGAGAGAGAAAAAGAAAATACAATCTAAGGGTTATTTTCTACCCTGTAGTATATTTTACCTGCATTTGGTCAGGCTGAAGGACATATATTCCCTGAAACAAAAAGATATTCCAAATGACTCATAAACACTACAATACATCAGTGCATATGGCAAATAACCAATTGGTCCTGTAGAGGCCTCAGCAGCCAAGGTGGTTCCCTCAAATGCTTTATGTTGGCTTTAGCAGCTGATATTGTGCTCTTGACACTTGTTGTCTAAGGACACAGTGTTTAATAAGATCATTCTGCAGGAGGAAGCTACACTCAATCCTTGGTATTTGGCAGCTGTGACACAGCCCATGACAGGTACTGAGGCCCATCTTTCAGACTGCCTGAGCCGTGAGCTAGGCGAGTGGAGAGGAATGGGTGTGTTAGTGTCCAAGTCAGGATGTGGGCTTAGAGCATCCTCCCTCTCTGCTTCTATAATGGGAAAAGCCTAAATCCTGCACAAGAGTGTTCCCAAGCCTCAGGATCCTATGAGCTCTGCTGGCATTTCTCCCAAGCTCCCAAAAGGATAACCAAAGACCATCCTTGAGTCAGTGGGCTGCACAAACAACTCCTTCCTCCTTCCATCTGCACCTCACAGGCTTTGGTCCACTGTGACTTTTTGGTTTGAGTCAAGAGTCCCCAGGGCTGTAAGAGATGCCTCACCCTTACATCAGTGTACCCAGCCCCCACAATTGGGCAAGGTCAACAGGGATGGCCAGAGGGATCTCAGACCCCAGGGAGGGACTGGTGTTTGTCTGAACTCCACAAAATGCTTTTCATTTGACATTAAGATGAAGAGAAGGGGAGCCAGAGGGAGGAGAGGAAAGAAATTAGAAAGGAAATACTATCTTTCCAAAAAGTGCTGTGGGGATTTGTCTCCTGTCTGCCAGGCTTTTCCTGAGCTGAGTCTAGAACAGCTGCTTGTCTGCCTGCAGCTGTCTCCTGGGAGAGTGGAAACCCCTGGTCGCAGCAAAGGAGTCAATTAAAAATATCAGGCAAATATCCCCTCTTGCTACTTCATCCCCACTACAGAAATGTGTCATTAGGAAACAAGCCTGCAAATTATTCATCTGGCACTAAATCATTCCCTGTTTGACTCCAAACTTCCTAGCTGAGCCTTTGTCTACAGAACAGAAAGTCATGAATTCCAAAAAGCCTAAGGCTGAGATCACCCCATTGCTGGAGTTAATTCTCACCTTCCTGAGAAGGGACAACTCAGGAGGGGAGAGTGGATAGGCTGAAACAAAAGCCAAAAAGCTATCCAAGTTGGTGTGACAGAAAAAGCCCTGAATATGTCCTTCTCCACCCAGGAGGGTTAATAGTGTCTCCTGCTGATCCTTAGCTCTCCTGCTGATGGGTCACTAAGCGTATGTGAGCAAATCAGCAGAAGATGAAGATTTTAGATATACATCACAAAGACTGCCTGGACTTAAGTGGTTTTGTCTTTCTGAGGTGGATAAGTATTATCCAAGGTGTAGTCTTTTTCATGCCTCATTTGAACTAATTAAGCCTAATGAGTATAACATGTTGTGAGCCCAATTTTTAAGAGGAGTGGCCTACAAGATCTCAATTTTGGGGTTTAAAGTCTATTTTAAACTGGAAAATGGTGATTTACAAACCTAGATTCTGATGTGAGCATCCACAAGTAAGATCCAGATAGCCTGTTAAAGTATTTATGACTGGAAACCAGCCCTGTACAATGGCATCTCTGGACAGACAGGTGATCTACATTTATCTGTGACTGCAGCCTGCACCATTTGCCATTCACACCTTTGAACAACTGATTGATCCTCATCACCTCTCTACCCTATACACAAGACTCCTGCTGGTTTTGAGAGGCTTCATTAATGTATCACCAAGTAAGCCAGAGCAGAAATATAGAACTACAACAACTCTAAGTTACACCTTAAAAAGGCTGTGTGACTTCTCTGTGGGGGCAGCAGGCTGAAAATCCCACCTGTTCTAGGTTACAGAGTGACTGGTTGCCCAAAGGCCAGTACTGCTGACCTTGCAGGCTGCTGGTGGGTCCCCAGCCCTTGCTCCTTTCAAAGATGAGCTGTGATGAACTGAACATGTCTGCACAGAGCCTCTCAATTCTAATCACCAAAAGTGCAACTCACCCAGATTCACCAAGCAGATGCTCTTAGTACTGCAAGGCTCCGGTTAAAAAGCAAGAGCAGTGATGTTACTACTAGTCTTACCAGCCCTGGTGACATTAAGTACTTACAAAATCAGCATTCATTTTTGTGGCTTGCAAAGTCCACCTGGATCCCTAAGGAGAAAAGAGATAGCTGTAAAGCCTTCAAGATGTCTTATGGGACCAGAAAACATGGGGACAGAGAAGATGACAGTGCTGGAAATCTTATGTCCCATCTATTCCTTCCCTTCCCTGTAACACCTGTTGGTGGGCAGGACACATTCTCCCTTCTCACCCTCCTGTGCCAGACACCTGGCAGGACTGTGAAGGGATGACCCACAGAGATGGTGGAAGCCCCTGGACACCCAGTAAGAGCATGACCCTCTTTGTCCCCCAGATGCTTTGGTGTTACCCTGGAAGGACAGAGGTGCAAACCCAGGCTGGCAGACAGACCTGTACACGCTGTACTGTACCTGCTGATCAAACAGGGCCCAGAACATTGGCAGCGGTATGAAGAGGAAGAGAACACGTGTCACCATCTTAACCTCCCCAATCAGCTGTTTCTAAAAAGGGAACAAGAGGCAAAAAGGTAAGGTGGGGGTGTAAAGCCAACAGGTGATTCAAGGCACATGAGAACTCCAATTTCTTTCTGTATGGCAGTTCTTCACTGCACTTACTCCTGATACTGGACATGTTTGCTTTTCTGCATTTCAATGCAGCACCTAAACTGTCCATTAAGGGTCAGGAGAGTACAGATGTGGGAAGGGACAGAAAAATGTGAGCCCAGTGCATGGGAGGAGTGGTGTGGCCAGGTCAGCCTCACTGTCTCCCCTGTCTGTCTGCCTGTGTCCCCCCTTCCCCCTCCAAACCTGCCAGGTGGGGCACTGCTTACTGAGTATTTTTCCGATGCCCAGTCCAGCCAGTGATCTCTCTTTGGAATCTCACGGGAGCGGTTTTTCAGCCGGTTTTTAATAGCAAACTAGGGAGAAAAACAGGCAAGTAACTCACTTGTGCCATACCTGCCTTTGTTACATTCCCCAATTCAAGGCTGCCCTCCCCATCCTCAAATGTAAACAGTGCCAGAAAATCGCAGGGGGGTTTGCTGAATGCTTCCAAAATCTCAGATTGGATGCTTTAAGATGAAATCTCTGCAGGGAATTTTCTGTGACATGGGTTGATTAAAGGTATGATGTGGGAATGAACCATAGAATTATAGAGTATTCTGAGTTGGAAGGGACCCACAAGGATCATGGAAGTCCAGCTCCTAGCCTGTTTATGCTGTGTGTTCCAGTCACTGGACACACTGGACACAGCCATCCTGGCAAAAAGAGTGGCAGATCTCACTGAGAAATCCTGTCTTTTAAGATCTCTCCTATTTCCCCAAGGTAAACCTGGCACTAGGGTTGACCTAGATAAAAAGAAAACATCTGCTGTTAGCAACAGCTTCCTGAAATAGAAACATCATTATCCACCTAATAATAAGAGTATTTTTTCACACACTGTATTCAGCTCACACACTATGAAACACAATTGATAAGGCTCTAATGCAACTTCAGCAGGTGTCTCTTGCATTTACATGAACATGCTGAATGTGCATAATATGAATGTGTGCTATTACTGTCTGCTGAACTGATAAACCAGTAAAATTATTTAGTGAAAAAAGGGAGTCATATCTAATACTCTGCAAGTTTCTGAATTTTCCTTTCAGTTCAGTCTCAACCAGCATTTGCCCCAAGCAGTTATACTGACATCAACTGAACAGTTCATGGAGCTACGAAGGAACAATTCAAATGCTGAAAAAATAAACTAGGACCTAAATGTGTTTCCTATTCCTTACAGCTCATCAGCAGGATACCCAGAAGCAGCATACAGAACTCCAAAAGCCACGTCCCCTTTGTCTTTGCACTTTTCTGTTCTGCAGCCTCAGAGTCATGCACAAAAAAGAGAATGGCACACACTTACACCGATGCATTTGCACACTTCCAGTAAGACGTTCCCTTGTGGTGGTGTTTTTCTGTACAGTCCACTTCCAGCAATGAACACAACTGAAAAAATATTATAATCCAAATGGGAATTCACATGGCTGAAGCTCAGTCCCGCACTGGCTTCTGGGAAGGATCCCCCACCCCTGTTTTCAACAGATATGCTCTGCCCTTGGGGCTTACAGGATTGCGCTTTTAACGAAATGAATGTGCAGGAATCCTTTAATGCCTTCAGAAGGAAGAAAATGCAACATCCTACGGGAGGCAGTGTGATCCCTAGGAAATCACCATCGTCTTCTCATGGTCTGCTCTGGAACAACAGGCAGCTCCACATCTGATTCATGCTGGGAATGAAAACTTTGAAAATTCACTCCATCTGTGCTTTTTTGTAGACTAAACTTAACATACAATCCACATTGAATTGCTGCACCTGATGTTGGAAATCATCCTTTACTCACTGCAGGCGTGTGAGGATTAATGCAGACACAACATGGGCTCTGTGTCCTTGCATTTCACAAACATTTCAACAGAAACTGCCATGAAGGTCACTGCATCACATACAGGTGTTAACAGAAGTTACCTCTATTTATGATTTCCACAAAGGTTTATACAATTTAAGATACTGTTCTGCCTTAGTTTCCTTCCTCAAAGCACAAAAAATGTCAGACCGAGATGTCAAAATCCTGTCAGAGATAGAGCTACCTGGTTATGTATCATTTATCCTGCTCTGTGAGAGCCCTTGAGCACGTTGTAATTCCAAAGACATTAGCAGGGAGAAGCACAATGAAAGCTGACCATGAAATCCATATAACAAACCAACCTCAATTTTTTAAACAAACCCAATTGTCTGGTCAGTCCACAGCCAGTGGAGAACAGCACGCACCTCTTTCCTAACACAGGAGGCCCGGGACTCTTCAGGGAACTCACCTTTTTCTCTTTCCTAACTATGAAGACCTTTAGCATCCAGGTTTGACCTGCAGACCCATGAGAGACCTCTGAAGTCAGTTTAGATGAGTTGCACTTTGCACTCATGCAAAGTCACCCAGAGTGGGTGGCTGCACTACCTAATTTCTAGCATCTCCCTGTGAAGCTGTTGGTGCCTCTAAAAGGTGATCCTTAGGTTTGCTGAAATACCTTCTGGCAATGCCATTGACTCCTTTGGGAGCTGAGGTTCCTGCATTAGGTTTGGCATTTGGAATTAAATACTATTAATCTACCCCACCTTTCAGAAACTGAAGCAGTCCAGAAAATCTCATTCTGTAAGAATTTCATTCTGTCTCTAAACCTATCCTTGCTTTCCATCATCATGGGGAGAGGGCCAGTCAGGGCAGAAAGTGTATTTTATCCAGCTCTGCATGCTGCTCACATAGTCAAATATATCACTTCTCAGAGCATTTCAGCATGTTACAAAAGAACACAGAGCTGCTTTGCTGGGCAGGCCATGGAATCTGGCAGCAGGACACTGGCTAAAACCACATTTCGATTGATGCCCTCACTGAAACTGCAATATTTACACATTCATTTTCTCCTGGGCAACTACCAGTCTGCTAGAAACATTCATCACACAATGGTGCACAGAGGAGCCTGTGCTGCCTTAAACTGATAGGAACAGGCCACAGGGGGAAACAGAAGCTTCTCAGGCCTGTGACCATGCACTTTTTCAAAAATAATTGCTGTAACGTTGGCTGTGGCCTGATGACATTTCATCAGTTTACTGACTCTTCTCCCTGATGGAAAGTTGAGTGGAGACAGCAACATTCACATTCTCTGGGGGATGAACTTTTCAAATCACAGATGCTGTGGTGAAATCACACAATTGCTTGGTCTCTCAGTGAAGAAACAATCTGAATGAGAAGTCCCACCATGCTGTGTCAAAAACTCGCTAACAGAGTGTAATAAGGGGACTGCATCTTGCAGCTGGTAAGCTAAAGCTAATGGGGTATCCTCTGCACTGGCTATCAAGGAGTAACAATAAGAATGTGGAGATTGCTGAGTATTTTGTAAGGCTTGAAGAACAAATCTTGACAAGTACATTAATGGGGCTAAGATGCAAGCTTTAGGAAGCAGGGGGGTTGTGGCTGCCTCCTCATACTTGGACAATAAGGACTTTTTATTGCAACATAATAATACACTGTCACTGTAATCGTGGGAATTACTTCAGCCAAGCAAAGTGAGACAGCTCAAAGCAAAGTAACATCTCGTTCAGCTCTTTCTGTGATTTCTGTGGCTCACAGATGCAACAGGAAAAGTCTGAGACATTAAAGGTGTCCCAGAGCTGCACAGAGCCCATGGCAAGGTTAGAAGCAGCATGTTAAGGTTCTCTTTTATAAGCTGGGAGACTCTGAGGACTGCTCAGATTGCAGTTCAAAGACCAAGTCTGTTCATAGGCAAGGCTGCAAGCCATGAGGAGAATAATTTTGGTGCCTTCCTTTGGACTAGAGCAAAGAAACTGTGTTGTGAAACATCCATCAGACCACCCCCTTAACAGTATCATGATAGTGTATGGCAGTAAAACCACAGTTTGCCCACTATCAGTGAACTACTGATCTTTTTGCAGTTCTGAACTGTGAAATTGTTGGGTGATCTTGAACTCCTGCATTTCCCCTCACAGAATGAGTGAACGTGTGCATTTCCTCATCTATCCATGGACTCAAAATGGTAATTTCTATTTACAAGCGTTATTGTTTCCACTCACCAAGTGCCAGCACCATCAGCGCTGCTGGGACGCCAAAAGCCAGTGCATAACAATCCTCTCCAAAACATTTCACATCCCCTGAAAAACAAGTCAGAAATAAAAGCACCTCATTACACTCAGACTTATGTTCCTGGGGCTTTTGATTTCCTTCCCTATATCAGTCAGTTACCCTGGCTTTAAATCTTTGCTGGTGCTTGACACTGTGAATTGAATCTCCTGGAAACAGTTGTCCTCCCTTGATGAAGACAATTTGGAGGCAGGGTTAGAGTCTGCCAGCAAAAGCAGCTGATAATTGGATATTGATGAGAATGGTAGAAGGGAGGAGGCAGACAAATACGCATAAAGAAGTACTAGGAACTGTAATTTGGGTAAAAAAGCAACATTTAAAATAACCTGAAGCCACTCTGTATTTGCCTAGATCTAAATAACCAGTGCTGTGGTTCCATATTACTTGTGCCAGTTGCATGAGTTGTTGAATGAAAACCCTGAATCTGATTTCATAGCAATCTGCAGTGGAGAAAGTGGAAGACAGTGTCTGTAACTGTGCAAGTGGGAGCACAGGATTAGTCTTAGAACTCCAGTTCCCTTTCTTCCCACCTTCCCAGTCTCACTAGGGACAGTCTGCTCCAAATACCAGGTCTTGCAGCAACCCATCAGGAAGCCAGGTGTATTACAGCATGGGTTTGAGCAATCTGAGCTATGGATCACTGACACCCTGTCCCTCTTGGACCAGTTCAGTTCTCACATCATGTGAGTTTAGAGCTCCAGTTGCAGGCAGCAAGCCAGCAGTGAGGTCTGTGTCCTTGCCAGTGGCTAGAAATTACTGCATTCTTACATGGATTAATAACAAAGTGGCTAAAATAAGCCAACAGAGTTAACAGGAGACCAACCCATGAAGCCTCCATTGCTCCTGTTTGTTGTAGCTGGGCAGCCATGGTCAGCTGCATAGCTGTGTGCATGCAGAGCATTTATTTACCTGCCTTCAGCGAAATCAGCTGAAATCCCATAAAGCTGGGAGAGGCATTATGGGCACACTGAACTTTTGACATGCTAAATGAGTTGGACCTCTCCCCCAGAAGTATACATTTCACATTTCTGCCAAATATCTACAAACAGCATTTCTTGCTCTTCCAAGAAGAGCTTTCACACTTAGCAAAAATTTTACTCTTCCCCCATCCTCTCCACCTCAATTCCATGTTGTAACTAGTTTATTGCTGGGCTATATTGGCACAATTTTGATGCTCAAAGGGGACTGGATTTTCATCTGCCTATTGACTACACTGAGCAAAAGCCATTCCCAACTGAATGCTGACCTGGGGACACCAGAGACAGAATGAGTAAGAGATACAGCACTTGTCTTCACTCCTGTACGTGGTGTAAACATGAGACAAGCACAATTGTTCACAGCCTTGTGAAATGAATGGTCTGTTAAAATAACAACTGCAAACCAAGAAAGCTTTCTGGAAGCCATGGGGCAGGACAAAAAAAATCACTACTAGATGTGAAGTCTACCTTGTCCCTGTCCCCATCACCAATGGCCTGCTGCTCTGCTCCTGTGCCTGTATTGAGAGTGTGCCAATCGCCTTGGCTTCAAGGCACAGCGACACAATGAAGAAAGTGCAGCAAGACCTGGGGACTAAAAAGGCTTGTGCAAGCTAGCTAGAATATAAAAT
Source organism: Myrmophylax atrothorax (assembly GCA_026770055.1). Classification (NCBI taxonomy): domain Eukaryota; kingdom Metazoa; phylum Chordata; class Aves; order Passeriformes; family Thamnophilidae; genus Myrmophylax; species Myrmophylax atrothorax. The sequence continues at coordinate 27,650,196 of JAOXXN010000102.1, read as the reverse complement.
AGGTCTTAAATGGGGCATGGGCCTGTGCTTTGTATTCAAGGCTGGTTGCTCAGGGCTGCAATCTTGCAAGCAGACCCATGCAGACACGCCTGGGTGCCAGGACAGAGCCCTCCAAAGCCAGCAGCACTCTGTAGGAGGGAGAAGGTAGGGCTTCAAAACCAGCCCTGCCAAGTCTCTCAGTCCTGACAGCTGCACAGGACAGAAGAGATGTTTTCCCATTCACAGCTCACCTGCAGGTAAGACAGGGAAATAGTCCTTCACTGGCAGTGGAGATAGATGACCACATAGGTCCTTTCACTTTTCCTGTTTTAATTCTGCAGCCCAGGCTGGATTCAAATACAACCCAGAATATAATTTCTGTGACTTGTGTATAATCCGTTGTGCTGCTGTGGCAGGGTTAACAAGGCATGAATGCAATACACTGACCACTCCACAGCTAATATAATTTCTGCCATTCAGTTGTCATTAGAGCCTAACTATGCACAGCAGAGTAGTTAGAGGGCAGTTAATTTATTGTTTTATTCTAAATCAACACTGACCTCTTAATACAGGAGTTACAAACGTGGAGATCAAACTTCCAGCATTAATGGATAAATAGAAGATGGAAAAAAACTTGCTTCTCTCCGAGGTCTAAAACAAGAGAAGACAACGTCAATGTCATGGCTAACACACAGCACTGGGCTTGCAAATTAAACACTATCAATTCTCTTGTTAGGTAGGCTGGGTAAATATTGACAAGAAGTGCAAAAAATGTTAAGCAAACAAGCTTGTGTTCAGGTGATGGTAAATGCTCACACAAATCAGCTCAGGTTACTTCAGAAACACTTCGAGGGTTTTGGCATTTCACAGGAAAAGCCCCTGCTTTGAGAGTGTTGTGAGATTGGAAGAAGGGGAGAGCATTTACTTATTCGGAACAAGTAGCACGATTCAGATCCTTTGTCACTAATTCAATACAATTTGGCATGGGTTGACAAGCTCATAATTTCTTCCCATGTCTGAGCTCTTTGTGTTTTTTCTCTCTTCCTTTTCTGTGTAGAAAAAGAAACCTGTATATGTTAAGGAGCTTGTAATTACAGCATAGAGGAAAGAGTGGCAGCAAATGAGAAGTATCCATCAGATGGGAGATTACCAAGTTGAGGACAGTCAACTTCAAACTAAAAAGGTAAATTAAATCTAGGGGACCAAATTCAAGAGACTGATGGAGGGATGAACTCCATGAGAAAGAGTTCAACCTGTAACTTATTTTGTAAGACATCATAGTTCATGTAGTCAAAGGATTCCTGTTGGTCTTTTTTCTTACTGCATAATTCCTAATTTGAAAGGAATCAAGAACGTGATGCAGAGTTTGGTCCTTTTTGCAGAAGTAATATGTGAGGGTATTCAACCAAGAGCAGTCTCTCCTTGGTTGTGGGAGAGACATACATGCACAGTCTTGTGATAAAGGCCAGCAGAGTGGAGAAACAAGGGCAGGGGACCTGACCTACCCCATGCTCATTTGTGTCACCAGCTCTGGGACACTTGAGTTGGTAAAGGTAGTGGGGAAAATTGCTTCAGACATGGCATGGCACCTGACAGACAGCTCCTTAGAGCACATTGAACCACATCTCTATGACCTGGGCATCATTTGAATGTGAAGCTCTAACTTAGCTGAGTATGAGGAACTCCTCAGGGATATTTTTCTAAAAGAGGACAGCTATTAAGTAATCAATCCTGGGATCCAAAATCATAACAAAACTTCCTGTTATTGATGGTGCAGACAACAGGAAATATTGCTACTTCTTGTGGCAAGAAGCCTCTTATCACAGGCATTCACTGTAGGGAAGATGAGGAGGTGGGAGAACATGGCAGGGCTTTTCTTTATGTCCCTTCGTGAAGTGGGTAGTGGGAAGGTGACGGCCCCATCACCTCCCACTTCCACCTACCAAGGAATCAGGGGGTCTGCTTACTTGGCTTAAGGGCTTTCTATCTTGACCCAGCACACTTATGAAGACCCCACCAACTTGAACTTTTGGCTTTCCCACAGTTTTATTTCCTAGAGTGTTCAAGGCCATCTAGTCCATACATTACTCACAAATAATTTATCGTGGACTAAAGGATTTGAAAGCCTTATAAAAATCATCTCTTTGGCATGTTCCAATGGTTAATAGAAAACAGTGCTGGATCTTACTATCTGTTATACTCATTTTCTGTCCTTAACAGTGGTTTTGATTACCTGAAACTTTCTACTTCTAAACTAGTAAAAGCATATTTTCTTTTTCATTCTACTTTTGTGACTAGATACTTGTTATCATAAGGAACCCTGGAGAAATGAGGAGCCTCAGCAACCTTTCCCACTCCTGGAGTAGCCCTGTCATGCCTTGTCAAAGGTGGTGCAGTAAGTCCTCACAGTCCTGCTTCTCTTCTAGCCAAATTCTGATGTCATGTCTAACCCTTCCTAGGTGAGCAACTCAGAATTTCTGAGAGCTGTAATAAACTCAAGCATGCAGCTCTTGACATGATAAAGTCTAGAACAGCAATTACCAAAAAGAATTTGGTGGTAAAAGAAGAGGATAGTGATACACAAAGAATTTAGACTATCTTATTTCACATATTTTCAGATTTCAGTAATAGAAAAAAAATGGTCAGACAAAGACTAAAAAAATAATGACCCAGCACCCTGCAATTAAACTGACTGGAAAAAAATAATTCCTTCCCTATTGTCTTAATCTTTGGGGCAGACATACATTACCAACATGATTTGGATTAGCTAATTTGAGAAAATGTACCATAGACAATAATCCTGATCTTCTTGGCAACCAGAAAACAAAGAAACAAAGAGAAAGCTATTTAGTACCTTAAACACCATACTGCACTCTTTGAAAGCAGCTTTGGTCCCTAATTAATATGCACAGCAGCTCCACATTCATATAACATATCATAAATATCATTTTGTTCAAGCATTTTTAACTTGGACTCCTAATCCCATATACAAAGACGTTTGGAAATCTCCTGCAGATAAATCTACTTTCCCTATTTGACCTCCTGCCAGATCACTCTCCATCACTGTTTGTAGCAATACTGTTCTCAAAGTGGCAGATTATGCTCATAAAGCACTTAAAAGAGGATCAGACCGATGTTATGCATTTACCTCAAAAACATAAATGTGTCTCAGAGGCAATTTAGCTTTTTATACACAAAACTACCTCATCTCTAGTTTTGGGATGCAACAACTAAGTCTGTACACTTAAGGACTCAGATGAAGTTTATTGGTGTCCCGAAAACGAAGGGAGAATCAAATACTTGATTTCATACAAAATTTTCAAAACTCATTTCATCCTATCTGGAGTGGAAGAAGAAAAACATAAGTCCCCTCAAACACCACTCCAGAGTGAAGAAATATTCTGGTGGCCTCACACCTTTCATTCCTTACAAATTCTCATTCCAATTCTGAAGACTTAAACTTCCTATCACATAGCATAAAACATTTGTTTCTTCTGAAAGACCAAGTCATTTCAAAATAGTAAAATAGAAAACTTTCTATTCTGAAAAGAATGAATAGAGCAGAAGACATTCTCCTTATCAGAATGCTTTTTGCAGTTTTCTTTCTCTAAATTAGTTTTCCTTGCAGGTAACACACAGGTGAATGTTTGAGCCTTAGTATTTGACAAATGTGTTGGAGAGATGTAGTCTGAATGCTGGAGCATGGCTACAGGCCCACACAACCACAGGCAATTCAAGTTTTTCCTCTGTAACTCAGTTGTGGTTGTAAGTGTGGGATAATAATTTGTATGTGCCTGACTAGAGTGCTGAGATTCATTAACTGAAGTCTATAAAACACTCTGAAGATAAGTGGTACATATTATCATACTGTAATTAGGTGGTAATTGAAAGATGCTGGATAAACATTATTAATTATTAATATTCATAGAAGTAGCACTTCTGCAAATGCTGCTCTAACACCTGTTAAAATCCTTTTGGATCCAACTGACAGCATGGGACGGTCATGCCTGCAGAAGGATCTGCTTTGGACAGGTGACCATGAAACATCCCATGTTTTGTCAGTCATTAGTAACCATAAGCTCCACTACTTCAGCATCACACAGTTCATGTGCAGAAAGCACAAGTCTTCACAGAATTTTAAATCTAGCCTATATTATTGGTTGATGAAATGCTGACTATGTACTGGGGAACTGCAAAAGACAAAGAGAAAACTGCCCTGTGGGGCTCCTTGTCCAAGGCCAAGGGGCCAATTCTTGTCCAGCTCTACCAGTGGCTTTCCTAACAGACTGTCAGTCTAAGATCCTTCTTCAATGAAGGAATGGAATTCCATTGATGGGAATTTTCATTTTCCAAAGGTCAAAATCTTTTCCAGTATTTCTCTAGATCTATTTCTGGAACAATTTTTCAAACCATCAGTCCTAAATAATCATCCTTGAATTTAATTCTACTCATCACAGACCCCAACACTTACATTCTTTTTTGTAGCAGTGGCATTTGACATATCTGAGGACCTATGCCATGCACAGAACTTGCTGATTTGAATACTGTCTTTGAGAAAATGGAAATTTTTATTTGTGCTTTAGGTCAACAGGAATCTGTTTAGCTTCAGGTCAATTTTAAAATTTAGCATTTTGCCTGAGGATAAGCACTTCCTGACCTGCTTCGCTTCTTTAAGCGCTACCTTATCCCTGGTTGAGCCCCTGTGCTGCATAATGGGAGTTTGAGATTAGTGCAGATGAGGGGCTGAGCACTCACGACAGAGAATGAGGACACGAAGCAACTGGACTACAATTCACAGGATACAGAGCACAAGCAGAGCTAAACAGAGACATTTTCACAACTCTTCAGAACTTTTCATTCCAGAATATCTAGAAAACATTCTGGCACTACTTTCAAAAGACTGGGATTTCCTACAGTTCTTTCTGAAGAATTTCTAAGAAATGGACTATGATTTGAGGAAAAATTCCCATGGAAGCATAGGCTGGTAATAGAATTTTTTTCTTTCATTTGCTGTATTCTATTGCAGTGCACCATAATCAGCCCTGTTAGGCTGGTTCAGAAATGGCTGCAGTTCCATGATATCCGAGACAGGATTTTTCTGATGTCCAATTAACATTTGGGTGATTCGATGCAATTATGATTTATCCTTTCCAATATCAGTCCTGTTCTGTTGTCATTTTCCTTTCCTGAAGCATCTAGAGTCCCTCAAGTCTTAAGCAAACCATCCTTCCTCACACCTTACTACATCTTTCCCAGCAAACTGGCCCTTACTCTTTTAGCACAACAAGACTGGATCACATAAATATCCTCATAAAGTAAGCAGACACTTCAGATTCTAGGAAAGAAAAGAAATCTTACATGTTCCTCTTCAAACTGGTCCCCACCAAACGCAGAGACACAGGGCTTGATACCTCCCGTTCCAAGGGCGATCAAAAATAGACCAATCATAGACAGGACCCTTCATGCAAGAAAAAAAATATCACCATTGCAAAACCTTTCCAGTGCTTATGAGAGCATTTTAGTGCCACCCCACCACGATTCCTCTGATAACGTTGCCTTTTGCACATGGACAGTGATGATGAGCCAGCTGAGTGTGAAAAACAAATTAACTGTCCTAATTTCTGCATTCACTACCAGTCAATTAACCAAACTGCTTTTGTCAGTTTCTTGTTGTTCTGGGGCCCAATGGACATACATGAGATCAAAGATCTGTGGGATTATTTTTCACTCATATGACAACAAAAGATTTCACAGATCAACTGAGAAAAAGAAAGGAAAAAAAAGTGGGGGAGGGAAAGCGCCGTTTCCTGTAGCCTTCCACCCTCGGTAAATGCAGACAAACTGTTTGAATTAGGCTCATTCCTGGGTGTTTTCTACTTCCCAGTGGTCTTCAAAATACCATTGTTGGCCTGACAGATTTTGCCTGCAGGGCAAAATAGTGTCAGGACTGGCCAGGCCTGGGACAAAAGAAAATTGTTCTGTAAACTACATGTGCTCCTGCTTGCATGTGCTTCTTTTTTTAGAGCTGTGACCACACAGCAAAACCAGCTTGGTGGTTTCAGAGACAGTACTCTGACAACCCTACCAGTTCAGAATCTAGAGGGCAAGAAGGGCAGTGGAAAAGAGAGACCCTTCTCCTGTCATCAGAAAATGTGTTTTCGGTTTTGTGTTCCCGTGCACACCGGGGATCCCTGCTGAGTTGGCAGCTATGCTGATGAAATGAGGGGGGAATGAGCCTGGTGCAGGCAGTTGGATGGAGGAGACCAAACTTCAGTAGTGTGGACAGCAGAGAGGAGTGCTCACAGGTGCCTGTGGCAAAGGGTTTAGAGTCTCTGCAGAGATTTCCAACTCCATCTGGTGTGTTCGCACACTAGACCCACCTTCTGCTCTTACTCAGACACTTCTGGCCCTTCCCTGATGAAAGTAAACCATGCACAGCCCCCAGACTGCTGGACTGGTGGAGGTTAAACAAATTGTAATCCTGAGTAAACCAATTACCATCACAACCTGCTACAGCACTGTGGCTTCAACGGCTACTTACACATGAACCGCCTGGTTGCCCAGGGATGGAATGGCACCAACTGACTTTATCAGATGGCCAACAACATACACAATGGAGAGGTAGATGATCGTCCTGTGAGGAAAGCAAACAGCAATGACTGAAGGTGCTGGTGATGTACAATCTGAAAACAGAGTGTGCCCGTGCTTCCTGAGGTGGCAGCTCTGCTTGGCAGACACAGAGGGTTTGTCCCCCACTGGTACAGTGGGCAGCTATAATCCCAACTCTAAGTGCACTAGAAAACACAGGCAGGCAAATGGGTTCAGATTAAGGAGGGATAGTCCCTGCTTTGTTTGCAGATGTTACTGAGCAGAATAAACTAAAAGTGTTGCAGTCTTGTCATGCATGGAAAGCTGCAAAGAGGAGCATATTGTTCAGGTCCAGCTCAACTTCCAGATTACTAATAACTGGCATTTTGTAGCATATGCCTGAGTAAATCCCTTGACTAGAAGGTATCCCTAGGGATACTTAACCCACCTAACGAACACACCTGGATTAGGAGTGTGGTTTCCCCATTGTAAGTCTGTTTTAGATCCCAAGTACCTCTGAATAACTGAGCTCATCTACCAGCCTCCCATGTGCCAGTGAGGGAGAAGAAGAAATCTGACTAGGACAGTCAGGCTCTTGAGTGTATTACATTTCTTCATCACCTTCAGGATTAAGAGATATCTATGCATTTATGTGCAGGTGACACGTACAGAGGAATGAAAGGAGTTGTTAGGATAGAGACATGAGAAGTCCTACGAGCTTTGAGCACAGCAGTGGCCCCTGATGCATTCAAGCCATGGTAGTAACAGCTAATTTAGAGCCACATCAGATCATTCCTGAAAGTCTCTCTAATCTGTTATCCTGTCCTTAGTATTGGCCAAGGTCCAACTACTACAGCAAAAGCCACCTCCTGATAAACTAAGGGATTACTCCAGGGAAAGTCTCTTGCCTATCACACCAGAGACTGTGTAAGGATTTACCCTCTTACAACATTGTGCTGCAAGATAGACATCCTCAAATACCAATGAACATTGCTAGGTGACCTTAAATAATGAAGTTAATAAACTCTCACTGATATTTTTTTCATTCAAAGGGACAAAAGAATGCCTAAAATTGAGCACAGAATAAAAAAGAACATTGATATATCCTTAAGAACTTTCTTCTGGAAAGGCATATGGCAGCTGTTTATTTCCTGTTGAGACTCTTCTGCCAGATGTGCATAGTCCCAGAGAGAAGGGTTTGCCTGCACTTCATCACCCTGACAGTCAAGACTCCTCAAACAATGAACTAACAGTGCCAGGCAAAGAAAGTCCTATATCCAGCAGATCACCACCACTCTGGGGCACATGATGGCTCCATAAATTACCACCAGAAGGGAAGAGTGCTTAAGGACTTTTACTCAGGAAGAGTTTATCTGCTTATATTCTGAGGGAGATGATTAGAGTGAACGCAGGTTTCTCAGGCATGAAAATGGGTGTGCTCACACATTCCCTACACCTAAGTAAGGCCTAAGTAAGTACACTATAGTTAGTGCCATTTCATCTGAAACTGCAAGATCTATATGATGACAATGCTTCGTCACTATCTTTGAATCCTCCTCAGAAGCAGACCTTGGCAGACTGAGGGTTAATCAGCCTGCATCTCAGCTTCCTGAACTTGTGCAGGGAAGGACAGTGGGGGAAAGGAATGTTTGCTGTTGCAATTAATTTGTTCCAACTTTGTTGCCTATTGGCCCTTGGGTGTAAGAGGAGCAGGGAACAGCATGAGCAAACAGATCAGCTGTTCCTCTGTTAAGAGGGGAGCTGACCTTGGCAAGTGTGTCTTTGCTGCACTCTGAGCTGGCTCAAAACTGGGAGCACCCACAGCAGTGCCTTTGCACAGGCTGCATGGTGCCAGTGCATGCTGACTGAATGAGAGAGGTGTCTTCACTTACTTGTATTTCCCCAGCCATGAGTCTGCCATGATGGCTCCGATGACAGGTGTGAAATAACACAGGGCAGAAAAGGCATGGTACACAGCAGTGGAGAGATTCTCATCCCAGTGGAAGAAGCTTAAGAAATATAGTGTCAGGACAGCTAAAAGGAAACAAGCAAATCACATCAGATAATCCATGTGTATCTCTGCAGGTAAGCAGGATCACGGTGGCAAGAACACCACTGATTGTCTAGCACCTGTGAGCACTGCTGGGGAAAGATTTGTGCTTTCAGACCTATTCCTCATAATCTCTGACACAGGAAAAGCTAAAATGAGATATATGAGTATCAGGCATTCTTTGCTCATAAACATTTATGCTTACCTGAAAAATATATTTTCTAGCTTATCTTGTCATAACCTGTAGTTTGTTTATGCACATTTTCTATTTGCAGATTAGGTGCCTGTAAGGTTCAATTCCCAAACCTGCTGATTGCACACAGCTATGAAAGACATCACACACTAGAAAACCAGGTCTGTTATAGAGATTTATATAAAAATTTAGCCTGGAAGGTACATTTGGAGCCCTCTAGTCCCAGCTTCTGCTCAGAGCAGATATAGCAACAATGTTAGGGTACATAGTTCATACCTACATTCCAAAATACCAATTTACTTTGCAGGACAGCTGAGACCACATACAGCACAGCCCTGGAACACCAGGCCGGGGTGTATAGAAACCCTACAAGGGGAAAGTCACAGGCCACATACCTCGCATGCCATAGTAGGAGAAGCGCTCGCAGAACTCGTTCACCACGATGAAGGCAATGCTCAGGGGGTAGTTGGAGCCACAGAGTTTCTGTGGGAGACAAACAGGAACATACCAGCTCTGTGAAAGCCTTTCCTCCAGCAACATATCCCCGGAGTGCCTGAGTGGTAGAGAGAAGTTCAAAAACCAGGTACCCACTGCTGCTTGACTGGACTGTGAACGGGAGTCAAAGGAGAGAGGGGATCTCACACCACTCTTGCTTTGACTGAGGCTCCCCAGTGAGTCAGCCTGGCTGACACAGGCCCAGTAAGGACCGCCATGGGGATTTGTGGGCTGTCAACAGCCCACCATGCTTGTAGCTCCAGGAACTCCACTGGAGAGGTGCTACTGCCTCTCCACTGCAATGCAAAAAGTCACTGAGATGAAAAATAACACCTTTGTATGGCTTTTCTTCAACACAATACAAAACTATCACCCTGCCCCAAAACTGCTCCCTCTTTAGCACCAGACCTTGGCTCAAAAGTTGGAGTTCCCAGGGATGTGCTGTCTGCTTCCATGTGTGAAGCTGCCCCCTCCCATATTACAACTGCCCTCAATCTCTGCACCTCACTTGTGCCAAACTGTCACCACATTCACTGACACAGAACATCAGCCCTGTGTCCAACACTGGCTCAGACATGGCATCCATTTCATATTCCAAGATTGCTGACATAGCTATGGATAATTCAATTTATTAATCAAAACTAAAAAAAGCAGTGATGGCACTGTCAAACCTGCCTGAGCACGGCCACTCTTTCACTGAACCTGACTTTACTCCAGCTAAAATCAGCAGTTCCCAAGTGAAATACAAGGCATTAAGCAGATGAGTTTTGGCATGACCCTGTGTGGGCCCCCGTCCCTCTTGTTACCCCACAGCGGTCCAAGCTAAGCAGCTTTCAGCTTCCAGCTGCTTAGTAGTTCCTCTGCCTCGCCACAGGAAAGCAGGTTCTCACAGCACTGCCCAGCCTCTGCCAATTAGTGGGAGACAGGGTTGGCCATGCATTTGGTGAGGGACTGGGAGGAGATATTAACAGCTGCACCTGTATTTATGGTTTTAAACAGCCATGGGTGAGGTGAACTCTTCACATGCACTTCCATGCCTCGTGTCAGAAATAATGAATTCCTGTATTTCTTCCCAGAGTCCCAAATGCAAATACAGGTACCAAAATAGATGTGTTTATTTAGGTTTATTTC
>JAOXXN010000102.1:27621194-27639660 GCA_026770055.1 Myrmophylax atrothorax | reverse complement strand
CCAAGAGACCTATGCTTATTTGGATTCCCCAAGCAACAGCATCAAGTTTGAAAGAGTCTAGCTTAATAAATAAGCTGTCTTGCCTAACATTATAAAAGCGCAACAAAAGAGACTGATTGTCAGGAAAACCCCAAAAAACCAAAACCACAACTCCCCCTGCCCCACTTTCCATTACTTAACCAAGCATCTCTAAAGACAAACACTTCCGTCCATTTTATATATATATATTTCTCTCACTATTTATGGGCTGCCTTTTTAATAAGAAACCTTTGGCCTTTTTGCTTTACTAGAGTAAATACATAATTACCCATTTCATTTGCTATTTACTCTGAAACCATTAACCTTAGCATGTGGCTTGTAAGAAAGAGTGGGCTCCCTTGGAAACAGCACTGGGGCCTCCTGCTTTTAGACCAACCTAAAACTGGTGGCATATATGAGCTGTAAATGCACAAACACACAAACATACGCACCCACAGAATACCTTTCTACAACAAGCTTTTCATAATAAAAGAAGAAACTCCATAAGAGGCAAATTCTGTTTCGTGTGGGTACTGGGAGGCATTTTCTGAACTTAGAAGTAAAATCGTACAACAGGGATTTTTTTTTTATTCCTCTCTTTCACGGACCACACTATCAGTACTCCTGACATTTAATAACATTTGGTGGAGGTGCAGGGCGTGACTGTTCAAACCCGGGTTTCAGGAGCGCTGCTGCCTGAGCTCACCCCTCCGCCCCCGCTGCACAAGCCCTGTGGGTTTATCTGCAGCGGTTTCAGGGGCAGTGACTCGTTTCAGCCACTGCTGCTCTGGGATGGGCACCCCCTACAGATGAGCAGGGGCAAGAAGGGAAAGGAGAGCAGAGGGCGGTGACTTCCCAGCTAAACCTCCCCAGGCGCCTGAGCCAGGACCCTGAGTAAGTGCTTACAAACACAGCAAGGACTTACGAGCAGGGGTACTTCCATCTGGCTTGCGTGACATGAGCTGGTATCAGCACTTGCAGAAACCCTCATGTATTCTCTCTGCTGTATCACTGACCTGCCTGTGGCCTGCCTGGGCATCCAAAAGCGGGCAGCTTTCATCCATGTGGAGAGCCAGGGGCAGTTTGCTCGCTTTTGCCGAGGAGAACCTTGCCCAGCAGAGAGCCCCAGCACAAGCAAAGAGGTTAAGCCTGGATTCATGAACTCACAGATAGTCTGCAGTGCTTAGCTACCACAACAAGCCTGGGATCTGCGGGATTATGGACCTCTTAAAGATACTGTGGAAGTTGATAGTCCGTGTCTTTGGAAAAAAGAAAGTTCCTTTAAAGTGCCTGCTACAGGAGACATTTGTTTTCACCTCTCCTTCCTGCTGACTAGCTGCAAATTGGGATAAAGGTTAATATTTTCAAGGAGCTCTGGATATCCAATAGTTAATGTCTGCACAGTACTTATAACTGTTAGTTAAATAGCTGGCTTGCTAATGACTTGACTGTGAGTTTTAAGACCAAGTATTACATATTATCCTGCAAGTCAAAGCAGCTGCAGTAGAAGCCAAGTTCCCCCTGAAGCTAATGCAGTATACAGTTTTTAGGGGTCAAGCACTCAACCAGAATTAGCCTGAAAACCTGCACAAACATCAAACCTGCAAGGCAGCCAATATATCAGCACCTGAATCAGGCTTTAAAAGAGTGCCAAAGATGTAAAGCCAAGGCTCTGGCACTACAGTTGGGCTCTAACACTCATCAGTGGCCTGTCCTCATCCTTCCTTCTGCTTTGCAGCACCTGGGGACCCTTCCCTGCTGGGTTTCATCATACCAAGCAAATGCAGGGGTCAAGTCTTTCTGTCCCACCACAACATCCCCCTTCACTTCAAAGAAGTCCTTTCCCACAAGAGAAGTAGTGATCAGGAAAAAGGCAGCAATCAAAACTCTTACCCTTTTCCCCAAACATTCAGACAATTCGTGTTTCCCCTTTAAGCTGCACTTTCTTAATCAGGTTAGTGGAAGGATTTTTGCCTTGTTAATGCTTATTTCAACGCTCTGCAAGAAAGGGTGTTTGTCTCTAGCCAGAGCACAACAGAGGAGAGAACAGAGAGATCTTGCAATGTTTAGCACAATCTGAGCAGAAAGCAAAGCAAAGGAAACCAGCAGTAACACTCACCGGGGATTTTTTCCGAAGAGGGAAATCTCCTTTGGGGGGATCATCTGCGGAAACAAAATTGAACAAAGTTTCCTTGGATTCGTTTCTCTGAAAAGCGTTCATCTCCCCTCTCTTGTCTCCCACCATGCTCTGTGGCTGTGGTGAGTTGACTGGGAAGATTTCCAACTTCAGGCACGAAGTTTGATTCAGTTTGAGTTAACCCTAATTGAGCACAAATGTGCAGCCAGGGCAGAAAGGGGAGGGAGATGCCACTCGGAAAGACAACTCCAGAGTTCAAGAAGAGTCAGGGAACACAGCCTAAATCATTCACAGGTTGGGGCTGTCAGCACTCCATGGCACAGACCTCCCTGTTGTTTGGCACACCCCCAGCTATGGTACGTGCACCACGCCAGCACAGCACTGTGCACTGCACAGATGTGAGCTGAATAAAAATCCCAGGTCCCAGACACACCTACAGCCTGTGGAGCAGAGCCTGCATCTCCCTCCCAGTGTGGTAATGACAGGTTTACTCTGCAGGGATCTCATTCCACGGAAAAGCCACATGTTCCAAGTTATAGCTACTAAAATGCTCATCACACCAAACCCTTGGACACTGGATGTCATGGATGCCTGCACTGTGATAAATCATTTCTTTGCTATCCCAGAAGTGAAGTGATCCAGGGGTCATTCCCACATCAGTTTTCCTGGAATGACCTTGCCTTTTCCCATGAGGCAGTTTAATGAAAGGGGCCCAATCAGCATTCAGGAGCAGCCCTATCCCCTCTCTCTAATTTCTATTATCCAAAAGAACACCTTGGGTCTCCGTAAGTAACAAATGCAGCCTATTTGTGCTCAGAGTCCCAGGATTTCCCCTGCAGCTATGTGGGTTCAGCTTCCTGCAGGTACCCTGATGTCCTTCCTTCCATGCCCTTCCCACAGGAACACTGGAGCTCTTCATCAGTATTCTTCCAGTGCCAGTTGCAATTACAGAGCAAAATTCACAACCTTCCCATAAACTGTCCTCGGTGGTTGTGTCTCTGCAGTAGCCTCGGCGCAGTGCAGAGGTTTTTCTTCCTCCTTACACTTGGCTTCTTTACAAGGTGAATGCTCAAAGAATTTTCCCAAATATTCCTCTCTTATCAGCAAAGCACAGACCACACCCAGAATCCACAGCTGGTACCAGGAGTCTCCATAAACTCATCCTTAGTTCCAGACCAACTTGGTGATAGTGCTTGGGTGTCACAAGAACCAGGTTTGCAGCTGATAAACCAGGAAACAGGCCTTTGCTCACACCACAGATCCTTAATCTGCCGTCAGTTACGGCTAACAAGACATGGAGAGCACTTAGTCAAGGGAATCAGATGTGACAGCACACAGAGGAAGCATAATTACTCTCCACATTCCCTTATGTGCTCTGGCATTGCTTCCTCTGAAAATCCCCAGGGATCCTGTTTCACTCTTGCTCACTGGGCAACTAAACATGGAGTCAACTGGGCAGCTAAATATGAAACCCAAACTTCAGATGGGGCCAGGATGATCTACCCATTTCTTACTCCTTTGTTCTTCCACAGCAGTGGCAAAGCAAAGGTACCTCCCCTTTACTGCCACAGACCAGCTCCACATCTTCAGCCCTCACAGATCTGCACACCCACACAACCTTTTCAGGGGGTCCAGCCTCCAGGGAGCTCGGATTGTCAAGCCCACTTCACAGGCAAGAGTGACTCAAAAGCAGACCTGGCGCTGGGGGCAGTGCAAGCAGCAGGACTTGTGCACATCGGTCCTGTCTCCTGCACACCAGGTTAGCACATGCTCTTGTGTCCTGCAAATCTGACCCTGTCCAAGAGACAGCAGGAATATTTGTGAGCCCTCTGGTGGCATCTCTTACTGCCCCAAGTACTTCCATACAACTCCCTGCTGTATTTTGCCATAGACAGCTGAGCAGAGCAAACACAGCAGCACAGTTATTAAAGCAGTAATACAGAAGGAAGGCAGAAAAGGTTTCATTGACTCTTGCACAGGGCTCCCACACTGCTGCCATGTGATGCCTTAATATTTTCAGCGTTCTGCAGCTGTATTTCCTCTCTGTGTATACAGCTCTGTGTGTCACATAAGCTAAATGATTATTTTTTTTTAATACTAGCATGAAAAACCCTATCAGTCAGTAGGATTAACATCCCACTTGTCTAATACACTGCAGAGCTGTTTAGGCCATTAGCTGCCAGAAGGTCTTCTCAGACAGAAAGGGAGAAAAGGAATTCAAATGTCTGGCAATAAACAGTAACTTGTAGCAAACAGCAAAAACAAGTTAAGGAGAATAAATTTGCAAGCACCTCAGATACAAACACAGAATAATACTTGATAGAAGCAGACCTGAGTGGCTGGGCTGAAAATCAGGAAGGAATTGTACCACAAATGGAAATAAGGTGGCATTTCTGAAGATGAGTATAAACAAACAGATCAAACAAGGTGCGGCAGAGGCTGCAAAGCCAAGGCACAAAATGAATTACAGCTAGCAGGGGGACACAAAAGGCAATAAGAAAAGGTGTTAGAAATGCTGTCAATATTGGAGAAAGAGGAAGGAAAATGAAAGGCTGTTATTTAAACCAGAAAACAAGCAAACAAAAGCTCATCCAGAGAAGACAGAAAAGTTGTGTCCTTTTTGTTTGTTTTCACTAAAATAAAGTAAATTGCAATAAGATGCACAAGACCATGAAAATGAACCAGTAGGAGTATGGGTGAAATGAGACCAAAACTGCTTAAATAATATTTGGGTACCTCAAATGTGCTCAGATCATTAGACCTTGATGAAATTCACCTTCAAGTGTTGAATATCACATATTCAGCCACTTCCCATGAGAAGGGCAGAAGCAGGACAAGTATCACCATTGCCTTTAAAAAGGCAGGTTAGGACAATCCAGGTGTGATCCTCCATAGCCAGAGAGATACTTGATCAGATAATCCCTTGTAAGCACCAGAAGGAGAATAAGGATTACAACAGAGCCATTTCAGATTGGAAAAACTGCTCTCAAAGCAGACTGTTTTATTCTTTGGTAGCAGGGTAAGTGGCGAAACAGCCAGAGCAGCTCTGTATGGGATACATCCTAACTCTGGCACCTCCAGTGCCTCC
The DNA here is from genome assembly GCA_026770055.1 of Myrmophylax atrothorax. Taxonomy (NCBI): domain Eukaryota; kingdom Metazoa; phylum Chordata; class Aves; order Passeriformes; family Thamnophilidae; genus Myrmophylax; species Myrmophylax atrothorax. The sequence continues at coordinate 27,634,417 of JAOXXN010000102.1, read as the reverse complement.
CAAGGAAATAAACTCCAGATGGAAAACCCATGTAGTGGACAACTCGGAAATCCCTCTCAGAGTAGCTATCAAGGATTTTCCATCAAATTAGGAAAGCACAAAACATTCAGGTCCTCAGCTTTTCCACGAGCAAAGAGACCACCAGCACAGCCAGTGTGCTGCTCTCCTTTGTGCCCGAAAACAGGATGGAGAGGCATGGAGGAGAATGGGGCATGAATTCAAAACAGTGTTGCAAAATGGGAGAAACCATTTTGCAGCTCTGGAATGAGAAAGATGAAATTCAGGGAAAAAGACTACCAAATGCTACTGCTATCCACTGACAGGAAAAACAGGGACAGAGACTGACTACTCTCCATTTTCGTGGAGGATGAGAGAAATAACTGACTTTATTTTCAGTAAAGAAGATTTGGGGATCCTTTTTCCAATTTTTCTCTCAGCAAGGACAGGCAAGAGGTGGAACAGCGATGGTGAGGCTGGGGCTGCAGGATTCAGGCAACCCATGATGTCTGTTACATAAGAAAGTAAAAGGGACTGGATAAATATCAGGTCCTGTCCCAGAGGACGCAGATGGATACGGTGTGCTCCTGAATTTCTGGAAAATCTTGTGCCAAACAACTTCACCTGGTAAGCACGAAAGCAAGGACTGCCTTCTGTAAAATTTCCTCTTTTCTGAGTTATCCTTTATTCAAGTGGGGAGTCTGAAGGATGATTCATGCTTAAATGTAATATTCAGCTACCAGATGCCTTGCATAGCCAGAAGTTCTCATGAATACATTCTGCTATGACTTTCAGTTCATAATTTAATTTTTTCTGGTTCCCAAATCCTCAGGAAGAGAATCTGCATTTTCCTGTTGCTTTCACAATCCTCATGTTCTCACTGCTCCCTGCTGCAGTACTGTGCACCTTAATCTGTTTATACTCAACTAATCTCTTCATTTTTGCTTGCATTCACCTTGTGGTACAATCCCTTCCTAATTTTCAGCTCAGACACACTCGTCTCTTGATAATGACTCTTATTTTTAATTCCTAGACACTGGCCATGCTTTTATAGCCCTTTTACTATATATGCATTTCTCTCCTCTTTCTCTATTTTTGAGATAAGGTTTTAAGAAGGTAGATGAATGTGTGCCAGTAACACTTAGGGCTTAATGACAAGACCCTGGAAGGACATGATAACCTCTCTAGGTCTCATCTGGCTTATTTTCTCCAATTCTTTGATCACAAGCTTAACTGATTTAGACAGGTCAAGCCTGGTTTCCATCGCCTGCAGACTTCTCCCAAACTTGAAAGTAATTTAAGAAAATTATATTTAAAATCATTTGAACAACCAGGAACATATGCCAAAGGCCTTCAAACCCCACATCTCTCCTCTATTCCCCAGCCTTTATAAACTCAAAATTGTAAAGGTATTTAGATTAATACCACTAACAATACCAAGGACCTAATCTGTATTTAAGTGCTTGTCATCTGGTCTCCAGTCAACCTGTAACAATCCAAGAAACTTCTCATCCCTTCTCATGCTTGTTTGACTTTCAGTTTCTGCTGCAATTAGCAAGAAGAAATCTTGTATAATTCTCTCACCAGTTTGGTGTTCCTTGGCAGCCTGTGGCGTGCTGTCCCCCTCTGCCATGCCACACAATTCCTGTGCGTTGGACAACCCCAGCTCTGCCGCCCCTGAAGATCAACCTCGTTGAGCAATCCTGGCTCACTCTCACTCTGTTGTTAATGTTTCACTTCACAACAGCAGTCCTTTGGCCACCAATAAAAGAGTTAAATTTTCATTTAGTTTTTGATCTGAAGTTCTCTCTGCTCAGTTCCCAAATGTCACAGGGAATCTGCCTTTCTTGAGCGCAGCCGCTGAGGCTGCATGGCACCTTTCATGGATGTTCACGATCAATCACTTTGCACTGCAGCCACACTACCTTTCAATAAAATTACTACTTCTAGATGTGGAGAGGGACTGGCTCTGAGACCAGGCAGGATCTACAGCTGGCCATAAATCCAAATTTTTGATACTGTACACCAGCTACAGACCTGACACTAACTGTACATGTCTTTCAGTATCATAGAATAACAGCACAGTTTGGGCTGGAAAGGGACCTTTAAAGGCCATTCAGTCCAACCCACCTGCATTGAGAAGGAACACCTTCAGCTAGATCAGGTTGCTCAGAGCCCTGTCCAACCTGATTGTGAATGTTTCCAGGGATGGAGTACCTTGAAGTTATGGTTGTGAGAAGACACAGGGTTTCATCACCTTTGGACAGACTGGCTTCAGTTCCTGGTTCTTCACATTTCACATAGGAATGCAGACATAACATTGACATGCTGTTCCCCCAGATCCTTTTAACCTTAAAGCCATGAGCTGCCTGAAGGAGGACCAACAATTTTTGCACTGCATTTTTCCTGTTTACTCCTCTCTGCTTTCCCTCATAACCTCCTCTGTGACTTTCTTTCAGAGAGGCTCTAAGGCAACTCCTCTGCAGGAGAAAACACCAGATATTTTCCGCAGATACAGAAATGGTTTACAGTGAAATTCTGTGGGTTCAGCAGTAGAGCAAAGTGGGGTCTCCATCACAACAGATCATGTCCCTGAAGCCATCTGCACCTTCCCCTTTTCATTGCACTGAAGTCCCACCTGCTTCAAGGCCCATGTCTCTCATCATCACCTCAACACATAAGATACCATCAAGGCTACTGACAGGTTACAGTTCCTGATGAACTCTACTATTAGCTAGACAGAGGCTGACCCAGTGAAATTGGGTAGGATGCACCAGGGAAACACTGAGAGGCATCTGAACTTAAGAGTGAAGAGAAATATGCAGCAATAGCTACTTAAATGTGCAATAATGTACAGTCTGAGCCAATCACAGATCGAATTCCAAAATGAAATGAGGAATAAATTCCTACAGGTGATGATTCATTTGACAGACCAACAAGGGATGCACAGCCTGAAGTGAAAGGAAGAAGAACAGCATCAACAACTCATAAAAAGATGATGTCAAATTGTAAGGGGCTTGTGAAAGGAGGATTGAAGCAAAACTTTAATAATGGCTACAAAAGAACAGGCTATTCACAGAAGAGATATTAGAGAAAAGATAGACGGTAAGAAGGATTTAAATCCAGAATGTAGGAAGTATAGCCAGGATCCAGGGAGTGCTAGTGATATTATAAGAAGATATGGCATAGATAAGTACGAAGCACAGCATGGCAAAGCCAGCAGTGCAAGACTGTGGGCAGGCACTGTGAAAAACAAGCACAAAAGACATATGAGCACTACAGGCCAGACAATGCAATAGAGAAGAAAAGCTGGAGGGAGAATAGTTGTTGGGAAAAAAATAAAAAGCTTCACTAGTTTGTGACCTCTACTAGAAGATTGGGCAGGGGGAACCACATCAGGAAGAGCTTTTGTTTCTGAGCAACTTTTTAAGAGGCTGTCATAGCAAGGAAAAATTAGGATTTTTCTCTTCATTGGAGGGAATGTTCAAGCAAAACACAGGGCACGAGAGAGCTGAGGCAGGAAATGAGGAAAACTCAGCACAAACAAAATACAACCATGAATTTAAATTACTTTCTAGGCTCTCAAGATGAGAGTATCACAAAACCACTGGGAGAAAAAGAGACGATGGCTCCAGAATAAGACTTGTGATGTTTCAGAACAGGTCACTGACTACCAGTAAGTGAATACCAAGGAAGGCTATATATTGCATAGAATATGTTCTGCCCTTCCTGTGAGTCCCTTTATAGTGGTTTAAAGCATTTTAGGAAGGCTGCCCACTTCTCAGAGACAGTCTCTAATTGAAACAATAGCTAGTTTTACTGTTCACATAGGTATGTAAACTCAGCAACAGAGAGAGTGCTCTGAAAAACACAAATCCAGAAAAGGAGAGCCAAGATTGGTGCATGAGGGCACATGAGCTCAGTTTCTAACATAGTAGTTAGTGCTGCTTGACTTGCAAGGGTGCAAGTGATGAATTCTGATAGTCACAAGGCGTGCTAGTCCCTCAGACACCAAATGACACACCTGTCTGGCTCAGGCACAGCTCTCTGTTCAAAACCCCAGAATAACAGAGAGAGCCTGGAAACAGAAAAACTGAAGGTTTACCCAGTACACTTGCCTGGAGCTGAGGCTGGGTCGTCCCCTTCATGAAGTGAGAAGGTGGGAGGTCCCTGCAGCTGGAATAAAGATGTATGTGGCAAGGCAGAACTTTGGGAAAACATTTGAGGACCACTTGGTGTCCCAAGAACATTTTCTCCCCAGTGGTTTCAGAAGCAGGATCTTAACGTAGTGCTTTTCAGCAGCAGGTCTTGGGGCATCTCACTGAGCAGATATCAGTATCTCCATGTCAGACAGGAACGAAAGAGGGAAAAACATCCCGATGAAGGGAGATTCCGCTGAAACCTCTTGCATGCCAGCCCAGCAGTCCATCTGGTAAGCTGCCCTGCCTATACTGTTACCACAGCAAATGAAAACCAGCCACAGACTCTGAGGAACAGCTCAGCTACTGAAGACATCATAGCTCGCAGCAGCCTTGGGTCAGGAGGAACGCTGAAGAACAGCTGAATCCAGTGTCTCAGTCACCCCTTGGGTGCAGTGCCCCACTCTCCGTGCTCACTTCCAGCTTCTGGGACAGATACTGCCCTGGCAATTTCTCTTTCGGCACTGATCCCTCAGCTGACCAGTAGCTCCTTTCCAGTGGTGTGTTCCTCACACTCTCCCATCCAGCTCCTGAGTAAAATGCTGCTTTTACTCACTTCAGCAAGATGCAGTTGGTAATGAGAAAGCAGAAATCCTATAACTACTCTATTCCCCACAATCGGCTCACAGGGATGCCTGGAACCAGGAGGGGTCCATCAGACAGGGAAGGAGGGGGCACAGCTACCAGTAGTGACAGCAGGACCCTGGGCTTCAGTGCTGACTACACAACTTGTCAGGGCCCTGGAGCACTTATTTCAAGTTTCCTAACCTTAACTCCACTGGCCATAAGACAAGAATCAAGCAGCACTAATCTTCTGTACATCTGGGGCGAGTGGTTTCATTCATTAATCCAGCTATAGGAGTAGGAGAATCTCAGAGAAGGCATTAATTCCAGTTTTTCAAATTTTTTTCCATACACCCACAGTAAACAGCCTGTCCATTGTTCTTTGCAAGTTTCCCTGGATCAGGAGACATAATGCACTGCACAATTTCACACCTTTGCCACCACAGAGAGGGTATTCTCACCAGAACCCAGCATGCAGATGATTTTTTGACTATAGTTTAAATCAGATTGCAATTGCGTAATCGGTATTTCATCAGGGCAAGCTGCCAGGGACAGAGCACACGTAAATCCCCAAAATACCTCTGTTCTGAGAAAAACCCCTCCAGATCTAATCCACAGAGATCTCAGCTGACAGTGGCCCCTCCCAGATGCAAGCACTGACAGATATGACACAACTTTCTGCATTCTAGGGACTGTCATTTCCACTGAGATGTTAATCAGATCCTCCCCAAACAGCTTTCTCCACCAAGAGCCAGGGAGATTAGGGGCTCATCCAAGATTCATTAACTCTGGTTCCCTGCATTTTCATAATGAGCTTGCAGTGCCATCCATTCTTTCCAGCCTCCCCCCGCAGTGACCATGGGGATCAATTTGCTAACACAGTGAGTGGGAGTAGCTCTCACCAGTCCAGGGGGAGGTGCAGTCATGTGGATTTTCCCTGCATCAGGTCCCGGAGGGACTGGCACAAAATTTGAGTTTTTTCTTTTGCTTTTCTTTGATGTTGATGTAAGTGTATAGCATTTTGGTCTCCAGGGACTCTAACACTTTGTAGCACAATTCCTTTTGTCCTGGCCATCCTGCCCCCAGGGCAGTCTGTTCTCCACTGGCACTCATGACAAACCCCCTCATAGTTTGGCAGGGAGAAAGGTTATACTCTCACAGAAAGGAAAATTCATCTGTGTCTCTGCATCCTTATGCTAACTTCCCTCCAGTTTTCCCAAGAGCTGTGACATCTGATGCACCTGATATGAGTGGGACAAGGAGTGCTCATCCTTTCCCTGATGCCATCCCAGAGCACACGTTGCCTTCCTTCTGCTCAGCACGCCTTTCTCCCAGGACTGCAGTCTCACTAGCTGAACTGGAGCACATCTTTTGGCTATGACTGAATGCTGATTAGGCATTTGCTTTAACCCTCCTCTCCTATGCCCAGCCTGTCTCCTTTCTCCTGGGATCTTGCAGGGGGTTGTGCCCATCACACAACAGCTGAGTCCTGCATCACATACCTGCAAACACTCTGCTTGCTTCTCTTGTGCAACAGCAACCCTGAACACAGAAATGGTTTTGCCATAGGCAAAAAAATCACCTCTGCTGTTTTCCACCCTGTGGCCCCTCAGAAGCTGCAGAGCAGTGCTGAATGTGCTGGGCAGCAGCAGGGCATGTGCCCAAACCCCAGGCAATGGTGTCCATTAATGTATCCACTGCAGCCTCATCTTTGGTGTGTGACAAGGGGAGATGATGTTTCCACCCCAGCTGATGAGCTGTGGGGCTGGGGATATGCTGGTATAGGCTTTTCACCACTCTTTCCATCTCCTGTGCCCACAGCTGTCCTTGCTGTCTGGCATTCAGTCTGTACATGTCTCCAAGTGCTCCCCAGTGAACAGAGAAGAGCACACTGGTACTCACTGCCAGAGAAATCCATGAGTGCCAACGTTTATTAGTTTCCATAAATCCATGCCCAAAAATGCAATCACCTTTTCCATGACCTCTAGCTATGCCTAGGCTGCATGAGAAGACCAAGTCATGCCAGTCCTTTAAGATGCAGATGGCCACACCAGAGGTATACCTGCAATTGACTTCAAAGAACCTTTGAGCACTCAGCAACTTGCAAGAGATTTCTTTATAGAAATAACCACTTTCAGAAGCAAAATGTACATGGCAGTTTTTCCTCCATCTCCCGTTCATTTTACTGCTAACAATAAATCACTGGAGAATCAACATGGAATGCCTTAGCATTGTATTTATCTAGAAATATTTCTCTCCTGTATAAACTCAGATTAATATTCTTTCTCTCTGAGATAAAGGCAGCTAGAAATAATTTGAGGGAATAAAAGCAGTTTTCAGAATTCCTGACACTTCCCATTGTTAACAAACAGATGATCTTATAATGGTAAAGTCAGAGGAATAATTCCTCTCTTATACAAGGTCTGATTGACTAGACATGACAGATGGTGTTTTTATTACTTTCTATTCTAAAAGAGGCCTCATCTAATACAGCTGAGGCTGTGTTTTGAGTCTTAACCTCTCAGATAAGCAAACTCTGTTTCATCAGGTTAATGGATCCTTACTTGATTCAGGAAGGCAATTTTCCTTGAATTTATTCTAATCAAACACTCAAGAGCCCAAATTGTCCTGGCTGATTGACTGCCAGGAATGGGTAAATCCCTCTGCTAAGGACCATATTTATTTTCAAAGAGAGAAAACAAGTTATTATTACTATTAAAGAACCAATTGTATCCTGTATTCAGTGGCTTCTCATATACCGGCTTTTACCACAGTCACAGAATTAAAGATAAAAGTTAAGTTAATGCAGCCTTCCTCTCAGTAGTCTTGTTAAATAACAGGCAGGGAAGAAAAATTAGAGAGATGGTCTCCTGTCTATTGATACCCCCTCAATTATCTGCCCCTATGGTAATAACAGTTGACCCTAATCAGCACAAACCCTTCCAAACGGGCTCACTCCAACCTGTCCTGCTGCATCAGCCCCCAAATTGAGGGTTGTCAGCCCAAGTAACTTTGCCACCAGGCTGAGAAAAAGTGACAGAGGACTATCCACCTTCTAAAAGAAAAGCTCTGAAGGAAAACCAGTGCCTGAAGGATGCTCCCTGAAAGTCCCCTGTCCTGTATGGCATGTGGCTCCACAAGCACAGCTCAGCGCTGCAGCTGCGTGGGAGCACCGGGACAGCCCAGGTGGAGATAAGGACCATCGTGCCCTCCTGCCTCGGCTCTTTGCTGACTCAACTCACTCCAGGCAGAAACCCAGCCAGGCCTGGGGCAGTCCAGCCTGCTTAAAGAAGCAGATGGGAGGCCTGACCTCTCCTGCTCTCTTCCAGCCACTACAAGCCTCGTCCAGCAATTGAGCCCATGTGAGGACAAGGAGAAAGAGCAGCCAGCCCAAGGTTGTGCAGAAAACCAGCCACGGAACCAAGAACTGGGCTCACATGTCCTGAAGGATCATTCAGTCACTGCTTTTATTTCTCAACGCACACATCAGCTTTTCATACAGCCCCACAAGCAGAATTGGTAGCCCTGATGTCCATCAGACATTCAATACTGGATTTCCACCTCCAGAAAACCCAGGAGCCTCAGCTGGAGTTTGGGGAGCAGGCAAAGCGAACTATTAATACAAAGCTGCCATTTTCAGAGCAGCTGTGCTGTTTTCCTAACATCCCTGGGGAAGTTATTGGTGCCTCAAATGAAACAATCATTCTCAATGATTTTTTATTTATCAGCCACCAGATTTTATGGTTTTTTCAGGCAGAGTATTACATTGTAGTATCAAGGCAGGGATACTTGGAATAGTGGTGATTCCACAGGAATGATAAAGATATGGATACCAGCTGTGAAAATGGTGTGTTTGAATCAGAGGCTTCCAAGCCAAAGTCAGGAAGTCTAGCTGGGCTCAGGCTCAAGGATTAGAATTGCCCAAGCTTTCTCAAATGTCTCTGTTTCAGGTCCTGTCATGCAGCCTGTAACATTTAAAACACACAGCATGCTTTGGGAGAGGCAGCTTTTTAGAACAGTGCTCTCCTTGAATATCATTGTGGGACTGATTACAGACACCTTTGGGCTCAGAACAAGCACAACTGGTAATTGTTCAAACAGGGGATCAATAGAGGGGCATAACTTGAAAAGCAGGTACCTTGTGGAGACAGCCTCGGGGACAGGCCTGAAACAGCCCCCCCAGTTGAACAATCCCAGAAGCAGGCACCCATCCCTGTTAATTACTGCTGGAAAATAAGGCATCAGAGCAGCAGGAGGAAAAGATGAGCTCGACTCTTGCTAGGTCTCAACTCTTACACCAGTTTTTTAAACGAGCACTAGAGAACTTGCCCCTGGGCCTGATGCAAAACTCCACAAATCAGGACCATAAGCAAACTTCACTCCCATCCAGTTTCCAGTATCTGGGAATAGCTGACTCCAGCTGCTTTGGAACTGCAAAGTGGCTCCACAGCTACTGGATAAGCTGCCCCAGTAGGTTTCTCATTGCTTTTGAGTGTTGGGTCAGACACCATGCACAGAAGTGTCTGTGATCAATGAACCCATGATTTGCTAGTTCTGCCCAAGGACTTACTCACAGTTCATCCAAACCAACCTCATTCATGAAACTGGCTGGAAATCTCATCAAAACAGACTTTGAGAGAGATTTCTGATGCTTTTCTTTCCTGTACTGGCTGAAAATAGAGTAAAAAGAGACACCAGCTTCCTCCGAGTTACTTTGTCAGATCCAAAGATGGGCGATTAACTCACAAAAAAATAATAGTAGCTTGCTCATTTTCTGCTTTTTGCTTTTCCCCCCTCTATGAACAGAGGTGTTTTTTCCTTAGGTTTATATAGTTTTCAGAACAATTTGTCAAGAAGTTTCTGCAACTATTTCAGATACTTAACAGCATTAGTGATCTGCAATATATGCAAACACAACAGGACACAGAGTTACATCATATACTTCCCAGTTTTTCACCTGGATGGCCATACATATCAGAAACAGGTTTGCAGTACAGATATGCACAACTCTCATTTTAAAGCTCTTTCATGGATATTTTGGACAATTGTGTCAAAACAGCACACTCCCCAAACCATTCCACACATGACACCTGTCTGCTCAAGCGCTCCCAGCCAGGGAACGCGGAAAGCAGAGGAGCACAACCGAGGCACTTTACTTACGGAAATCTCTGCAGCCAGTCTCAAACAAAGGGGTGAGTGCAGTGTCCCCAGACAGAGGGATTTCCATTAAGAAAGCAGAGAAATGGTCCAGTACAAAAGAAGAGCACTATGAACTGTTTAAACTTCAGGATGTGTCCGAGATAAATGTAGGATATGAATACAAGGTTATTTCTTCTTGTACCCGGAGCAACACTTGTATTCCATGGTAACATACAGAGAACAAATGCCAGAACAAGCACTTGGCTTCACAGTAACATTGCTCTGTTTGTTCTCCCTGAAGACTTCCAGTTAATCTTCATCTGTGGGTTTGGCCAGACTAATGTGCTGGTGAAACTCCCCTCTCAGATTTCTCTGTGCAAAATTAAAGCTTCATGAGGATTCACTAAATCTTTACTTCATCATTTCATGTATTTCAAGGTAGCCTTCTGTATTTTCTGTATCACTCAGTGGCTTAGTAAGTGCAGAGTTATTGGTGTGGTCTCTTCCCAACTTGCACACATTCCAGAGCAGGGCTCCTGAAGAAACAGCTGGTCCTTCAGGGAGGATAGACAGCTAAAACAAGTACATTGTTGGAGCTGGTTTGGCCAGACCTGGTCTCTCTCAGCCCTAGATCTTCCTCCTTTTTTCACATTCCCTGATGGGGAACGGAAAGCAACTCAAAGGATTTGACTGTATGTATCAAGCCAACTTACCAAAAGTGATCAGCAATCAGAATTGATGCCACATGTTTTCAAGAATTCATATTCAGCTGAATGCCTAAAATTAGGTTTAGGCTTTAGTGAATAGCAAGCAGGGGGAAACTCACTGTGCTGACTATTCAGCTTCTCCAAAAAGCCAGTCCTCCTGTGAGTGCTGAACACTTCTCAGCCACCCCCACTTTCTACACAGACAAGAATCACTTTGCCATTCAAGTGCAGCTTGCAGTGAAGTAGGAGCAAGCCAGGCAGACAGACCTGTGTTCCTAAGGCAAAACAACCTTGAGTTCTTTAATTGTCTGAGAAAGAAAAGAAGTTTTCACTTCAGCCTTGCCTTCATAATCTACTGTAAAACTGAAATTTGTTGCTCCCAAGAGCTGGCACAGGGGGCTGGCTGGCCATGCACCCAAGCACTCCATGTCCCCATCCCCACAGCACCCAAACAGCTCAGAGGCACCAGCAGCTCCCCCCCAGCGCAAGCACAGGGCTCCAGAGAGCACAATTACTTCAGTCCAAGTGCTCAGGTTGCCAAACCACCTGCAACATGTTATTGTGAAATAAGGATGATTGATGAGCAGCATACTGATCATTTCAGAGAAGATAAACCAGACATTCAAGATGCTCGTGACAGAATAATTTGGAGGACATGATAAAATGCCATTGCATCCCTTGAGATTAAAAGCCTGATGCTCCTCTCACCCAGGCTCTGCATTTCCTGTGGAGCCAAAGCTGCAGTAAAATGGTTTGATAGAAAGAATTTCCTCCTTGGGTGTTCACAGGACTGCACTGGAGTGAGGACACCCAGATCCCAGACCTCAGTAGCATCTGGCTGCCCAGGGAACCCAGCTCATTCCCACAGTGAGAACCCTGTAAACCCCTGGTGTCTGGCTAGAGAGGAGCCTGAAAGCCCCAAACCAAGGCTCCCAATTCCACTACTGCTTCTGCTAGGGAATCCCAGACTTCTGGGATCTTCTACACACTGAGATAGGCCCAAACCCATTCATGCCGTGTGAACTCTCCTTCAGACTGCAGTAGCTGCATTAAAGCCACACATGCTGGGTCATGGATATGGAGCCCTCCTCAGAGACAGCAGAGAGAGAAAATGAGGTACATAAACACAGGAATTCAGGCACTGATGGCTGCGAGGTCACCAAAGAGGGGAAGGAAGAGGAGATACAACATCAAGCAAGTTCAATTTGCCATAAAAATCATAGACAGTGATATAAAAAGCTTTCTAAAATATTCCTTCTGACTCAGAGTTCATGCACAGAAAGAAATCTGTTAAGGCAAACATGCTCCAAGCAAAGGCCACCTGGGAAATGTTGAGGCAGTTCTGCCCACTCCTCTCAGCACATTAATATATCAGGTCAGTGAAAACAGGGCTGGACAATACTTTGGTTTATAAAAAGGTCAAGGCTATTTTCAACCAGCAGCACTTGGTATGTGGAGCAGCTCCAGCTCATCACATCTGTCTGCCTCTAATGCTCCATCCCTATGGGATTTCAGAATAGCTGCTTTGACCAGAGTCAGTAAAAGCAAATAAATCTGCGTTTTTAAAAGAGCTGTGTAGAAAGTTTGCTGTGTGTTAGCCCAGAATAAACAGGACACTGCAGGAAAATTGTGTCTGGTGGTTGCCACACTGAAATAAGACCTGGGAAAGAATCGCAAGGGGCAACCAAGGAAGGAAGAAATTATGATAACTGAGACTGAAGAGGGGAGACCTTGCTGAGACACTGCAGTGGGAATGAAGGTGAGAGGGATCTAGCTACAAGCTTGAGCAGCGAGCATGAAGCCAAGGACACTGCCTCCTGACTTGTTTGGAGGCAGAATCACTGCCAGGTGCGCTCTTGTCTTTCTGTTGTACCCCAGTGCTATCCACAGCCAGGGACAGAAGCAGGAACCAGCTCACCCAGCCTGTCCCCACGTCAGTGAAGGAACAGGGATTGACACCTGGGCACCAACACCTTCCTCAAGCCCTTCACATTACTGGGGGGAAGATGGATCACTACTAATAAAACCAGAATGTTTTGCTTTCAAAATTATCTCAGAGAGTCAAAGTCTGCTGGAGCAAAAAGCCTATTTCATGAGAATTTAGCAGGGGAATAATTGAATGGAGCTCAGATAAAAGGCAGTCACCTGGAACTCAAATTTAGAAGAAATTGCCTTTTTTTCTGAACTACTGGTTTGGAGGTTAAATAAGAAATATTTATCTGATTTCACTTTTCTCACACATTTTCCCTGATGGGTACACTAATGAACTCTAAACTCTACAGGGAAATGTTTTCAGTCCATCCCCCCAAGCTCCTAAGGAGCAAAGTCTTTATTAAAAATGAATTATTCTCTTTTTCAAAATTAGCATCTGCAAATTTGGGGGCAACTTCAACCCTGGAATAAAAAGAAGCAATTCCCTTTTCCCTGATTAGGATATCCTCCTTCTCACAAAAATCCCAAGGGCCTCTTACATTGACTGTCTTGATTAAAGATGGGTTTAGCTTTAATTGAGTCATTTCTGTTGTTTGTTATCATTGGTTATGGCAGAGATTTCCTCTGCTGTATCTTGGTCAGGCAGGGCTGCTTCCTTTGCACCTCAGTTCAACCCTCCTCAGTC
>JAOXXN010000102.1:27583456-27617584 GCA_026770055.1 Myrmophylax atrothorax | reverse complement strand
CCTTTCCTTTCCCTTTTCCTTTCCCGTTTTCTTTCCCCTTTCCTTTCCCCTTTCCTTTCCCCTTTCCCGTTTTCTTTCCCCTTTCCTTTCCCCTTTCCTTTCCCGTTTTCTTTCCCCTTTCCTTTCCCCTTTCCCCTTTCCTTTCTCCTTTCTCCTTTCCTTTCCCCTTTCCTTTCCTCTTTCCTTTCCCCTTTCCTTTCCCCTTTCCTTTCCCCTTTCCTTTCCCCTTTCCTCTCCCCTTTCCTCTCCCCTTTCCTCTCCCCTTTCCTCTCCCCTTTCCTCTCCCCTTTCCCATTTCCTGTCCCATTTCCTTTCCCCTTCCCTTTCCTTTCCTCTTCCCGAGTCACAGGACCAGTTGTGTTGGAAAAAACCTCTGAGATCACCGAGTTCAAGGTATGACCCAACAGCACCGCCAAGTCAACCAGCCCGTGGCACTGAGTGTCAGTCCCAGTCTTAAATACCTCCAGGGATGGTGACTCCACTGCCTCCCTGGGCAGCCCATTCCAATGTCTTAGTCACCCTTTCTGTGAAGTAAGTCCTCCTAATGTGCAATCTAAACCTCCCTAGCTGCAGTTTAGGACTTGCTGGAGCCTCAGACTTGCAGAGCAGTCACTGGCACAGCTCGCCCACTCTGAGTTAGTTGCCTGCCCTTCTGTAGGTCTACAGGCAGGAGGAACTTGAAATTCAAGCATCTCCTTCCATTTTGAAATGTGTGTGATAAGCTGTCAGCTGTGTCAGGGGAGGTTTGGGGTGGATACCAGGGAAAGGTTCTTCACCCAGAGGGTGGTTGGGCACTGAATAGGCTCCCCAGGGTGGTGGTCACACAGCACCAAACCTGCCAGAGTTCAAGAAGCACAACACTCTCAGGCATGTGGGATTCCTGGGGTTGTCCTGTGCAGGGCCAGGAGTTGGGCTTAATGATCCTTGTGAGTCCCTTCCAACTCAGGATGTTCTATGATTTAACGTAGGGTGAGTTGCTCGCGCCCTCCCCACAGCCACCATGTCCAGCACCAGCACCCCCAAAGTCTGCACCCTCTGCCCCTGCCCTCTGCCTCCTCTTTGTCCCCAGAAGCCTAAATCTGGTGGTGTAAAGATGAGAGGGAAAGTCGAGGCTGTGAGTGGTCACAGCCCCGGCAGTCAGGCTGGTTTAGGCAGTGCGTGACCCGCAGGGCTGTGCAGCTGCACTGGGAGGTTTCTGCCCTGCCCGAGGCAGAGTTGTGCCTGACCACGTCTCCATAGTCGGGAGTGTAGGTACAGGAAAAGCACAGATGAGCAATTCAGATCTATATAAGACCCTGTGAGACTGAAAGCAGCTAAGAATTAACAAAGTCGCAGCTGCTGTTGTCTGGTGGAAGAGAAATCACTCCCTGGGAGTTCTTAGCAACTCCCCAGAGGTTTCTCATGAGAACTCCTCAGGTCTCCCACAAGACTCCTGAGATGTAACTGAAAACAGGATGAGTTCATCAAAACACTGGACTTGTGAGATATGGTGTATAACCAATTGGGATTTGCAATTAGATGGTGTGAGGTTCAATTTAGCCAATAGAATGTAGCTTTAACCCTGTGTGAACCATGTGCAGTGGGAAATAAAGGACATTCATTTGATCTTACTGGTCTGTGTGTGGTGTCTGTACTTCTCCATGTTATTTATTGCTTACTTTATGGAAGGATGTTCCACTCCTGCTCCTGAGCGTGTGTGCAGGGCTGGAAGCTCAGCAGGACCAGAGCATTTCTAAACAGGTACTTTGAAAGCCCACAGTTGGTGTAAGTGCCGTGGGAAATTCAGGCTCTGGTCACCTCTGCTCTCTGATGCTTCTGCCTGTCCAAGGGGTGCTGGGCTGTGGTTTGTTGATATTCCAGATCTTGCCTTAAAATTCAGAGGTTAAACTAGTGACACATGTTGCTTTGTACCATTTTTGAAAAAGGTAGTATGAACCCAGTGACTGGTTAGCTTAATAGTTATCCTAAACAAAGTGAAAAATCTGGTGTGGAACTCAGTAAGAAAAAGTTGAAATTAAGAAATGTGGTGCAAATCTACAGTGCTTTAGGTAAAATAGCTATCAATGCTGTTTTGAGGAGGTATTTGAGTCAGTGCTGCATGATGTTGTCATTAACATTAGGTGCATGCAGTATCAATAAACTATACAAATGGTTCACTGCCAGGTGTCGAGAAGAAAGCTGTGTGACAGCTTGGCTGGAAGAGTTGGTATCAAAAAAGGTTCCAGTAGCAGGTCCTGTGTCCTCCTATAGTTTTGTCTACTGCTGCAAAAATTCAGCTCCAGGATTAATGGAATTTAAATAATGATGAGGACAGGGCACAGATGAGAACAGGGGGTAGAAACAGCCTGTTCAAACTTAGTCAATTTTAGTTCACCAAACTATATAGTGTTGATCTTAAGAACCAAGTGTGGAGGCCAGAACTGGCAAATAGAAGACTAATAGCCTGGGAAGGTAATGACTTTGAGAAGGATTTTAAGGGTCAGATAAGAAAGCAATCAGATAAGGGCTCTCCTGTATGTTGCTATGGCAGAAAAGGATTAATCAATGTATAAACAAAGGAATTATAAAATGTTTCTTTTACCTCTCATGTTTGGCCTTGACAATGCCATCACAGGGTAGTGCATACAGCACTGGTTTTCAGATTTTAAGCATGTTGGAATATAAGAGAGAGCAAAAGAATGAAGCAAAACGTTCTGGTGGTTGGAGAAAATGTATTACATTGGAATGTTTTAAGAGCTCAGGCTGTTAAAAGTTATCTGAAAGAGAACTGGGAGGTGACTTGATTGTAGTGCACAGGAACATTCCTGGGGGGGAAATACAGGATATTAAAGGGCTCTTTTATCTATTGAAGAAAGGCATGAAAAGGAGTAATGGCCAGAGGCAAAAGACAGACAAATTCAAATAGGAAATCAGACACACATTTTTCCATGGTTAACCACCAGAACACATTCCCAAGAGAAGCTGAGGATTTGCTATCAGTTTATGTCTTCTGTTGAAGATTAGATGTATTTCTGAAAACTATTTTTTAGCTGAGCAGATGTTATGCTTTATGTTATTGGATGAATCCAATGAAATCTGGTGGCCCATGAGCAGAGCACCAGGGTGAGCCAGTGGGACCATCGTGTTTTAAATTCCAAGTGCCAGAAGCAGACATTTCATTAATAACCATGAGCAATAGAATCAATTTTTTTGCCTTGAAATCCTTATGCACTGTAAAAAACCTGATCTAAATTAATCTTTTGGCTGCAGAATATACTTACTAAGACAATATCTAAAGGTTTTGGCCTTTTTCTTCCTAAATTTACACTCTTGTGACTACTTGGAAAAATTTCTCTGCATTTTCATTTAAATTTCTGAAGGAGCAGATCTTTACAAGAAAATTCATTTGACATTCTGATTCTCTTGGCCTTGAGGCAATTTTATGTATTTGATATTCACATTGTGAGATATTTCTTGAAGGATTATTATCCAGAGTGCTCTGGTAACTGCACCAAATAAATCCTGATAGATTTCCTGCATTGTACATTATGTATATTTGTATGTGGTATATGTTTTCGTTGGAGAGTTTTAACCTCACTTGAGGCATTATAATATGAACAATTATATTACCAGCAGAGGAGCTGCTGTTACTGAGAGATGAATGAAATATAAATAAGATTTCAGATCAGCAGCTTGGCAGAGAAACATGAAAAAAATCCACCCTTGAAATTGTACATGACCAATTTTTCTATCTTGAGATTGGAAGGTGTGCTGTCATTTCTCTGCCTTCTGAGAAATGCTAGTCCAGCAAGATACTTGTGCTCCCTAATTTACGTGCTTCCCTGGCTCTTGGGCAGAAAATGCAAAGACAGGAGCTGAAAAACAAGCTGCTACCTCTTTGTGCATTTTCCCAGAGTCAAACCACAAACACTCTCTCTTTAAACGCAGAACAAGCTGAAATCTGTTAATTAGCTTGATGATGAATTCTGGAATGAGATCTGAATAACTGTACAGGGAAAAAAAATCACAGTGATCACAAAGGATAAAGTGAGACTTGTCTTTATGGTACGTGCTGGGTAACTCAAAAAAGCAGAAAGTGTTTGTGTGTGTGTGGTTGAAACTTGTTTACTTTGAACTGTCAGTGTGAAAATTGCATGACATTAAAATTGAAGAGGGGCAGTCCCGTGGTGTAAAGGAGAGCGCTTTGGTCTCCGAATCCCAAGGACCTGAGTTCGAGTCTCAGTGGGACCGTCCCCTGACAGTTCAATCCCGTCACATCTCGGATGCTCAGCAGGGTCAGCCCCGGTCAGTACCGGGGGCTGTGACAGTCCCGAGGACTTCCCTGTCACTGTCCAAGCTCGCTTGGCCGTGGCAGATGGACCTTAGGACTGAAACGGTGGGGCCAGTTCTGTGCACACTGAGCCTCACCTAAAACATCCACTGGTCAGGCTGGAAGGGCTCACCCACATGGGGAGAGCCCTGCCCAAATCTTCTTTCCCGAAGTCTGGCCATACACATCTCCCCTGTCCCTCCAGAGCCTCGGCAAGGGCTCTCACTGTCAGCTGAGAGATGGATTGGCCTCTGTGTTCCTCGTGGCTTCGCAGGCTCTTTGTCCCTGGTCCTTTTCCCTGTCCATCAGCTGTGGAAGTCTCAGTGCTCACCCCAGCCCTGATGGGTAAGGCAATCGGCCCTGCATTTCCCCACTGGGAACAAAATACAATCACACTGCCCTTCAGCAGCAATCCAGCAGCCCACCAAAAATGAGCTACTGATTCCAGTTCTGTTCCCAGGCAAAAAGCAAGCAGATATCAAAGCCATCTGTCACTGACTGCAGAAAACACAAGGCACAAGTCCCTGGAGACACAGCTCTCCAGGACAAAGCAAACCAGGCTCTGCTATAGCCATCCTACCACTGCTGGGAGAGCCATTTGACAGCAACTCCAGAAGGTGCAGCCCCTGCCCAGGGAAATGGGTGACTCTGGAAAGTTGATCAGGCCTCAGAAATCAGAGCATGGCTGAGTCCCTCCCTGCTGGTGGCAAAGAAGGCTGTTTCTACCACAGGACCTGCACTTGTGCTGTTAAGAACTGATTTATGAGGAATCTTCCAGACTGGAAAACATACAAGGCTTAACATTCAAAACGTCTGGGAGGCCATCACATCTCTTGAAACACTCACAGCCCCTCAGGCAAGGAGCAGTCAACCTGAGCTGACTTACTGTCATCTTACTAGTCATAAAAAAAAGAAAGAACCAGAGATAAAAAGGCCAGCAATAATGTAATGTGTGTCACCACCTTCAGTTATACTGCACTGAATCTGGCACTGCCCTTTCTCTCCTTTTGCTTGAAAATTGGAATGATAGCACTTTGCAACCAAATTTCGTGAGAGTTTACAAAACAGCAGTCAGATGGGAGAGTGGTTTAGAAGGTTACAGAAGGGGAAGCAGGAGGCACTGACTCCTGTTTGAGATGGGGCATCCTCAGGACCTCAGCATTTCCTGCTGTTCAGCCACGCACACAGAACAGCTGTCCCTAGTCAGGACAGAGCAACACAGTGTGTGTAGCACTCAAACTGATTTAAGAGTGGTATTATTTTGGAAGAGGACAGCAAGGGACTACGCAGACATTAAAGGAGCAGAAAGGATCCTAAATTGACATGTCTGTCTAGTTATTCAGCTGAGCATATTCTCTCAGAGCCAACAGAAATTGCACTCCTGCTACAAGGAAAGCAGTGATCCTCAGATCAACCACAAGCATACATCTGTCTAGAGTTTCCAAAGAGAGCATGATGGGCAACCTGGGACTGACCCAGGGTCCTTTGGCTTGGCCTAGAAAGGAGGAAAAGAAAATCTCCACATTGGAAGCAATGCAGTGTGAGCAACCACCATGTGGCGTGTCTGAGCTTGGAAATAGTCATGTGGAGCAACAAGCATTTCCATGCCACAAACACACATGAAATTCTAGCCCAGCTCAGTGATTTCTTTCAACTTTCTAAAGCAACACTATCAAGAAAATGGAAAAATAAAACTAGCTGCCCTACATTTTTGGTACTGCTTGAAAGCAGCAAACCAGAGGTTTCTCTGCAGTGTTTGTCACAAAGATACAAAGCCATTTCCCTGGTCTCCCTCACTTCTATACCCAGCCACACCTGAAGGCAGAGCAGGACTGAAGCATGAGATGAAGGCATAGCTGAGGGAGGCTGGGTCTGACACAGCAGAAAGTCCTCAACCTCATGCAAGATGGTTCCTTTTCAGACACCATTCACCCACCAGCTGTGCCTCATACAGCAGAAATTTTTCCCCACCATTCTCCCTCCCAAATTCCCTTACACATTCATACAGAAAACACCCTGCAACACTTTGAACACCCCCCAGTCAAGTTTTTCTTTTTCAGCCATCAGCCCCAGCAGAGCAGAGTTGTCCATTTGCAAAACTTGGCACTCTAATCCGCTGACCTTTTACACATTGGACAGGATTGTATATTTCTCATCACCTTAACCTACTTTAAGTAATCTTCTGGATGCTCAGTTCATTCTTCTGCTTGCCTAAGGAAATATAAAAATTTACACCTATTGTAAAAGCATGAATAAAACCTGATTGCGGGAAGTAAAGACAATAATGTGCCCATAATACTAACAAGCTCACTTGCACTGCATTTCTCTTTTAAAGGAAGAGTTGTCTGATTATCAACAGGGTGTTGATTTAGATTGCTGCTAAAATTACCACTGTAAAAGTAAACTCACTTTTATTGCATTAGTACAGAGAACAGCTATGTATTGTTTAAACTTTTATGTCTGTTGCTGGAGATGATCAGTTTCTTAATTACCGAGCCAAAAAGGGTTCTGTGGCAAGAGATAATGTATTTAGTGCACTTGGGAGGTTTTTTGAAGATGTTAAAATTTAAAAAATAAAAATCAACAAAACCCTTTTATAATAGAAATCAGCAAAGTTGGTAACAGCATCAGGCAGAGAATTTGTGCCATTCAGAGATCAGGCTGTCTGAGAAAGCAAAGTGAGGGCAATGTTCTAGGATTTAAAAGATTCACAGTAACTTTCCAGTTCTGAACAGACTTACGTGTGACTCCAGCTATCTTTTTGTTTTGGTGAATGTTCTTTGCACTGATATTGTGCAATTTTTCCAAATATAACAGCGAGCTCCCTTGCTAAGAGCCACCCCCTACTAAGAGCCAGTCACCACCTTCTGTGGCAGGCATAACGTTTTGGTTACTCTTCACACAGTTCTCTGGTGACCTGATACTTGAGATGTGGACCACAAGTTTCCCTTGGCAACGATGTCACTCTCCTCACACTCATGCGTGTCTAACCTCAATTCTGTAATGGGTAACCACTAACAGCAAAGAAGTGGCTCACATGTGGGTGTACAGGAGGAGGAAGTTTGTGTGCATTCTGCATGGGGTTTTGCTGTGTACACACTATCTCAAGAAATGAAACAGGAGGAAAACATTTTATATGAGCAAGCAAATAGTTGCTTGGGTCTCCCAGTGTCCAAGTGCCATAAGGTTCTGATAAGTGGAGAACATTAAAACTGAAAATACATCTAGGCACATTCTTCCTTTGGCTTCAGCACACTCAGTGTCAATTCACTTCTTGCTCAGTGTTCAAACTGCTCCACAAGGACAGCAAGATCCACTCTGGCCATTGTGAACAGTGAGTCTGGGACCATTTCTCTCTCATTCTTCTGAGACGAGAGTGGCTGGGCTCTGGGTTTTTCAGCCCCACACAGCTCACAATCAGCTCAGCTGCAGCTCCTCTCCAGGGCTACACTCTGTGGTCAGCAAGGGGTGGGTGTTGGCTGCAGGGCTACAGAGCAACATGAAAAATGCCACTTGGGATCACTTTTGTGAATCATTAACAGAAAACACATTTACAGATGAAAAGTGCATTTAGATGAAGTGCATTTCATCAGTCAGAAAGTCACTTGGAAGCACTGATGGGGAGAGCTTTGGAGAACACTCAGGATCTGGTTCTCTTCAGTACAGCTTTATTGTGACATTTACACAGACTTGCTTTCCATCTGGGCAAGGTTGCCCTGTGGGAGCACTGTTTTAACTGACTGATGACCCTGCTGGTGGGAAGGCTGCATGTTTGGAATGGGCATCACAGGGACTGCCCCTCATCT
Source organism: Myrmophylax atrothorax (assembly GCA_026770055.1). Lineage (NCBI taxonomy): Eukaryota > Metazoa > Chordata > Aves > Passeriformes > Thamnophilidae > Myrmophylax > Myrmophylax atrothorax. The sequence continues at coordinate 27,609,469 of JAOXXN010000102.1, read as the reverse complement.
GCCATTACAGACCAGTTAGACTGTCTCTGAGAGAAACTCATTGGCTAAAACATTCCCCAAAAAAGTGAGATCATGCAGATTTAGTGACTGATCAGAGAAATTTCCAAGATAGCTCCCTCACCAGAGTAATAAAACCACCAGCAGACAGACTATATGAAAGACAGAAAATCCTGTAATTCAGCCTATTTCAGGGCATGAGAGATGGAATACAAGGGGAAAATCAGGGTGTTAAGGTACCAAAGCAGCATCTCAGTTTCAGTTCTCAATTGTGTCAGTTCTCATCTTCCTGTCATGATCCTGGGCAAATGACTTACCCTTCTGTAACTTCAGTGCCTCAGTTTTGGAATGGCAAAGATTCTGCTGCCTTGATTACTTGGCTTTTAAACAGCTTGAGTGAGCATCTCTTTGTGAGGGTTTGTGCGGTACCTAAGACGGGCTCTCTGGGGCTGTTTGGAGCGGGGAAGCTCCATCCTTATGCACCGTTGTAACCACCACTAACTAATAATCATCAGAAGTTTTTCCCTGCATCTATATACTTCAAGAGGGGTGTTCTGATTCCCAGGTCACAGAAATGAGCAGAACAGACTGAATTCCTCATGCCTTCATCAAAGGGCTTCAGAGGGGAGACGTTGGCTGTCTGGGGGTTAAAGGTTCTCAGCAATCCTTCGAAGGCACTGGCATTGCCTGTGGAGTCTTCAGCCCAAACAAAAGAGCAAAGACCCTCCAGGTCTTTTGGGACTTAGAGCAAAAGAAATCTTTCTTTGAATGGAGGAAATCTTTAAAGAAGGGACTTCAGACCTATAGTGATAAGGGAAATAAAAAGCATCTACCCTGACAGCTCCAGTTAGGAGCAAACAGGCACAAAGGACTTTGAAAAACAACCAGCCTTTCATCTTCAATAGCAAGCTCAACATCTCTGCACCAGCTGCTCTGTAAACAGTATAGCAATGGAAAGAAAATCATTGGCACCAAATGCATTAAACATGGCAGTGTCTTCAGATGACATATTTTGTAAACTTCCTCCTTACAAGTTATGCCATTTCTTAAATCTAAAGGATTACCTGCTCTATAGCAGCAGAGTCATTCTTCCAGGCAGCTGGGCAGCTTCATTATCCTTGTTTCTTGCTGAGTTTCCCATAATGCAGGTAGGCAGTTTGGCTAAGATGGGATGTCAGGTGACTTGGGTTCATCTCCTGCCTCTACTTTACATTTTCTGAGGGACCTTCAGCAAAACACTTCATCTGTGGGAGAAGTTTTCACCTGGGAAAGGAAAGGAATTATTCTTTTGTCTTAAAGCAGTCAACCCTTTATAGCAATCATTTGGAACATTTTATTGACTGTGGATCCATATGAACTTTTTCAGGAGACAGATAAAAAACTAAAAAACTAAAATCTGATAACAGACTGACTTTTCTCATCTCTGGACCACACAGAGATAGCCCAGGAGCACTCAAAAACATAGATATCACAGGCTGAACTTAATGCAAAATGCAATATCAGAAATATCAGATAAGCTAAATTTGGTGTGGTTTAATTTAATTCAGTCATATCATGTGAAATATAAACCACTATAAGCAAGAGTTTTAAAAAAAAGCACTTAGAATCAGTGTACAGTATTTTGGGTGTTGAAGCAGTTAAACACACTTAGCATCTATGTAGATATATTGCATCCTCTGACTGACTTGATTCTTGTGATGTATTAGTACTGAAGTGACATTTTCTCTAATTTCCAATTTTGTTTCCATTACAAAAACTATGTTAGAAATATAGAAGAAGCACAGTTAAAGAATATCCAATCCTCACTTCAAATGCCTGTGATAAGGCAGGACAACACTCCCACTTTCTCTTCATGCAGAAATCTATTTGGATTCTGGTCACTTAAACTTCCTAAATCTCCTTTTGCTAACAGAGGACTAAGAATGCCAGACATTTCCAGAGTTCACCAAGGCTTAAGAGTAACATGATATACTTAATGCATACGTGCTGCTTGGAAACCACTACAGGCTCTTTAAGTACTGCCTGGATTTGCAGGGAAGCAGCTGAAGATTGTTCCTGCAGCCACGTTCCCGAGGTTCACTCTGCTGATAGTAACTCAGAGTCATACTCAACAGTGAACAAATCCCACTGAACACCTGACACCCACAGCCACTGAGCCCTGAAAAGCTCCACTGTGTAGGTCACATCCCCCTCTCACCTGGCATGAGAGAGTCCCATGACAGGCTCCTAACACTGCTTAGTGGGGAGTGTTTGGGACTCACATCTGTCCCTCAGTCTTTGCCAAGGTGTCATCCAAAGATTTCCTCAACAGGAAGCCTTAGCCAGCTCCTCCACTTCTGGCTAACTGGCTGTTGCTAGGCCAGATGCTTCCTCTTCTGTCAAACATGGATTCTCAGAACTGGCTTGAAAAGAGCACAGCTGTCTCAGTGTGCTAAAATAGGCCCTTTAATTTGATCTCCCCACTTTGACCAGTGTAATAACTTATGGGCTTCTGCTCTCTCCTTTAATTTGCTGCAAAGAAACCCCAGGGTTTCAGGAGACAGCATTTGGTGGTTGCACTTGTAGAATCCTGAAGATCCATTCAGCTGGTATCTGTACACTCACTAACCAGTGTGGGGAACAGCAGCACTGCATCCTACATGTTCTCAGGTCTGCACCTCATGTCTCAGAGCAGGTAACACCGGTGGCTCAGCCCTACATACTGCACTGCCCAGCAATTTGCTGGCCAAGTCCTTTAGCAGCTTAGTTGCTGTTCAGTACCTGGAAGGCACGGGCAGGGTTTGCTCCTACTCAGTTTAGCATTAAAAATCTTATCTTTTTTCCTCAAAGCTGACTCACAGAGCAAGTATATCCTGTGGAAAGCCAGTGTTTTACAAACCTGGCTGTGGTGGGTCCTTGTGACTCAAGTTGAAGGGCTTCCTTTAGCCCGAGGCATGACACCTTAAAATGGGGACAGACCGGCTGGCACAAAACTAAGCTTAAAAAGCCTTTGGTGCCTTTTGGACCTGGTGGCATCTGCCTTCCTGTTTTAAGAGAACAGCATTAAGGGGTGTCATCATGTGGCCAGAGACAGCCTCTAGTTTAATTGCAAAGGCAAATATCCTTCTGACTTAGTCTCAAAACCAATCTCCTTTCACTCCCTGGGAGCAGCATTCCCTCAGGCAGACAGCCATAATTACACAAACATCTTTACTGACCTCCTCCCTCCCCTTGGTATTATTATCCCAATATAAAAAAGGGAAAACTGAGGCACAGAGCAAGGTGGCAACTTTTCTGTGGCTGCTCAGGGCATTACAGACAGAGGCTATGTGGCCTGCTGGTCTGGGCAGCACCTGTTTGCCTGCAGCAGTCCCAGGAAGCCAAGCTCTGTGGCTGGGAGGATGCTTTTTGGGTCTCTACATGAGGTCTGAACATGACCAGGGTGACCAGACCCTGATCTGCAGCAGGATCTGAGCCTGACTTTCCCAGGGATAGTCAATGGGAACAGGTTTTCTCCCCATTGCCTTGGAGACCCCTTCCCCCAGCCAGGCAGAGGAGGGGGAGGTCTCTTCCCTGCTCCCCCAGCCCAGTCTGCTTCTCACCACGGCACAACTGACCCCAATTCAAGCTGCTGACACTTATGTTCAGGGTGTTTCAGAGCTTCATTATTTGTGAATGCCTTTTTGTGTAGCGCCATTGGCACTGGCACAGCCTGTTCCCAGCCTGTTCCAGCACTCCCTCTGTCACTGAGGTGACTGACTCAAAACAAGACATGGGCTCTGAAGCAGGCCCTCAATGGGGTCAGTCAGAGACCGCAAACATCCTGGTGGATCTGCCTCTCTTTTCCAGCTTCCCCACCTTATACACCTCCATTCACACAGCCTTCAGTTGCTGCTCCCCAAGAGCTCAGTGAAGAGCTGCTTGGTTAAAAATACACAGACACATTTTTAACCCCCCAGCAGCAGGCTGGGTATCGACAAACTGCATCGCACTGGGAGAAAAGCAGCAGAAAAGGCTGGAAGGCTTCTGGGATTGATTTGTGAGGATCAAATTAAAACCAACTAAACATCTATATCCTGACTAAGTAGTGGGCCTGCCAGACTCGGGGCAGGAAACTGGCTGCACACATCAGGAAGATAAATGCTGTGAGGGGTGATCCAGAATATCTGCAGTTACTGGGAGAATCCTATATTTATGAAAGGGAGGCTTCTCCTGTGGGGGTGCTGCATAAACAAGCAGCCAGGGACCAGTGCCTGAAATGCTTACTCCCCTCTCCACATCCAGCCTGTAGATGCTGCCAGGCTCTAGTTAGGGTAGAGACCAAGATATGACTTCAATCATCTTCTCAGCATACAGATCAGGTGGTGAAATGGTGGGACAGAAACTAAAATCAAAAGTAACTTTAAAAGAACAGCATTGCCAGGATAGATGTGTGTCCACACCTCCAACTGTGGCCAAAAATACTCAGGGAAAAATGCAGCAACAGAGCAAGTGGCACAATCCCAAATGCTCCTCCAGCTCTTCCAGAATTTGGGTTTGTGGTTCAGGTGCTACTGTTCCAGAGGAAATTAATGACAAACAGAACCCCAGGTGAGAGATCAGAGCAGAGCAAAGTTTCCTGAGAGCTGAAAACCTGCAAAAGCATGCCAGGTGAGTGGTGATGCTTTGGAGGAACATTGATCTCTGTAGAAGCAATGTCATCTGTTCAAATGAGAACAGCTGTGACCTGTGTGACAAGCCTTAGTGGGCACCTCAGGCTCTACAACTTGGACAATGTATGATAATTTTCTTAAAGATATTTTCACATTTGAAATGATATCAAAGCTGTTAGGCATGCCTTTCCCATCCCACATAATTTGGAGAATTCCCCCTTAGTAAGCATGGCTGGGAGTTACGACACATGAGCCATTTTGCACAGTATCTGCTTTCTGCAGGGTCTTATCCAGGGCAGCAGCTCCAGCAAGCAGAGTCTGCATTTTGACAGGGCTGTTCTGCTCCTGCACACCGACACGTACGTAATCCAGCTCTGCTGCCTTTCTGTCAAACCCTCGTTGTATCTGCAGGCACAGCACAGCTCCCAGACCTCTATTTACAAATCACACCTTCTTCACTGCCAGAAGGGGAATTACTTTTTTCCGACAACAATAAACACCATTTATTGAATACTGAATACAGTTATCAATGTTGGCTAGCCTTGGCTGCGCAGGAATAAAGACAAGGAGCTTTCACACACCCAAGTAGGAGGTTCTGTCCTGACTGGGCTGTTGAGAGAGGACAAAGCTAAAAAGCATCCTCAGAAATACCCACAATCAGTTGAGCTTGTTCTTGCTGTCAAAGGCTGAATTTCCCTTTTTATGATGTTCAACATGAGTGTCTTATTTTTCTATGGAGTGTGGCATTTGAATTTCTCTATTACAATTTTACAAGTAGCCTTCTGTGTCAGTCAATGAAAAACTATTAAAAAACAACTGCTTCAAAATCAGACAAAAATAAGACAGGTCAAAGCCCAAGAAAACAGCCTATATCACTGTTACAATGAAAATCAGACTTGTATTGCAAAGTACCCCATGTTTTTAATTTCCCTCTGACACTGTTAACAAATCTATGCAGTTGTGCTGCTGGTAGGGATCTGGAGGGAAATGCAGCTAAGCAGGCACTTACCCAATCTGCTGTCATGGGGCACGGGGGATGAGATACAGAAGTGCCAGAAGGAAAAAGAGCATTCAAACAGTACTGGAGAGGCTGCAAAGTTTAGCCTTGACAATCAACAACAAAGCCTGTCTCATCTGCTCCCGACACAGGCAGCCCCTCTGACAGATGCTCACCCCAGTAAGCACTGAGGTGACAGACTGGTGTAAAGAGACACAAACCTGGGAACATCTGGGGGCCCAGGACTGTCCCTCTCTTTTGCCACCACGAGTTCCTGTACAGAAAAACCACATCACCAATACAATGAGTGGTGAAAACAACCTGATGACTGTCACCCCAGACAAAACACAGGAACGAGGGATATTTATTTTCCTCATCCCAAATGGGTGCTGAGTAACCCTCAAAATCAAACCAGAGCAGGGTAAAGGAATTGAGCCCCATGACCAGTGCAGGATAGATAAATGGATTCTGTTCCAATGCTGATGCCACATCTCATGCACTCCATGGAATGTCATAAGAAGCCCCTTGTTTTTCTTTCCTCATTTTCCTTTGTTTTCCTTTGCTCTCCTCTGCCTATGGCTACTACAGAGGATCTAACTACTTCCCAGTTAAATTGCTTTCAACTCATTTCTTTTTCCACTCTAATACCCCCAGCTGTACAATCAGAAGTGAGAAAGGGAAGACTACAAGGAACTGGATTAGTCACGGTCACATTACTGCTGTGCTGTCGCTCTCCAAGGGGTGACTTTTCAGTGCATTACAGGCATTTCTGAATTAGAGTTGTAAGACTAAAGACTTCTACATACTCCATTTTATTGATGAAAAAAACACAGCCCATAATTACAAGGGGGGAAAATCTGGGTTTTTTTCTCCAGGTTTTGGCATCTCCTTGTTACTTGAGATGCTTTTTTTTGTTTATCATTTTCTTTACCACAGACCTTGTCCGCCCTGCACCTGCACTGGGCTGAGCAGACCCATCCTGCAGTCAATTACAGTGAGTCACTCAACTCAAAAGGCAAAGGGTTAGGCCCAAATTAGAGGTCAGGAATGTGTAAATACTGCTCAGAAGGGTTTTGAATTTGGGAACAGGTAAGTGTTTGTCTTACTGGAAAGCTGCTTTAATTCATTTTTTTCAGCTAAATAAACTAAAGGGTACAAGCAAGGCACCGACATGCTGAAGTGCAGAGAATCTCCAGCACAGAACAGAGTGGCCAGCATAAAATATCACAGTAACTCATTCAAGTGCTTAGACTTTGTCAGCTGAAAATAACTATATCATTACACTTTATTGTTTAGAGGTCTTGAGTGCTCTGTCTGCAAAGACAACCTGGTTAATCTGATCACTTCTCAGGGGCAAAACTCAGTGCCCAGGTTCTGGACCAAGATGACATCTTCATTACAAGGGAGGAGAAGTGTTTTATACCCCCCTCCCTAAAATATGTAGTGCAGAGTCACAAATACCTTTCTCTACAACTCAGAGGCCAGTGTTTGTCAGCCCAGGAAACAAGATAAGCAAATCAAATCTCCTCCATCCAGAAGGCAGGTGGCAGAGCCTAATCAAGAGGGAGCTAAACACACAGGGATTATCTTGCGTTTGAAGCTCCTTCCTGCCTCTCTCTCTTCAACTGAATCTCTCAGTTTCTATGAAGGGCTAAGGACCAGGTATGGTGTTGGTCCCCTGCACCAGTCACCTCTGCCAAGGGATGGTGAGAAAGCAGCCATGTCACACCCACTTGGCAGCGTGTGCAGAGGGTACTGAACATGGGCAGCCCTTCGAGGGGCAGCAGGCACTGGCTCATGTCTGACAACAGAGCACTGAGCGGCAGGAGATGTAACAGATTAGTGTTAGCAGTAAAATTCTCTAGGAAGAATGATCAGTCAAGCAATGATACCAAACAGCTGGTAAGAAGCAAGGATAATTTGAATTAGTGGGTCCTTATAGAAGTTCCTACAAAGGTTTTGCTCTGGCAACCAGGCCCTTGGGAGGCTGACTTCTGTCCCTCCCAGGAATTTAATACAAAGCCATACAGTTTTATAAGGCAACAAATTGGAGCTCACTGCAGGAGCTGGGCTGAATCTGCAGTGGGATTTGAGGTTCCAGAAGCTGTAAATCAGACTTTCCTTAACACCATGCATCCTGCATTTGAAAACACCACAGACATCAGAAGGAAAGTGAACTGCTATGATCTCAAGCGGGGGGGGGCATTAAAACAAATTTAAAAGTATTTCTGACTGTTTTTCTCAGACATAAAGAAATCAATCTATCCAAGAAAGGCAGAAAAATGCTACTTTGTCTGGATTGCAGGAACACATTGACCAGCTTTGCCCCTGCAACCAAATGGTATGTCAGAGATCATCCAGCCTCATCCTGACATGAGCTGTGTGGCTGCACTCTCCCATGGTACCAATTCAATCAGGCCCTTCCCACATTACAATCTGGGGTAATTTCAGGGGTCGACACCTGAGCTCAAGGTAGCAAACACCGCATGGGCAGCTTTCACAGTCTCCTGTGGCAGAGGAAATTTATTTCCTGTACCTGAACAGAGGAGATAAACCTCCACTAAGGCCAGCAGATTTTATAGTCCTTATTGCATGTGATGGGCTGGCCTGAGAAGCAGGGAACAGCCAGCCATGGGTGTTTGACTCTGGTTTGTTCCTCGCAATGCCAGGCACCAGCTGCTACACCTCAAAGCTCTGGGCCTTTGCTCTGTTCCTGGTGGAGTAATGGGATTGGGTAAGCAGCAGGGAACAGACATTGGAGGACTCTGCTGAGCCTCAACTGTTGTTTCCACACATGGACCCATCACAAGGTTTTGCACCCCAAATCTCCCTTGTCAGTCACATCAAATCTCCAAGGAGGAGAAGCAGCCAGGCTGTGAATTCCTGTGCAGCCTTCTTTCTTTCCAGGGGTACCTGCACACCTGCAGAAAAGAGGGATGGACACAACCTCCCCAAAACTAGGCAGTGAAATTGTGATCTTTCCAATGTGGATGAGTCCCTTCCAACTGGGTTATTAAGTTATTATATTGCATTATTATATTAACGTCGTTGCCATTTTCAGGAAAGATAAACCTAATTTTAATCTGCTCTTAATTGAAAGCTTATCAAGAGACTGGCTCCGTCCCTACACAGTCAGATGGCTTTTTTTCCTTCTCCTTCCCTTCCCCCTCTCCATACACGGCACTTTACACTGATGAAAAGAAACATTTCTATTCATTAGAGAAAAATCAGCTTGGAGTCCATCAGGCCTGTTAACCTACAGCCTGGGCTGTTATCACAAAGCAGACCTTTCCGAAACCAAAAAGCTGTCGGGGGCTGTGGTTTGGCAGCCTGTTGCAGGGGTTCTGCCAGCTGCTCATTTTTATGTTGGGGTACTTGACAGTTTCCATTAGAGGATGTGAGAATATTAAAGATATTTAAGCAGCTCTGGAAGAAAGTTAAGTATATAATGCAAGTTGACAGTGCAGATTTTAATTACAGATTCCCCAAAAAATCCATAGAAACTCTGATTAAACTCCTAATTACTTTTAAAGAAGTGAATAAGAGGTCAATAAGATGAACAGCAGTCTCTCCCCTTCTTTCTTCTTCTCTCTTCTTGCAAGCAAGCTCCACAGTGACAGCACACTGCAGATGTATCATCACAGGCCAGTTAACAGACAACCAAGGGGGAAGCATTTCTCTAAAGGTTCCTCTGAAAGAGCTTTTTGCGACATCTTCGATACCAAGGCTGGCCCTGAAATCAATCAGGTCACAGTGATTTACACCACCAAAGGATGTGCCCGTTGCCTCCAAATGTGACATCATTTTGCAGGATTACATTGGCTTTCCCGGCAGAGCTCTGCCTCCCAGACAAGCAGTGCTGCCCTTCAGGGAGCTGGGGTGGAGTTTCACACCTTGCCTAGTGCAGGGAGGTGATGCTCACAGAAATGCAGGTCTTGTCCCAGGGGGCTGGAGCCAGGCCTCCCAGTTGGGTTTCACTAACAGCCTTCCCAAGCAAGTCACATAATCATGCTGAGCAACTTCACTCCTCCCCTCTCTGTCAGGTTGTGGCACTGACATCACACCTTCCCTGAGAGCCATGGTCCAAGGCCACAGCTCGGCCACAACTCATGTCTCCACAGCTGAAGGTGTGAGTGCCTCTGTGCTAAGCAGAGCACCAGCCCCGGCATAGAGAAATGCTCTTATTCCAAGGGAAGCTATTAATGGTTGGGGAGAAACTTTTCAGACCTAGATCTGTGGGTCATGTTTCAGCCCCTCCACCCAGGCCCAGCTCTGCAGTGTGGATGCACCTGATACTCACACTCATCCTGAAAAACAAAAATGCTTTCCCAGTGAGACAGTGCTGCCTCAGAACGCTGAATTTGCAAAGAAATATTTCTTCTGAGCTTAGCTGAGACCCACAGTAAACTACAACCCATGTTCCTCTCTCCCATGAGCATCACCCCTCTCTTCCATGGCAGTTTCTCACTTTAGCCAGAGCTTTGCTACAGCTGTGCCAGGGCAGGACAAGCCCTGCTCATTCTCTCTGAGCACAACAGTGCTAAGAACAGTAAAAAAGAAATACCTCCCCTAAAGTAATTCGAAGTCTGAAGGTGGGACTCACTCTGAACTGGTGTACAGCAGCAAGACATGCTGTGCAAGCAGTGACTGTTCCCAAGGCACAGCCATGCTTCATCTTCCTGTCTTCTCTCCAAGCCATTATTGTTTATTTTGCTGTCTCCAACGCCTGTAACTTTAACCCTGCAAATAGCTTTCACTTCCCCATCTCAAGAAGGAGAATGAGAGTGATTCAGGGGTGGGCATTTGTGCCTACTTTTGAAGGCTCTCATTCTCCATCTGTAAGTATCACCGTGCTCTGCCTCTCACACAATTTTTTTACATTTTCCCCCCTGAGAGAAGAGTCATGGTTACCAAAACCCTTTCCTACACCACTGCCAGCTATTTCCTAGCTAACACACAGGACTGTGAGGCAGCCCCCCAGCTGCTGAGGGGCACTAACCACCCACCTCCCCATCCTTGCCCATAGTGCCAATGCATTTTATATTCCATTATGTGTCCAGAACTGTCCTCACTGTATCTGATTGCCCAGGTCCCAAAACTTTATCTTTCACAAATCTTTCAGACTAGTCCCCAGATATGCAGAGACCATAACCAGGGGATGCAGATTCCCTCTGGTAAAATTGTTGGTTGAAGGTCACCAAAGCCATATTATGCACTGGGTACAGCACCCGAGAGAGCAGAGCTCAGTGTTGCTTGGGAGCTCTCAAGGCTTTTGCCATAGAAATAATTTTGGTAGAGGAAACACAGCTAAAATAGTAAGGCTATAGGGCATGGACATCTGAAGCCTGATTTGGTTTTGTTTGAAAGAAGCTGCAGTGGGGTCTTCGAGGGGAGAAAAAAATTGCAATAGGATATTTGTATCAGAAAGAGCAGGAGATTTTGGGGTGCGTTGGAGAGTTCAGTTAACTGCTAAGCCTTGAGCCAAGTGGATGGGAGGAGAAAGAAAGAAGCTTGGAAAGGGAAGGAGGGAAGAAGTTTTCTCTGCAACCAAATCTGGGTAATAAGGCATATGTGGCTTCCAGTGACAGTGTGAGAGAATTTACAGGATAATAAAGATATATATGGCCATTTGGAACAAGCTATTTCTAACATAAAATTACTCTGTATATTGATTGCCCAAGGAATTTGTACAGAACACTATTTCCAGACATATAACTGAGCATATTATTTACTCCCCGTAAAAGCCAGATAAATGGCCAGGCTCCAGGAGGGTGTGAGGCAGCACTAGCTGTTCATTGACAGATGAATGGAAGGAGGTTTGACCGTGACAGAGAACATCAGGATCCTGGGAACTATGCCACCAGCTTTCACAAGTCACTGCAGTGACCAGGTGTTCTTCAATGCTTGTTCTTCAAAAAGGTGAGTCTGCTTCACTGCCCTCTTGAGAAGGCAGGAGCCCAACCGACAGAAGAAACTTGTTTTTTCCCCTGGAGCAGCTCTGAGAAATGAGGAGTCTGGGGCAGAAAGCAGAAGGGTCTGAAGCAGGGCAGGCTGTTACACACCAGCATACAAGCAATCCCTTGAGAGCCCCAAGCCTGGATCTCCAGACAGATCCCACATCAGCCACTTAAGGTGATGGAGAGACAACAGTTCAGCCTCTGCCTTGCTTCCCGTGACCCCAAGGACAGCCTGGCCTGAGCCAGGTCCCCCTCAGTACTGAGTTCCTGGCTCATTTCCACTGGATGAAAGTGCCTGAATGGCATTGTATGGAGTTCAGAGAGCTGATGCTTCCAGATTCCTGTTCCTCATCTGAAGAGACCCCCAGGTATACTGGTGTTCGAAGCCAAATGGTGTTGCAGACTTCTCATCTCACAAGCAGAACATAAACTTCAAAGCATTTCCCAGGAAATGTGATGGATACATCAGCTGGGAATTTCCTTCCAAAGCAAGTAAGACATGGAGGAAGAGAGTCTGAAAATGAGGGGAGGAATAGAGAAATATCTCTTGGCCTCCCAGAAGCTAAGCAAGAAATAGAGCCATCCCAGAGACTGGTAATTCTGCAAAGTTTAGCAGCTCTAGGGCAATTGCATTTAGCCTATTTATAGATTTGCCCCAACTCCTAAAACAGGTGAAGAAGCAACACAGTCTTGAGCATTCTCTTCCCTACCTCCTTGTCTTCACACTCCATTGCAATGTTATGTGTGGACAATACTGAGTTTAAACAAATCTCCTAGGCAGGGTCTGCATAATTTCCATATTATTAAGGGTACAGACTGTCATAGCAGTTACATACAGAGGCCCAAAGGCCTATGAGACAGGTGGCAGAGTCTTGACTCATGACTGCAGCTCATCAGCAAGTGGCTCTAATAATGAGAATAAACTCTCTTGTGTGTTAGGCTCTGTAAAGGTGGTAAAACTGGGCTTATGCTCTTCAGCGCCAAGCCATGCCTGTCTCAGCAGCCCAGAGGCCCGTGAAGGCTGAATATTCTTGTACTCCTGCTGCCACCTAAAGGAAATGTCTCAAAAGTGTTCTGAAATATCCTGGAAAAAACGCACTCAGAAATAATCCAGGCTAGAGGAGGGTTTTAGCTAACGAAGGATACATTTGGGAAAACGACTACTAGAAGCAGGATATACCTGTCTCCATGAATCACATCCAATGTTCTTGCAGATTTTCAGTACAACCATGATGGCAATTGGATGAGGTCAGGGGACTTCTGCTGCCAGACTGTGAGGACGCCAGCTGTGACCATCCTGATGGCCATGGTCTAAGGCTACAGATGACAGAAGGCTTGTATATGGGAGCAATCTCTCTCATTACATGATCCCACCTAAAGAGAAAACCAAAACAGCTTTAGGATCATAAAAATATTATCCTCAAATCGTTTAGGGCTAAACAAAAATACCACTGGTTCTTGTTCAACAGATCCCTCTGAAACAGTTTTCTTAAAGGCATCTGCTTCCTCCTTCCTCTCATTATTCAAGTGAGACACCTGGTCCTTTGGTGCTTTTGAAGAGATGGTGACCAGGTCAGGCTGGATTTAGAAATCTGGTACCATGTCCTCTTTGGGCCAGGTGTTCCTGATGTTGGCTGTCTGTGCAACTCACTTGGAATAATCCATTCCTTCTGTATTTGTTTGCTAGAATTGGGTGTGCTCCAATGATGCTGGTGGTAGCTGGGCAAAGGGGAGATTTCTAAAAGGAAATGTTCCCATATTGTGCATAAAATAGCAATAACTTTGTTCAAGCTTCTATGCTGAAAAAATGCCCAACACCAGAAGTTCTGTACAGTCAGCACTAGTGAGCCCAGGGAAATGTTAAATTGCCTCGTAAACTGGAAGCCAAGTGGAAGTATTACTTAAATGCTCAAAAAGTATAATTTGCTGCTGCAGACCAATGAATTGCCTTATTAAATAGAGGGAGCATTACTACATGAGTTATGAAACTGGCTTTACAACTTTAACTGTGGAGTTCACATTGTAATAACCTTCTTCTTAAGGGGTACAAGAATGTAGCCTCTTTAGTTTTCCCCACGTACGCACATGAGGGCACGCATGGAGAAATGGGCACATGGCATTCCAAGGGTTTGAGTACAGAAATTTTGGTGGCACATATCAGAGGGCAGGGGCACTCCTCATGAACAGGACAGGACCTCCCTCTCAGGACACTGGTGAAACCTCCCCAGCCCAGGATGGTTAAGTAAATGCTTCCAGATATCTCTGTATGAAATGGTATCTTTTTCAGGAACAGGCAGCAGTGCCTGAGCTTCAGTGCACAGTACACTCTGATGTACCATTCCATGACATGAATATGTAGCAAACTCATTACCTTCCCTACGTATTTACTTTTTGGGATGAGTGAACACTGTGTTGTCCTTATTTCACAGTGAGTTAAGCTGAAATGCATATGCATTAAGCAATTTGCCCCAAACTATCCTATTGTGATGTGTCATTTGATGATAGCTGCTGTTTCCTGGAGTTATTCAGGAAGCCATTTGACTCCCAGTCTGTGACTAATGTTTTGCCTGAACAGTCTTGTCAGGAGATGTGATTTCTACATATGCTTTCCTTCCCCCTGTGTTCCACAGAAACTCTATCTACCCAATTTGGTCTAATACTTTCCCCATCTATCCTCCCTAGGGAATTTTAGCTTCTCTTGAAAGTAGAAGAAGAAGTTATCTAGGTTAGCAGGCATGGATAGATATGACCTTTTAATTAAGTGTTCTGAAATTACTGAGGAATTTAGAATGAAAGAGAATATGGATTACTCTGAAAATGAGAATGAAAAAAATAATCCTTTTAAAAGTATCATCTGCTTGTGATGCCTGTCTTGCTTTCTCTCCCGGACTGCATCTCAGGTCCAGAACTCCTATGAATCCTCAAAACAGAAACAGGAATGCTGGTGTGCTCTGCTCCAAGGCATTGTGCAGCATTAACTCCACAGCCAGCAGTTCTCGTGACTGATGTCAGAACATGCTTGCTATCAGCAGATGGAAACCAATAGGGAAATCTGAATGATGGGATTTTATCTTACCAATTAATTCCTCAAATGGTCTAATTCAAATGTACCTTTCTTTTCTCCAGTACTCAGGAGCATGTACTTTCATCTACTTACAGTGGGTGGCATTGACATCTATCCTCAGGTGCCCTCAAGGTGTTTTCTACAGAATACAAGAATTCCCACAGTCTTTAAGCTCAGAGGCAGCCAGGTAAATCCCACTAAATATCTCTGCAAGTGTGACCACAGGTGTGAGACACCTCTCACTTACCTTCAGCTATACAAGTGACACCTGTAGTCTGACCAACTCATTGAGATGGTTCCTCTAGTCACTGGAGGGAGACCAACTCTTCTGGCAGGCAATATATCTGCTCATCTCCAACCCTTTCCTTGGAAAGAGAGGAAATCTTCTCAGCCTACCTTTACATGCCCTGCAGTGAGGGAAGAGGACCCCTGCCCCAGAAGATTCATGAGGCTGTGTGCCAAAGTCCTGCTGAAACAGAGGCTTGAGAAACTACTCAGAACACTCCTCATTTCTGGTTTTGTCTCTTCCAGCAGGACAAAGTAAACATACACATTAATAATCAGGAATAGAAAATCACACACACAGCCCCCTCTCTGAGCCAGGAGCGTGTACTTCATATTCTAACCATCCAAAATGTGTCCCTGAAGCCTTGGGGTTTACTTCCCACACAACTGAAATTAATTTTGCTTACAAATTCTCCTGAAACAGCATCTCCAATACTTTATTTCACATATTGTGTTCTTACCTATATCTATTAATTTCTGTAACGGTATACAGCCAAAAAGGCAAGCAGGTTTGCATGGCACAGTGTGGTCTGGAAAAAAAAGAATCCAGGAGTTCTCAGACCATTCTCATCTCCAAAGCCAAAGTCCTCACTGCCCCATGTTGTGATGCCAGAATCAGGAATACTCCACTATAATGACTTTAAGTATTACTTGGTCTTGGTTTCCTCCACTTTAATGCACACTTTTGTGTTTCAAAGTTCCAGCAACAAAGCAGAGCAATACCGGGCCCAAGACATGCTACACACATGCCAAGGCTTGTAGGGCCCTCAAAGCACTTCTGTAGCTTTTGCACATTAGGAAGATGAAGTCATACTGGCACAGCTTTTTTGCCATTAAAAAAAGAGAGGTAATTGTTCCTCAAGATCTTTGCTTCTCTGAATAACCTCGTGATATTGCAGCTATCTGGCCTTTCTTGTGTTTTCAGTGGAAAGTCATCCTGCTGGATCATTTATCATCATTGTTGCCACAGACAATAGGCAAGATGGGAACTTGGGTGACAGGTCAGGGACATGGAGAGCATTTCGTTTTATCTTGGCAATGTGAAGGACAAAGGATTTTTATTTCCCCTTTGTTAGCACATTGCCTGTAGAGATGTTCCCTTTCTGTTAGCAGGCCTGAGTCCCTCTGAAGAATTGCACACATAATCAGTGACATCAAATGTGAAAGAGATCCAGAAGCAGAACAAATTATCATGAGGCTTCTTGATTTCTTTGAGAGACTCTGATCTACAGAAGACCCCAGTATCCATTTCTATCAGTCTTGAATTTCCTGTTCTTCCCAGCTTTGGTGCAATACTGGAATACCCTCAGATTTTTTTCTAACTTATACACTTAAGGTTTGGAAAGTGTCCATGTAGAGAGGCCAGTGTTAATTTTCACATGCTTCAGAGCACAAAGTCAAATCCACCCCTGTGCTTCCACTGAGCTGGCATCGGACTTTCTGCAGATATAAGCCCCAAAAGGAGAGGTAACAGCTCTCCTAGTACTAACAGGAGACCACCTTTCTTATCTGCAAGCAGGAGAAACCTGCATGCCAAGCTCCACTGTGGCAAATGCCAAACAGGCCAAATAAAAGTCAAAGTTAGGACTTGAGAGCAGAAAGTAATTAAGACTTGAAAGTAGAACACAGAAAAGGAAAGGAACAACAGCATCTAAGAGGGGTCTTTGAAGCATGAAGGGCAGAGGGTTTGGCGAGCAAAGAAACCCAGGCTCTGCCCCTGGATGCTCTCTCACATGCACTGGTCCATGGGAGGGTCTGTAAAATTACTGTTTCCCTTTCTGTGAGCTCAGTGCTAATTACAGGAGTCTATACTAGGAGCAAACCCCAAGGCATTCGGGGCCAGTGTGTTTAGGCCAGAAGGTGAAGAGGAGTACAAGCAATAAAGAGAATTGCATTAAAGATATGAACTACCTGCAAGGGGACTAGAAGACCTATAAAAATATGGTGAAGTGAGTTAGGAGGATTATTAAGAAACCAGAAAGAGATATTGAGTATCAGGCTTACAGAGCGGTTCCCAGGAAGCATAATGCACTGTGGACAAATCTGTATCACACAGAGGGTAAACAAGACAATTACTCAAGTAAAAATGATAGGGGTGAACTGGAGTCAGGAGGTGATGGAATGGGGGGGGTTATGAAGTGTTTTTTTTTCTTTCTGCCTCTCTGCAGGTAGGAGAGGATCCAGTACCATGACAGGGATGGCATCTCTGGGAAGGAGAGGAATAAATAATGTGCAGATAGCCAGTAAAAGTGGTTCTGGAAAATAGAGGGCATTCACCATTGCCAGATACATGAAAGACATAGTTAAAAGAGAAAATGCACCTAACAGCTTTGTGGGAAATGGAGATAACAGCCAGAGAGCATCAGACCTCAGGAAGCCAGCACGCTAGCAAAGGAACACAGTGGAAGGTGTCCTTTGGTTTGTACTGGAATATTGATACTGCATCAGCACAGCACGGAGATACCTAAGCAGGATGAGAGGAACTGGCAGGCAAGCAGAAGCCCTGACATTCCCAGGACTATGAGTCTGCTGCAGTTGCCCTGCAAAGCCCCATTTCATCAGGCCCTGCTGAACTTCTAGATATGGCTGATCCATGTACACACAGGAGGAATGGCAGATCCAGAGTAGAGAGGAATTTGGCAATCTCCTGGTAAATTTGCTTTGATATAGCCCCAAACAAACAGGCAGAGTCTTCTCATATTTCATTATAATATCCAAGTAGGAAAAAATTATGTGCTTCAGATACGAGTGGCAGCCTTGTAGCAGGACATCCAGAAGGGTCATGCCACAGCCCTTAGTCAGGACTCTGAGGACCTGTCATTAGCTCTGCCCATGAGCCAGAGCAGACTCTGGGGAGGCACCGGACTTGGTGGTTTCCAATCACAACAAGGAACTGGATTGTGAAGGTGAGAGAGAAGAAACAGAGGCATAAAGTTTTACAGAGGCTTGGCTTCTTCCTTCCCATGAGAAGTCCATGGCACAGCTAGCAATTCCTTCTTGTAGATCAGTAACAACTCCAGTCAAGCCAGTACAATTACTAGAATTAAAAGGGAATCCAATCCATTTAACTAGATCTATTGACTTCCATATTAGCCCTCAAAAAGCCATATTTCAGATAGAAAGCAGATTTGCAAGGAAAACAGACCAAGTGCACAAAATAGCTATACTTCACCTCTTCCTTAAACTCATGATTTGGGTGGTAAGCACAGGCCTGGGGGAATGATGATAATAAAGCACCAGACTGTTTGCAAAGGGAAAGAAGAGTCCCTCGCCACACCTGGTCTTACAAACTCTTCTGCACGGGGTGAGTTCTATGGAACAACACTGCCCTCATAAAAGTGTCCAGAAAGCAAGAACTGCAAAAATTCTAAGGCCTGATTCTCACACCCACCCACTTTGTACCTTACCTTGCATAATGGTTGTATTCCCACAGACACACATAGAAGACTTCTCTTTAGAAACAAGGCAGATTTTTTTCCAGATAAATTTTAAAATGTGAATAGGCCCAAGCTCACTAAAAGCAGGGAGTACCCTTTCAGGTTTATGTGATCAGTTAGGCAATAAATGCCAATGCTGTCATGCCTATTTGGTAGTTGGTTCACCTCTCATGACCCACAGTTAGCCCCTAATTAGTCCTTAACTAGTCACCAGTGGCAGAGATTAATAAGGTGAAATGCCACTCAGGAGACCTTGTTTCCCTCCTGCTTCTTCTGTTGTGTCTATATGGACAGTAAATTCTTCATAGCAAGAAGGGTGCTGAGTGCATCCACCTGTTTTCAGGTTTTATACCTATTGCCATGGCAGTGCTGTTCAGGCTCAGTTCTCTGGGACAAATTAATGCTTTAAATTACATTTCCCGTAAGCATTAGCTCAAAAGACTCTATATGGCAAATTTACAACTCTTTCCACTTGTCTACAGGGATATGAGAAACATGAACGCTTGTAAACAACAGGTTTGAGGGTATAAATCATTCCTCTGCTTCCATCTCTCTGTCCCAGAAACTCTGAAGCTAAAGACAGACAGCTCATTACCACTTGGTTGTTCTTTGGCCAAGTTTCAAGCAGCATTAATGTGCATATTCATGTGACAGATGAGGCTGATCAGCTCAGCCCGGTGTTGTGCATGGCAGAAGAGGTGATGCTGGCTGGTGGAGAGCCTTCCCAGGCCCTGCATGTGCTCAGGACAACTCAAGAGATCGGCACAAGAGGGAAGAGACAGCCTAAACCAAAAGCAGTATGGGACTCAGCATGAAGCTGTCCTGCCTTTTCTTCTGAGCCCTGCAGCACCAGGACCTTGCCCAAGCAGTAAGACAAAGGCCTTGGGCAGAGATCACTGCCACAACAGGTCTGAGGGATCCAAAACAACAAAACCCATGTCCAGCTGTACCACAGGTTTCCATCCGATCACAGACATGACCTTCCCCTCCATTCCTCCTTTTGTGGTGGCAGCTGTGCAACTTCTCCCTCCTTCCCAAGTGCACTGGGGCTCAGTGTAGTGATTTGTGTTGAGAACGGGGCAGAGCAGACACCACTGGAAGCACCAGGCAGCATCTGGCAGGCGCAGGAAACCAGGGAGCGATGGGGGCCACGGAACGCTCACCAGTAAATAATAACTCTGTCTGGGCGGCGGTGCAAGTGGCACAGCGCCCGATGCCCTCCCCTGGGCAGAGCTGCTGCCGCAGTACAATGCCTGGCTACGTGCTCAGCGCCCCGCCCCTGCACACGGGATAGCTGGGGGGGCCCTACCACGCTGCTTTGACTTTGAAGAATATTATAGCAGCTTTAAAGCTCTCTGACATTAAGAGAACATTACTCACTGTCTCCTCGAGCTGATGGAGTCCTTGCCCTACGTGTTCTCCATTTAACAAATGTCACTGTTTTACAACACACTCTGCCGAGAAACAGGGGAATCTTTCAATTCAAACGGAACTGCGATAGATTTAAACAGCCAGGAGTGCTTTGTGCTTGCTTGGGAGCAAAGAGGTTCCCAAAGAGGCTGAGGTCAGGGCAACAAGCCCTGAGAGAAACTGCCCTGAGCAGAAGGGCTTTGTGCTGGCCAAGCCTGCCTGTCCCTTGCAGCCAGCTACAGGAGGCTGCACAGCAGACCCGGCTGTGAGGCTGAGGAGTGTCCCACATCACACAGGGAGTCTGCAGCAGATTTAGGGCTCACATGCTCCAGCTCCTGCTCAGCTGAGCAGCACCATATGGGATGAGCTCTGGATAGATCCTGCAGTCAGGCCTCTGAGGTGGGAGGAGAGGCCAGCATGGAGCTGAGAGGCATCTTCCCTTGTGGGCAGCACTAGCTCAGCCATGATGTTGTTTCAGCTTCTATGCAGCAGGTGATTGAGTTGACATCAAATCATCACCGTTTTCAGCAAATATGAGCGTTTCCCCTATGCTGACCCAGGAGATAATGTGAAAGGCTACAAATTTAGTCAATAGTAATCATGAACCTGTATCCAGGGAACTTTGCAAAGGTCAATTAATGGTTCTACTCTTAATACAGAAAAAAATTTTATCATAGCTAAGTATTTTTTTTTAAGTCTGAGTTCAACAAGGACAAAATGGCACAGCAAATGTACACTACCATAAAAACTTGCATTCCAGTGCACAATGGATTGAATAACATCTACTAAAGATAGTATGTGTTCGTATTCTTCTGAAATTATCCATTTCTCATCTATGATTAATTCCTTTATATGAGAGATGCTTGAAAATTATTTCCCCCATGTGGAAAACTTGGATAAAAATGAGAACATTCTGGTTTAGACTCAAAATCCTCAGTAGAAACCTTAGGGTTCTTTTCTTTTTCCTCAGCTGCTCAAAGCACTGTATTAAAAGTTTTGGGGTTTGGTTTTCTATGGAAAATATCAGCTCTCTCAGCTTTTTTTCAAAGAAAGCAAATGCCCTCCAT
This sequence comes from Myrmophylax atrothorax, assembly GCA_026770055.1. Taxonomy (NCBI): domain Eukaryota; kingdom Metazoa; phylum Chordata; class Aves; order Passeriformes; family Thamnophilidae; genus Myrmophylax; species Myrmophylax atrothorax. The sequence goes on along the minus strand of JAOXXN010000102.1, from coordinate 27,588,624 downwards.
GATTTGCTCTGTCAAAACTAGAATTTTCCAGGCATTAGGTCTACCCATGCACTGTGCCAGTCTCAGTGCTACCACAGCTGGCTAATAGCCCAAAGAACTCAGAATCTCTGACAAACACTTTTGTTCAAATGCTCTGACACTGTGCCTTGCACCAAGAGCCCTTGTTGCACTCATTGGAACAAGCTCTGTGGAGGGGAGGTGAATTTGCAGAATCACACCCAGGGACCAGGGTACATGGTGTTCCTTCAGGATTGGACCAGAGGCGCTTAGGCAGTTCTCTGCACTGCTTTCTGGAGGCAGAGTGATTCTCTGCAAGCACAGCTGGAACAGACCTTCCCCTCTTACCCTAGGACCAAAAAACCTTCCCCTGGGCCTTGTCAGAGCCATCCATTTGTGAAATGGTTGTGCAAAAGGGACCCAAAAGGCAGAAGGAACTTGGATGCTATTCCAGCTCTAATGTAATAAAAGAGGTGCTGCTCAGGACTGATGTACTCTGTGTCCCTCAGTCCCTCCAAGATCCCAATTAATCCGATTCCATTAACTTCAAAAGGTGTGCTAAGTAGTAATGCTCTGGGCCATTAATTCCAACAACGTCAGCATGCTCTTGCTATGACATTTTCCTTAATTAGCATTATAACCTGCTACCTGACTGCAAGCTTTGCAGGTAATAATTCATACCCAAGTCCCCAGTAAACAGAACTTTGGGTGCTCTCTGCTAGAAAGTGCACAAATTGGTGTAGAGTCAAAAATGGCATGGGGTAGAGAATTTAAAATGTAAGAGGAAAGAAAAGGGGGTTAAATTATGTTGTTAGAGTTATTGTAACTCTTTGAGCCTCAGTTATCTCCTAGGGTTCTGTTAGGCTCCCAAACTGACCATTTAGGATGTTCTTTAGATATCCACCAAAAGCAATAGACTCAAGAAAAGTGTCCCTGAGTGGCTTCAGTCTGTAGCAAACTCTCGGCATCTTGTAAAATCTTTACATGGGCTGGACTGAGCTCCAAGGGACTTAGTCCCTTGAAAATGAGAAGTAAGGTCCTCATCCACCCTGAAACCAGCCACAGAACTGCACAGACTGCTGCCAGAAATCCACATAACATGTGTGACTTTGGTTCTGCCTCACTCATAACAAGGTGGTCCCTGGGGAGCAACCCTTAGTGGGTATTTGCAATTCTGAATGGGGCAAGTACATGTACTATAAGAGAACATGTACCTGAAAGAGGGAAAAGAGGCAAGGCCAAGTTTCCCGTAACTTCTTGGTTTCTGCTGTAATTTAAGACAAAGTCTTACAGAAAGGAAGTGGGGATAGATGGGACCCAAGAACATCACTGTAAAAAGAAATTGGTGAGAACCACTGGGATACAGGGAAACAAGCAACCAAGGCCTCTCCAGCCACCAGGCACTTACGTACATGGCCTTCACACTCATCTCCTGCAGCAACACCAAGAACTCCCAACTTACTATCGAAACAGGAACCATTTCCCCGTGCCAAAGGATCAGGATACCTAACTTCACGTTAGGATCCCTTACAGATACCAGCTTAGTTCACTTCCCCCCACAACTTCTAAACCTTGAGAAGTCCTAAGTACCGCAAACAGTCAGCAAAGCAAATGCCAGGCTAGGCTGCATTTTCGGAAAGACCCAGCTGCAAGTAACTCCCTGTAACATCCAAGCAGGTACAGTTTGGCCAGAAATCTTTGAAGGTCAAATCTCCCAGAAGATGCAGAGCTGCTAAATGGTCAGATCTTCATCAAGGCTGGCAAGGTATCAGCACAAGTGGGCAATGATGGCAGTGGGTATGACCAAGCAGTCATGCAGAAAGATGTAGGCTGATGGAAGGCCACTGGATACTGAGTAGATAGGAAATGTAAACAAGGATGTCACCTCCTTCAAGGATGATCTATTTGGGATTGGCTCTAGAAAGTGACAGAGTTTGGGATACATAGTGTGTTTTTTAAATGTTGTCTCATTCTCCACCCAGACACCACCCATATTCCTGGTAAAAATCCCTCTTACAGCTAAATGAGATAGCACAGATGGCTGAGAGATGCCAAAAATGTTGCTCCCAGATCACTAATTCCTTGTTTCTCCAGCTGAGACTGCCAAGAAGAGAGGCACTGACTGCCAGTTAGAGCTTCTGAAGTCAACACTACTTCAGAAAGAATTCAGATGAGATCAAACCATTCATTTCCTCCAGGACTTCATTTTCATCACCAGGGAGGAAAATGTAATCCAACTCTGCAGGCCTTTGACACTGAAGTCTGAGGATCCCAGTCTGAGCTCTATTATACTCATGTAAATCAAGGCCTGCTTGTGTCACAGAGTCAGTGACATTTCACTGCTGCAGCATTAATAAGGCCCCAGATATCACCTTCCCTGACATGTATTCTGAAAGGACATGGAAGATGCCTTGGTTATAATTCACTGCCTTTTCTCTTACACTCGTGATTTGACCAATTGCTAAAAGAAAGGAAGAAAAAGTCTTAATGTCAGAGGGGAGGTCTGTGCTGGTGCAGTAGCTGGAGCAGGTCTGCCCCATACCAGACCCACGCAAACTCCTTGGATGAGAGGTCAATGGAGATGAGAAAGGACATCAGCCCCCATCTCCCACCTCCCTGCCACAGCGCTTGGATTTCACATTACCAGCACAGTCTCTTGCCTTCCCTCCAGCTTCATGACCTATGAAGAACATGAAGGGAACGTAGCAATGCCTGGGGTGTGGGTTGCAGCAATCCTGCACTTGCCTTCCCACAGCACACAACCCCAAACTCTCTCACAGAGTGTTTGAACTCCGGCAGCATCCGTCCCACCGGACCAACGCCCTCCCCACACCAGCACCCTTCTCTTTCCCCCCAAGACTCTGAGAGTCTCAGTGATTGTGGTCATTCTCCAGCTTTCTGCTAGAAGCAGACTGAGGAATAGACCAGAAAAAAATACTTGCTTGAACCATGCTGTGTTATGGTTTGATGAAGCATAATGGATTTTGCAACCACCAAGGGATCAGCCACAAACATCCATTCCCACTAATGCAGTCACAAGCAGTTACTCAGTAGATCTGAAAAGCAATGTAAGACAGCCGCCATCAGCAGGTTAAATGAAAAATAAGCAAAAGACAAGGGCATAATCCAAATTATTGCTCTAGTCCCAGTGTGTTCAGTGCTAGAAATAGCTCAGACTGAGGTTCAAGCCACAGGATTTCCAAACAGCCCCCTGACCCCTCACACTTTAGGAAGGCTAAAACTGGCTTCTGTGGCTTGATTTTTAGTGCCAAAAAGTTTTTTACCCAGGGGCTGGCCCAAGTCTGTGGACTGTGCAGGCTGCAGGACCCAAAAATCCACTACAAACCACTCTACCTCTCCTTCCAAGTGCAAGGACCATTTCCCAGCCAGGCAGGCTATTTAATGCCATTCATGCTTAAAGTGAAAAAGTTGTGCAGTTCTTTTGAAGTTCTCCTTCTACCATCTTCTGCTGGGGAGAGGAGAAATTGGAAGCATGTGAGAATCTGTTGGCTCATTTAATGTGGGACTGAAAGCAGACAGGCACCTCAGCACCTCCAACGGGTCAGATGTCTCATGGCTGATTACAAGAACCTGCAGCAAAAACCTATCCAAGCTCAATAACAGCTCCTGGTCAAAACGAACATCAGAAGCCTCAAACTGGACTCTGATGAGGATGGCAATGGCCCAACTATATGATATTCCACATCACTCTGGGAACAACCTCTCTGCTGAGAAGACAGTCACTAAACAGCAGTGCCGCTTGTTTCAGACACACACAGCCAGCCCTGGAAGATGTCAGCTCCCATATAAATTAATCACTATAAAATGGAGAACCCAACAGTAGGAAAAAAAAAAAATAGGAGGAACTAATATGAGAGGTTTTTCTTGGTTCATAACTGGAACAGCTACTGTCATTTAAATTTTATTAGGAAAGATTAAAAGGAGCCTTGGAGTGAAGCTGCTGTGATGAAGTGGTCCCAGGGTCTCTATAACCATGACTGGCACCATACTGATGTGTCAGCCTGACAAAGTTATGATGGTTATTACACTGGCCCTAAAGCAGAGTCTTCTGCCTGAGGCAAAACAATAAAAAATGGGGAAAACCCCTTCAGCATACAAGAAAACTCAATCCACCTGGGCACAGTGATAGACATTTACCTCAGCTTGATGGGTTTTTTAGAGGTGACAAGAAGTACAGTCAGCACTCTCAAATCTGCACATGGATGAGTTTTCTCACAGGTATTTTTGTATCCTGGCCTGTAGGTGAGGTTTGGTGTCTGGCTGGTCCACAACTGCCCTCCCCTATGGCTGCAGAGCCCCCAGGACACAGAGGGGAGCAGGATGAGGAGCCTTTCACCAGCTTATGACAGTGCCTGCCTTGCTCATACTGGGTGTTTCTGCCCCACAAAACAGCACCAGGTCCTAGTTAGAGGGGCCAGGACTAGTTTATCGCTATGTGGGAAACCCAAAACTGTGTGTTCTACACCCTGCAGGTAATTTCCAATGAACTGCTAATAATGGATCATTTGCAACAGCTGCTCAGGGCACAGCCGGCCCCTCAGGCTACAGGCTGGGTGTTAAAGGAGCCTGTGAGACAGAGAAGTGTTTCTGTGTTCACATCAATGACTCAGCCGTGATAACTGCCATCCAGGGAGGCATTATCGCCTTCCCACCCAGCCAGAGGGGTCATATCTGCTAATGGGCCATCAAAGATTACAAAAACATCCCATGACTCACAGAGTTAAATCACCCATTGTGAAACTTCCTGCCCTGGAGGGAGGTACTGGGCATTCCCACCTGAACCTGACCAGGAATAATCTTGGGGTTTGGGGAATTTTGGTACTATTTGTTGGATCCAGAGGAGGACCAGAATCTCAACTGCAACTGCCACTCTTGACAAGACTGCAACCATTATCCTCACCAGCAGGTTTTTCTTTCCCTTGCCCTTTCCCCTCACTTTGACTTCCCCGTCACTGTCACTTTCACTTTCCCCTCCCTTTCCCTTTCCCTTTACCCTCCCATTCCCCACACATTCCCCTAACTTTCCCCTCGCTTTCCTTTCCCTTTCCCTTTCCCTTTCCCCTCCCTTTCCCTTTCCTTTCCCATTCACTTTCCCCCCACCTTCACTTTCCCCCCACCTTCACTTTCCCCCCACCTTCACTTTCCCCCCA
>JAOXXN010000102.1:27551904-27575345 GCA_026770055.1 Myrmophylax atrothorax | reverse complement strand
GACTGGAGTTGGACCAAGGGTTGGACTTGATGATCTCGGAGGTCTTTTCCAACCCAATCCATTCTATGATTCTATGGGTAGCAGAGTTGGTGCAGCAGTGCCTGCTCTGGCTCACGCTGGGGCAGCGTTGAGGTGCCTGCCCAGCCCTCAGAACCTCAGCATGTCTGACAGGGCAATGCAGTAACCCACAGCCCTCGCCCAGGAAAACCACCCTCCCTGTGGCTTCCTGACGAGATTGCTACGTGTTCTTTCCTGTTTTCTCACGAGTGGCATTCTGCTGGAGACGTCCAGGGAGCCCCAAGGCCCTGTGGCACACGCTGCCCGGTGCGAGGCCTCGTCACAGCCGGCACTGGGCCTGGCACAGCACCTGGGGCCGCGCTGGGCTCTCTGCCCCGAGTCGAGGTGCAGCACCCTCCTAGAAGCGATAAAGCCCACATTACCGCGCGAGGAATGGAGGGGAGCGCAGATCCAAAGCGCAGCACACTGAGGGCTCCTCGCAGCGCCCGCCTGTCCTCCGCCAGCAGCTGCCGGCCGGCGGCCCGGAGGGCTCCCCGGGCTGGGGGGGCCTGCTCGTTCCCCGGAGCTTTGCCCGCACCACCGACCCCGTTGGAATGTTCCCTCCCAGCCCCGGTGCGGTGTGCCCGCAGCGGGCTCTGCCCCGCAGCCGTGCCCAGGAGGTGGCGCCGGCCCCTCGGCCATGGCCGCGGCTCCGGGACACGGGACAGCGAACTGCGCCGTGCCCTGACACGGGACACGGGACACGGGACAGCGAACCGCGCCGTGCCCTGACACGGGACAGCGAACTGCGCCGTGCCAGCAACACAGAGCGGGACCGGCTGCATTGGGGCCGTACCCTGACACGGGACACGGGACAGCGAACTGTGGCGTGCCGGCAACAGAGCGGGACGGGCCGCTCTGGGGCTGCCCTGACACGGGACACGGGGCTCGGGCAGCGTGAGTGCCCTCGGACGGAAAGGCCCGGTTCGGTTACGGTACCTGCAGCGCGCAGGGTAAGCGCGGACCGAAGGGGACCTGGGTATTTGCTGCCTCAGAGCAAGTGTTCCAGCCCCAGCCGGAGCAGCCCAGGGCCCCAGCAGGTGCCTGGACCTGCGGCCAGGGGCATGTTTGTCTGTGCTCTGAGCAGCATCGCGCTCTCCTGCCGCTCTCCTCATCTTCAGGTGCCGCTGAGCGTTCCCGAACAGCTTCGGTGCCCGCCTGGTGCTCCCAGGCCGGAGCAGGAATTCTGTCAGGGAGGGTTTGACGTGATGGTGGAACCAGGTGCTTGCAAAAGACCTCAGGAATCGCAGGAGAAATTTGCTGCTTACAAGCAACAAAAACGCAGCATAAAATCATAGAATCAGAATCTTAGTTGGGTTCTCAAGACTTTAAGTCCAACTGTTAACCCAGCAACACAGTGTTCACCACTAAATCATGTCCCAGAGTGCCACATCCACATGTGGAACATGAACACTTTTGAACACTTCCAGGGATGGTGACTCCACCACTTCCCTGGGCAGCCTTTTCCAATGCCTGACCAGCCTTTTCTGATGCCTGACCACTCTCTCAGTGAAGAAATTTTCCCCGGTGTCCAATGTAAACCTCCCCTAGTGCAACTCGAGGCCATTTCCTCTCCTCCTGTCCCCTCTCACCTTGAAGAACAGACCAATCCCCACCGCAGTACAAGCTCCCTTCAGGTCATTTGTAGAGAGCAATAAGGTCCCTCCTGAACCTCCTATTCCCCAAACTAAAGTTGGAGGTTTTTACATGACTGTTATTTTGGAAATATTTTTTCTTCAGGGCTGCTGGTGGGAAGGTGATTCTTAGACACACAGCAGTCTCTGGTGGAACTGAGGAAGGAAGCAGTTCCCTTCAGGAGTTACTCTCATCTCACCCATACATGGATGTACACATATAAACCAACAGCAAAACCTGATTTCTCAGCAGTGGCAAACAACACCAAGAGCGGTTTTAAAAAGGGAGTCAGAGATCCCAAACACCACATTCTTCAAATACAAAAAAACTTTGGTCAACTCCTGAGTCTGGCACCTGGTCCTGGTTGCCGAGGCACGTTATCCCCACCAGAGGAGCAAGGCAGAGGAAGGTACTCAAGTAGGAGTCTGTTGGTACAGTAAAATCACAAGTGAGCAATTCAGATCTACACAAGATCCTGTAAGACTGAAGCCAGCCCGCACAATCCCTGTGACACTTAGCTATCAGCCAGAAGCAGCAAGGAGCTCAGCTGCTCCTGGCTGCTAGAGAGGAGGTTACTCCCCAGGGATTCACACAGTAGGTTGGTTCCCACAGAACTCTGCAGGTGCGTGGAAATAGCCAGGATAAAATAATATAAACATGGGACTTGTGAGATGTGGGTTCTAATCAAGTGAAGTTTCTAGCGTGGTGGTGTGTTAGCCAATAAGCTGTAATTCTAACCCTATGGAAACCCTAAGTGTGCTATGTGTAATAAGAGGTCTTCACTATAAACTTTATAAGCTTGTTGTGTGAAGTCCTTTCTCTCTGCAGTATATTGTTTACTTTAGGAGTCAGGGAGAAGCAGGGTGGCAAAGCTTATGGTCATGGCTGTGTGTGACCTGGCACAGAACTGAGCCCACTGGATACAGGCCACAGCTGCTATCTGAGTATTTGTACAACTGTTGTCAGAGTTCCCTTGGGGAAAACATGTTTCAGAAAGCTCCACTCTATTAGTCTTTCTTTCTCTTTTTTCTGTCCCTGCTAGCAATCCTCTTCTAGGTACCCAATTCTCAGTGTTTTGGTTAGAGGACCTGGTGGAACCCAGGAAATCATTAAGAAACCCATTAGTAAAATGTCCTGCTCTGGACTCTTCCATAGAATAACTGTGGGAAGGGCTCTGAGGTCTGTGAGTCTCGATCGATACCAACACCAGCTCTCATGGGGCTGGTTCCCATCTAAAGTCTCAGAGACTCTCTTCTCTCTCAGTCTGAGGTTGTGAAAAAATGGTCTGCAACCTTGGCAAACATTAAGCATGTAAAGCATTAAGCATGTAAAAATAACAGATTTAAGAACATTGTGGGAGAGGACCCAAACCAAATTGCTTCAGATTGCCTTGCAAACCACGAGTCCAGGGAAACAAACTATTCCCAAACACTGCACAGTCTCCTGTCTCGCATACAAATCCCCCAGTGCTGTGTGCTGCAACACAAGTTCTGAGGAAATTTGTATATACACTTCACCAGTATCCAAATATAGCTCTTTGGGGAAAGACAAGCTCCTGGAAAACTCTGTGTGTGTGGAGGAACTGAAACTTAAACAAAGGTTTGCTCAGAGAGGGTACAAACCAGATTTGGAGTCCGTCTGGTCAAATACATGGAGCTATTTGGGATGCCAGGTTTAGGCTTTTTGGAAACCTGTAAGCACATGAAATACAAGCACTTTTACCAACTGAGGTGTCTTTTGATTGCGGTTTAAAAAGAAAAATCTGACTTCAATTTAAACTTACTCTTTGCTGGGGAGCAGCTCTAGCTCAGCCTCCATCCATGGACCAAAACCTCCAGGAGAGGAGATGCTCCCAGAGCCTTTACTGTCTTCCCACCAACAGCCCAGCTGTGCTAGTGCATAGGGATGAATGGTCCTGCTGGTAATCATTAGACAAGTGAAGTGAAGGACCAAACAACACCAGCCATTCAAAATAAGCTGAGAACAAGGACTGTGGATGTCATTGTGCATTTATTTATTCCTCCTGGAAATTAGATTCCATGCCCTGAAGAATGCCACTTGGATATTTGTAACTTCAGACCGTCATTTTTAGTCAGATGGAAGTCAGTTGGAATTTTACATTTAATTTAGATAATGGTCAGAATTTAAAATCCATATTACTACCCTAAGGCATTTAAAGCCAATTTTAAGTGAAAAATGAAATTTATCAACCATTTCTCCCTTGCACTGAACAAGCGCTGTTCACTGAACAATTGCTGTGTAACAGTTGTCTTTATCTCGTTGAAGCTGAGACCAGAACCTACAGCACCAAATGCTCTTTCTTCAGAGCTGTCTCTATCTCAGCACACACACACTCACAAAGGAGAGTTAACTGCAGGCCTTGCAGACACAGGGTTTTATCTTAACACAGCTAATGCATTACCCCTGATTCCTGGAAATTCCAAGCAGGCAGGTCTCAGACCCCACTCACACATGTGCCTAGTGATAAGAAGCCACACTTCTGTGTTTCTGCATCTGTTTGTCAGCGTGACTGAACAGGTAAGCTGCTTTACTGCTAAAGGCTCCCTGACCATCCTGTTTCCACCCAGCCTGGTGTCAGCCAGCTTTAAGCCTGCCTCTCCAAAGAGTTATTTTGGCACTGCTGGTCGCTAGCAAACAGCCATCCCAGTCTAGTCTGGGGGAGGCTGCACTATGTCTGGGGATGCATAAATTTTATGCTGCCCATGCAGGGCCTCACAATTAAATACTTAATTGTATCATACCCTGAAAGCCCAGATAAAGTCATTTGAGAAAAGCAATGTTCTAATTTCCAGTTGTTTTGTTGTTCAAGAACTAGAAATGTTAAAAGCAGGAACAAGATTCTAGTCAGACAAATGTCTCTCTGCAAATTGCCAGAGATACACAATTAATACTAAACTGTCATTAACCCTGCGAACAGCTTTACAAAGCAGACTATAAAGTAATCTGAAATCGTGTCCTTGCCAAATTCATCAGGACAAGCTTTTTCAATACAAAGACTCTAATTGTTTGAAGCAGCTCCTAATGAGTCATTTTGGGTCACACATAAATTGTTTATGCCTCAAGGGATTTGACACTCCTTTGTCAGATGCAACAGCAGCAATGATATATCCCTGGTTTGCTTTTTATCCTCAATTTTGTGATGTTGCTGTGTAAATCCAGACAAACACGGACCTGGGATGCCATTTTGGCAGGGTGGCCCAGGATCAGAGTTAAGATATTCCTGTGCTAGCAGCACCTTCCAGCACCACCTTGAGCTTCAGCACAGGCAGATCCATTTCTTTCAGGACAAATTGGGAGCAATACTTGCCTGTTGCTGTGGTGGGTTAGTCAGCACAGCCTCGCCTAATCCTACTCACCCACCCTTTGTTTGTGACTCAAACATTTGCACTTTATGATTTTTGTTTTCTCATGGACAGTAGTGCTGGAGGCTGGAAGACCATGGAGCTGGGTGGGTTGTGTCCTGACAGGACTGTGAGCTTGAATGTGTGACTAACTCAGACTCAGAGGGAAAAGGGCTACCTGGTGTGGCTCCCAAGGCTTGACTCCCATCTGTGATGTTCTTTATGCTTACTGGCACCTTTTTAGGAAGACGGGGCCTCATTCCTTTGCTGGAAGAGACACAGCCATGATGTAAAACACTCTTGCATCAACTGGAACAATACAGAGTAGCTACATGAAGAGTGGAGTGAGAGAGTTGTGGCATAAATACCCTTCTTGCACAAGAAGAGAGGAGGGAAGCTCATGCTACCATGGAGGAAAAGAAATCTGTGAGGCCAAGTGGCCTGATTTCACTGGCACAGTGTTTGTGGCAGTCTGGGAGTGCTTTAGGAGCACAGCAGACTGGCTGGGGATTAAGTTATGTGGCTTTGTCACCTGAGCAGAGTCCAGCAGTGAGGAGCCCTGCTCTGAGCCACGGCACTACCTGGAACAGTCACCTCACCTTATTGTGGGATGACCAAAATATTTTCCTCCCTGATGAGCATCCTGCCAGTATCCCTGTAAACTGGAAAGGTGTGAGAAGTGCCAAGACAAGCAAGGTTAAAATTACAGTTTTCATTTAGCTTAGAAAAGAAATTTACCATTTGTACAGCCCCTCCTCCTTGTCAAAGAAGCACACGATGAAGAAAGCACAGCTGTGAGGCAGCCTCTTGCAGCTGAGCATCTCGATCAGGCAGGAGGTCTCTGTGTGGGATGAGCTGCTGATAAGACCCAGGAGACTCACAGCTACCATGCAGCAGGGAGCAGTTTGCAGCCTCTGCACTTCCAGCAACAAATGTGCCTGCCTGGGCTTGGCTGTCAAGGTCCCAGAAAGCATCAGCTCAATCCACCAGCACCTCCACCACGTCCCATGGACACTGGCTGTTTGCCGACCTCCCACCACAGAGCTGCTCCCAATTACAAGCAATTGAAATTACCTGACAGCAGTCGTTCTCCAGTACAGCACAGACAATCTCACATGTATTTTCATTAAGTTTAGGGGGATTTGTGCAGCATAAGCACTTATTGTTTCCACAGTGGAGGTCATTTGGGTCAAAGGCTCTGATGTAACATGGCAGATTCTTTGGCTTGCTTAGCTCAACTCATCTCTGCAGAATTATAAATATAGCCGAGACATTATTAAAATTTTAACAAGTTTCTCTCTTGGGGCCCTCAGTTATTCACCTGTGAGTAGCTGTTGTTTCATCACCAGGAGGGAGTCAAATGAAAAGTACAAAGACAGGGATGGGTGCTAAGCTTTCAGTAGTCATTTTGTTTTTACAAATTAATGGGGATAAAAAGTCCCCACTAAGCTCAGTACAGTCCTTCCTTCCAGGTGGTACTTTCTAAAATGTAGTCACTGTGACAAGAACTTCTTAAATAGCTTAACGGTCTTGCCTCCTCAGTTAAACACATCCACGGCCCCTGATCACCAGTGTCCTTGACAAACACCATGTCCTGATGAAGGTTACAGGGCAAAGTCTGGCCTGTAAAAGGAGAAGGAGCTCAAATAAGGGGACAACAGGAGTGTAGCTGCTAATCTTCATGGAGTTTTCCCCATATACAGGTCACATTTGGCAAACATTTTTAATGGCCAGAGTTTATTTAAAAAAGCATTTATGAAATGTTAGCTAAATGTTTCTATTGGTAACTTCCACAAGTCTTGTTGCAGCAAGGGAGTGGAAGTTATTCCACACTGTGGTGGGAGAGGATCATAAAGCACATAAACATTTCCAGCAGAGTTGCTGAAGGACAAATAATTCCAAAATAGTTTGTCTGACCCCGGTGCTCAGATGAGCCCTTTACCTTGTGCTGCCTCTGTTGTGCTGTTGTTATCCCAGAAAAATCAGAAACTGGCACAAACATTTTTATTTGAAGGGGCAATTTCAATCAGACATCGGCCTTTAAAACAGCCTTAGGTTTTAGGAACACTTAGTAGTGGGAGGTTTTTTTAATAGTGCTTTAAACACTTGGATCAAAACTCTGGTGAAAGAATAGATCTTTTCATAAATTGTCAACATGTAAAAAGGAAAATGGTTAAGAGATGAGTTGGTATTTCAGGCTGCAACAAGTTCCCATGTCCCTGGGAGCTGCATACGAGGATGTCCCTGAGTATTTATTGCAAAAGTCACAGCAAGGAAAAGGTACAGGAGAAAGTGGGGGCTGCAGTTTATTGGAAGCTCAGTACATTGAGGATCTTAGAAAAGGTACATCCAATTAGGTGAGCTCAAGTTTAATTCAGCTGGTTTCTAAAAGGAAGTAATTTTGCAACTGTTTTGCAAGAGCATTGAAACTGGTCGAACAAGACACACAGCATGTGGAAGTGAAACTAGAGATATTAGAGAAGAGTTTGGGTTGCTGTTGGGTCTTCTTTAATTACCTTTTTAAGACACTCCACTTTTCTTTAAACTTTAAATAACAGCATGAAGAAGGCCTCATCTTTTAGAAGGAGCAAATAATCCTCTGTCATGTGTAAGCAGTTGTGAGAACAAGCCAAGCTGCACAGCACATGGGAGATGAGAGATGGAGAACAGGTTCTGTAACAAGGGCTCCTGTTCAAAGCGAGTCAAGAGAGGTCTCAGCAGCTACTCAGCAGGTATGTGTTGTACATCAACAAAGCCTTCTCTGTTCAATGAAAGGCTCCTTCATCTTTGCCTCTAACCTCCATTCCTTCCTCACCACAGCAGAGGGATTTGCTTTTCAGAGAAGGAAAATCTGAGGACACACTCATTTCTTCTATGGATTCAGAAAACTGCAGAAACAACTAGCCCTTGCAGCTCCTTGTTGACAAAAACCTGTATGAAGCTGGTGTCTCTGCTTAAGAGCTGAGTTCTCTCTGCTGACACAAACCTTAAGCTCTGAGTCTGCCCTTGAAGAGCTTTTCTCCAGCATGAGAGTCTGCAAGTGAGGAAACAAAACCCACAACAACAGATTCTTTAGAGATTTCCATTACTTCAGACCACTCCTGTGCATATAGCTGGTAAGCACGGAGCAGCTGCTTTGGGGTACTGCTGCTAACCAGTCAACAACCAGGAGAAGCTGTTGCTGCAGTTGCACTGAATTGGGCAGAGTCATAGCTGAGACACACAGGTCTTTCTATCCTCCTTCGGGTGTGGATGACTACTCCTATCCTGTTTGAGGTCCAAACCATGATAGAAATTATCATTTCACATGTTTTTTCTCCTCATTTAAGTACATCTTCACCTTCTTATCGCAATTCCCCTACTTTCCTCAAAGCAGCAGGAATACATATTTTAATGATATTCAAGACCCTTTTTCATAATTCTTCTTTTTACTTGTCCTCAGAAAGCTGGTCTGAACTCTGTATCTACTTAAGACTGTCCTCAGCACTTTATGTGGCCAACTGACTGACCTCAAAAAGATGTGAGAGGAGGAATTCACATGTACTGCAGACATTCAGCCTCACAACCATCATGAGCCACATTATCTTCTCTTCCTTCCCCTGAGTGTCTTCATTTCTGTCCAGCTTAGGCATCCTCATCTCTTCTCTTTAAGGAGGATTCAACAACTGCTTGGCTGTGCTCATAAACCTTCCTACAGAAATTCTAAAGAAAATAAAAAGTGTTGGCCACAAACTAGGTAATTTTTTGGACCAAAATCTTGAGTACCAAATCAAATTATTATCTAAGATAATCTGTTCATATTTGGCTCCCCAGAAATCAGTCAAGAAAGACCCAACAAATAATGCTTAGAAATCCCGTGGCTTTGTTCTCAAGGTGATTCACTGTCTGTTAGCACAGAAGTGACTTATAAAAGTACTTGAATCTGAGAAATGGTTATCTCCTGCCTTCCTCCAAAATGAAAAACAAAGTCCGTTCGATAATGCTGATCATGTCAGGAGCCTTGACAACAAACTCCACACTGAGCTGTGCTCCAGCTGATGCTGATACTGTGATTTTGATGAGCAGCTGTTTTCAGTAACCCATGCCTGGGCATCAAAATAATTTTGAGCGATTAGACAGGAAATAGTATTATTACCTACCTGGACATTATATCGAGTCTGATGGCTATAAACTAGATCTTCCTAAACACACATTACAGTGTTAGGGGCAAGAGTCTCACGAGGGAATCACAGATGGTCAGAAACCCCCAAGTAAATGGAAATTCCAGTGTTAGTCATGGAATACAGTGGTGCCAGGGCTGTCCTGAAGAGACCACCTCAGCCTCTCCACATACCCCAGGACAGGGCTCATGAAAAATAAGAGCAGGGCAGAGTTCTCACAAAAAACTGGAAGCTGCCATGAAGGGTAGGTCCAGTTGGGAAGCACAGATAATCACCATTGCAGGACTTGAACATTGCAACTGTGAAGAAATAGGTACCAAACAAATTGTGCATGTACCAGGTGCCATGAAGAGAGAAGGGCTCAGGTGAGCTGTGGCTGAAGTGGTCCTTAGTACTGCAGCAGTCAGAAGACTAAACAATTCTCAAGTTTTCAGCTGCATTTGGAAGGTATTTTTGATTTATCAATATAAGTGGTAAGCAGCTGTTCCACACATCCAAAATATACACAACAGCTTAATTATGTCACAGTAAATATATATAATGTCAGAATAAAAAATACTTTTCAAATGTGTCTGCTGCTTAGAGATACACACGCACACGCTTTAAATCTCTACATGTAAAGACAAAATAACTGAAAGGAACAAGATAGAAGCAGATACATTTCAAACTATTTTGAAAGAGGTATTTAGAGGTTGTAAGAACAGTGGTCATGGAACTTATAGCAGTTGCTGATTTTATTAGTTTGTAGTTAATTAACCCACATGGGGAGAGCCCTTCCCAAATCTTCGTTCGCGAAGTTTGGCCATACAATACAATACATACAAGTTAAATTAATATCACATGAATAAAACTGTTTATAAGGGAGAAGAACAGAATTTTCAAATCAAGGTCCAAAAAAGAAAATCCCTTTTAAATCTCAATGCAACTCCCTTCTCAGTCCTGCCATTTGGGAACAGCCTGCAGTAGGAGATACGAGGGCTTGGCACTGCTCAGGGCACACAACCCAAGCCTTAGGGGAGGAACTGCCCCCAGCAAGTCACGAATGAGACCCTGGCCAAGCCCTGTGACAACAGGCCCAAGTAAGCTCTTTAGCTCACCTGCCAACAGTCAACAGGTACATGGATAAGGGGAGCCAGATCACACACACTTGGGCTGGAAATGGTATGCAGAGCTTTTTTCATACATGTGTTTATGTGTTACCTTTTCCCCCTTGTCTCCCCAAGGATCCTGTTACAGAATCTTATCTCCTGTTGTGATATTTAAAGGGGACTTTTCCTGAATTATCACAACCATGCATTTGACAAAATATGTCCATCTAGATCTCACAATTATTTATAGTGAGTAGGACCTGATTGGCCACTAACCACTCCACACTACATACCATGCAAAAGCTTAAACTTTCTCATCCTAGAAAGCTTTCAACTGAAAGATCAAATCCTAAAGATAGCACAGGCTTAGTTACAGTCCTGAGACCCAGGAACTTGGAGATCTGATTTACTCCCAGAGCCACACTTAAGCAGCTGGATACATGTGAGTGCAGTTGCATACAGACACAGGTAGATAGCACTCAGCAGTTTTACTGCTGAAGGAATTATTATAATCCACATGTACACACACTCTGCATGATTTAGGCTCGGGCCTGGTCATCATTCCACACATCAGTTTGCTCCCATACACCCCAAACACATTTATTCGGAAAAAAAAGCAGCATTCTGCCTAGATTTAGAATTTAGCATTGGCCTAAGGGAAGGCTTTGATGCAAATGAACCACTGGGGTCAGGGCTAAGGCAAAAAGAGGGCATTTCAGCTCAAGACACTGCATTATCATGCCCCCCTTTATTTAGCACACAGGTCTGCTCCTCAGTGCCAAGTTACCTGCAACATCTCAGCTCCTCACATGGCACATCAGCAGCACGTGCCAAGAACCAGGTACTCTGCTGAGTCCCCACAACAACAGTTATGATCCATCAGAGAACTCAAGACCCTTTCCCTTGAGACTTTCAAAATATCTTACAGGGGTTATTACACAACAGACTTCCTCAAGGTTGTGCATTAGCCCTTTTCTTCTCAAAGACCTGTTTACCCATGGCTATTAACTTGAGCTTTTCCCTTTGAGTACAAACACAAGAACATCTTGCTTGTTGTGCTACCAGCCTTAAGGAGCTGGAAGACAAGCAAGCTGTGACCTGATGCAGGGCATGGACCAGCACCACAATCTGGGGTACAGAGCATAAGGTATGCACACATTGGAAAGCAGCATTTCCCATATTTCATTTTAATTCCCATATTTCACTGGGCTGATACTCAGAGCACAGTGCAGAGAATAAGCCAGTCTAGTACCATCTATTGTATACATTTCCTGAGTGGGCATTATTTTCATGCCTGCGCATTCAGGCTTACATATGGGATTCAATCATCTCAGTTTAGACACAGAGCTGTGACCCAACCCCTGCAAACCAGCAAAGGAGACTTCTGTGCAAGACTGAGCGGGTTTATCTCTTCAGAACTCACCCTATAGACATTTGCTACTCCTACTTACAAAACTCTTCAGCAGTAAATTACAGGACAAAATTTGGACTGACTCGCAGTTCTTCAGGTCTTGAAGTATAATTTGAAATGAAGGAAACAAAAAGACCTTTTCTTGTCTAATACAGTATCAATTCTCACTGGCATTTGGATGTAATCTGTAACAAACATTCCTCAGTAGATTTGAAGCACCATAAATGTTTGGTGAGCTCTTACTAAGCTCATCTCAGTGTAGGAAAAGCAACACTTGAATCTTGCAGACAGAGTGGAGTCCACATTAGGTACCATTTCACTGCATTATTTGCCTGACCTCTTCGCTGGCATGACAACTTCAGGTAGAAAATGGAGTTCTTAACCAATAAAAACAGAATCTGACACATGAAAATGATAAATATTTGCTTTATTAAATTACTTTTATACTTCTACAAAGAAATTTTCTGATTTCCATTACAGAATCAAATGAAGGAAATTCATTGCTGTCTCTGCAGTTACCTAAATTTAGATACAAAAAGGTTGTAAAAAGATCAGCCTATTCCAGTTACGTAAAAAGGCAGAGAATAGACAAGTTCCCTTAGGAATCTTGAGGCTCAGAAATATAAAGTCCCATAACACAATGAAATTAAGAATTCAGCAATGTGTTGAACAATTGTAAACTGTAACTGCACTAGTGGACCCCATTATTCAGCAGTTTCCTTAAAGGTATGAACTGTGAGCTGAACAAAAAGTGTAGCTGACACAGCAATCCTCATTTAGTTGTTCTCCCTTTCACTCCCTCCAAGTCAAAGTTGTCAGATCAGCATTTAAATTATAGGAAGGAAACTTGCCTCCATAAATATCAGAATTTTCTCCATTCCATAGCTATTTATATAAAGTAACTAGCTGTTACAAATCAGTTTCAAGTAAAACAGGTGGCTGAGGCAAAAATAATCAAAATCAGATCATACACAATTTTACTGTAAATACAGTAATTTGAAAGATAAACACATAACCATAGCACTGACAGGATATCAATGCTGCTCTATTATAGACATGATGTATCAGTAGAAAATTAGGATGTCTATTATCAATCTTGAGGACATTCATTCCAGTCTCTGGTAATCTAATCTTAGTGCAAAACAGATGCTAAGACATATTTAGCAAAAAAAGGTGATACATTTAAGGCCAAAAGTTGTTCAGTCATCACTATCGCTTCCAGATTCACTCAGCTGCAAGTCATTTCCTAGAAAAGAGAGTCAGCATATTAGTCATTTTCAAGGAAATAAAGTTCTTCTTTCAAGATACTCCCTTTCCCAATTAAAGAGGCTTACAAAAGCTAAATGGGTCAGGGAGACTGGACTAGATTATCTTTAAGGGTTCCTTCTAACACAAACTGTTCCATGTTAGGAGAATAAATAGGTGTAGAACCAAACCCTCCAGTGACAGAACTTTAGAGAGATCCCTTTTCTACACTTTTAAAATCTTAGCAAGGAAGCCACCAGCTTATTAGCACAAGTGCATTTATTTAATATCACCAGATCACAAAAGACAACACCTAGCTATCTCTGCCACCCACATTTTCATGCTTCATCAGTGGGAAAACTGCTGGTGAATGCAGTTTTGTGAAAAACAAGTTGTTGGATTTTTTTGAAACCCATCTGAATGCCACTCAGCTGTGCCTGAAAGCAGAGTGGTGTCTCAATCAAGAAGAGCAGCTCTTTGACATACCATTTAAAGATGTATCAGTGACCTACTATTTCAAACTGGTTTTGGAACAAGTGAACAAACAAAACATCAAAAGGCATTTTACACAGCACTTTAATTTGGTGGCTATATATGTGCATTTCTCAAAATGAGGAAGTAAAAAGAAGGACTTCACTGTGCTTGCCATGGATGTCCATAAGCTTAGGGGGTGGAAGGGAGGGAATCTTCCCAAGGATGACAGAGAGCTAACAAAAAATACAGAGCATGCTATACACAATCTACATCGTAGCTGGCAACTTCCCACACCTTGGGAAGAGTCTGTTCCAACTCGTATGCTTTTACTCACACCTCCCTTGCCAAACAACCATTACAAAAGAAGAATCAAAAAAAAAAAACAACAGGAATTCATCTCAGGTTGTGCAGAAATAGCCTAAAAAGCAAAGAAACAAACCAGTGAAACTGAGAAAACTGAGTCAGCACACTGTTGTCACTCACACACCCTTCCCTCAGCTGCAGCACCCCCTTCACAGACCCCTTTTGCAGATGGGGGAAAAGTAACCTCAAGGGAGGAAACCCCACAGGCTGAGATTGGATCTTTTGTTCTCAGGCATATAATTTCTGTCAGAACACTGGAGTCTTTAACATGGCTGCATTTAGCCTTCTTTTGTTTTCCACTATGTCATCACTAAAGCTTATAAAGTGGTGTATGTTTCTCTGCAACAAAACAAAAACACTTTATAGAAGAAAAGAACAGCAAAGAAGGCTGTTTCCAGCAACCCTTAAAGTACTACTGTACACATTTTTTTTTGTTTCCAACCCTATATAGACAAAATTTACAGCCATATTATTTTCAGATAAATGGAAAACAGCAATTTAGAAAGAAAAAAAAATCAGGTTATTTGCCAATAATTATTCAGAACAATATAGTATCTTAAAAAATAGTATTTCAAGACAAAGAATGATATTGGTTAATTAAACTCAAGTATTTATCACTCAACTGAGAATTACAGTGTATTCTTAGAAATCCCAGCCCTGTTATGCACTACCTACTTTAGGAGAGCACTGGGAGTGTGAACAAGAAGATAACCTTCCAAACTGTGTTTCTGCACTAAAAGCTATTTCAACATAGTTAATAGAAATTACACAAACCCTGTAACACCAGCCAAAAATGCCAATGCTTGTGAAAACCAGCAGATGGGAAAGCAAGAACTCCAAGTTCCAGAGGCAGAAATAGTATGTTAGGATTTACTTCAGGGTAAACTTTCTGCCCCATTTTTATAACCCCACCTCCAAAAATCACCTTCAGAGAGGTGGCAAAATAACAGTCTAGCAGTGGCAGCTTTCAGGTGCATTTGGGGCAATGATGGAAAGCTCATTTAACAAGAACTCTGAAGAAACATCTGGACTCTGTTGTACTTACAAGGCAACAGTGAAATGGACAAAAACTGTTGAATTCAGTTCTCACGGTGCCAGTTGCTTATTAGCAATATTAATTGGGGAAATAGATTGCACTGAAAATTACAGTATTTCCTATGCTTTTACATCAGTGACTATAATACATTCAACCAAATTCTTGCCAGTTATAGGGGACAGGGAAACTCCTAAGAATGATCCATGTTTCACAGATCTTCGTGGTCACACCAACATCAAACTAACACAGGGGAAAACTATTTCTTGACTAGCTGTTTGTACCAGTACCAACTATTAAAAGGAGTGAAGTTATGCTGAATACTATGTACATAACACAAGGCCCCAGAACAGCCCATCTGTGCTCGGTTTTCTTTGGAAAGTTACTTTGTTTAACATAACTCTTGTTTAAACAAGAAGTAGACATAAAGCAACATATGATCAAACATTCCCAAAGAACAGATTCATTAGTGCCACCATGTACAAACTTTGTTACAAGGCAAGTTGTGAGCCTGTATAACCAGGTTCTGAAGGCAGAAGGAGGCAGCAGCACAATTTTGGGGGTGAGGGGCAGTCTTCATCCCCAGATTCCTGAAGAGGTGGATGTGTACAGGACAGAACTATTTGGTTACCACGCTCCAGACATCACCTCCTCTTGTTTTCCAAGTTCCACAAAACTTCAGCTGTGTAATTTCTACGTGCAAGATGGAACTCTGCTCCCTAAGGCTTCCCCCAGCCTTCTGCTTGCACACAGCAAGTCAAAGGAAAATGTCACTAATTACTCAATATGGCCCCAGTGCTACAGAGATGCACAAGACTAGTCACAGACATAAGCAGGCAAACCTTAAAACAAGATTAGACAAGCAAACAGCTTATGCTGACATTTGTTCATTCAATATTTTATTTTTGCAAAACATTATTTGAGATGGAAGAAATGACTGTACAGAACCCCAGCTGAGAACTCTTGCCATTCAGTGTGCCATCCATTCAGTTTCTCCAGGTTTCAGCCTCCTGCCAAATTCCCTCAACAGAAGCGCTAGAGAAAAGCATTCTTCTGGAAAGTAACTATTTTGATCTTTCCCTAGTTGAGTGTCTTGACAGTGTTAACTGCACTGGAAGTTGGGGATGGAATAGTTTTGAGCAGCAGCAGATCTGTAGCCACAACAAGAGGAAATAGCATTAATCTCAAGAGCTGGGCAAGCTCAGAGGCTGCAGGCAGAGGTTCTACCTGTCAACGTGGTTCTCAAGCACCACCAGTCACCAACTGCCTCTCAACAGTTTTGATGTTGTCATGTTTTAAGCAGCATTTTCTCACTATGACTGCTGGAACTGGAGGACTTGGCCACCTGTACTTGTAAATGTATTTCTCACTGGAAGCTTTGCCAGCTGGGATTCTGTCACTGGGGATAGAGCTTAATCCAGTTTTCAAAACAGGTTTATTTAAAGCATGGAGGACGGGAAATCGAATTTGTGAATAAAGGTTGAAATAAATGGTACTCTAAAGTTGCGCAAATTGTAAACATGAAGACATTGTTCTCTACAGTGACAGCAAAATGAAAGCAGCATTTAGTCCTTTGCACATGAAGTCACAGAACTTTTCAGTCTGATATTATCTGTTAATGCAGTACATAATTAAGTATCTATGCAGGTTATTTAAGCATTTAAATACTAGCTAAAAAAAAAAAAGAAAACCCCACCCTGTTCATGTTATCCATATTAAGAGCTGAAATAAAAGCAGATCTGCCAGAGTCTAAAATTTCAGTATAACAAGTTTACATATAAATGATAAATCTTAAGAGTCTTTAGGCTGCAAACCAGGGTTGATGGGAATCTCTTCAAACCAGTAGCTAAGCACCTAATTAAAAACATAATCATATTGGAAGAGTCACCAGAGCTGAACACTCACTTGTGTGTCTGAGTATTCTTGTTACTTAGGTAGTAAACTTGACATTCTCTGCCTAGTGGGATTTTTCTGTGTGAAAGTTTTCCAAACTCTCCTTTTTGGAATACACTGAGCATTCAATTCCAGGCTGCACAGCAACCACTCTTGAACATCAGAGCTACTCTTCAAATTAAATCTTTAGTTGCCTGAATGAGTGGAATAAGATAGAATTCCCTGAAAGCAAATTGCCTCCATCCTTATACGCAAAGGACTGTGTTACCTGCCATCCAGCACGGCATTACACATCTAAGAATACACCATCTCCTCTGTAACTCAGAGCATTATGGCCACAGTATCTTTCCCACAGTTCTACCCAAGAAATTATAAGCATATGTTTTGGGAGTGCCCTGTTAGTTCAAGTATTTTCAATACAAAATTACTGTTCTCCAGTCCTACTGTATAGAACTGGGAGGAAGCCAGAAGAGCTTAGGAATTATTTTCAACTGCATCAGCTTTAATTTAATATCTCTGGGGACCACAAACTTTCCAGCCCAGTGTCTAATTCAGCTGCTGCTGAACAATCAAACCCTAGCATCACTTCCCACAGTTTTAATTATAACGGAGACATACTGAAAGACAATATGGTTTCCTTTCAGAATCTCGATGTCTGGAATGGCGCACTAAGAAAAGCACAGCCTTTGTACTTACGTAGTGTGTTCATCATATGACCACTGCTCTCCTGGGGTCTGTTATGACTGGCATCTTTGTCAGGAACAGCCTGTTGTGGTATGGCAGACACAGTGGGCTGAGGCTGCAAATACGGCATCGACATGGGAAGGGAGGGCTTCATTTCCTCATCTTCAGAATCACTAGAACTATTTTCACTACTTGAAGAGGATGAAGAACTTTTAGAGTCAGATGAACTGTCAGAGCTACTCAGCTGGTCCATGATACTGGCTTCTGCTTTTAGCTCTGCAAACAAAGATTTGTTTCTCAGTTAACATTTATCATAATTGAAAAATGAGGAAGGAAAAAAACAAAGAAACAAAAAAAAATTAAAAAAATCAACAGATATCAGGTAAACACACTACAGCAACTTGAAAAAAAACCCCAAACCTCTCCAGAGCAAAGAAAAGGGCACAAGGAAGCATCCAGCCTGTCATGTGGTTGTCTTCTCTCACAGCTTGGGCACTTTCTCCCATTCAATCAAAACGTTAGAACAAAGGTGACTGTGAACCCAAATGCTTAACCCCACATTCCATGGGGCAGTGCATCCCACATGGCCTTTAATTCCTGCAACTAACAAGTCCTTCTGTATTTTCCTTGGCACCCCCAAAGACGCTTCTCACTGACGAAAAGCTGCAGTCACAATCACACAGATCAGTCAGCTCTAAGATATCAGCAGCTGCACCCAAAATGCCTCCAAGCAGTTCAGCATTACAATCAATACATTTGTTTGGACCATGTGACACTTTGCTCAGAATCCAGTTAGGCACGGAGAATACCCCAAAGAATGATCCATGGTTTTATTAGCAAGATTTCAGCGAATCCTTGTTCTCATTGTAGATGTGGAGGTGTGGATCATGCTGCACAGGGTGCATTTCTGATATACAGAAGCTGAAGCCCAGCACACAGAGGAAGTTAATCTTTGGAGAAGGGTAGACATAATAATTGTGCCAAATATGAGTGCTGAGAGAAGTCTGAAATGGTGGATGGAGGACTTGAGGTGTTGCACAGGGCACACAAGTTCATCACTATACAAGATTGTAACTACCCAAACAATTATTAAGATGGTCTTACAAGCTCTTGGAAAACTCCAGGAACAGCTTTGATAGAGCAGATACAAAAAACAAGTATGAGAGTGGCTCATCTCACTTCAAATTTACCCAATACAGAACAGGTTGAAGATGAAAGTCACCAAGACACAAGACAGTGCAGAGCTTAATCAAGAGAAGAAGAGAGAGTTAAAAAAAAAAAGATTAATCTTCAACACAAACTTCCATGAAGCCTTCCAACTCTGAGTTACCAAAGGCCAGCCAAAAGGAAAGGCACTTAGGTCAGCCTTACCAAAGGCCAGTCAAAGGAAAACGGAGCTCAGGAAAAACAGCACCTGAAACAGTGTAGCTCTGGCTACAGGGACACACAACCCAATGCCAAGGAAGAACAGAAAAACTACAAGACCATATAGGCCAACTCAAACAAAAGGAAAAGAAGAGCAGAAAGAAAATGAAAAATGGAAGCATCTAAACATCTTTCTGTTACAAAGGATATGTATAAGAGAACATGATCTACTACACATGAGGAGCTGTAACCCAACTGAAAGACACCACTCAAGTCCAAAGCATTTAATTCCACTTCCTCCTCAGCAATGTCTAATATAAGAAAAAATTTAAGTGAATGGCTAATACCAAAAACTGAGGAATAAGATCTCTGCCTTGAATTTTGATGTAATTTAAGCAGACAGGATTTAAACTAGGTATTTTTAACCAGTGAAGGAAAGGCTGTATGTGTACTAGAGGATAATGGCAGAATGATCTTTCCCCCAGCCCAGAAAACAAAGTTAGTAACAAGTTCCAGGTACTGTACTTAAGCAGGAATAATCAGTTACACAACCATGGGATGAAAACTGATTAAGTAGGCAACAATCCTGAAGAGTCTGTGAGGTTCAGTGGATCCCTACACACTGTTCTACCACACCACACTGCTGTGGAAATGACTTGATACTACCGGGTCTTGCGACACTATAGATATGATACTATTTGGTCCTTGTGTATAAAGATGAATAGTGCCTCTAAAACAGCCTTCTTGCTCAACACAGCACTGCCAGAACTTCAGCTGGAACAGTCAATGTGTTTAGGGACTACACTTCAGGAGGGTTCTGGACTCATAAGAAAGCTAAAGGAAAGCAACAACAAAACTGGGATCCAGAAAAGTCAACTTCTAAGGAAAGACTGAACCAACTGGAATGATTTGCATAAAGAACAAGACAGCAGCTTCTGAGTACATGAAGGACTGCTCAAAAGCAGCAGAGTAATTTGTTCTGTACTTGCATGGTAAATATTGAAGTAGAAATGGGCTTGTTGTCATACTATTTATTAGGAAAAACCTGAACCATAATGAGAGCAAAGCCCTGGAACAGCTTGCCAGAGAATACACAGGATCTGACAGTGGAAGGTTTTAAGAACAGGTTAAAAATTACAACAGAAAACTCATTTTAGGACAGAAAGATGGACTAGATGACTTGAGAAAGTCTCTACCATCCCTAGTTCTCAATTTTTCTGCATTTTCAGTAGTACTCAAAATCAGACTAGCACTACACAAGAGTTTGATACATGTTGGCAGCCACTTTGGAGGCCTGCAAGGTGTTTGACACCATCACTCGCCCCAAAACAACAGACCACCACGAAAAAGCATCATTTTACTCAATGAGCTCATGTACTCTTTCCCCTTTGCAGCCTCAGATGTATTCTAGTAATGTTCTGCAATACAGATTTCTGACCAGAGCTTAAGACCAAAATGGAAACAAAAACCATCCTCAAAATGATACATCTAAAAAAATCTATTTAAAGGAATTCAAAACAACTTGGGAGGCAGATGTCAGTTCCAGTCAATGAAACTGCCACCTGTCAGCATTTCTGTAGCAAGTAATTACCACCTGCTGTCATCCTTGTCCTCCAAAAGGAAATAAGGCCTCCCATTAAGTGAAATGTGAGCGTAGCACCAAACCAGAGTCTCTCAAGAACACGGTACACAGCACTGCTCAAGGGTTGACTTAAGCAGGGTTTTAGATGTCTTTTTCATTGGAGCCTCATCTTTCACAAGGTTCTATCTGGCAATTTAGAGTGTATTTTGAGTTGTAAAGCACTGTAGCCAGTGTTTGCTGAGTTCACAGAAAGAAAAAGAAGCAACATGAAAATAGAAGTGACTCAGTTGGTTCCAGTGCCATGATACAACCAACCACATACTTGATTAAAGTAGCAGTGGAAGAGTCAAGGAGAGAGCAGTGGGACTCTTGGCATTATTAACCCTAATGGGTTCAGCTGGTTTTTTGCCTTTGCAAGTTACAAATACTGGTTTGTTACACACTTGAGCCAGAGAGGTTATTTCCATATCAGAGTAAAGTGCTTAGGTCATCAGCATCTAGTGTGTTTAATCTCAAATTAAAACACCAAGCAAACAAAAAAAACAATCCCCCACACAAGCAAAAAACCCTTGGCTCTTAAAAATTCCCCATGAAGAGCACAGGTTCTGAACCTTATGTGCCATTGGGGCTCACCTCGTTCAATATCATCCATAGGAGAAGGTGGAAACATTTTTTCTTTTGATGGAGAGTTTTTAACGTTGTTTGGAACTTTAGTTGCATTTCGCATTTGCTGCTGTTGCTGCTCGATGCGAGACTGGACTTTACTGCTTCCCTCAGCTCTGTGAGCAAAAGGAAAAGACTTTTATCTGCTAGAAGCCAAAATGCAAGGAAAGAGGCAGAATCCAGGGGATATGGTGCCATGAAATAATTTCTCATGCCTTTCTAAATACCATAATTAGATTCTTAGGTAAGTTATTATACTGGCATAAATAGTATATAAATGTGCTAAGAGTTGGGGTTTGATACTGTGCTAACAACTTTTAAACACTTTGTGAGTTGATTTGTTTTTATACCCTGCTACTCCACAGCACTTGACAGTAATTCTGCTGGAAAGTATTTATATGGACTCAGCAGCAGAAAGAAAATATTAAAAATCTTGATATGAGAAAAACAAGCCATTTAAATTACAGAAACCTGTCACAGAATTTATCTTTTTTTCTAATTTCCTCATTTACAAGTCAGAAGACAGCAGGCAAACTACTGTCCAAACACATTTTATTTATTCCTCCAAGCTCATTAGCAAATAGTTACTATTTCTGTCAATAATGTTAACAAAAAAATTAATTCCCATTTCTTTTGCAGTCAAGGCTCAAAAGCTGTGAAGTCAACGTGCTGAGACAGCAGGCTTTTTACTTCTTTGAGCAAGGCCAGGTACTTTCTAAAACTATGTTTTGCTAAAAATAGTAATGGGTAGTTCCATATCTCAGTTTAGACTCACCAGTAAATGACAGTTGTTTCTCTTGTAAATCACCCACCTGGTTTTTTTCACAGTGATGTTGCTACTAAGCTTCTCTAGGCGACATTCTCCAGTGTCATGGTTGATAATTAAGATACATTCTTTTAGGTAAGGCTTCTTTGAGCCCTTGAACACAGTCACTGGTGGAGTCGAGCCCTATTAAATCAGAAGTCCAGTAAATGTTACTCCTGTAGTATTTTTGTCTTAGAAACAGCAATCCATCTGTGACGACAATTTCACTATAAGGGATCATTTCTAGCCTACAAAAATGTTACTGGTTAATTTAAATTAGATTCACAGTAGTGATATCCAAAAGCAGCTGGTATTTGACCAAAACAGGATTTCACTCAGCTTAGCATAGTTTGAAACTGATTAAATGCTTATTTCCCAAGGAAAGCAGGATCCCTGTAGGGCTCCTTTCACCAAAAGGGTTTCAGTTCCCCTATCAGCAGAGCAGTAAAGCATGGCAGGTAGTAAATTTTCCCTTTCCAGTCTTTCCTGCTTTAGAACTGCACTAGAGCAATAAATACCAAGGGGAAACTTGCACTGCCAACACACACACGAAGCCTTTCTGTGTACGCAATTCTTCTGGGTCATCCTGCAGCACGTTTCCAGTGCAGCCAACACACTTAAAGTTACAGCACAGCTGCTTAACCTTTGGCTCTTTTGTAGTTTAACACTCTTAAAGCAATTGTTTTTCTACTCTAAAAATCACACAGGCAGTTCTGAAACAGCACTGAAACTTTATACCCATATACTTATGACAACAAAGTAAATCATTCCCTTAGGTTTGCCACTCTTCAGCCACCCCACTCACCTCAATATTTGGCAGCGTTATTGTCACCTGTTCACCTTTGCCAACTTCAAGGTCTCCTTCACAGGACATATCAATGGATGCAGGCTTAAAGTCATCTAAGTATAAAAACAAACTGAATTACTGACAGGCTTTGCAGGCATCTAAAATATGTAGACACCATTGAATTGCAGTTGGAGGCTATTAAGTTAAAGGCTTTTTTTGCTAGTGTATCACCTACCACTCCTCTGAGCAGATCATTCCTTAAGTCAGTTCAATTCAAAGTCAAGCTTCTTTTCTCAAGATTGAGTACAAGTGTTAAAACCTTTCAGTTAAAATTAGAAAAATGCTTTTAGGTTTTAATGGATAAAGAGGCTGAACAAGCTGTGTTATATTTCAAAGGATAAATCCTCACATAATTATTTTCAGAAAAATCAATAAATAGTTCTTGAAGACGTTTATCCCAGACATGAGAGATGTAGACAAGTGACTGAAAATGCAAAGAACAACATCAATTCCCAATATCCATTTCTGTATCTGGTTTCTGACTTTACTATAACATGTATGTCAGAAGCTGACCAAAACTTGTAGTTTCAGTATAGTTATTTTTGTCACAAGTGAAAATACTTCCCAATTTAATATTAGTTATCTTTTTGTCTTTTTCATCATCTAAAGCATTGGTTAAAATAAGTTTTAAAGAAAAGAAGGTATCCATTTCTGATCCTTTTCAAAAATCTGAGACATAGAAAATGAGCAGCTCTGCATCATAGAATCGATTGGGTTGGAAAAGACCTCCAAGATCATCAAGTCCAACCCTTGGGCCAACTCCAGTCCCTTTAC
>JAOXXN010000102.1:27536629-27548605 GCA_026770055.1 Myrmophylax atrothorax | reverse complement strand
GTGACTCTGGTGGGAGAGGGCATCTGCCCCTCGCCGCCCTGCAGCGCCCTTCCGCGGCCCCTTCCCCCTCCCCCGTGTCTGAGGTGATGCTGGCAGCCCTCAGGGAGGCCTCCCCGGCTGCCCGCCCCGTGGGGCCTCTCTCGGGCTGCCCTGCTGGAGCCCTGCGCTGCTGGCAGAGCCAGTCCCGCTGCCCGCGGCCTCGAGAGGCGACGCGAAGGAGCGTGGATGGGGCTTCCTCCATGTTTGTTTCCTTCCTCAGGGGGAGACCTGCAGGCCGAGGCGCGGAGCGGAGCGTCAGCTTCCAGCTGGTGGTGCAGGAGCTGGAGGTGGGATGGAAGTAGTGGCGTAAGGACCCCGCGCCTGCACCCAAACGATTAGGGAGGACAGAGGCTGGAATCGATGGTGTTGTGCGCCTCTGGCTGTGCCCCATGGCAGCTGCGGACCCCCAGGTCCTGGCCTTGGCTGCTCAGGTCACTGAGAGCAGAGAACAGGACATCCCCCTGCTGCTGCTGAAGTTAAAGGGTAATTAATGCCTTTCCTAAAATAAAAGGATGAACTGGAGAACTATCGGCAGGCCTGTCTTCTGCCTCTTCTGAATTATTTTGGGGAACGCTGGAGACTCCATAAGGTCGATAATGCAGCTTTTCCTGTGTGGCACTGAGTGGCATTTGGCTTCGCGACAATGAGCAAGAGTGGGGAGCAAACGGACAGCTTTTCCTGCCTCTCAGCTGTCACCCTGATGATGTGGGCCCTTGTCCTGCTGATAAGGGCAGGGACCCTACACTTGGTCAAATCATTTCTCCCAGTGCTTTTGAGCAGCGAGGCAGAGTGGTCATCAGTATTCAGTTTTAAGTCTTACATAGAAGCGTAATCATGAGCTCCTGTTCGTGACTCCCCTGCCTTCCCTCCTGCCACGCAGCCACTGCTCATTGAAAGGGTTGAAACAAGTCAGGTCCTGTTCTAAATTGGGATGTAATTATAAGGAAGCTCTATGTTTCCCAGTGGTTGTGGTTTTGTCTGGCCCAGGAAATTCATACAAATGGGCCATATCCCGGGTAATGTATGTTTTGCTAGTAAATGTGTAGAGAGAAAACGGAAACCCAAGTTTAGCTATCCTTCCCAATTGTCGTATAATCTCACAAATGGATTGTAGCTGTAGGAGCAAAAAATGCTGCCCAAGTATTTCATGAGGTTGTTAGCACTTCTACAATTACTGCCAGCCTGGCTCTGTGTACATGTGCTCTTCTTACGTTTTAGTAAAAGAAAAAAGACCTTACACATCAGAATCTTACACTCCTCTTTGTCTCTCTCCTGCTTTCTTCCCACAGGAATATTAAGTAGCCCTTCCTTGGGATGTGAAGGATTAAAAAAAATTAAGCAAGATGTATATGATTATGGTCTTACTCAGTACTGCTTGTTGGTCCTTAGACAAGACCACTCTCGACTGCCGGGAGGTTGGGCCACTGCTGCCCAGCTGGCAGAGGTACTAAGGTAAAAAATAAACCAAGCTAAGAAGTTTTCTTTCTGTCCTTTCATCTTGCTCTTTTCAAGCTGTAATACATTGGCTCCTGTCCAGAACAAGGCTTGTTGTTCAGGAAAGGCCAGGGTTAAAGTGCAGGGAGCAGTCAAGAGCAGAGGGGTCAGGCATAGCCTAATTGGTCCTGTTTAATTCATTCACATTGTGTTTCATAGGGCTGGGTAAACTGTGTGGTGGGAGCAGGGGTTGTGTTGGCTTTATCTTTTTTGTGGACACTACTCACCAGTGCAACAGTTTTTATCCAGTAATTGCTGATTTTCAATTGTAGATATTTAAAAAGGTTTCTTTGCTTAGATTTCATCTTGCAAACGTCTTCAACCTGATTGACTCACGGTTTGGCTCGACTGTATTTAAATATCTATTTAATATACCTATTTTAAGTATCGATTTACATTTTTAAATATAACAGATGACACAGTTCACACAGGCTCTATAAACTGATGCAGTGATATTGTGAGGATGGTGTTGTTAAGTTTAATTTGTAGCTAGTAAGTAAGAAAACTTGAGTGTACTCAAGTCCCCAGTGATCCAATCTCAATTTTAAACGTCAGGAAAAATAATACATTTTCTATTTTCCCCCATGTTGTACTTGGTTTTGGCTTAACTAGGGAGCAAAATTGTAAGGCATGAAGTAATTAGACAACCATCTTTTATTTATGCTGTATCTGCAGTATGAATTTTTAATGCAAGGAACTTCAGTAAGAGAATGCAAGATTTATCACCAGAGTAGTGTGATGCTTAAATCATCCCCTACAAACTATTTCGGTTTGCAGGGAATACTGAGATTTATTTTAGCTGTAAAAATGTCCTTTTGTAACAGGATCAATCTCAGCTTCATGCCTCGAATTTACTTTCCAGGGGCTTTGGTAAACAAAGCTTTACATGTGTGCATTCCCTAAAAGCTAACAAAGCCTAGGTCAGATGTTGGAAAGGAAAATCCATAAAAAATCAGGAGG
The DNA here is from genome assembly GCA_026770055.1 of Myrmophylax atrothorax. NCBI lineage: Eukaryota > Metazoa > Chordata > Aves > Passeriformes > Thamnophilidae > Myrmophylax > Myrmophylax atrothorax. The sequence goes on along the minus strand of JAOXXN010000102.1, from coordinate 27,546,112 downwards.
ACACTTGCTGCACTGGTGTCTGTGCTGAGTGCAGAAATAAAAACCCTCCCGGTTGTAAAACATGCAGTTTCTTGTAAAAAGTCTTCCAGAAACAACTGACGTGTTTGTGGTGAGTAAAATAAGAGCTGAGATCTCAGGAACTGATTTCTAGCCCACATGTCTTCCTCAACTGGAAAAAAAGTTGTAGACAGGCTTGCTGCTGTTTTTCTGATAAATAATATTTTTATCCATATTTTCATTGCCTGCACCACCTTCATCATCAGGTTTCCTTTATCAGTTTTTTTTTGTCTACCTGTCTATTTTGCCTTTTTTTTTTTCCTTTGTGGCCATCAGAACCCTTCCCTAGCATGTGAAACAAGCCTGAACAGATCCTATGGAGCTAAAGGAGAAGGTGCCTTGGACATGTTTTAAACTGAGAAATGCCATAATAAGTAGCAGAGAATGGTCTCCAGCCTGCCAGTGATTCCTCATCCTTTGGAGGCAGCCACCCTGGAGCCAGTCCCAGCAGTGAGCTCTTGTTCAGTGGGAATTGTCCCATGCCAGTGAAGCATTTCTGCTCTGATGACGTGACATTCATTCAAAGCTGTTCAAACAGGCCTTTGACTATTCAGGTTGATGGGTTTTTCTTCTTCTTTTTTTCCCCCCCTCCATTTCAGTCATTGTTGTGTAGGGCTAGAGATGAAAGAAGATCCTGAGGAATTTTACAAGAAGTTTCTTCCTTCAGCCACAGACAACCTGCTGGTTTTGGGAAAACGCTTGCAAGCACGATTTAGCAGAGCAATCAAGGTATTTCAATTTCACAGTTAAAAGAGCAGAGAACCTCTGTAAACTTTCCAAGGTCATGTATTGGATAAGTAGGGTATTATTCTAGGGACACTGTTAAGAAAATTTATTTACTTTCCAGAAATTACAGTAGTTTCTCTTACTCCTGGGAGCTTTGAAACTGAGATCTGACATTGTGCAGCGTTTGGTCCATGACTCGTGCAAGGCCACTTTGTTACCATAGGCCTGTTTAGAAAGTTTGGCTACTACTTTTCACAAGTTTTAAAGGTAGAAGGAAGGAATGCAATTATAAATAGGACTGAAGAATTAGAGCAGTATAAGAGGAAAAAAAAGTCCTTACAAAAGGCAGCATCCCAGTCACGGTAGTGCCTTAACTCTGCATATCATTAGTTCAGCCTTTGTCATGACTCAGTTCCCACTGCTTTTCTGCAGCTTTACAAAAAATGGTTTAGAAAGTGTTAATATTTTTAAATCAGATTTGTTGAAGTTTGTTTTGCCATACAATTTTTTGCTGCAAAATTGGCAAAAATATTCCATGAATGCTCAGTGCCCGTTGGGAATGCTAAAGGCAGACTTTGTCAGTTTATACATTGAAGCACTTTCTCACATTCCTGCCCCTCTTTGCAGACAAGAAGGGTTTTGCCCAGCTTGGTTCCCTTATACCACTGGAGCATTCTGAGTTCTAGAATAAGAATAAAAAAGCCCAACAAATGAAACCCATGAGTAGTTTAACCAACCAACCTCATGGATTCTGACAGTTTCTTTTAATATCCCTGTTTCCCCATATTATCTCCATTTTTGGCTTACTGGCTTCTTGCACTTAGTCAAAGTTTTCCTACAAAGTATTCTGATAGACACCACAAACAATCAATTCTCAGAAAGCATCAGTGCAGCAACATATTTTCTGTCAGTCCAGTACTTGAGAAGTGCATTTAGTGCTTAAGGAGGAACCTTCCTGAAAGACATCCCAGGAGACTCAAATCTTATCCGCAATATGTAATTTCCCCCACACTTTCTTATTATGTCTCAGCCTACGTGCTACTTGAGTCATGCTTGTGGGCAAAGACTTCTTTTGAATGCAAATGCAGTCTTCATTATAATTAGTACTTTGTCTTTTAAACTTTGTGGTCTCAGAGGTGACTGGGCACCCAGACTTGGTGCTTGCTCAGTGGAATTTTGGAAATCCCACTGTACCAGTGGAGATTCGTAGTTTATTCTGCCCTCATTTGCTTTTTGTACAAGTCTTTGAGTCAAGGGAAGTACTGAAATAGCTTTCAGAAACTGTCATGTTGCCAGAACACAGAGCAGATAATATTACAGGGTAATTTATTGGTGTTATTTTGTATCTCTTCTTGTCAGTAAGGACCAAATACAGAGTTAAACCTTGACTGAGGGCTGGGATTTAAATCACGGATCTACAGACCAGGCTTTCTGTAGTTTCCTTGAGCCTCCACAAATGAATGTGGGAGATCCCAGGCCACGTGTTTTATAACAACATTTGTCAGCAATGTAGCAACTATCAAAAGCCCCTTTCCTGTCCCTCCCCACCAAGGTTCTGGATTTCCAGTGGCCTGTGGCTCACACCTGGAATACAGACTCCAGACTGTGCATCTCTGTGTGCATTCACATGTTAAAACCTGAATTCCTGCTGGTCATAGGAGAGTTCTGGAGCACCTGTTCTGTGAAGAGAGGCTAAAAGAGATGGGGTTGTTCAGCGTGAAGAGGAGAGGTCTCTGAGGAGACCTTGTATCTCCTCCCAGTACCTGAAGGGCCTACAAGAAAGCTGAAGAGGAACTTTTACAAGAACATTTAGTGACAGGACAAGGGGTGATGGCTGTTACATGAAAGAGAGAGATTCATGTTGCATATTGGGAGGAATTATGTACAGTGAGGGTGGTAAAACAGTGGTACAAGTTGCCCAGAGAAGCTCTGGATGCCCAATCCCTGAAAGTGTTCAAGGCTTGATTGGATGGGGCTCTGAGCAACCTGATCTAGTGGAAGGTGTCCCTGCCCATGGCAGGGGGTTTGGAACAGATGATCTTTAAGGTCTCTTTCAACCCAACCATTCTGTGATTGATTGTGGTTTTTTCCAGTCCAGTGTTATCACAAGCAAGCACTTAACGTAGTCGGTTTGGCAAACGGATCAGATTTCAGCTAAATATGGTTTGGTGTTTGCTCCTGAAGCTTCACCAAAGCAGTTTTCAGGAACCTTTTCCATTTTAACTCTGTCCTTGGCCACTTTGCACCTTTTTTTCCCCTCTTCTTTAATATTAGGTTATCTATTTCCCACTTTGTACATTAAATCTGTGATGCATTTGTACTGAGCTATTACTGGTCTTCTTATCCCTGCTATGCTATCAAATATTTTTTAAGAGGTAAACAAGAACTCTCTCCTTTTTACAATTTTTTCACAAATGGATGCTTTTACATTTTGAGTATGTTAAGATCTTATTCATTGATCTCTGACCTCAAACAACTCACAAGTTGGGTTTTTATGACTCGTTCCTACAGTTTTGCTGACCTCATCTGGGAATTTGGTGGAGTTTTGATTTCCAAATTCCTGAGGCGTACAAACCTTCCCACTACATCAAGCTGAAGTCCTTAGTGAAGATATATACACGTTTTTACCTATTTCTCTTTTGTCTAGGATAAAGAAAAACAAGATTTTTTACACTGGTTCCAAACAGTAACCGATGCCATCTGCTGGCTGTTCAGTGGGCATGTTCAACTATCAGCGTGTGGTAAGGAAAATGCCAACCTGTAAAACACCTGAACGTTTAGTTATGGCAACTACAGATACCAAGAATCATTCTTAAGCTAATCTCCACTTAGTCTTCTAAATTGGAGTAGATGGTAAATCGATCTCTTGAAGTATTCAGCTCAACAGCAATATCTAAAATGGAAAAGATCCACTAAAGGGAAGATTTCAGGATTTTCCCTTCTAGTCTTTCAGAAACAAACATTAGAAGTGTCTTCCTGTAATTTGCCATTGTAATTCTATACTTTTAAAAAATAATTTTTTTTCCTATTAAGAGACAGTTGATCTTTTCCTCTGTGATTAAAATATGCAGAAATCTGACTGGAGGACTCTGCTGGCCCTGAGGAGTGGTTAGAGTTGGAAACTGATTTCTGAAGTCGTTACCATGCCAGGAAATTTTACAAATACCTGACAAACTTCACTATGCATTTCTGACCAAAATAAACTTTCAATTAAACCCATGTTAATGATGCTGATTTTAAAAAGCAAAATTTAGTTTTGTTTCTAGTATAAAACAAAAACCTAAGGATCATCAGATGTGTAACTAAAAACATATAAGGTCAGAAAAATTAATGCATATGTAGACAGCGATACACTGGGGAAAAAAAGATGGTGCTTTAATGACATCAGTGGACTTGCATTAAATAACCTGGTGTAACAAACTGTCAAGGTTGAAGTCCTTAACTTTTTTGGATATTGTTGCCCCACTGATAATTCTGCTGTTGTAACTCGAAACTGGTACTCGTGTAACATAAAAGGTTTGGAAGCTTTTATTCCCTTGCAACATCAGTGCCTGAGGAATATCCAAAGGCAGAAATGACAGGGTTCATCATGTTTTTTGGATCTTGAAGTAGTTTACTTATTTCAGTAAGTTAGAGTCTAAAAATTATAAATGAGAGCATTTGTTCCAGAAACAATGTCTGTTTTTACTTGCTATGGCTTATGTTCCATAATGAAGTTTATTTGTTTTATGGTATTTTCATGTCTGATTCTGATTGTGTAATTTCTTGTTTGCTTGGTTTTGGTTTGTTTTTTTTGCAGTACTGCAAAATGATCACTTCCTGCAGTTGTTAATAACAGATGATGTTGAAACAGCAACTATAATGATGTCTGTTTTACACAATATTTTGAGGATCAATAGGTCAGTTGTTTTCATATAATTATTTTTCTGAATCATAAATTTAAAACTCAGTTCATTACTGCTTGGTAAAATAAAACTTCTTCATATACAAGAATTGTTGTGTTTTGTTGTTTTGGTGTTTTTTCCCTATTCTTTGTTGTATAAATGGAAAAAAAATTAAAAAGTTGGAGTTTTTTATTTGGTTAAATTAAGGGAATGGGAATTGGTTGATTGAAACAGAAGTACTGCCTGTATCAGGTTGGTGGCCCAGCATGTTGGCTTGCTATGTGGCCTGGCATATCTAAAAATAATCACTGTTAAAAAGCTCATGGTTTTTAATTAACGCTTCTCTTCTGTCCCCCTTCCCTCTTTTCCTCCCCTTTCTTCTTTTTCAAGTTCTGTCTTACTTCAAGTTGATAAAGAGACCCTTCACTCTGTTTTGGATGAACTTGTTTATAAGCTTTCATCTACCACCAATCCTGCTGTGGGAAGTGCTGCCACAAAACTGCTGCTCTTGGTGGCAAAATTGTGCAAACAGCTTGTGCAGTTACTCACAGCTCGCTACAAAGGTTTGTAAACACACATGGGACCCATCACCAGCTTCCTGTAAGGACTTAAGTCACTGTGAGAATACAGAGATGGAGGTTTCTCATCTTGTTTCAGTAACTGTCCAGTACAGGTGGAAACTGCAGTGCTGTGTTGCTTTTGGGTTCCCCCCACCCTCTCCTGTCCATTTTCGTTGTAGTTTAAGGTATTGTGCATCTTTCTGTTTCCTAGATTTATTTTCTTCTATGTATTGAGGACTCTGCATGTGGCAATTTATCTTTTAAACCTGTTGTTTGTCACTTCCTTCCAGCTCGATGGGCCAGAGCCCTGTGTCAGACATCTGTCACTGTGCTTTAAGTTTTACTTAAGTGAACTTCTGCCCCTGGATGTTACAGGTCTGCTCATCTGATAGGTGCTGTTCTGTTATTGAGATGCTGACCGTGTTTTGATATCCAAGTAATTGGAATGAACTCTTTCCAAAAATTCATGGAATGACTTTATTGTTTTGTCTTGGTGCCTTTAGGTGAGGAGGCTGCATATGCATATAACCTGCTCCATGTTAGTCATTTAATGAGGTGTCCCATTCAATGTTTCTGGCTCCAGCTTAGCAGGGAGCTCCAGCAAACCCTTTCATCCTCTATTATGCCTATGGTGACTAAGAAAGAGGCTTCAATGTTTGCCAGGTCTTTTATATTGTTGGTCAAAACTACTGGTGAGCATCCTCAGCCCCTTGGGGACAAGGACAGTAAGAAGTGGGAATGCAAGACTGAAATGTCCAAGTCCTGTTGTTTGCACTTGTGCTGACTACTTATTAGGCAAGTACCAGCCAGATAAATCTCTGGACCAAATGGGCAGTTTTGCCACCCTTTTGCCTGAGAGAAGAGCGCTTCCTTTTGGTATGAAATTAAGTATATTGAGCCTAAGGCTGCTATCACACTGTGCATTCTTGTGAAACTGTTGTGATGGTCTTGTCATTCCAGCTGTAGGATGCTGGCTTGTCTGAGGAAGTGCAAGTCTCCATCAAAAGATAATGCTTTGTTTTGCTCTAGAATCACAACATGCCACAGTCATTTAGAGACTCTGCATCTCTCTTCTGTACATTTCTTCTTTCTACTAAGAAAAGGCAAAAATAGTGCTTTTTTTTCCCATACTTTTTTTAAAGTTAGAATCCTTTTGTTGATTTTTGCTTGGGTTTGGAATCCTTTAGCTAGTTTGAGGTATAACAGTAACAAAGAAAGCGTCCCACTATTGGTCAGTAGTTCACCTAACGTACATGGAAGGATTCTACTGGTTACAAGGCATCCACACTCTACAGGTGGTTCTCTGGTCCTTAAGGATGCACTCATCAATCCCCTCAGACCTTAAGAGATCCACACTCACACTGTCACCCCCACATGAGTCCACACTTCTTCAGGAGGCTATCCAAACACATGCCTACTTCCTGCCTGCCTTCTTCTTCCCCCCTACTCCCTGCAGAGCTCTTAGGCTCTGGGATTTGTCTGATACAAAGCCTTTAGCACAGGTTACTGTCTGCTTGCACAGGGACTGAGTGTGTGTGTGTTTTGGGGGAGAGCACAAGTGTGATTTTTAGCTACTGCAAACCCAAAAAGCTGTTTTGTCTCATGGACTGAGTGTGCATGTACTCACAGTTAGGCTGTGCTGTGCAAATAATGCATCAAACAATTATAAACAAATTTTATTGCAAAAAATATGAAAACAGTACTAATAACAACACTTATGTACTGCTTTACATTCTTTCAGTGCCTTAAGGTGACTTAGACTTACTCTTGAGACACTGAAAATACATAGATAATTTAACTGCCTGTTATGTAAACACAGTACTGACTCAGACATACAAACTCACTGGATAATACTTCTCTATGACAGTTGGAGCACCAGATATTTGATAACACTCTGCCTTGAAACTCAAGGGTGGCTGGTGGTGTTCAGCACGAGTGTTCCTTTGCACATAGAGTCAAATTTTATTTGTTGACTCCAATTGGTTTCTTTGACATCCTGGAAAAAGATTCACCTTAGTGGTATCACATGCTGTTTCTCTTTCCCTTAGGATTAAAAGGGCTTTTAAATAAACAGTGGACTGGCAAAGGATTTGACAGGGAGCTCAATCAACTCTTGGATGTGCTATATGTGGAACAATCCAATGGAAAAGGAGAAATGCAGGTGATGAGGTTTAATGAGACTTTTCTGTGCAAAATCTTAGTTACATGTGATTTGGATAGATTTAGAAGGGATTTACTCTATCACTTCCATGACTTCTCAAAGCCTGTGTTATTTCTTCATTATGGATTTTTAAATTTCGTATTTATTATTTTTTCCCTTTTTTGAAAACATTAAGATATTTCTCAGTGATAAAGATCTGGGACTGTGACTCAAGAGATTGACTTTCTCTGCAGATTCACCATAGATTTCAATACCACCAAAGGGGAAAAAGAATTATTTTTTTGCTAATTGTAAAATAAAAATAACTGTATCTGCTTTTCTCACATCAGTGTTACAAATTTAGATCTCTGAATTCTAGGTAGCATTCACATAGAATTGAGTCATATAGAGCAAATCTGCAGTAAGAACAGCACCTGGGCTCTGTTCTCAATAAAAGGGATGATGTGTGTTTCATGGGTTTCTTGAAAAAATCTTACATACAGGTTTCTCAGAGACAATACTTTAAAGGATATCAGAGTAATGGTTGTAGAGATCTGCTTTCATCTTCAACAGAGCAGAGTGTTTTGTGTTTGGGTTGATTTGTGGTGTTTTTTAAATCCATTTAAGAAATTTTTTTTCCATGTTTGCATTTCAGTGACTTTTGATCATACTGCAAATGTAACATTTTTCCTGCTGCTAGTTCTCCAAACTTGTCTTTCTGTCCTTTTTAGAGTAGGTGTTTTAGCTGAATCACCATATGAATTATCAAGTGTTTCAGGTGTTTTAAAGACAAACTTCTAACATTGGTTATATATGTATTTGTGTTGTAGATTCATTTGTTTGCCACAGAAAGCATCAATACAGTTGATCAGATGATCTGCCTTAGGGGCAAATATGGGGGCCCTGATTATAACGGTCTTACAAAACCTTAAATTCCTCAAGCTGTACAAATACTGAATTTGATGCATTTGAAATCTGATGGGTTTTGGCCAAATATTGAAATTGTCCAATTATGCAAACAGTAATGAAGTGTTTTTATGTGCATAGAAAATATTGTGCCAGCTGTTTCATTTCAGAAGCAGCATCAAGCAGCTTGTGTAATCCAGGCTACGTGGAGAGGATTTCAGACAAGGAAAAGGCTGAGAAAGCTACCCCGAGCAGTGACCACTTTACAGAGGAGCTTCAGGTAAACAGTATGGCTTTGTGAAAAACAGTAAAGAGTAAAATCTAGTGAGAAGGTTTGGGTTGGGTTTTGCTAGCTCAGAGAATGACAGGAAAAATTCAGATTATCTAATCAATGTCCTGTTTGAAACAGGTTCAGCCTCAAAATGGAATCTGGCTGCTCAGCACCGTATCCATTTTTGGAGGTCTCCAAGGATGGAGATCCCACCATCTCTCTTGGTCCCTTTCCTGGTGCTGGATGAATTGCCTTGTGAACAATTCTTCCATTTCTGCCAGTGGGCATTTCCTTGTTGTGCTCTATCGCTGCCTCTTGTCCTTTTTCTGAGCACCTCCATGAGTCTGGCTGTGTCTGCTCTATAGCACTGAGGTAGTAGAGAACAGATTTGCCTTTGTTTTTGCTAAACAAACCTCACCTGTCCTTTTATATTCTACATTGCATAGCCCTAACTGTCTCTATTTGGACAGTCTCTATCCCTCTCTTTTGTCAGTATCTGTGTTCCATTGGGGATCCCAGTGGAGTTTGACCAATATTCCAGATGTGCCCTCAAGAGTGCCGAGTAAAGCAAAATAATAATCTTCTTTGACCTGCTGCCTCTGCTTTTCCTAGTGCAGCCCACTACACAGCTAGCCTTTGTTACTGCAAGGACATGCTACTGGCTCGTGTTCAACTTGTCACCCACCAGGAACCCCAGGTCCTTTTCATTGGAGCTGCTGTCCGGGTAGTCAGTGCCCAACCTGTACTCATTCATGAGGTTATTTTGTACCACGTGTAGAACTTCCCATTTGAACTTCACGTGGTTTCTGTTGACCCATTTTCCGTGTTTGTGGAGGTTCCTCTGAGTGTCAGCCCTGCCCTGCATGGGAGACTGTGATGACAGCCTTGATAAAGTCAAGGAAAATGACATCCACTGCTCTCCCCTCATCCACAGAGCCA
>JAOXXN010000102.1:27504410-27517067 GCA_026770055.1 Myrmophylax atrothorax | reverse complement strand
ACACACACACACACACACACACACACACACACACACACACACACACACACACACACACAAACATATATGTTAAGTAGCACATCATTACAAATTATGTTCCTTCACTACCATAAATAAATACTTTCCATTGTTAGGATCTCTGGCTTTCTGGACCAGGAGAGATGTCCTGCTATTTTCAGATGGAAATTAGAGAAACTAAGGAGGCTGGCCCATAGATAGGTGCTTATTTAAGGGGCAGATTTCCAGAGAGTCTCTGCTTTCCTTGCTGAATTATTTTGAAAGATGTGAGCACTTATTTTCAGTGAAATGATGAAGCACATTCTATGATAATATGGCTGTGGATGTGAACGCTGAAGACTTTTAAGAATGAGGGGTTTGTGCTGTTCATTGATGAATCTGAATGCAGTTACGGAAGTGAATATATTTTAATAGAGCAACTGAACCTTTGAAAGGCATGCTGAGGTAAGGCCAGGTCAACTGAGATGTCCACCTTTCCAGACAGTGAACAAGATCATGGTATATATGGAAATACAACTCTTAGTCCATGGTTCCCCCTGCAGGACCATAGTACATCAATTTGTGAAATAGCATGAATAATCCACTTTGGATGATCTCTGTGGATTACCATAATTACTGCATGGTAAACATGCCCATGTGTACAAGTCCTCAGCAGCAATGTAGGTGTGCAGACTGGAGTTTGCCACACATGGTATTTAGTAGCTGCATAATCCTGCTGACACTGGCATAGCTTCCGTAGGTGGAAGCCACGCACAGGGTGTGGTAACAGGAGATAAGAGGTTCATTAAGGTGAACGCTGGACAAGCATGCTGACATCTAACCTTCTGCTACACGAGCTTTAGTGCTTCTCCAAGTAGGGTTGTTTTATCCAGTGGTTCTCTCCTTTAATGGCAGTTTCCAGCACCTGAGCCCTGTGAACCAAACTTTCCATTCACATCCCCAGTCCCACTTGTCTCCATCACTTGCCTCTCTGGGTGCCAGTGGTGGCTGTGCCCCCACCTCACACTGATCATTTGGACAATGTTACGTCTTGTGATGAGGGATGTGCTTCCTGTGCTTCACACATTTGCCTTCCACTAAATGAGAATCGGGTGCTGGACTGAGCAGACAGAGCCTTGGCTGTGGGACCTCACAGAGGGACAAAGGTACCAATGTTTGGGGAGCAGATCATGCCTAAACTTGAACTCCTGCTTTATAGCACAACTCCAGTTCATAATTAACACAGGGCTGGAGCAGAGCTGTAATGGGAGTACGAGTGGCTGTGTCTCTGGGGCAGATGATGGTTGATAGTCCTCCTTCAGTTCCTTCATCAGGAATGTGTGTGGATGAGGAGTTTATAGGAAAGCACAGAAAGATGGGTTAAGAGCCTTATCAGGCAACAGGATAGCAGAGGGTGCACTGTGGTAGGAGAAGGAATTTCTGTAGCAACTAAGAGAGCATGTAGCAGGGGTGGCTGTGCCTAGGAGAGGGGAGCAGACAGGAGTTCACACAAGGAAGCAGGGTAAGATAGGGAGCAGGGAACAGGCGGGATGGGGTGACAGCCAGGGCTGATGAATGACAGCTGTGTATTTTTTTGGGATGGCCTTGAGTCAGAGTCCTACACACAAATGCCTGGAGCTTTTGAGATTCAGTGCATCAAGCACCAAAGCAGCAGGCATGCAGCATGACTCCAGGCAAGGAAGAGCAACAAAATGAGTGCCTGGCTCCTAAATAGGTTCCACTCTTACCCTGCCCTATCCTCTCTGCCCATTTTTGCCATTCCTGCTACTGTTTGAAACACAAAGCATCTGGAAAAAGCAATGCCCTTGTATGGTGCCTTTGGCTTCAGGAGAGATCTTCCAGCATTGAATTTGGCCTATGGATTTTAATTACTCTCCGCTGTGATAGTAACGAGAGCCAGTGGAATTGTACTGATGTTATTTCCTTTTAATTTGTTATGATGCTCTGGATGCAGATTAACTTTCCCAGCTCGATACATGTTATTGATTCATCCTGCCTCATGATGTGGTAAATGGCTGGAAGATGTGGCTGATTGCACTGTAGCTTCTCCCAGTAGCTCTGTACCTCATGCAGTGTCCTCCTCACTCTGGCAGTAGCCAAAATCAGATACCTTTGCCTGCTTCTGAGCGGGTCGTTTACATCCATGTGAATGAGAATAAACTTGAACCTGTGGTTCTGCTTCTCTATATGCAATAGTCCAGGTCTCCCAATTTCCCTTCTGTTTGATGCACTGAGTGCAAGGACAGCTTTGTGGTCATTTGATGTATATAAATCTACTTCTGCACCCAGCACATGGGGATGGTCCTTACTGAGGGGAACTGTCCTGCAAGGAGAGGAGAGCTGCAGTCAGAGGTGTCTCCCAGCAGCGCTCCTCCAAACACACACCGCTCCAGGAATCTCTCTCAGGGCAGTGGGCAGCCTCTCGCCCCCATCCCCATGTGCTGGCCGAGCATGGATGGTCAGCACAAGGTGGTTGGGGTGAGAACAGCAGGAGGAGCAGCAGGGAGACACACTCACATTCTCCCTCCCAGTCAGGGAACATGACGGCAAGGCTTGTTGTGTGCGACTACACCCTACTGAGGGATCCTCCTCTGCTTTCTTTGGAGAAAGACCCAGCACTCCTTGGCACACAGTATTTAATGTCTTCTTTTCCTCTGCTTTTATTGAAACTGTAATGAGCTGCGCCTGAGTTCTCTCAATACAAAGCCCTACCAGAGGCTGAGATTAGGAGGCTGAGACAGTGTCTTGCTGGTTATAGCAGGGGTGACTGTTACAAACCTGCAGCCCCACTAGCAGGAATTTGCTCCACAGACTCAGAGACACTCCTGGCTCTGTGGAGCCAGACTGGGTGTACCAGTGAATTGGTGCAAGTGCACAGCCAGCCCTGCCTGAAGCCACATCCTAACTCTTCACCACACCTCCTGCTCCTCCCAGCTGCTGGTGGCTTTCTGGACCTGGCTGCAGACCTGGTGCTTTACCTAATCAAGTCAGCTCATGGGGCATTGCGGTGCTCAGAAGCTGCAGGGATGTCTTCTGTCCCCTGTGATATTCCTTCCTACATCATCTTGGATAGGAAAGAACCAAGGAGTAAAACAGAAGTTGGACTCAGCAGCCCTTCGTCTTCCTCATGCCAGCCCATTGGCATGGACTGCAGCAGGAAGCCTGGTGTTGCAAGACTCATCTGAGAAAACTTCCTTGTCCTCAGCCATGCTCAAAACACTGCTTTGTGGTAACTAAACACTCCAGCTCCACATGTCCTTACAGCATGAGACTGCAGTGCCCCTCAGCAACTCCAGAGGGACACTGACGGCATGCATGAGTGATGCAAGTGTCACATCATCAGTCAGAGGCCATTTGGTATCCAAGTGCAGTCGTTGCACTGCCAGTGAGTAGCCCAGCAGCTCAGTGATTATTATGTGGTTGCTGATGATAGTTATCAGTGCCTTGGAGGCATTCCTTGGAGCAGAAAGTGAACATAGGACAGAGTAGCTTTGCCTAAAATCAGACTCTGAACAGTCCCTTTAGATGTAAAACTCCACTTCCAAAAAATCCATCAGCTCTGTGGACAATTCTAATACATGGGAACATGTGTACTGCTCCTGCAGCACTGGGCAAGCCAAGATAAAGCAGTGAAGAGGTAAATGTCAGTTTGTCCTGTCACACAGCTGACTTCAGGACTTAGAAGCCTATATCCAATTAAAGCAGCCAGGCAATTAACATCAAAACAGTTGAGCCTGGTCTCAGACTAGTGCATGTCCCTGTGGCTGCTGTAGCTGCCAGGAAGCCTCAGATATCTCTGGGTGAGTTTGCCCCTACCCCCTTTATCTCCACCTTGCAGGAGTTTCATTTCCAAACCCTGCCATGCGTGACGTGTCCGTAGCATCGTGGTGGCAGCAATCTTCTGTCTTCTTCACCTCCACAGCCATCCTGTGCACCTGCCTGAACACATCCTGCTCATGCTGGCCCCCCAACAGTCAGGAATTTCTCTAACCAGCTTCCTGAAAGATACTGGCCAGAAGATTGGGAAAAGGCTTCATGGAAGGTCAGAAAATAGTACTAAGCAATAAAACTGAGGTAAATTGGGGCACAGTGAAAAGTCAGATACTGAGTATTAGATCCCAAACCTCACCATCCTAGGCAGCTTTGGGCAGAATCCTGCAGACCCTGAGCCACAGACACCCATCATGCATTAGCCCAGCAGTGTCACAGTGTCCTTGTACCCGGCAGCATTTCCCCAGGATACCTGGCATCCATTTAGGAGGAGCAAAAGCTTTGGGGACCTAGTGATTCACCAGAGAAGGTGCTTTTGCTGCCTTAGGCAAAGCAGTACAAATACACACTTTTGGCTTAGTTCCACCATATCCTTGGAGAAAATAAAAAGCATTTAACTATGGTTTTTTCTGCTGAGTAGGCAAAGCCAGGTTTCACACTGAGCTGGGCTGTCAGCAGCAGTGAGTGTGCCTTCAGCACAACACCACTGAGGGCAGAACTGCGAGGAAGGCCCCTCTTCTCCCTCACATGCACCCCGGGGAAACAAATGTCTCTTCAGGTAATTTACAGATTCCTGTGTGGTCTCAGCCCTGCCACACCAGTGTCCTCAAACTGAGGGATAAAATTGAGCCAGCTCAATTACATCTATTTTATATCTTTTAGATGAAAAACCCCCAAACTTACAGAAACAACCAACTTAACAGAAACATCTAAGTTGTGCTTCTCTTGATTTGCACCATTTGCCTTCCTTTCCTCATGGAATAAGAACTGGGCTGCTTTGCTCTCTTCTCTGTTTTTCACTGTTTAGGCTGAGAAATGAATTCTATCCCAGCTGAAACCAGTGAATGTTTGAAGAGGCTTCAGCCTCCACCCATCCCCAAAATGGTTTGCATTGAAATGGACTTTTAATATGTTCCTGAAAAGAATAGGATTGTATCAGAACTGGTAAAACTCTTGCTTCCCTACTTCTCTTACAATCCCCACCTCACAGAATCACTTGAAAGGAAACAGCATTTCCTCCTGGATTTGTGGTTTTGGTGATGTGGTGTTTTGTGGTTGGTTTTTTTTTTTATAAAATCCTTTACTCTCACCTCCCAGCTGGAATTCCCTGAAACACTCTCACCTGAGTGTGTCTCAAGGATGATGCCCTGCTTAGAGAAAATGCTGTAAATACCAGCTGATCTCCTGAAGGAGCACAGCAAAGGAAGCCACAGAGCAACTGTTGTTGTGTGGCACGTCAACAGGAGTTTACAGAGAGAGTGCTCAGGCCTTGGAATGGCCTGCCCAGAGAGGGGGTGGATTCACCACCCCTGGAGGTTTTTAAACTGAGATTGGCCGTGGCACTGAGTGCCATCATCTGGTAAAGGGACTGGAGTTGGACCAAGGGTTGGACTTGATGATCTCGGAGGTCTTTTCCAACCCAATCGATTCTATGATTCTGTGACTCCACCATGTGCCTCCTAAACCAGCTCCCAGACCAACTGTGTATCATCACTGGTCAGGTGCCCTTTCCAGAAGATAATGGATGACTGAAAAAAAAGAACAAAAAAAGAGAGAGAAAGAAGAGGAAAAGGAGTAGAAGATGATGGAAGTCCAAAAGCAGCTGCAAATGCACAACCACACGCAGAGTTATGCTGGTGGTGTGTTAAAAGAGGCATGTATGGGTCATGGACTCATCTTCTGATCCCACAGCCCTGTCCTTGCCCACATTCCTGCATTTCCTTACCACTTCAGAGGGGAGGGCACCGTGTCCCTCGAGGCAGCTGGAGTCAGTCCAGCTTGTGCTCTGCCAGTACCTCGAACCTGTTACACATGAACACAGGTCTCCTAGTTTAGTTAACCCCAAGTAGTTATACTTCAGTTTTAGGAAACCTTACCTGACTGTTCCTGGTGCTCAGAAACTGCAAGGAGAGTTCCTGCAGATGCTGGGAGGTAGTTTTATTCTCTCCTCTCACAGATAGCAGAGCTGAAACACAGGAATTGAAGTGTCTTGTCTGGTGAGATCGGGAACCAGACGTCAGTCTCATATGTTAGCAGGTTACAGTCTGTTCCCAGCATCTCCCACTCTGCAGCTGTGAGAGTTGCAGTATTTGCTTCGTTCACACACTCAGAGTGAAAAGTCACAACTTCTATTGTGGCTTCTCCAAATGAGATCTTAACCTATGTCCACAAAAAGCTCAGGAGTGTAAATCAGTGTCCTGTGACCGCCCACAGAGAGGCTTTTAACTGGCAGCAAGAGGAGAAAGTGCTGCCTCCATTTCAAGGCAAGGGGACTTGGCTTTAATTTTTAAAACACTGTCACAAAGTGATTGGTGAAGCAGTATTTTTGGAGAGGAGAGGAAACTGGCAGTCTTCTGCAGCTATGTCAAATGTCTCATGATGCCAGTGGTACATCAGAGCACTTCTACTGAAATACTTCAGACACTGAGGCCTGGCTAAAATCATCTGCTCTGGCTGAAGCAGAAATGGCATCTGGAAATAAAATCTGTCTGGGGGAAATCAGCAAGGCATCAGGATCTCTGTATTCATCAGGATCTTATATCGAAGGCTGTCTTGTCCAACTCTCTTAATGATCCAGAGGTGCTGTACCATCAGCACCTCACAAACTCCAAGGTGCCTGGTGGGGGAAAAAGGAAGGCAATGCAAACCAGAGCTGGAGCTGAAAGCAGTGCAGGCCTGTGGGGCCAGTCCCTCATTACCATTTGGAAAGAAAGTGATGGACTTCAGGGAGGGTCCTTAGCTGTGGATATGGGGAGTGTTGTGATTGCATTAGGAGGCCCCATACCAGCAGCTGGGAGGTGGGACCATGTTCATTAAATTTATCTGTTTTCCCCCTTTGTTAACTACAATGCCTCTGACCTCTGCAGAGCTGAAAAAGAGCCCTTATTTCATCAAGTGGCACCAGATTACATTAGCAGGATTCTGTTCCAGGGCTTCTGACATCCTTCCAAAATCCAGCCCTGACACTGCCCAGGCTGTGGGTAATTTGATTCTGCTGGTGCTGACAAAAGCCCCGAGCAGCAGCAGAGATTGCACCTTAAGAGCTGCATGCTCAGATGGTAGTGCCTCCTTCTTTGCATCTCTGTCTGATTTATTTTCTCACATAACGATCAGAAAAGCAAGCCAATGCCCTCAGACATCCCTAGCTTATGGTAAATATTGAAAACTAGACCTGATTTCAGTAAGAATTGTGAGAAATGGAGCCATTATGTTCTGCAGAAGTTGATGGCTGAAGCAGAATGCTTCAGACCCTGGCAAGTATCAGTGATGTTAGTGGGCTGCCTTGCATTTGAGAGACCTTGGTGATTTTTGCAGCTGGATGACCTCAGCAACAGGAATCAGGGCCTCTCACTTCACATGGAGAAAGCCCTTCAGTCTTTAACTAGACAATCTTTGACTTCATCTTATTTAAAGATTTTAGGCACTGTGCAGTGCTAAAGGGGATCTTGCTGAGCTCCTATTACCTCAGCAGCAGCTGATACATAATTAATTATTCAAGACTAGCCAGTTCCTTCATCAATTTTAATAAATCAAGTTTTCCACTATGATCTCAGCAGTGCTGCCAGCTGGGATATGATGAGGTTAAGCCCATTATTTCCTGGGGCCTTTTCCACTTGGTCCAGGTTTACATACCTGAGGGCCTTGATAGTAAACAGGAGATTGGTAACAGATGGTGCCAATTTCAGGTAGATGTACAGTGGGCAGAAGAGGCAACAGAACTCTGCCGTCCCTCAGGAGGTCATAGAGCTCTGTCTTCACAAAGGGAGGATGGCCTTGCATCTACAAGATGGACTCAGCTGCTACTTGCTGACCCCCAGAGCAGAGTGCAACCCTTCAGGGAGATGGACTGGACATCACAGCAGCTGAGAGGGGCAGGTCCCATGTTTTACACAGACTGAGTCTCGTGCAATTGTTCCTATGTCTCTGATATTTCTCCAGAGCAGGCAGGTTGTGGTGTTTATGAACCAATCCCATTTAGAAAGCACCTACCTGGATCAGTCATCTGTGTAACACATCTGTGTACCACCTGTTCATGCACACACAGGCAGCATCTCTCAGTACACTGCAGACATCCTGTCCAGGCTGCTGATAAACTTCTTCACACTGCAATAGCTCCCACAGCAAACACTGAGCTGAGCTGGTGACTGTTGTGACCTGCCTTTCCCTCAGCTGCTGCTCAAACTCAACACCACAAAATGCTTTCTAACACTGAAGCACTTGTAGCACTTTCTGTGCATCTCTTGAATGGGCAGGAACACACTTCTCTCTGTTCATTATCAACATCAAAATTGCTTATTCTGTTTTCTGCTTCTGCTCTTCTGGCCAAATAGGATCCAATCTTGGAGTCAAAGGTGAAAAGGTGCTGTGTGTCCCCTATAGAGTTTTTTTATCACATTGTGCTGCATTGCATGAAGAAGTGAGAGGGACCTATTTCCTCCTTTCTCTTTGCCTCTGTAAACTGCAGGTTACTCAGGGCAGTGTATTTCTCCAGCCCAGGGCTTGGAGAGGATTTAGCACTTACAGTCCTTATCCCTCCTGTACACAGGACATGGAGTTTTTAGTGGAAAGAAGCAGAGCCTTCAGCCCAAACCCATTTCTACCATGGCTGCCCCCAGCTCTGATTATTCCAGTATTCAGAGAACACGAGGAGGTGATCAGATATGCCACAGCCACACTTTACAGCACATGAAAGGAAGGCAGAAATCTCTGTAGCTGCTTTTGTTATCATGTATTTGGGGAGAGGGAGGATAAACTGCTGAGGAGGAAAGAGGCTGGACATAACCAGTGCTAAGAATGAATTGTTTACAGCCGTGATGATAAATTCAGTGCACTCAGGCAGCCCAAGAGTATCCAACCTGCCAGCACCTCTGTGGTGCACAGTCTCATGAATGTGCTGCTGGTGAGGCACCCAAGAGCAGCAGTTTATCCACAGATCTGGCACCGTGGCTCAGTGTGATTGATGGATGAAAGGTGGACCTTGCTGAAGGAAGGTCACAGTTATGGGAGGTTTAATGACTTGAGCTTTGGGGATGGAGCATGAAAGAATGGCACCTAATTGTGAGAAATAAGAGTGTCCTTCTCACAGTGTATTAAACAGCAACATCCATATATCTGTTTCAAGAAGTGGGAGGGGAATCCACACATCCCTGCAACCATTGTAGCTGCTGGCTCTTCAAGTCTGCCTCACACAGACATAGGGCTATTTCCCATGCCCAAGACATTCCCACTAATCATCACAGTCCCCATTTCATTTTTGGAATGACACCATGCTGTTTTTAGGGCCTAACATGTTTCAGCTCCTTATTGCCATCATTAATCCTGAAGCTCTTTAATTCTCCCTATGTCTTTTCCCCCTCTTATCAGTTTTGTGCAATCCTTAGCTTGTCATTTTTATTTACTACCTTCTATTTTCCCAGTGTTTACACACATAACATGCTTGCTTTCACTTTCCCAATAAACAAGAATCCTATTTTTTTTCAAACCAATATATTTACTTTCCTCAGCAACAGGATTGTGGCTATTTGAATACTTTGAAAAAGAAAGCTCCCAATTACCATTTTTATTTTCCTGCTCAAATTTTGCTTTATTACCTGGCTCACAGCTGTTTTCAGATCTCTGAAGTTGACATTTTAGAATTGTAATGATGGATAATTGATCTGTACTGAGCTCTGTTTGCACACATCAAATGTAACTGTGTAGTGATCATTGGTAACTAAGCAACCAGTTATCTTTTATTTCTGTGATCAATCCCTTGCTATCTGGCAAGATTAGGTCTAACACAGCATGTGCCCACAAGGGATACAACAATTTTGGGAGTTAAGAACCCATCATCTGAGAGACTGGGAGCATCCTGAAGCCCCTGACTTACCTCTGACTGCTGTCTCTTACAGGCATGTAGCCTTCTTCTTTCAGTGGATATGAAAGTTTAATGATCATGGAAGTCTTGATCATTAAGGTAGAAGCACTTAATTGGCTGCCATGTTTTATTCCTGTGATTCAAGCAGTGACAACAAATGCATATTTACCCTTTTACCCTTTATCTGTTAAAGCAAATTGTTAACATTCACAGGCTCTAATTTGGTTTGCTAGTCAGGCCACTTATGACAGGCTTGAGTTGCTTTGCTGCTGCATCCTGAAAGGTGTCCCAGCAGTGGTTGTTGAATGGGACCTTTGAAAACACTTGATTTTCTACTCTGTTGTTCCATGTGAACATTTCTTCTGTTTAACTGAGCAAAGGAATACTCATGAACCACAAGGGCTTGGAAAACTGCTTGTCAGGAAGTGAGTCAGGATGACCCTCTGTGGGAGGGGAGGGGAGGCAGCAGCCAGGCAGCAGGGCAGGTGAGACAGGAACAGTGGGCAAGGGGCACAGTCCCCCTGCACCTGGGCTGGAAGAGCAGAATGGACCCCATGGACGTGTCTTTGCTCAGCCAACAGGCACCGGAGAAATCTGTAGCTCCAGCACAGCTCTGATACCACCCAAGAATTGAGGCTGAGCAGGTCAGAAGCAGCACCCACACAGCCTAAACCAAGCAACGGCCAGGGCAAAGGCTGAAATGCAGCTCCCAGGGCAGTGGGTGGCAGGGGCAAGGGTGGAGGTTGCAGGTGAGGCTGGTCAAGGTAATATTCCTCAGGCTATGGTTGGATCTGCTCTGCTACCCTAATTCTGTTCCAGAGGGATCACTAGCAGACATCTCATATAGAAGAAATCCATTTTAGCTTCCTGCAAAAAAGAAAAAAAAAACCATGGCCCATCTGGAGCAGGTTGTAACAACTTCCATCACTGTCTATCTGCAACAAATGTTGCATGGGGCTTAGAAAGAAATCTTGACAAGCTCCATCTCCAGATCGGTTTGCAACTTACCCTTCTTGCTGTTGCTGCTTACTGAGAGGAGCCATATGGATTTTGTAGTGAAAGTTGCATAAATGCTGATATGCAAGTATATTTAGAGGTGCCATATGGGCAATAGTAAATGGAACTGGGTGGGTTTGGGGTTCAGATTGCACAGGCAAATTCCATGAAGCAGATGCTGCCCTGGGTTAGTCAGGAAGCTTCTGACTAACCTGGAGCCCCAAGTTCAGACCTTGATTGGAGTTATTTCTGCATTTGGCTGTGCTGGGTGACTTTGTCATTGGTACTGATGTTTGCCAGCAGATCCAGAAAATCCTGAAAACTTCAGGCATTTTAAAAAAACCCACAGCGTAAAGCCTGATCTGGGTGGGATTGTAGACCCATCAGAGAGAGCAGTTTTTGTTCTTTGGGGTCCTGTAGGCACAGAGGTACATGTAAGAGTTCTTTGTAGAATAGAAATTTAGAAATTATTTAGCAAAATACATCTAAATATCTCTAAAAATTTAGAAAAGTCATGCTGTAGTCTAGCAGCTGACAGTACAGCCTGCTATGGCTAGTAGATGTAAGGGATTATTTTGCTCTTTTTTGAATCCTTGCTGAACACCAGGAAGTCCTGGGTATGTGGGTGTCCGGGGGCTTCAGTGCCCTCTCCGTCGGGGAGGGTGATGTGCTTCATGTTGGCACAGGTGTCACAGCTCCTGTTGGGCCCTCCCCAGTCAGAGGCAGGAGCATCCTCTGTGCTCAGGCAACAGGTATTCGAGCTGGATCTAAAAGCTCTGGACTGAGTCCCATCTGGCATCAGGCATGCTGATATCTGCACAGTAACTGGCTGGGTTAAGAAATCTCCTGCTTCACTCTTTTCTGTTTTTCTGTGCTTGGGAAATTTACTCATAGAGCCTCAAGCAAAAAAAAAAAAAATCCAAGTTGAGCAGAGATGGAAATTTTTTATGAAACTGTAGATAAAGCATCCCCTTTGATGATAAAACCACAATTTTATCTGCTCTGATTAAAAGGTTAATTAGATTTAGAGCATTTATGCACAAAGGAAAAATGACAGCATCCTTACAGATCTGTAAAACCTGCCCAGAGGTTGGCTCCCAGCTAATCCACTGTGGTCACTACAGTCCCCACTCCTGTCACAGCCTGGTGCCTCCTTTTTACAGCCTCGCCTGCTGCATTACACAGCAGCCATAAAGCATTTGGCCACTGGTCCTGCCAGCTGATGAGTCCTGTTAAATCCTGCTCATTGCGTCGCGTGCATTGCTCTTTGCATGGGGAAGGAGTCAGCTTTGAATGTCACCCAGTCCTACAGAGGCAAGTGGGAAGATGGATTATGTTGGCAGCAATCCATCCATCTGTTCATCTGCCAACACTAATGTTTAGCTTTTCAGGCTCCCAGTTGTCTTAAATAATGCTGACCTACAGGATCTGGAGTGAGAAAGGTCACATAGCTCATTTAGTCTTCCATTTCCTAAGTGGTAATTAAACTTTCTGAGGTGTTATAGCTACATGCAGGAGTTGAGGATGGACAGTACTCATGAGGTTGAGGTTAAATCCTTTTCTGAGGTGCTGTGTTGATCGAGGTTCTTACCATTATGTTGGCTGCAACATCCCCACCATCATATCTTCTCAGACTATTCCTTAAAAAAGGATTCGTAAGGGATTGGATGTCTGCATGGGCAATACTTCCTCTGTTTTGATGGATATTATGAAGTTGTATCTACAGATCACAGACTCACAGACTATTCTGAGTTGGAAGGGACCCACAAGGATCATCAAGTCCAACTCTTAAGTCA
>JAOXXN010000102.1:27491922-27504310 GCA_026770055.1 Myrmophylax atrothorax | reverse complement strand
GCGGGGAGGGGAGGGGCAAAGAGGGGGAAAAGGGAGAAAATGCAGCAAGAGTCAGGACAGCAAAGCAAGGCAAAGAAAGGGAAAGCCATTTAGAGAAGGATTTATCTGCAAATAGGTCCTGAAATATATCTGAAATGTGGGAATTTGTACTTTAGCTTTCTCAGCCTGACCATCTGTTTCAGTTAGACTGCCAAGGTAAAATTTGACCCTGCCAGGTATAAAGGGATGAAGCAAGAGACTCCCTAGAAAATTTTCCAGCATTTTTTTTCTACAGTTTCTAGATTTCAGGATTCTTATTTTAGTTTCAAAAGTCACTTTACATAAGCTGCCATGGCATCACCTATTAATATACCCCAAACATTTTTGTCTTCCTCAATTTGGCCCTAAACGTAGATAAGATTGTAGCACACTATCAGAAGTATCAGAGATTTCTTGTGTTTAGATAATGCTTGTGTTTATTATGTGCTTCATTCAGTCTGGGAACGTGTGTGCCTAAGGAGAACAAAGCAGTCTTATTACTTGGCTTCCTTATACCAAAAGCCTTTTTTTGCCTGACAAGTATCATTGAATATGTCTCTGTTCTTGTGTCCTGCATCCAGAAACATTTCAATTGAGGAGAAACTTGATCATATTTTTCCAGAAGTCATTGAAGTTATTACCAAAGTATACCAGGGCATCATGCAATATAAATCCTGTTACTTTACAACCATGAAGCCAGTGAAAGTTATTGTGGTTTTTCTAATACACTCAGAAGAATAATTCAAAAAACCCCAAGCTGAAGATTTTAAAACAGCAATACAAGTTTTTGCCTTGTGGTATCATTTGCAGTAATATAAACATAAGCTTGAAAATAAGTCAGTATACCATATGTTGTACAAAGGCTTGCAATTAAAATTTGGGTTGTGCATTTCGCATACATTCTTATTTTAACAGAAATTGCAGTACACTGTGTAAGAGACCAGAGGAAAGATTGACTGGCTTGTATCAACTAGGTGTGAAGTGAGGGGAGAGCAGGAAGGGCGAGCGGTGTAGGTGAGATGGCTGCTGCTCCCCCTCATGCTCCCCCTGGAGCATTAGTCCACAACAGTGGAACTACTACCTGGCATGACCCGAAATGGCACCAGCCACCTGCATGGGCCCCACGGGGAACATTAAAGCACAGGTGTGTGCCTGGAGGAGGGCCCCAGTGGACTGGAGCAGATAAAAGGACAGCGATACATGTCTCTGATGGCGTGCTCTGTTACCCCAGATGTAGAAGCAGGTGAGACTACAATGGATCCTAGGGTGGTGACTACATACCTTTTTCTCTCCTTTTTCTTCTCTTTCTCTCTCTCTCTCTTCTCCTAACTTCTCAACATGTACACACTGTATACACAACACCTCTGAAAAATAATTGATCTTAGGCCATTTGGAGGCTCTTCTGTAAATACAAACCTCAATCTAACAAATAATATAAAACGTAATAAAATACAATAAAATGAAGGAACAATTATATTTATTTATCTCTTGCTTTAGAACAAGACTAGAACCTTTCTAGTATTTTCATGGCAAGGAAAAGAACCAGGAGAGCAAGAGAAAAGTAACCATGTAAAAAAGTTAGAAAACATTGAATCCAACCTGGCTTGTCTATCCTGGTGACAAATCTAAGGAGCAGGCGGCCAAAAGATGTACCTATATTTAAAAGAACTTATTGTCAGAGAAGCAATGAGAAGCTGTCTGTGGCAGCTTTCAGAGTCTGTGATTAACAGTTTGTAATTAATTCCCAAGAGAAGGCAAATAACTTGGAGAAATCAAATGAAACGAGAGCCTTGGGATGAACACAAGTACACCTGTAGGTCTCTTTGGTATTTCATTGCAGGGCTGTAGCACATCACTAATTATACTACCTGTAAAATATGTGGGTTTTTTCAAAGGAGAGGAACTCATCAGGATAAATTCTTTTTAAAATCTTATGCTCCACAAAGCCTTTCTCAAGGCCATTGAAGGAAAATTGTGGAAAAGTGAAAAGCTTACAGGGCCTGCCTGTTTGTGTTAGCAACCAATAACATACTATACCATTTATGTCTTTACCTGAATTGCAGGACTGCAAAATATCTGTCTCCACTCAGATCTAATAATAAAGTTGGGCTCTTAACAGAGCTCATTATAATAAAATAACCCATTGGATGGAGCTTTCTTACAGTCAGACTTCTTGTACTCTGTGTGCAAACTTATTCCACTTCTTCATAAGACAAACAGTGCAGTGAAGAACTTATTGCAGATAGAAGAGAAAAATCTATAGGAAAATACATTGCTTCTTATTCAAACAAATAAAGTTTTTCAACAAGTCTGGAATCCTGAAAGGAACTAATGCCTGTACTTGCCATTTTTGAACAGTTGGCTTATATGATTTGGATTTGTCGCAGGGAGTGGGTGGGGTATTTTATCATGGAGCAGCAGGAATCACACCTGTGGGGGTCGACAGCAGGTCTGTAGATCCTCTGATGTCTGAGGTAATTGATGAAGAAGTTGATCTTGTGCAGTTGAAAGTATATCCTTGGAAAAAGAGAAGTTTAAAATGCACCCTTAAAAAAGAAGAAATCACCTGAAGAATGCAGCAGACCTTGTAGCTAATAAAATATTTCCATCTATGCCTAGCAGAACTGAATAACAAATTGTGTGATGACACGTGTAGATGAGTAGATAAAAATGAAGCTGTAACTAAAACTAAAGTTCTTTGTTTTACTGCTGCTGCTTGAATCTGTCTCGAGCTCTTCTGTCTGCCATAACTCACCCCTACCCCCACATACACCCTTCAACAGTTTGTTCTCATAGATACAATAAAAGATCAGATTTTCAAGATTCAGCAGCAGGAATAATATGGTTAGCCTTCACCAACCCTTTACTTCAAAGCTCCATTAATACCGTGTCCTGGGCATAGTCTCACAAACATGTCTGATGTTCTTGCTGGTTGCTAAAATATTTTAAGTATGCTGAGGAAAGGCATCGCGGGACAGGTGGGAACAGCAGAGCCATGTGTGCAAAGAACATTTACACATAATCTCTTCTGTAAATAGACAGTCCTCCCTCATTACACTGAAAATGTATGCCTAGGGAGAACTTGAGTGTACTTGGAACTACTGTGCAGACCGGGCATCTAGTTATTTCCCTTCCGGCATCCTGCACCCAGACATAATGTTCAAGAAATCTCTGTCATTCCCCATTCACAGTGTGGTAAAAGGAATGGTTTTGTGAAAGATAAAGGCACCAGGCTCAGGGATAGAAAAAAGCCAACAAAACAAATAATAAAAAAAAGGGCAAGCAAACAAAGACTTGGGACTTGGCAGTAATGTAAAAGGCAAGGCACTGAACAACCAGTGAAAAGGCACGGGCTACAAAGTAAGGCACTGGAAAGCACAGGACACACTTAATAGAGGGCAAGAAGTAGTATTGGGAATTTACTAGTTATGTTCATTACCTAAACCTGCACTGGAAAATTTTCTTGCTGAGCATTAAAAATCTAGTTCCAGTGTAGCAAGTGCCTGGGAATGAATTCATCTACAGAAATCTATAAAGAATTGTTGGTAGCAGAGTAACTGCCAGCTGTTTTCATGCAAAGCCTGTGGGTCTTCCACTTAACCAGCTCCCTGGATCTGAAATCTCATAAATTCACAAAGTTAATATAAGAAGAAAAAAAAAAGGCTGATCATAATGATGTTGGCTATTTGAAAAAAGTATTTTCCCTCCAGTATATTAGCATCTCCATATACTGTGGTCCTGGAAAATACTATTCACGTAAGTTACAGAATCACAGACTCACAGACTATTCTGAGTTGGAAGGGACCCACAAGGATCATCAAGTCCAACTCTTAAGTCAATGGCCCCCACATAGGGGATTGAACCCATGACCTTGGCGTTATTACAACCAAGTTTTAACCAACTGAGCAAGTTACCAAGCACCCTCTAGAAATTATGTAAAGAGGATTTTACTGACTAATATAGATAAACAGAAGCTATTCCCCTCTCAGGAGTGTTCAGCTTTGGGTGGAGTGGGTACTTTTGTGACAACCACAAAGGCTGCACACTTTTGGTGCTGTGCAGGAGCTGACTTATTAGGAAAAAAAAAGCAGTCGTTGCTTGCAGTGCTGCTGTGATGCTCTTAGTTCAGTTTTTAGCACTGCACTGGTAAAATAAATGTGCATGCAATGGGTCTCTTCAGCTACTGTGATCTGTGCCTTATTTTTCCCAGTTACAAAACCCAAAAGGTTAACAAGAATGTAGGGACCTTCATGAGGCACTTGGAATGTTTTGTAAAATGGCGTGGGAGTAACGATACCTAACTCAGACTGCCAGGGAATTGCAGAGCCCAGAGCTGGTTGGGAGCTCCCAGCTTCAGACCCTGCAGCAACTTTGTGGCATAGGCAGGGACATGGAGTGTCTTGTGACTCTGGATCCAGGGTGGGCCTTCATCGTGATTATTGTCATGTGATGTAGCTGAGATCCAAGACCAGCTCCACATGGAGAAGGGATCTGACTTACTGTCCTTCTCCCTCACTTGCTTACAAAGAGCTGCTCCTAATTTTCTTCACAATGTTACATGTGCAGTGGGTAACTTGCACTGCAAGGTGATGCAGTTTGCACAAAGTACCCAGTGCATTTGGGCAAATGAACCCATTTTCTTACAGCTGGCTCTAAACAAAGCGGCCTGTCCTGCCTCCTGCTCCATCACCTTTCACTCTAGGGTGGGATCTGGCAGAGCACCAAAAAGAGAGTCCCTTGGCAATAGGGATAACTTGCAATATATGGATATGGTTAGGAACATCCTAAGAGTTTATGTATTAATTGGTCTTCGAATTTGATCGTAATGGTGGCTTTAAAACATCCCCAGTAAACCATGCACGACATGATGTGTCTGGGGGACACTTGTGTGTGGTGAGAAATCCAGTGGATCTCTATTGTCTCAAGTCTGATCTCTCCAAATCCTGTCCTGTGGGGTCACCTGGGAGTTAATGCCCAGCTGGTGTCAAAGACAGCCCAGAGAGATTCTCCTGTCTGCAGTACATCTGATGTGGTTTTAACTCTTGATATAGCAATATGGGAAACCTTTGATGAACAGCTGTTTAGGGCAAATCACACTTGGAAAGTAGCCCTCTGGAATGTGTGCCCCTCCCGGTGTGCTGGGATTTGTGCCTAAAGGCATTTACCCCGGTGTGTGCAAGGGGAGGACCCCAGAGCTCCAGCACCCTCCAAATGCCGTTTCTGCTCAGCCCTGAGCTGCTGTGGGCAGTTCACCACCTGTCATGTCTCTGTAGTTACAGAGTTGTTAGCAGAAAAATAATAGCTGCAAATGCAGCACAACAGCAGCTCCCCACAGGCAGAGATCCTGTTTCAAGAACCTTTTATGTTCCTATCACCTTCTCTGTCTCCCAGAGCAATAACCGAGTTCCTGCCCTTGTCTGGCCCTACCTGCTGGTGGTGGGACCCCCTTCCTTCCACCACACAGCTCCCCTGTCCCCTCACTCCTGGGGCAGGGCAGGGCGCTGCTCCTGGCTCTGTGCTCTCCCCCCTGGCCAGCAGCAGGTCAAGCAGAGCAGTTAGACGGGCTGATTGCGAGTCACGGCATTTCCTGCAGCGAAGACATCAACTGGAGTCTTCTCCAGCCATCAGTGTTCCTAAAGCCTCTCATACAGACAGGAAAGAGGAGATAGAAAATAAATCTAAATAATTTCCATAGCTAATTGAAATGGAGGGGAAGGGAAGAGGTGCAAATCCAACTTGAAAGAGCAGCCTTTGCCTCTGATAGTCTACTGGGAAATTTACTGGAGCATTCAAGAATATGAAACACAAGCAAATAAGTGATGCTGACGTCTGATCAAAGGGCTGCTATACAAGAGAGAGCCTCTGTCAGTGCTGGTCCAGCCTCCATGTGCTTCAGAACCTTGCCCAGTACATTTGATGAAATGGCTACATGTAACATGAAGAATCTAACTGAATTTTTCTCTTGGCATCTGTTCCTGATGTAAAAGTGCTTTCAGACTCTGTAATCCATTAGAACTACATTTATCAAAAGATGCAAAAGAGAGGGGCAGGGTAGTTTTGTTTTCAGTTCCTGAGTTCACATGGATCTGAACACACAAATAGATGGAAAAGCTGACACATCCACATCTACACTGGGATATTTACTGACAAAACTATCTGTGTAATGGTACTGCTGTAGGTGCTGCTCTCTTGTGGATACATTTCTTCTATAATAACCATTCCAAACCAATAAAAACTTCTTGGATTAAGAGTGCCCATCATACCTGGAGCAGTATGGCTGTTCAGAATAAAAGCATGTCTACCAAGTTTGTCTGTATGTCAGGCAAATCCTAGACATAAAACATAGCAGAAAAGAGTCTTTACTAGGACAAAAAGCATACTCTAAAATTTGCTAATAATACTAAAATCTGCCCCAAATCAAGACATCTTGCAGTCTGTGCACCCCTTGGCAAGCTTAGATAAAAAACATGCAGAGAAAGAGGGAGTCCCACTGGAGCTTCATCACTTCTTCACTAATGTGTCACCAGCCTGAATTAGGAATGTTTTTCCCAGAGAAAGCAAGGTCAAACAGAGGACTGGTGTTTTAGGAAGATGACTTCTCTGCCCCAAATCCCAAGAGCACTTGTGCAAAGTGAAGGGGCCCAAATATGTCTGGAGTGCAGGCTGTCCTTGCCAGTGGTCACTCAGCTGGGATGAAGGGTGGAAGATTTCTCTAAACTGCACATTCCAGGGTAGGAAGCTGTGAGAGAAGAGTGCACAGCGCTGAGCCTAAGGGGAAATAGAGCAAAAACCTGTGCAACAGAGGCTTTTCCATTCTTGAAACAGCTCTGCAGAGGCAGGGGGTTCCCAGTGGCTATCGTGGCAGCTGAATGAAATTGTCACTTGTGATAAGGCATCATGAGAGCTGGGGAAAATCCTGGCTCTGTGCCCAGTGGCACAGGTCCAGGTGATTTCACTGGAGCCAAGATTTTTACTCTGTATGTGAAATGAATTGCCAGGGTGAGTGAAGCTGCAAAAATAACGCGTGGTAATGAAATGCACTTGCAGCAGAGCATCCCTGCCCCAGAGCCCTGCTGCGAGCAGGAGTGTTTGCACGGGCTGGGGAGAACACCGTGGGGTTCTGGTAAGAGGCTGGGGGAGTCAGGAAGTGTGAAGTGCCACTGCATTCCTCAAGGATGTCACATAAATGGCCATTTGTAGGCGAACTCATATTTTCCTGGGGGATTTTTTGACCCACTTTGTTCTTTTCCCTTTTTTTCCTTTCTGCTAGCTTTCCCAGGATTCCCACCAACGCCAGGGACTATCCATCAATATCACCATAGCAACAAGAAGTCATTAATGGTATCGTGCCTATTGACAGATCTACAGCGTGCTGAGCTGGGTGTAGGGCCATTGCCTTCAGCTTCAGTGAGAAAGGCTCGAGCTTTGCATCTCTGTAGGATCAGAGATCTTTCATTCTCCGTCCCCTGCATCTCCCCAGAGAAGTCCTGCACTATCCAGTGGCAATAAGGACATATTCCTTCTCTTAGCAAGTTACATGCAGCATGTGCTTAGGGAACTGCTGCCGGGAACAGATGGGGCTGGATTTGCTGCACAAGTAAGGATAAATGTGCCTGTCCTGGGTTTGTTTGCACGGGGCTGTGGCTCTGAGAGACACTTTACATTGCAAATAAGCAACTTATCCTGCAAACCTCCAGGGAGTTCGGAGCAAAGCGGGAGGCTTGGGGGCCAGGAAAAGGGAATGGCAGGCTAAACTGCGAGAAGAGATAAAAGACATGTCACATAATTCTGCTAAATGGTGAAGGAAGGGAAATTCTCAGCGGGTGTAAATTAGCATTGACAAGCAATACTGATTTACACCCAGCTCATGGTCTGGCCCACAGTTTAATCAGCTGAAAAGCATCAGCATCTGAAAGGGAGGATGTTGTTTAGAGAGGCTGTGGGAGGAGTTGGAAATCTGAAAAAAAGAAGAAAATAAATTCTCCTTGGTAGGTAAGGAAGAGCTTGTGATGTTCTCTGGGATGATGCAGAGGCAGAGCCTGGCCAGCTGCATCAGTTCCCTGTCAGGACTCCCACTGACTGGGAGCAGGTAACACGCTGCGCTGGACCCTTTGAGGACACGTCCCTCAGCTGGGACAGCTGGCAGGTACAGCCCTCCCAGGTTTTCTGCAGAAGCATTGCTAAGTACCCCCACACTCAGATGAATGGGAAATGTGACTGGCTGCGGCCATCCATGCCTGGCCAGGACTGCTGATGCTACTGCCATCCACATTCCTCAGCAGCCTCTACCAGCAGTATGCCAAAGTGCCTGGCAGCTTTGGGATGTGACCAGACAAGGCATAGAATGAGATCATCCATCTCCCTCACCCTCCTGAACACCTCCTTCCTCCCCCAGGCCTCTTTCTGATCTCACAGATGAGTTGTGTGTTGCTGGCGTGGCAGAACTCTGTTCATCCACCTACCACCAGCTTTAGGGAGTGCTGGAGTAGGTTCCAGTGCAAAGTTAATAAACTGAGATCAGCAGATTTAGGTTGGGGCATTTTTTCCCCTCTAATGAGATGAGAGCTCATAAGGATTCATATTGCCTTGTTGGAAAGTGTAAGCCACTGGTGCACTCAAAGTTTGAGGCTTCAGCTGTGCTGCAAAATAATGTCCTCTTGGTAGAAGGAGGGAAGCAGAAACTTTTAACATACAACTTATTCTTAAAATTAAGGTGTGATTTCTTTCCTCTGCCCTATGCATTTTAAGGATTAGGCTGAAACTCTTGAGGCAATCTTAGAAAAAGAAATTAGGAATACCTTTAGCAACCCTGAGGGATCCAACTGTATAGGACTGGTTTTCTGTTGTCTTCCTGGGACTGGTGGAAGCAATGTAAGAGGATGTGGACAAGGCTGTGTTTCTGTGTTCCCTGTTGGTCATGTATTGCTAGTTCAGCCAGGAATATTTCCACCCTGGAAAAAATCCTGCATCATGACTCAGACCCTGCACATCACGAGATTAAATCATGGGTTAAACGATGATGTCAGAAAAAGACTTGATTTGGTTTTTGCCATTAAGTGTGACTTGGCTTTTTACCTGAACATCAGCTCGCTCAAGCCTGACCACTGCAGGTCAGGCTGGTTGTAACCTTGTGGGTTCTTTCTCCATCTGTGAGAGGGGAGCAGAGTGGCTCACAGTGTTACAGCAAGGGCAGGATCTATCGATCAGATGTACCCTGCAGGTTCACAGGTGCCATGAGTGATCTGTCCCACAAGAGGACTTTGCTGCAAATGGGACTTTCTTCTTTCTGAGAAGGAATCATCCAAAGCAGCCTTGTGGTCAACCAGAGTGTTGAAAAAAGCTTAGCAGATGGTGGTGCTGAGTAGGAGATGCTTCCCATCTCCTGAGATGGTCCTGAGATGCTTCACATCTGATGATGCCAACCAAGTCCAGCTGGGGCACTTGATGGGGGTGTCACATGGGTGTCTGCAGGAGCATTTGTTGCAGAACCACCATACTCAGCTTTCCTCAGCTGCAACATGAATGCTAATCCGTTTGAGCTCCAATCCCTCTGCTGCATTGTCAGCAGGACTGTTAGAGCAATATTGTCCAAGAGATTGCGTAGTACATTGGGGAAAAAAGGGGGTACCCTTTCCTAAAGCAAAGAATCGAGAGGGAACCTTGAAAGCAGGTCACTTTGAAAGCATGCTCCCTGAAATCAGTGTGCCAGAATGCCTGCCCTTGGAGGTGGGCTGGAAGCATCAAGTCATTGCAGCCTTTCTGAAGGAGGAACACAAAGAGAAACCCATGCTGTGACACAAGAAGGAGAAGCTGTTCAGACTAAGAGAGCAGCCAGAGAAGTTCATCAAGGGCACTGCTGCCAAGTGCACAGGTGTGTGCAGCAGTACAGCTTCTCAGGTGAAACCTTGCATGTCAGTAAACCATAGCTCCCAAACTGCTTAAAAATCCCACAGAAAGGGAGCCAAGAACACTTAAGGCCTTGAGTGAGTCCATAAAATTTTGTGAGTAGCTTTTCTACTGCCATGAGACTATTTTGGAGCCAATCTGACCAAAATAGAAATTCATGTGAAGTTGTGATTCCTACACTCTCCCTTGTGGAACTGTGTGTACCTTAGCAGGGTGTTCCTGTGGTGACCAACAGATGCTGTGCCAGATTCTTGTCTGGCACATCTGGCTGGCACATGTGTACATTGGGGCTCCTCTGACCAGACAGCCTTGACCCTGCCCAAGGCCACTGTTTGTCTGGAGGCAGTGAGGATGGTGGTGAAGCTGCAGAATATGTGTTGAGCAGCAGCCACAGATGGGTTGTGTTAGCTTGTGTTCAGTGCAGGGAGATGGGGGAAGAGTTGGGGAAGTAGGAAAAAAATCCTGAGAAGAATGAGGAGAAGAGACATGAAAGGAGGAGAGTGGTTAGACAGTGTCATGGGACAAGGCAAGCAGCTTTAACACAGCAGAGGTTAATGCCATTGCCTGTGCTCTCAGCAACCCCGTGGCCCTGGGACGTGCTGGGTCTTCAGAGGTTCCCCGTGCCAAGCTGTCTCTGAGATGTCGGGGACTATAAATACAGTGAGCAGACTCTAAAGGTTATTGTTTTCTCTTTATTATCTGGTTTTGAAATCAATGTGGCAATTGCTCCTCTTGTTAGCAATCCTGGTTTGTGCTGTGGAACAGACAATGGAAGTAGTGATAATACTGTAAATTCAAGGAAAGTTACATTCAGCTGTTCATCCTAGGAAGGAAAAGAAACACAGGAAATTTTACTGGTTTAGAGAATTACTGTGGCTGTACCTCTCTGCTGCAATTAACAGATACTATATAAGCCCTGTTCCTGTTTCAGCTGCTAAGACAGACAAAAAAAATCCAATGCCCCAAGAAATATAACTGCAGTCACCTTATCATCCTGCTGCATCAACCAGTTTCTACAGCACAGCTCTGGTTAAGAGAACAGCTAAAAAGCAACTACAGCCAAGGCACCTTTATTTTTCTTGTTAACCTTTAACTTGAAAAAAATAAATGTATCTGGCATTCTTTCCCTGGAGACCACTGGTGTTCTGCTAAGCAGCTGAAGTGATGTGCATGACATGGCAGTAGACAGATCATGCTGTGTCCATGAGGTTTGGTGTATCAGATGGTAAAAAACTCACAGCAGTCTTGTAGCTTGCTAAAATCCTTTGTACAGCTCTTTGAAATGTGCTGTTCACATCCCTCTGGCTGGTTAGATGTCTGAAATAAAAGGGAGATTGTACTCCAGAATAAACCAGCCTCTGTTCAGTGGTGCAATTTGCAAAACCTAATGCAGAGAAATTAGAATAAAACCTGAAGGTTAGTTTGATCTCATATTTCAAGATGGAGTACGGTATCTCCAGTTACTCCCTTCCCCTCAAAGCAGGAGTTTGGTGTGACTCAGAAGTTAATTTGCTTGTAACTGAGATGATGTAAAAGTGGAAAGTGGAAAATGTACCGGTCTCACTTGATGCCTCTGATCAAGGCAGGAGAAGCCAGACAGTAGCAAGCTGCTCTCCACCATTTCATGGAACAAATGTCCTTCTTTGGTAAGTCTATTGAGCAAATCTTGCTGCAGTACAAACCTACCCAGCCCTGCCAGATTTGGTGTCTTCTTTTCCTGAGGCCTCGAGAAGCTCTGTGCTCCCCTGTCCTGGTGTCCCTGCAGTCCTGAAACATTACTGGTCTTCTCCACAGGGCTTTTCATCAGCAGTGAGCTACTTTATCCCGTGCCTGCCTGCCTGCTTCATCCTCCTGACAGTTTGTCTGGTGCTTTGCTGGCAAGGTCAGCCAGGCAGAACAGTTCTGATGTGTTTGGGAAGGAATAATTTATCCTTCAAGCTTTAATCCTTGAGAAATAAGTTCTTGGGGGGATTTTGCAGGAAAATTGAGGTTAGTGGCAAGTCTCCAAGCAGGCACTTATCAGAGTAGAGGAGAAGTTGATTAAACAGAATCACATGGCAAAAAATAAGCTGAGCACACATTGCCTTTAGTCTTATGCTCACTTAAGGCATGAGGCTCATAACCACTTAAAGCTTTTCAGTCCCTGAGCCAGGGAACAGAAAGACATTGCACAGAAAACATGATTGAGGAGCAGTGATGTGCCACAGTGGCAGCCAACACCAAGCTGTTTTGCTATATCTGCCTTGGAATAGGTCAGCATTGTCCTGGAGGATTGCTGGACTAGGATAAAGCCTGAGCTTTGGAAAAGCATGGACAGGACTGCCTGGAAGTACCCAGGTGGATAAATGAAGGAATGTAGCTTTAGCCCACAGTGCTCACATACACCATGGGCTCTCAGGTTCCAGTGATGCAGCGCCATTAGCACTCTAAAAGCAGCAATCCCTTTCAGTCCTGGCACCTTTTC
>JAOXXN010000102.1:27466855-27491556 GCA_026770055.1 Myrmophylax atrothorax | reverse complement strand
CTTGTTACTTGAAAGCTGAGTGTGTAGACACATAATTCATATTATGTGGGTGTCAAAGGCCTGACAAACGCAGGCATCGGAGCTGAAACTCTTGCGTGTGCTGTGAGGAATGGAGCTCAAGAACAGGGGAGGAAGGGAGGACAGAACTTCCTGGTTACAGGCCAGGCACAAATCATGTGGTGTTTTATAGAGACCACTGCTTTTTTCCTGCTTCAAGCACTCCTGAGCAGCGGGAAGCAGGCTGTGTCTCTGCACAGCCAGTCCCCCTTCACAGGTCATGGCTCGGGCAGCAGCTGGTCAGGGTGCTCAGGGAAATTAAGCTCAGCTACCTGACGTGCTGTGCACAACCCTCAGGGGCAGTGACGTGAGGGGAATGGGCAAGTTCAGAAGAGTTCAGTAGGAAAGAGGTGGTCCTTCCAAGAATGGAGTGACAGGGAAGAAAGGTGCTGCTACCCCAGCTGGCTCATTTGAGATCTCCACAGCTGCCCTGCAGGCGTGAGGTGAAACAGAAATCTCTGATTTCTGAGGCTCCCTCTTACTCCATCCAAGGCACCAGACCCCCTTGCACGCCCACCTGTGCATTGGCTACATCCACGTGCACCTTTGCTCTGAGCACTCCTGGAAATAACAAAGGGATTTTCCATGTCTAAAGTATTCTCAAAGACCAAAATATCACTTTTTAGAGAAAGAAAACTCGGCTCTGATGGGTGACAAATATTAAAATAAATTACTTGGAAACAAAATTCCCATCTTCCTCCACTTAATCCAATAAATTTTGGTGCCTACCTATGTGTCAGCAAACTCTGCAGCCTCCCTGGAAAGTCTCTGTCTCCTGTTGTCTCACAGCCAGCTCTGGCTGTTCTCTGTCTTCTGTGGCTCCTCCACTCTGCAAACCCGGCTCTGGCTCTGGCTCCTGCTCTCCATCCCTCACTCTGCCTGTCCCACTGTGCCCACAGGAGGTTTCTCCCAGCTGCTCCTTCCCTGAAAGTGACTTTTGCCATCCCATGCACATCTTCTGGAAAATCCTGCCCTGGCAAAGCAGCAGCCGGTCCCTGCTGCCTGCCAGTGCTCCCGAGCCCTGGCACCTTTCACACCCACTGGGGAAGTGGGCCCCTGCTCTCCTGCAGGGCAGAGGGGTGCCCTCACCTGCCAGTGGGTTTGAGGCATTTCCCCCAGTAACAGGGAGAGTGCAGTCTGTGCTGTGCACTCTGAGCAGGCAGGAGCAGAGTGGCCCCTGACCACCCTTGTTTGGCATCACTGTAGCTGACCTGCAGCCCACAGAGGGGTCAGGACTATGAGCCCTGGCACTGAACTTCCACCTGAAGAGAATCGTGAGGACGAAAGTCTATTGTCTTCTCAGTGCTGCCCCATCTCTTGATGAAGGGAGCAGACACAGACAGATCCCATCCCCTTGTTTCTGTGCCTCTGCTTCCTTGCTCTTTCCTGCCTGCTTCTGCCCCTGCCTGTGCCCTTTCTTCTCTGACCCCCTTACTCTCACACATGTACATGCAGAGCCTGCCTCACATGGGCCTTGCTTTCTCTTCACCTTTACTGTATGTAACTCCCTGCCTTGGGCAAGGACAGCTTTATTCTCAGCTCTCACTACAGCAAGGGCTGTTTTCTCTTTATACTTGCTCTGAAAGCAGAGTGCCAAAAGTACATGGTGGCTTTTAGTCCCCTGGCAGTGACCTGATCACAGACCAACCTGACAGGCCATGGCATCTTTTATTAACAGCACTTTCTCACAGGAGCCCTTCAGCTCTACAACGAGCCTTATTCCCTGCTCAGTGACTGGCTCTCACATCATATAATTCTCTCTTTCTTGACAGATTATGTTATAACCTATCATCACAGAAAGTCCTGATCCTCACGTTTCTCTGCTGTCACCTGTGGGCTCCTCCAGAGCCATGAAGAAGGGGGACCTCCAGCCCCACCATGACAAGATCGGGTGAGAAGTGTGTGTGACATCTTGGGGAACAGCCACACTTTGAGAGCTAGTTTTAATTTTTATTTTTAGCAGTTATGAAGGATGGAAATAATGTTTTCCATTCAGTGGTGAACCACAGGAGCAGCTCTGCCTTCCCTCTCTGGGATTAGATTAAAGATAGTTTCATTAATGTGGGGAAAGTGCTAATTTGAGCCACTCTAAGCAAGGGATGAATCAAGCTTCCAGCATGTTACTAAGATTGGTTTCCAGGCAATTCACTACCTTAGACTTGCCCTCAGATGTCTGTTGATGTGTCACGTTTGGATGCTGAGGTGTCTCAGCCTTCGGGGAGCAACAAACCTCTTCATTCCTATCCCGATCAGAGTGGCTGTGCTGCCTGAATGTTTGGCCACTGTGGGGAATCCAACAACACTCCAGAGCAAACAGTCTGGGCTGTAACTTATATAGTTCTGTCTTGTTTTACCAAGACCTCTTTCTATGTGTTCAACCTGGTTGATTCCTGCCTGGCTGATGCCCCACCATCCCAGCTCTATCTTGCCCTTACGAATCTCAGGCTAACCCCATATCCCCTGCCCAATCTTACTCTCCCTTGCATATGGCACTCACCCATTCCCTTTGCCAAGGAAGGGAGTGGACTGGGCTGTAGCAGCCACTGATGTCTTGTGTGACTGGTGGCAAGTCAATGAGGCCTAAATCCTTAAGAGAAATTTCGATTCTCTCCATTTAGTGTAACAGGGCTTCATCCACTTCCAGCAATGACTTAGGTACTCAGCTTTCATCCTGCTGGCCCAAACTGGAGTTTGGCAATTTAATTCTCTGCTCTGAACATGTGATTTAGTCATTTAGTTTTGCTGGACCCTACAATGCTGAACACAGCTCATAGGAACAGCCTTGGAAAGGACACCTTTCTTTTTCTGGGCCTCCCCTGAGCTGTCATGGGGTGTGATCATTTGGGCCTGTGGCTAAGGAGTCAGGAGTGTATATTTGTGAAAGTCTGTGAGGTACCTTTGTCTCTGCACTGGAAAGGCCTTGGCTGCCACATGCAGTCAATAAACCATATGCATCTTCCCTCTGAAGGGTGAATCAGAGCAGTAAGGGGCTGCAGTGTGACTCTCAGGCACAAACCCACCACCATCAGCCACCTTCTTCCTCCTTGCTGCTTGAGTCTTCCAGGAGACCAGTGTTATGCCATCCTTTCCCACCCCCAGCCTCCCGCTTAACCCACACACTCTTGTCTGCACCCTATTTGAGGGCAAGAACCTCAGTATCTCTTGTAAACCTGCCATCTCCTTAGTGCTGCAGTGTGAGTAAGCTGGACCTGCAGCAAGCACTTCTCAGGAGTTGTCACTAGAGTTGAGCAATGTTACTGTGAGGAAATTGCTGAGGGTAGGTAGGATAAACTTCTCCAAATTTAGATGTTTAGTATAAGGCCATTGTTGCCTTGGCTAGAGAAGAGAAAGATTCCCTGCCCTAAGCCCTGTGGCCCATCTCCTAGTTGTGCTGCTCTGTTCCTCCGCAAGCTGTTGGTGTTGGCATCTGCGTTCCCTGGAAGCAGACCTGCTATTGCATCCTGCGAGTCACCACCAGGCTGCTTCAGTAACTCATCTTTCCTTCCATTCACAGGTCTACTCATGGCGACTCCACCCATGTGAGAGCTCTCTCTTATGTGAGTCCCCAGCAGCACACTTTGCTGTCTGTGGTCTGTGGACATTGACTGGCACCTAAACGACACCCCAGCTCCCTCCTCTCCCCCTAGATGCCACTGTCTTAGAGCCTCCATGTGCATTTGCTATGACATACATCAGTGTTGATGAGAGACAGGAACACTGCCGGGTGATCTCGAGCTGCCAAAACAATCAGCTCTATGCACAGCATGGCTTAAAGGATTTTTTGGTTAGCAACATGCATCCACTAAAGAACTTAGACACTCGTATTTTTTCTGGAGACTTGCACACTCTAGACTGCTGCCACACAGGCAAGGCACCCTTGGCCAGTCCTGTGGAAAAACGGATGTATCGGAGCGTGGAGAACCTGCACTGGGCAGCAGTTGCCGACTCTGGGCTGTATTCTCACTGCCGGAGCCTGGATAACGAGATCATCTTTCGCTATAGAGGCACCACTCAGTGGACAGAAGGCTGTGTGGATGTGGCCTCAGCACAGAGCTCATCAGACTCTCTGAGAAACCTTCCTCTCCGTGCTAAACAGACATCTCAATCGGCACAGAATGTGCACCTCCCTCCCTTTGCCAAAGTGCCTCAGTGGCTCTTCCCTTCTGCAGAGGAAAGAGCCCTACAGGGGGATGCCAGAAAAGAGCTGAAGGAGAAGCTGAGGCTGCACAGCAGTAAAGTGGCAGAGCCCTGTAAGCCAGTGCGCCCACAGGTGGCCCTGCCTGACGTGATGGCTCGGGAGCTGTTTGAATGCCAGGTGTGCCGGCAGTGCAAGAACGGCTGTGCTGCCAACTACTGCACGGTTTGGGTGGAACACACTGCCCTCAGGCACAGCCTCACAGGCAGGCAGGGACTGTGCCTTGCACACAGGATCGTCAGTCCAGAAGACATCAAGCAGGAGGCTCAGAGGAGGCTTCAGCTCCGAAGGCAGAATAGCTCCCCCAGTTTGCCCCTTCAGCACACTGGGGAAAGCAAGGAGATAGGCAAATCCAGAACAGCAGAAACCCTAGAACAGTACAGTGGGGAAACAGATGGCAAAGCGACATTGGGACAGAGCAAGAAAGGTCGCTGTAAAGGGAGGCTCTACATACCCACCTTTGAGGAATTCAAGCAAATGAGAAGGAAGGAACGAAATTCATCTGCCAGCAGCAGTGGAACAACAGATTGCTTGAATAAGAGTCTGCCTGCAAACCAGATGCTGGAGGAGGAAAAGAATGTCTGTCCAGAAGCTCTGGGGACCAAAGCTGTGAATGAATCTGCTGTCACAGCAGAGGATGATGATGATGTATTCCATGAAAACCACACCTCTGCCAGCTGCTCCCAATATCCAGCCACATGGGGTGGTTTCAGGATGAGCAGTTCTGAGGTGAAGGACAGAACTTTCCAGACCTCCAGCTCAGATACATCGCCAGTCCCTATTTGCTCCAGTCCAATTCCACGATCACCTTTACAGGCGGTAGCCATACACAGAGCTGGGCAGGAGATCTTCAGTGATGAGCAGCAGAAAGGAGAGACAAGAAAATTAAGTGATGTCCTCCACCTTGCAGGGCAGTCGCTGGCTTCCGAAGCCCAGTCCTCTTGCTGTTCATCGCTGCTGTTAGAAGCCACAGACTTATCCAGCTATGGAGCTAAGCTACAAAAAATGAAGGATGAATTCATAGGTTCAGCCTTGGAACTTATTAAGAAAAGGTAACATGCTCCATGGGGTCACCTGAAAGCAGTTCCCTTATGAATGATCTGGTCTTTCTCCTGATATGTACATTTAATTCCTGTAGCATAAATGCGTTGTTGGCAGAGCCTTTCATCTCTGATAGCCACATGGACATGTCTTTAAGCTGTTGAGCTTAAACTCCATCTTTGCATAGGATTAAACATCAAAAAGCATTTTCATCTAGACTTTGCCTTTTTTTGTACCTTAATCCTGTAAAGACAGCAGCCATTAGTAGTTCTGACACCCAACTACCCACTCATTTTATTTCTGCATTAAATTGTTGAAATGCCCTTTTTTTTGTTTTTAAATCATCTGTTAAAAATAGAAGACAGCCAAGGGTTACAAAGTACCAATATGATTCCTTTGAAGAGAGATGTAGAGTCTGTCCCACCACTGCAGGACATGAGTTTAGGTGGTGTGACATGCAGCAACAAGTGCTTCCACTTGCTGCCTGTATGCAGGGAACTGGCAAACAAGAGCAAGGTGGTTACTACGAGTCTGAAACCACCTTTTGGAAACCTGCACAGGCAGCGAGTGAAAACTTGCAAATACTGCCCTCCTGTCAGTGTAGGCAGCAACAGAAAATGCTTGTGTAAAGCCTTCCTTCCTCTTCTCCAACCATGGTTTTCCCCTCCTCTGGGAAAGATATCCACAAGGATTGCTTTTTCTCTATCCTGGCTTTGGACACTGCAGTCCTGTTACCTCCCTCCTGCCAGAGAAGTGGATCCCTTTTTATGCAGAGTGGCCCAATAGGAGTCAGCAGAGTTCTGGAAGTAAAGTATTTGGGGCAGTTATCACTGTCTTATCATGAGATAAAGCTGGTGGGAAAAGGAGGAATAAGTTTTGGTGGAGGGGTTTATTTGCATGCACTTGGCTTTCATGGCTGGCTTTGCCAAAAATTGCATTTGACTTGGTTCCTGGCTGCTTGTGCAAGGAACAGATCGGCGTGTGAGATGCCAGGGCATCAGCCTTGTTTGCTGCCATGGTATTTCTGGAATGCATGGGCTCTGAGACTGGACTCAGGTTTTAGAGGAGGCGATACTGACTTCTGCACAGGAGTGAGAGTCATCTGAAAGAATTTCTCTGGAGCTGAAGCAGAGTGACAAGCAGAAATACTTCTGCAACTTTATAGTCCAGTGGGAAGTGGGTGGTGTCAGAGCCCTGAATGCTCCCCTCAGCTGTCCAGCCCAGCCTTTGTGCTTTTTTTTCTGGGGTATGAAAACCCAAAGAAGCAGCAGATGAGAAAGCTGTGGTGTGCAACCATTTTCATTGAGCGGTCTATTTTTGTCATGGATGTGAAATGAAATACACAGAATGGCGCAAGGCATGAGTAAGAGTGTAGGAACAGCTGCCTCCCTGCAGATCAGATGTTTGACTGGTATCTGGAGCCCGAGGTGCACACATAGCAAAGTACAGGAAATGGGCAGTGCATATGATCTTTCTTCCCACTACTCTCCCGGCCTCCAAACACTTCCTGCCCAAAGCCTCTATGGCTTCAGCGTGGTTTCTGTGCTTTTGATATCCACAGTGGTGTTTGTTTCTGTGAATGTGTTCAGTCTCCCTAGTTGGGTTTGTTAAGATGATTTTATTAATATCAAAATGATAGTTAATCTAAAAATGAGAATGACAGTGGTTCCAGTATGAGAGAGGTTGTTTCATGTGAAGGAACCAGTCTGGCCTGTTTGTTTTCCATAATAATAACAACAATTAGTGGCAATTGTTATTGCCAAAGCACTGGTTAATGGGAAACTCGAGTTTCCTTTGTATGGAAATTTCTCTGAATATTCATAATCAAACTGATTCTCACTGCAGAGGTGGGAGGCTTTTTGTCTGAATGCTTTGGGTCCTAAATTATAATCATTGACATCCAGTACACATTTTTTCTAAGTTTTAGATGAAATGAGCTGAAAGCTGTGGATTCAGTTCTATTTCCACTGATACTGAGCTCAGCAAGCCTTTGACAGAGATGTTGTGATGGAGTGTCATAGAATAAACCAGCTAAAATTGTCATCTCTTTCTGGTGGTTCTGTGTAAGTGTCACAGTTTTACAAGGCAGGTTTGTTTGTAAGTTAACTGTCTCTCTAGTAATTCATAGTTAATTACTTACAACTCATTCAATTCACTTAATATTTCACAGTGAAGATTTGATTTTCAGTCTCATAATTATGGTGGCTTTAGGCTCCTCATGGGTCACTGGATGCCTTTAACTTCGGTTGTGGTCCAGGCTGGGAAAGGGTGTTGAGATCCAGGTAGGAATCCTGCTAGTATTTCAATATATAGTCCACTTTCTGAAATTGTTTAAGGGGCAAATAGTTCAGGATAAGGATATGCAAGGACTTGGGGTTTGTGTCTGTGAAATGGGGGACATGGTGACAACAGAAACCTGCACAAGGAAGCAAAGGACATGACTAAGAAAGAAGACTTCCTATAGAGAGTGATGGTCTGTATTTGGGATGGCACCAGGATGGTGGGTTCAATACCAACTTCCCATAGCAGGGGACTCCAAGTCAGGAAGGCAGATGACAGCAAAAAAGGGGTGCACAAAAATATTTCCATTAGTCAGAAAGAGTCAGGAACAAGTGAAAAGGGCTGAGAACTGCTGGCCTAGACAATGATACAAGCATGAAGAGGCCCACAGTGACTGTGAAGGAAAGCAAGTGCCTTTCCAGTTGTACACCACACCCCCAGTACTTCTGCCTCCTGCAGATTCAGAGATGGTGACCCAGAGGTTTAAGAAGAAATCCAGAAAGAATACGTCTTCCCTGCGCTGGCCCAAGGGAATCACCTGTCTTGGGCAAAACAGGGAAAACTGACACCAATCCCAGGCACAAACTGCTGTCCCAGTAGGTGATTTAATCCCACAGAAGGAAGCACACCAGAGTCCCCACTTCTGCAGCTCTGCACGAGGGCAGAGGGGACTGCTTGAGCATCATGCAGGAACGTTCTAACCACAGCTAGAAGTAGAGCAGTCAAACCAGGGATGAAGAAATCTCCTCTCACACAAGGTGGACTCTGCATCATGGCCTTTCTTACCTCTAGCTGACCAGCCATGGGGAGGGATGAATTTCTCTGTCTCCAGTCACATTTCTTTAGCTCAGCTCTCTGGGTAGTATTGGCTCTTATTCCCACTGCAGGTCATGGCTGGGAGATTTTTTTTAAATATCTCTGTTGGGTTTGGAAACCACAGTAAGTGGTGGCATCTGGTCTGCAGAGAGCTGCTGTCAGCTTCACTTTAAGGAGCAGTAATATTCTGGAGTGCTTCCCATATTTAAGTGGATGATCTTAAAGCACTGTAAAAATGACACATGAAAGCTCAGTGTCTCTCTGAGAGGATGGGCTGTGTGGTGGTAGGTGGTGTGTATTTCAGTCACAAGCTCTGCTACTGACCTTGGGTACATCCCATTGCCTCTCTGTGTCCCAGCGTGGTCCCTTTCTGTGTGTTTCAACCAGGAACTGTTTGAGGAGGAGCAGCTTTTGGAAAGGGTGATTTTCTAGCAGTGGCACATCCTCCTCAAGAGTTTTCTTGCTCCTTAACCAGTGCCTTCCCACTCATGAGTGTGCCCAGCTGAACTATTCATACTTTACCCAACTCAGTGAAACACTGATGAAACAATCTGTCTGGGAATACGTGAGGCCGGGTGTATTTTTTAAACACATGAAAATGTCAAGACTCATTTCACATCCTGGCCACACAGTTACACTGGACCAGCTGAAGGAGAGGCACCTTCAGCCCAAATGTGGCTGCAGACAGGAGAGAGGAAGGAGACAGGAACTTCTCAAGCCAGGCCAGGCCAGTACCATGATGTGACACGGTCTGTACTACAGGCTGCCTTGGGGCAGTGCTGATGTTGGTTTCTCCTTCCTGCAGTCTGGGGATTACAGACCTGGAGGGTGACAGCAAAGAGTGCAAGTTGTGAGCCTGCTGTTGGCACTGTTGGCGTTGCTGCACAAGCCACATCTAAACTCTTTTTAACTGGTAGTGTCAGCAGGGACCTGGAAGCATAAATGGAGGAAGATGAAAAAGCATCAGCTGGAAAGATGCAAACCAACTTTTCTGGCCTGACAACAGAGGCAGTTTGTGTTCTGGGAGATTTGTTCCCT
This sequence comes from Myrmophylax atrothorax, assembly GCA_026770055.1. Lineage (NCBI taxonomy): Eukaryota > Metazoa > Chordata > Aves > Passeriformes > Thamnophilidae > Myrmophylax > Myrmophylax atrothorax. Next base: position 27,482,129 of record JAOXXN010000102.1, on the reverse strand, counting down.
CTTCAGTATTGGCTGATGGTCTGTTACTGGAGCCAACTGTCATTCACTGTAAGGAGAATGCCCGTCTGTCTCATGTGTTTGCTTGTAGCTGACACTGTTGGAATTGCACATTAGCAGTATGACCTATCAGCATAAGTTCACAAGGGAAGCCTTTAAGAAGCAGACTTTTCTCATAGGAGACTTTTGTTAAGCCTAAAATATGTGCATAACCTGAAATGTATTCCAGACTCTGGCTTCCTGTATATACAAGCATCCATATCCAGTCTTCACAACCTTTCTTTTTAAAGGGATCCAAGTCCATAAAAATTAAGTAAATCCAAAATTTTAAAAAAAATAATATTCTTCCAAGCAGGCTTCATTATGCATGGAAATAAGGTGTCTTGGAGTCTGTTAAAAATATGTATCACAAGCAGTGTCACAAACAACAGCCTGTCAACTGCTCTGTCAAGTCAGTGGTTTTGCACCAGACTGTGTCTGTCTGGAGAGGTGGTGCTGTCTGCAGAGAGGGGAGTGTGGGGTTGGAACAGTCTGCCTGTATCAGGCAGACCAGGCCCTTGTTAGCACCAGACAGCCATGCATGAGAGCATCCCAGAATTGACAAGTGAGAGCCACAGACTCTGCCAACCTTTTCAGGTCTCTTAAGTGCACCAAAAGGCCTGATCCTGAGATCACTGAAAGCAGGAGGAATCTTTCCAGTGGTTTCAGTGGGCTTGGGATCATATGAGAAGAAAAAGAGTGGGAAAGCTTCTTTAATCCTCTAATCCCTTCAAAGTATTATAGTTTTTAGCAGGTTTTCTTCCAGATGAGCAATGTGGTCTCTGTGTTGACAACACCTCAAGTATGGGTATGGCCTACTTAGAAAAAAAGTCTTTCTGGTCCCTGTGGAGAATCTCACGTTTTATGGACACAAAAATGCCCTGTGAACACCTGAGACTTGATAACCCAGACTGATACTGGAAAGAGTGCAGTTACCTAGTTTGCACTGCCCTAACTGAGCTGTGCTTAGAGCCCCTAAAACCCATGTACAGCCATCCATGCTGACCAGTCATGATTCCTTCCTGCACTTTCCCTGAACTGTTGCAAATGGTTGTTCAAAACAGGGCTTGCTGCTCAGTCTCATCGGTGTAGGGAATGGCAGAACTGCATCTATGATGTTCATCAGAGTCTGCTTCTTCCCTTACAGCTGCAATGCTGAGATTGCTGCCAAATCCCCCTCCAAGGGACAGTGTGATCTGAGGGAAGCTGATCTCCCACCTCCAGAGGATAGCCAGAGGCCCACAGCGATGTCCATGGCAACAGAGACCTGGGAGGACAAGCCAAGCAATGAAACATCCAGTGAAACTCCACCTGCAGGGAATGTAAGAGAGGGGAATTCACCTCTTGTCTTGGGTGTGTGTTCAGGGTTTTTTCCTCGTTAGAAGCTCTGAAGGATCCCTTGGTTTAGAAACTGAGCAGGCTGGGAGCCTGCTATCCAAAATCACACCAACTCCCCTCAGTGATTAAACTCTGTTAGAAGCATTTCTAGTGCCTTTTTTATTACACTTAATGAAACAGGAGTCGGTTTTGTGCCTCTGCCTACCTGTGACTGCATTTCTTGCAGGGAGTTCAGCAATAACCCCTTCACAGCTTCCAGTGTGTCTGGGAGATCAGACTCCCTCCTAGTTCCCCCTTGGTCTGATGTAGGTAAGGCATGGAGGCTGGAATTCCTGGCCCTGCAGCACCAAAAGGTTCACAGAGCAGAGGCAAGATAGCTCAGATTCCCAGGGACAGGCCCTTGTTCAGGACTGTGCTGTTGCTTCCTTCACAGTTATTTGACAGCCATGATCCGACCACCTTGGAGCCACTGTGCTCAGAGCTGCACAACAGCAAAGGCAGAGGGGTCCTTGCTTGTCTTGAGCAAGACAGAGGGACTTGAGGGACAGATTTCTTGATGTTGTAGCAGAGCTGCATTTACGGTGCCACTGCTGCTGAGTTGTGTTTCCTCTCCCTTGGCAACTAAAATCCAGTGGCTGCAGAGCAGGTGCTGCTTCGACCACAGCCTTGTCCAGATCCTTTCCTGCCTTTCTTGCAGACCCCCAGCCCTGGCTGTCGCCGATCCAGCTCCGACATCGTCCACGAGAGCACGGATGGTGCCAAGGCCCAGCGGGAGTGCCGGCTGCGGCCGCACTTCAGCGACCCGATGCCGACAGACTCGGTGAAGAGGAAGCAGCTGGAGCTGAAGATCGCGGCGGCAGCGCGGCAGCACGCGCAGAAACGCCGGCAGGAGCGAGACTATGGTACACACTGTGCACTCTCAGAGGGGCCGAGGGGCCAGATGCTGAGCCCTGCTGTGGTGCTGTAAATATGGAGTAACTACGACCTGGTGGAGGGAGGTATTCTGGGTTGTACCCAGGCATGCAAAAAATCTGGGTCTACTCTGCTGTGTCTGTGTCCCTGCCTGGCAGATGGCAGCCCAAATGAGTTCACAGGTGTGAGCAGTGCAGGGGTGACAGGCTTCAGGCTTCACCTGAGAGAGCCATTTGCTTCTGACTCTCACCAGTCTCAGCAGCAAAACAGGGAGAGGAGGCAGCTCAGTGCCCTGCTTCACCAGATCTAGCCTGTCCCCCCAGGGTTCATACCTCTCATGGCTGTGCCAGCCTGAGTTCCTTAGGTGAGCTCTGTGCAGCTGGCAGTGCCTGCACTGATTTGTGTCTGTTCTCAGGTCCAGTGGTAGCAAAAGCCAACCTTGGCCATGGTGGCAGCTTTGATGAGACCCGCCGTGCCCCACGTGGCTCCCTGCGCTCCAGACACCACTGGAGCAATGTCAGCAGTCTGAGCACGGACAGTGGGATCGTTGGCATGAACGATGCCCGGGACGACCTGGATCCCAGCGAGGGTACCCGGACCAAGTCAGTGGATGTGGAGAGGGCAGACAGTGGCATTGGCCAGATGCCAGCCAGGAAGTGGAGGAACAGGGCATCTGAAACGCTGAGCTCCCTGCAGGCCTGGGAAGCCCACCGTCCCTGCACCGACTGTGGAGAAAGGGACCTCCCAGTGGAGACAGATGTTCAGAACTGCAACCAGAGGCGGGCTGACCTCTGTGAGAAGTGCTGCAAGCGCAGGACGGAGCGCAAGGAGTCTGTGCTGGAGTTTGTCAACACAGAGGCCAGCTATGGAGAGGACCTGCGCATCATCAAAGAGGAGTTCTACCTCCCTATGCAGGCAGCCGGGCTGCTGAGCCAGGAGCAGCTCCAGGGCATCTTCAGCAACATCCAGGAGCTCATCGACCTCAATGAGAGCTTCCTGGAGATACTTCAGGAAGAGATTGATCAGGCCTTTGACCAGGTATGATGCTGCATGCTTTAAAGGGGCCAGACTGGGCAGACAGGAATAGATTTTGTATTAGTGGGGCAGCACAGATGGAGCAGAGGAACAGGAGGTCGGACTCCTGGGTTATGGGCAGCTGTCTAGTCCCTTGCTCCCTCAGCTGTTGTAAACCAGTGATTTTAGTAGCCATGTGCCAGGTCATGGCTTGTGGCCTCACTCTCTGCTGTGGTAATGCTACTGACCTCATAGGCCATCGGCAGTCCTGCTCATTTATCTCATTAACATGACCTAATGGTCCCATTACCAAAGTTAGCTCTAAGCTAGTTAGCCTGGGTGCTGGTAAGAGTGTGGCCGTGGGGGCACAGAGCTCAGCTTGGTCTGTCTCTCAGGCCATGCTCTTGCAGCCCTGAGCTGGCTCACTTCATGCTGGCTTGGCTGTGCTTGCCTTGGCATGCAGTTACTGCAGCTTGGCTGTAGGCTGGCTGCAGGGCCAGGCAGCACAGGCTGCTCCCTGCTCTGTGTGCTGGCCGGGTACCACCCCATGCACCCTGCCTCAAACAAGGAGCTTTCCTGCCCCACCAGCATGGTGGTCACAGGGCAGAGAAACAGAAATAAGACTAGAGCAGCAGACAGCCTCTGCAAAGAACATAAAAATATCTCCACACCCTCCTTTCTTCAGGAAACCAAATGTCACTTGTTGCTGTGTCAGTTTCTCCAGGATGTTGTGCTCTTTAGGCAACACATCCCTCCTCTCCCTCTCTGAAACTGCATGTCAGACTGAGCAACACGTCTCAAAAACTGTCAATGTGGACACCCACTCATGCACCTGGCACAGTGAAGACAGAGGTGCACTGCCCATGTGATGTTCCCTGTGAATAATTCATTGAGGCAATGGCTTCTACAAGCAGCCGCGCCTTTCCCCATCTCCTCCATCTTGCTTTGGCAGTCAGAGCTCAGTAGGGCACGGAGGAGCTGCCAGCAGCCAGGGAACTGCTCCCTCTCTTGCTGCTGAAATGAGTAGTGATTGCAGAGCATGTCAGCAGCCTATACCTCGACAGAGCTGAGCGCTAAGTGGCATCAAATTCCTGCTATTCCCATAATTTATTACACATCCAGAAATCAGAGGACAATTTACCACAGCATTTATTTTTCCATCTAGGCATCAAAGTAGCCAGTAACAGCATAACTGAAGGAGACTGCGTCCCACACAGGCCAGTTTATGGGAGCAACTGCAGAAGTTGTTGGGTGCCACGTGTGTTACCTGAGTTACAAGCTTGCCCTGCCCACTTGCTCCTAAATGCTCTCTTAATTTATATGCTGCTGCAGGGCCCCAGTACACTCTCCTGACTCACTCTGGCCTTTGAGCCCCTGCTCTAGTGAGCTGGCTGAGCACACAGGAGGAGAGAAGACAGCTCTTTGTGTGTGGAAGAGCAAGAAGTTAGACCAGCTTTCCTTCCCCTCCCTATGCACTGCTTCCCTTGGACCTACAGGGATTGCCTTTCCACAGGAAGGGTGAGCCCATCTTCACCTGTGGTCTGATGCTCACCAGATCCTGCGGCAGGTTCCTGCTGACAGGACTGACTGCAGGTTCCATGGCTGTGCCTCTCCTGAGCTAACTGAGCAGGGGCTCTATTGCATGCTTGCAGGGGGATGAGGACCTGATGACCGTGTGCATCGGAGAAATATTCTTAGAGTTTGTCAACATGCTGCCAGCCTTTCAGACCTACTGCCTTCAGCAGTCCTCCTCTGTGAATATGCTCAATGCACTGGAGAAGGAAAAGGAGTTGCTCAGGTGAGAAAGTGGCTGAGTATATTCATCCAGGCTTTGGGGACAGAAAGGCACCAGGCTGAGCGTGAAGCCCTTGTCAGCCCAGCTAGATCAAAGCTGGATGCTAACATCCTTCAGTTATCACTGCTCTCTCTTGGGATGAGGACAGTAATGCATTCTCCAAGAAATACTGAGTCCTTGGTATCTCCACTGAGGCAACCCATTGGTCCCCAGCTGTCCGTTGTGTTTTGTGGTAGCAGTGTCTGCCCACTGACCCCTGCACTGAACTGCCACCAAATAATGCTCAGCTGAGAACAGCTCCCAGTCCCTGTGCTGGAGAAAGCCACTGTGTGGCATGCCTGACTTGAATTTGTTTCCCATTCCTAGCCCAGGCACATTGGGCAACATCGGGCAAATAATTTCTTTTTCCATTGCTCAGGTTAAAATGCTGACAGTACCAAGTTCTTGTTTACAGTGTTTTGTAATCTAATGATGAAAAGCACTGCAAATTAATATAATCTGATATAGGCCAATGTATCTGCCTCATGTCTCCGTCAGTCCTTGCTATTTTACGACTTAATACATGACTTAGGGTGAGATGTGCTGGTGTCCCAGGCACCTCATCACGGCTCTGCAGCTGAGCACAGCTGCAAAAATTGTTGTTAGTCTCTGACAAGACAGATTCACAAGGTTGCAAAACCGAGGGGACTGTCAGCTCCACACTGGTCATTTGCTTTTAGGATTGCAGCATCTGCTGGCAGAACAGCTACCTTTTCATTCTCTCCTCTTAAATCCCTGCAGAATATTCCTCAATGTCTCCCAGAATGACAACACAGCACTGCGGCGGATGAACTTGAGGTCCTTCCTGATGGCCCCTTTGCAAAGAGTCACCAAATACCCACTGCTGCTCAGCAGAATCATCAAGGCCACCACCGAGTACCACCCAGATCACGGCAGCCTGCGGGAGGCCAAGAGCCGCATTGAGTCCCACCTGGAGCACATCAACATGAAAACCAAGCAGGAGGGGAACACATGGACCCTCCGATCCTTCCGCCAGGACAGCAAGAAGAAGAGGGAAGTCATTAACATTGAGATGAGAGAAACTGCCCTCAAAACTGTTGGTTGGCTGCGGGAGGAAACGCGGTTTGTGATGGAGGGGTCTCTGCAGCTGGCCCAGCCCCCTGATGGCCAGTGGGTGAAGAAAGGCAGCAAGACCCTGAAGTTCCAGAACATGCAGGTCCTCCTCCTGGTGAACATGAAGCGTGTGTCTGAGTCCAGCCTGGAATCAGCCGAGCCAGGGCCTGTGAAGGATGCCGTGCTGGTACTCATCAGGGACAAAAATAACGGGAAGTTCCACTTGCTCAGGGAGCCCTTGAGGCTGAGTAATTGCATTGTCTCCAGTGATCCCGACTGTGACGACACTTTTGAACTCATTGAGATCAGGAGGGAGGCGTTTGTGTTCCGGGACAGTGACCGGGCACGGACTCACCACTGGTTCAGGCAGATCAGGCGGTATTCCAGGGAGCTGGGCTCCTGGAAAAAGCGGCGGAACGCACTGCCCAACATCATGATCAGCACTCCTCACACCAGGCCCTGAGCCCTGCGTGGGCAGACTTGGCTTGACCAGTGCCACATGCCAAGACCATCAAGAGCCTCAGTGGCCTGAACTCGATGTGCTCCATGGACAACACGGGGAGGAGCCTGGCCCCCAAAGATTCCCAGCAGCACTGGAAGCACCACAGCCTAGTGCTGGTCTCCAGCCTCAGGACTCACACCTAGTTTGTGGCTCATGTACATACAGAGATGGGCTCCCATCGAGGAGCAGATCACTGGAGGAAAATACTGCTTAACTTGTTAATATTGCACTGCAGGAGAATGATGTATGATGCTTGCCATTGCATGGATCGTGTTGAAAGCCAGTCTTGATGAGAGAGGTTTCCACTACTGACTGTCTTTCATCAGCATTAGGTAAAGTCAGGGTCAAAATTAGGTGCAGTATTATGCAACAGAGGATAAGTTGGAGAAAATTATGTTTCCATCGCTCCTCCTAAGGACTGTATTTCATTATTCACCTCTGTATATTTGGTCAAAATACTTGTTTAAGAAGAAAGGCCTTTCATCTTTAATCCACATCAAGTAGGTGTCAATTTGCTCAGATTCAGCTGCATGCACACAGCAAGGAAAAAAAAAGAAAAAGAAAAAAAAGGCAAATATGAATAAAAGGAGGTTCTGCTCTCTGACACATACACTCCACATATGTGTAGAACCCCTGGAAAAGCAGCATACCCCCACTGAAAGTCTGTTATATAACTGGCTTAGGGATGGAACATAATGCTGCATCAGAAATATCTCAGAAGTATATGTAAATAGAGCTCTGCTACCACTGAGAGTGAACTTAAGAGTTTGCAATTATTTAAATGATGTAATCTAGTGTATTTCAAAATTTAATTGAAAGGAACAATTTACATTGTACTGTAGAGTAACATAAAAGGTTTTAATAATTATGTTTCAATGACTTTAGGTGGGTATTTTTTTAAATATTTGTATTCTGGAGTAGATATTTCATTTAGCCTGGGTGGCATTCAGGTGAACAATGTGCCTACATCTACTCTGTGGAGGGGCTACTGCTAATGGGAGTGGGAGAACAGTCCCAACCTGCTTCTCTAACTCTCACTAGACAACAACAGACTGGCACAAAATCTTTTGCTCTGGCTGCAGTCCTGCCCCATGCAGGTCAGGCCCCAAGCACAAACTGAGGGCACAGAGCACTCCCCACAAGGTCCAGCCTCTCTCAGTTCCTCAGCAGGGAAATGACTCGTGGCTGAACAATGGTAAAAAGGCAAACAGGGTTTAACCTTTTCAGCCTGACGTTACCACCGACCCCTGCCTTGTGATTACAAGATCAGCAAAATGTCAGGCCGTGACTTACACAGCAAAGGCCAGATTTCAGCCCTGGGGGCTGAATTCGGGGAACCTAAATTTTGGTTCATGGATTTCAGAGGACAGTCTGTAAATGTTCTTTCAGGCCCACAGGATAAAGACAAAGCCAATCAGTATTACTCACTAGCAACGCAGTATTTTTGTTACAGGCATTTAATTTACAGGAGGATTCATATAAGCACATCTGTGTATTTCTCCAGAGATCAACCAGCATCAGTGGGCACCACCTGAAGGCAGACAGAAGCCACCTTTACGAAGGTAGCCCTAGTCTTGTAAAGTCCCCACTGACCCAACACCTGAGCAGGCCTCAAACCATGCCCAGTGCTCTGTCCTCTGGCCACAGCTGTCAGGGCTTGTTACACTGCTCCAGGCACTGAGGCAGACACCAGCAGTGAGACGTGCTGTGTCTCACTGTATTTGCTCTTCATCTACTGTATTTTCTCTTCAGCTGCATCATCCAGTGTTTTAGTGCTTCACTTTGTCCTAGAGGAAATATTTGCATCATCTGGAGAGTGCCCAAGATGTGAGGGTGGCCCCACACAGCCGAGTGCTGCAGTGAGCAAGAGCTGTCAAAATGCTTGTCAGGGCAGCAGCCTGGCTCCCTCAGGTGAGATGGAATTCCCTCCAGCTATTTCTTAGTCACTAGGCAAGAAATTGTTTGTTCCCCAAAATACCGAACAGCCAGTGAAGGGCACAAGGCATTGCTTTAGTTTGCTGTTTGTTTTCCACAGAGCTGGATGCCTGAGCAGAGCAGCTGCTGGAGGAAAATTTCTTACGCTGTCATGACAGATCTGCATCTATGAACCTTCAAGCCCCATTCACCTCACACGCCAAAAGCAGCAGCTCGTAGCACCTTTGTCTTCTCTCCCAAGATCACAATAGCACAGCCACCTTCTCTTCATTACTCTGGGGCAGCTTTGACAAGGCAAGGCATAGGTACAGTAAGTGTAACAGATTAATTTATCCAAACAGCCAGTGGCTTTCACAGCCACACAAAGCTGTTGCTTTCCGGAAAGTTTTCAATTACTTTCCAGCACAGTGATTTTCTCCACATCAATTCATGCTCAAAACCAGCCGTGGACCATTTATACAGTCGTATCTTTCAATCAAGGTACCTTCAGCCAGCCTGGCTGTTCAAAAAGGTTAGAGAACAATAAATATACGTAAAAGGTCTGATATTTAGCATCAAGCTTGTGTTTGGCTGATTGTTCCATTTGTCAGATTCAGGGTTTTTCTATATCACAGGAAGCACCTGCCTGCCAGGCTCCAAGTAATCATGGCCTATTTCCTCTGAACCAGGCAAACTGTCCCCAGAAGAAGGTCCATAATCACCGGGCACTGAGTTATGAGCAGGATGTGTACTTGGTGCTGTAGCCCTGTCCTAAACAGCCTGTGGTCAGGAAGCAGGTTACCTGGGACAGCCTGCCATGGGAAGAGACAGGGGGGTGGTTGAACCTGTCAGACTAGACAGAGGTGGTGCTTCCAACACGTGTGCTTCTTGTCTGCCTCCGGTGTGTGCGCGGCCGCCTGCCTGTAAATTACAGGTGCTGAAACAGAGCATGAGCATGGAACAATCCCTGCGGCCCCGGAGAGCCCACCCTGTGAGGTGAGGCAGCACAGGAAGGGCCAGGGGTGCCAGCACACTGACAAGGCAGTAGATTTCCATAATCCTCAGGCACCTTTCTGAACTGCATGATCCCACTCCTGGGAAGTTCCAGGTCTTTCAGCGTCACATGTACATATCTTACTTGGCAGCCATGGAGATTAGTTGTGCTGTATTTTTCCATTTCTGATTCACAGACAAAATGCTATTATAACCCAAGGTACTTGGGAACAGGGTTGTCTGCAAGCCAAGAAAGCAATTATTTGTTCCAAACTGGCTGTCCAAGGACTCCGTAATATTTTTATGCCTCTCATTGTCAAGACTGACAAAGTACTAAGATTACTTTTCAAGACTCCTGCCCACTGAACTTACTCAGCTAGTACAAACAGACCTTTCTGGAAGTACCACGTCAGGGGGAAAAAGAGAAGGTTGGTCACTCCTTTAACTTATCAGAACTCAAAAATGACCTTTAACAAGAATGTAGTATAAGCCTTACTGGTAAGCTACCAGGACAACAAAAGGCAGCCTTTATTTATAGAGTTCATGTAGTTTTGAGTTGTGAAGGCAGACACAAGAAGACAAAACACTGAATTAAGAGCCCTCTGTGAGCTCAGGTCCCAAGGAAAGAAAGAATAGCTCCTTTATGAGTCATGAGACTTGGTGGGAAAGCCTGGAAAAAACGTGAGATGAAGAGCAAATACTTTAGAGGGCAGAGACTTCTGCTTTGGTGAATAGAGATCTTCTCCTTTATGGTGTCCTTGTACATTCCTGGTTGTCCTTAACAGAAGTGCAGATGGGGAAGGAGTGTTCGGTGTGGGTCTCCACTCTGTGATCAAGAACACATCTGAAATGGAGCCCCAGCTTTGGTCTGGCAGCAAGAAGCAGGTGTAGCTGTCATTGGGGACTGAGAGACTGAACTCAGCACAACCCAAATCCTGAAGAGAGCTCCAAGATCATTTTGGATCTCCTGCCTTCACTGCATGTGAATTTGTAATGCAGCAAAAGTCCCAGGAAGGCAGATCTCCAGCAGGAGATGCTGGTGAATCTTGCACTCTCCTTCTTGTCCCTGACGTGCTCAAAGGGAAATTAATTTAAATCTTTGTCAAAGATCCCTTCAGGGCTCATGGATGAGGCAGCTGTAGTGACTTTCATTTTGGGATGTGAGCCGTGTCCCCTCTCAAATGCATGCTGGGGAACTGGGTGAGAGTCAGCTGGAATTAGGTTGACATTCTCTGACTTGAAATTGGAAAAAACTTGGAACCAAAAGCAAAGGCGGAAGCTGTCCTCTCAGAGATCAAATAAATATTCAAAACTCTCACTGTCACTGTTCAGTGACCTGTCACTTTTGCTCATGAAGGAGCAAAAAGTTTTACTGATCAGGCAGGCAAAGAAACTGCCTTGTATCTGCTGGCAAATATTGGTATGACTGGAGACAGGTACGAGCATTACTTAAAAAAAATATTTTGACAATAACACTGTACACTCTAAAAGAAAACATCTCCCTTAAGAAGCTGAAGGTGATCCACTAAGGGAAACCTTTCTACAACATGATGGAAAAGTTGAGTGACAGGAACATAGAGTTCCTGTTCTTCAACAGACATGGAAGAACACTCTGGAGGAATCAGAACACAGGCCAAGCATCCTCCAGGTTTGAGGAGTTACACAGATGAAAAACATTGAAGTTTGCATTAGGCTCTAGATCCATTAGCAGTGTTAATGATAATTTGCAACTCTCCAGTTCAAGTCCTGCCCCAGTGTGATCTCCACCAATGCAGGCTTTGCATCCGTAAGAAATTATCTTGGCTGCAAATGTGAAGACCCAGCTGCAAACTGGGTAGACCTTGGGAAGGTTCTCTGCATACAATCAGGCAAAGGAACTCTTTGTTTCAGTGGCAGTGGAGCCCCAGGTGGTTTCGAACCCTTCCCTCCTGGTGCAGGAACTTCCCTTGCAGTTACATCCTTGGGAGGACCTGCATCAAACATCTCTCTGGGTATTGTGGGCAGGGCTGGTAGATGGGAGTGGCAAGCCTGGAGGTCACAAAACATTTACACATCCCATGACTGATGCCTGGGGTAACGAAACCACGCAAAGAGCACAAGGCCTTTACAGCCTCGCACCCTTTCACAGGGGCTGAAATCTGGTCTTTTTCTTCCCTCAAGGCTTTCTGCAGTCCCTGCTGAAGTCTCCAACAGGCTGTGGTGGTTGTTAAGAGTTGAGAGAGGCCTGTGAGAGCTGCACAGGGCCCCGGGAGCCAGCAGAGTGCCCTTGCAGAGCTCAGGCTCTGACATTTTCCCCAACAGAAGCAGGTTAGACCTGCCTGTAGTGTGAACAGGCAGGAGGAACAGGTATTCAGACAAGGTGTGTATTCCCCCTTTTTTCAAGAAAGGCCTGGTTTTAGGACAGCCATGTTCTCCTTGGGCAGGGCAAGCCACCAGTGACGACTGACCACTGCAAGCCAGAAGTGCTGCGGCTGGAAGTGACAACAAACAGGCAGAGAAACCTGCCAGGAGATGCCAATCTTACCTAATTCATGACTGACCCACAACATGCAGACAGGAGATACGTACCATACAGGACTCTGCTTCCAAAATCAAACACTTGTTTCACAACACTCCATGAATTCAGCAGGGAGGATGCCCTGAACAACCCCTACACACTTCAGTAGAGCAGCACCACAGCACCCAGCAACAGGCAGTTCTTTAATGAGGGAAGATGGACTGCAGGTGAGCAAGGGGTCAGCATCTACACAGACTCCTGGAGTCATACACGTTCACTTTCTGCTCTCCTTACATGCCTTGGTGTGTACAACTGACTGAAAAACTTGAGCGAGGCTCTATAGTACAGAAGTTCTCAATTTGCAGTGAAAAGAAGACAAATTATTTACTCAGGGAGAAAATCCTTGGCAATCCTAACAAAATAGGAAACAGTTAAATTACTGCAAGAAAATTCAAAATTTACCACAAAGTGTTACAGCTCAGAGAACACTCAAAGCTGGCACTGCAGGGAGAGGAGGAAGCCTCCTTCCACACACTGGCACAGCATGTGAGGGGGACTGTGTGATGCACCGGACTGGGAGAAAACACTGCTGAAAAATAAAGGTTGTTTCCTTGATCCTGTTCACTGCAGAGAGGTGTTTGCTGGCAGCAGAAAAGGGCAGCTTAGAGGTGATAACACGTCCTTTAGCAAGTGCCAGTTTAAAGAGGTGGCTGCACTCTGGCTGCAGTTAATCAATTCCAGCAGGCAGAGCCCAGTTCAACAGCCAGCCCTAAGGTCCACTGCATCCTGTGCCATGGAGCTCTGCTCAGCCCTGCTTCCCAAACCGTCTCGGGTCAGCACTTCCATTGATCTGCTGGGCTTGAACAGGCAGTGCTATTAATAAGGAGCAGTTAATCAATTATTTAAGTGTCCTTTTCACTGAAATAAAAAGAAACCCTCAGAAATTACGTCAAGGTGCAAAAAACCCCGAACAGACAGACGAATGAATACAAAGATGATCCAAGAGAGTGCTCTCAGGAACACACTTAAGGCTGAAGTGGCTCAGGGAACAGCCATGCTGGCTGTTGAGTCACTCTGCAGTGCTCCTGCTCTGACTCACTCCCCTTGCAGCTGCCAGTGCTGTGCAGTCCCTTCAATACCACTTACTTGTTAAGAGTTCAAGTGCATCTGATTCATCACGAGCCATCAAACCTCTGCAGTCCTTGGAGCTCACTGCCATTCCCTGCTGGCTAACCCGCTCCCGGTTCCCCTGGGAAAGGGAAGGGTCAAGGAAGAGACACCTCCCCATCCTTCTATGTTTTTCCTTCTTCCCTCTGCTCCCAGCTCGGGGATGGAAACACAACTTATCTTTTAGGATCAGAGTACAGTGCAGATTTACAGTCAAGGCCACAGGATCCTACAGGCTACCTCTGTGCAGAGGAAGCTACAAAAACACATCCTGCCTTTCCCTGCTGCAGCCTAGAAGGAGTTGGTGGCTTTCCTTTCCCCTCCCCAGACCCAGCTTGGGAACACACTGTGCAGCCTGGCTCTTGCCAACGATGCTTTTCCAGAGTAAGATGCCAGGCTCTCCCAAAACCTGGGAACAGGAAACAATGAGGTATTTGCCAACACGCTCCAGGAACACTATACTAGTGTCTCTTTCTCTTCATAGAGCCTTAGACAGAAGGATCCCACACCTTGCACCTCTGAAGCCCTAAGTAAAAGACTTGCTCTTCCAGTTGTTCCTCCCACAGTACCTGCACCTACGGCACAGTGCTGCTCCATCTCCATCAGCTGCTCCACAGTGCTGCTCCATCTCCACTAGCTCTCAGAAACCACCGAGAGAGGGAAGAGCTGGCAGATCTGGGATACTGAAAACCTCCATGAGGCACATGGGATCCTGTGGCAGGAAGCAGACCTGTTGCTGACCAAATGCAACTGGAGCACCTGAGACACAAGCCAGCACAGAGCCTTAACCAACAACTGCCCTGCAACCAGAAACCTGTCCTTCCATGTGGCCTCACATCCCAGTTTCACATGCCAGGAGTCCTCCAGCCTGAGACAGCCCAAACTGATGCTCAGGAAACCTTTTTCTAATTCCCCTACTCCCACACATTTCCTGTGTGACCTTGATCTGCACAGCTGTGTCTCAGAGCCTTTGGGTGTTGTTTCACCCCACATCTCTGGTTTTGGGAGTAAAACTGATTGAAGCTCCTTCCTTCCTCCCACCTCCACAGGGTTAAATGGAGAAAGGAGCAAACAGCGGCACAGGGCAAGAACCAAGAAGTACTTTGAAATCTGGTCTCACTGCCACAGGACTCGGGAAGTTACTCCCTCATTTTCTTCACCTGTGAAAGAGGGATATTACCATCTGGCTATAACTTAAATGCCAGTATATCAGAACAGGCTCCCAGGAAGGGAAGCAAATAACAGCAGATGATGAGACAACAGACAGAGGTACCAAATGGCCAAAATCAAAGAATAGCTTTTATTGGCCAAAATAACCAAGAAACCATTTTCTTCCAATAAACAAATCAACCCCCTAACTGAAACAGTGGTAAATCTTTGCCAACAGACTGAAACTTTAATGAACCCCATATGAACCTGACTGTTCATGTTCGTCCTCTGGCAGTATTCCTCCTCCTAAAGAAGTTAGTTGTTCTCTTTAACACTCCTGCACCACCAAAAGTAGGGGAATGGAAAAACCTGAAGTCATTCAGGACAAGAGAACAAGCACACTGGGAGCCATGAGTCTGTCCACTTACACAGATGAAAGAGGCTGTTGGTGTTTGCTAACACCGGACATGCAATTATCTGAAACTAGTAATTTCTCCTTTTCTCAAGATACAAACATTTTACTTCATGATCTATAGTTCTGGGGCTTTTTTAATCCCAGGACACAGGTACAGTTGTGGCCTGTACAGGTTGTCACAACTCAGATACTTCTCTATTCAGAAATCTTTCAAGTTAAAAAGAACACAAAAAAATTGGTTACACTGAGTTCTCGAAGCAAATGATTCTAATAAAACTCAGCATTTACTCATGTCAGTAAAAAAAACACCAGACAGAACGCAGGTGTTTGAGAAAACCTTGCTTTCCATGGGAAATGAAATTTTGGAGGAAAGATAGAAAGGAGAGAGAAGGGGAGAGAAGGGGAGAGAAGGGGAGAGAAGGGGAGAGA
>JAOXXN010000102.1:27423286-27434351 GCA_026770055.1 Myrmophylax atrothorax | reverse complement strand
CCGTGGCAGATGGACCTCAGGACTGAAACGGTGGGGCCAGTTCTGCGCACGCTGTGCCTCACCTAAAACATCCACTGGTCAGGCTGGAAGGGCACACCCACGTGGGGAGAGCCCTGCCCAAAGCTTCGTTCCCGAAGTCTGGCCATACATACATACAATCAGGTCTCCACTTACTCTTTGCAGCACAAGATTTCCAGGTGCTGTTCTAATAGCTCTGAGTTTCTTGCCTAAGGGGGCTTGGCTGGCAAACCCACTAGTTCTGTATTTACACTGCCCACCTTCCAGTAGTGGGGGCTACTGTGGGTTTGCTGCCTGGTAGCTTTTATACTTGAAAAAATTACTGCATTTGGCTAGGGTGGAGATCTCTTGAGGGAGCAGATGAGTTCTTTGTTGTGGAAAGTCAAAGTTCAAGGAAATATCTGTCTAATATACCTTAAACTAATTTTAAAGTGAAGTGACTATGCAATTAGGTCTTGAGACCTGTGAAAAAGGATTCTTGTTGGTTCAGTTGTGTTGCTGTGTTACTTTGCAGCTGCTGGGCTACAGCTATCCACGTACACACACAGAGAAAGAAGACACCAAAGAACTGTGGTCGTATTTACAAGTTGTTTGCAAATTAAGCTTACTGGCTACAAGTAGGGAGATACCTTCAGGAAGATGACCAGAAAGGGCTGGTTATTGTGTGGCACTGGCTCTTGCCTGCAGTGATAGTGAGTGGCAGCAAGAGACTGGTCTCTGCAAGCTTTTTTTGGAGAGGTTATGGACTGCACTGACTTTTTGGCACATGAAAATGACAGTGAAACATGACAAAGATGATAACCTGACGACTAGAGCAGAAGAGTGGGGCATTGTTTTAAAGCTGAATGGCTGTATCAGAAGAGCTCCCAAGTATAGGCAAGCCCCCAAAAGAGTAGCATTGCATTTTTGTGTTCTTCGGGTTTTATTCCTCGTTGCAAGAGGAAGAAGATGTAAGGTTTCCTGTGAAGTTACCCTGGGATAAAGTCTTGCTTGAGAATCGCAGATAATGCACTTTCCCTTAGTCTGGGATCAGTGGGGTCCTCCTGAGTGCTGAAAAAAGTTAATTGTCTTATGTACCCAGTTTAATGTTGCCACAGCATCTTAATGTAACAAGTATTTCCTATCACTGTTTGAATTGACCTGTTCTATGTGCTGAGCCAGTTTGTTTCGCTGTGAATTTGTACCAGTGTTTGTGGTGTTATGATGGTACTATCTGGGCTGAGTAACTTTGGGCTGTTGAGTCTTTATCAGCTTTCTCCTTTAAATTCATAATTTTGAGCTCCAAGGTGGCATTAAACTTAAACTTCTCTATAGTGGCTTTCTGCTGGATAGCTCTGGATGGCAAATTCATGTGTTACTGGCAGAGGCTTTGACTCAGCACATAGTTTTGATGTCTTATTAGTGAAACAGGGAACTTCTTTTGCAGTGTCAGAGTTGGGGTGGAAGAGTAGTTTTTTCTCGTGGATTATTTTGTTTACATATTGTCATCGTTACATGTAGCCTTGCCTGTCTCTTCAAGCCTAGGAGGATTGCAGAAAACCCTTGCTCTGGAGCTTATATTTGCAACCCTTCTCAAAACTTGGTGGAGCTCCAGACACAGGACCTGTGCCACTGAGTTAGTAGTTTTGAGTTCTCATGACTATTCTTCAGTGGGAAGAGGCTGTTAACAGAAGTTGTTTGTACCTTGTAACACTGGCTACCTGAAAAGTGCAGGAGCAGAAGTGGCCCACTGGGGCTCAGATTGTGACTGTGTTTCTTCAAAGCATGTCATGTGGGAAGCATCTGCCCAGTTGGTTTCAAACTTGATGGGATGTAGCAACCATGTGCTTCATTGCCTGGGAGATTAGTTTTTTGTCAGTTTGGGACCTGTTTTTCTCAGGTGGTATTTTTTCTACTTCCTTCTGTGAGGAAGAGAGGGAGTCAACAGACTTCTGAACGTGTAGAAAAGCTTTTTTTTCCTTTTCTTTTTTAGGTGAACAAGTGCTATTTAAAAACCTGTTGGCTGGTAGATGCAAGCTAGCTTCAGCCTTTCCTCTTGGCTTTCTATTACTGTTTTCCCCAGGATTCAGAGGTGTTTCTGGCCCTTTTCCCCTGTATGCATTTAGTAGTGGTGCCATAATGTGTAGTGGATCTTCTGTGGAGTACAGTCCTTAAGGTTGTGACACAAACCTGTTCTTCTATAATGCATCATGATGTTTATCCTATGCCTTCCTTCATGTGTTTAAAAATCCAGAACTTTGAAAGACATTTGTTTACATTAGTTTGCTTAAAAGGTTGTTTCTGTGCTTGTTGGCAGAGATTTACAAACTCTGAAATGAAAACCACATAGAAGAAAGACCTGTAACTTTCATGCTCCTTTCTCATGGCAGTATGACCAGCTAATGGTTTTTCGGATGTGTTGAGACTTGTTTATGTGTGATGTTAATAAAAAATGGCTATTCTGTGGTAACTAACACTCATTCACACCCTTCTGTAATCTGAATTTTCAAGTTTAAGCAAGTTCTACATTTACATTCTAAAAGCAGTTAGACTTTCTTCACCATATTCTATCCAGTTTAACAGAAGATCCCCCCTGGAGTCCAGAAGCAAACTGCACAGCTAATTTGAAAGGCTTGAGCTAGAATGTGGTAGCAGATAAATCCTACTCCCCTGCCCCTTCTCCAGTAGCTCCGTGCTAGTGAGGGATCCGGGAAAATGCTGCTTTACTAAGTGAAAACCCTTTGGTTGAATAGTCTGACGCTGCTGTGTGTGATCCTGCCTCACATAACTGGAGTGCCTGCAGCAAGGAGCAAGGCCAGACTGTGCTAGAGGGCAGAGCTGCAGACAAGGAGACATGGATGAAAATGTCTGCTGCAGTTCTACAGTTGGTTAAAGTGATCCTGGTTTTGTGCTTGTGCTGCCATGGGTAGTCAGGGCTGTGTCATGAACCATTTCAGTTGAAAATGGGAAAGCTCAGAGGACTTTTCAGAGTTGGTGCTGAACTGACCGAGTGAGAAGCTGTAGCATCAGCAATTAAAAAGGCAATGCTTTCCTCTAGTTTGGAACCAACTATCTCTTTTAGAAAGAAAATAGGAGTTGCTCTAAGACTATTGACTGGCAGAAGGCAGGATGTTGAGAATTTTAGTATTTAAAGTCAAATCACTCTTGAAGTGACTTGAAACAAAATGGTGAGAGTTTTGTGTGTCCTTGAGATAGTTGAGGTTGGGGTAATGGTCACGGGTGAGCTGTCACAGCACTAACTAAAGCTCGAGGTGCTGTGTGTGCAGTGCAGGTAATGCTTCCTGGCTGCTCTGGGGAGTGAGGTTTTCTGGTGAGGAGAGAAGTCAGTCTACAGACACAAGCAGTACCTTCTGGCTGAGGGTGGGATCTTCAGGCAGTTGGCTGAGGTGAGTCCCTGAATGTACAGAACCAGTTTTGATCACCATCAGCCAGCGGGGATTTGAATTGGCTGCCTGGAATGGAGGGACCTGATTTCTGGCGAGTCCTGCTGAGCCAGTGTGGGCAGCTGGGACACATCTGGCAGGGTTAGGGAGGCTTAATACCTCGGTGCTGAATCTGGATGCAGTGTTTGGTGGTGGTAAGGTGTGGCAGTGTGTAGGTCTGGGCAGGGAGATGGAGGTGAGATGATGAACTGAAGTACTCTGCCGTGCCAGGGATGCTTTTGTTTCCGGGCTGGGATTCTGGTGTGCACCGTGTCTGCTGTCAGGTCCACTTTGTTTTTATTAAGCCTTTTGTGAAGGCCTTATTTGCTCAAACAGAAGGTATTTAGATTTGCTGCCCCAGTGCTTCCAATTAGTGAACGTGTGCCTCCAGCTTCCTTCCAGTTGTTTGTTGAACCAGGTGTCTGCCGAGCAGCCTCTTTCCTCGCTCTGAGCGTGACCTGCTTTCCTTATACTGGAGGAGAAAGTAGGGCAGATTTCTAGCTTTGGGTATTATTAGCCAGGAAACAGAAAGACACCCTGGGTTTTTATCCTCCCCCCAAAAGAGCTGACCTGTGGTGAGGGGGTGCTTCAGGAAGCAGAATGGTGGTGCCAGGAGCCCTGGTCTGTGCCAGGCTGCAGGACAGGCCCCCTGGATGCCCCTGCCTGCCTGCAGAGCTTCATTTGGTTGCAGATGGAGGGACAAAAAAAGAGCTGCAGCTGGGCCCCTAATGAAGTCCTCTGATGGGAGAGTTTCTGGGCTTATGGAACATGATCAAACCCTAGACTCAGAGTAATTTTTTTATGCATAAGCCAAGTTTACCTCAGAGGTGATGCTGTGCCTCTGAGCGGCTGCAAAGTGGCCTGCCCTTCTTTGTGTATGTATGGCCTTTGTTCTCAGGATGGGCACTGTTGGTTGAACTGCATTTAAGACTGTGCCAATGCTGTTTCCTGTACACCTGTAGTTGGGATGTAACAGAATTCAGCCTGGAAATAGCTTGAGCACCTAGTTTTTAAAACTGATCATTTTACATTCCTGGTGCCCAGTGTTAGTGCTGTATCTTGCTGACCAGCTGATGACATTGGTTGCTGAGGGCCAACAGTCAAAACAGGATCCAGATCTCTTCCTGCTTTCACTTAAAGTAAATAGGTTTTCCTGGTGATCTGCTGAAGCATTTTGTCCCCACCTTTGTGGGTGGATGGTGATGGTGGCACCTGCAATAATATACATTACTAATCAACTATTGCTTAAGCTGCACATTTACTGTCTGTCATGAAAACTTCTTAGGGAACTGATGGGTAACTGCTGTTGTAAAGAATAACCAAAGGTTTTTGTCCTGACCTACCTTGTTTGATTCCTGAAAATAGAACAGTGCTGCTCGTATCCGACTTGCCACAGCTTGGCAGCTGTATATGAATAACCTATTTTGTGACATGCTTTCAGTCTTTCTCCAGTCTTAATTTAACCTACAATACTGTTCTTTTTCATTTCTTTCAGAATGGACTGCTGAATTGGGATTTATTGCAGACTCAACAGTACAGTACTGCTCATTGCTTCATCTATTACCAGTTATTTAAATTGGACTTTTAATATCCTGCCAGCTGCTGTCCACACACACATGGTGCATTGTTGCCATTCTCAGAATTGCATCTTTGAAACCCAGACCCTCAGTAACCTTCATCGAAGGAAGAGGCCACCTCCTGCGTACTTTTGTGGAGGGATTTTTTGGACCTGCTGCCCTCTAGCTTTGTTGCTGGTGCTGTATTTCTGAGACACCATGGAGCCCAGTATGGAGTACTGCTTAGCGCAGGTGCTGCAGAAGGATGTTGGAAAGAGACTTCAAGTTGGCCAGGAATTGATAGATTACTTCTCAGATAAACAGAAGTCAGCTGATCTTGAACATGATCAGACTATGCTGGATAAAATGGTTGATGGACTGGCCACTTCTTGGGTAAATTCCAGCAATTATAAGGTAAGACTTGTCAGGTGGAATGTGATTTTCGTCAAGTTTTGATGTCAAGTGCTATTTGATGTAAGTGAAACTTGTATAGTAGGCATTCTGTTATACTGTTCTGTAAGCTGGTAATTATGCTGAATCCGCCACTGCTGTTCCATATCTTGGTATCTGATAGCTGCTATGATATTGAGGACTAAAGGGAGTGAGAATCCAGTAAATGGTGTTTCAAGTGCAAGTGGATTTACATTTGGTGTTCATGGTTTGTGATGTGCTGGCATCTTTGTATGCCTTGTTAGCTGGTGGCAGGCTTTGATCATCCCAGTAGTCAGCAGTGTTGATTTCCTGCCATATTAACAAAGATTCTAAAACTACAAAAACCATATATAAACAGCAGTATTTTTCAGTCATTAAATCTCACTAGACTTTTTTTCCTGTTTTCTGTGGGCAACTTAAACACAGTAGATCAATTGTACTTGGCTCGAGAAAGGCAATGTCTGTGTGTGTATCTTCTGTTGAATGTGACAGTGTTGGAATGACTTGGTAGGACGTGGAACTCGCTGCTTTGTTGTCCCTGTTGTGTTGCTTCATCTCCGTACAGGTTTTAGTGAGGAAGTTCTACCAAAGCAGGTACTGTGGGAGTGGGGAGGGCTTCTCAGCTGTGGCTTGGAAAACTCCTGTGCTGGTCTATTATGAGACACTTGGACAACTCTAATAAGATATTGTGTGGGATGTAATCTGAGACTGTTCTTTTCTGTTAAGTCCAGGAATGTCTGAGAGTGAAAGTTCAGATCTGAGCCTGAAGATATTTAACTGAGGGTTGTACTGGAGTTTGCACCTGGAGAAGTGAAGGATGGAGTGGCCATATAGGTTGCAAATACTCTGGAGCTCAACATCCTCAAATTCATTTATTTTTAGCAGAAATTTTGATTGAGACGTACGTGTGAGCTTGCAGGGTGTTGGTCAATGTGTTCTGCAAGGTGGCATTTTTTCTCTACATTTTTTTCAACAAGCAGCTGTGGTAGAAGCTCTTTGGTGTGTTGGGGAAAAAACCCCAAACACTAAAATCACAACCACCAAAGCCAGGATGGTCTAGTAGAGGATCCATTCTGGTGGAGCACATGAAGAACTTTTTTGTTTGCTGTCATGAACAAGCAGTGTACATAAAATTTTCTGAGAGTATTGCATACTCTTATTCCCCTTTTTCTTGCTAACTGGCTTTCTTTTCCAGACTTCCATGACTCTCAGTGGAAGGGTAACCGAGTCACAGTAAAATTGAAATTGTTACCAAATGTGCTTTTTGCATGGGTGTTTACTAACTGATGTAGATCACAGAGCTATGCAGTGCTTTGCAATTCCAGAGTCGCTCTTAGTTGGCAGAATTTCTTTTCAGATAACTTGCTCCCCTCCCCAGTCTTTTGTCTGTTGAACTGCACGCTTACAGTGATCACTGTGGTGTTCATTTTCCAGTAACAAACTGGTGGCACTTTTGTACTGCAGTGATTCTGTTCCAGAACTCATGCTGCTGAGCTGGCTGTTCATTAATGTGTGTGTTCTATAGATAACATTTGCTGTGATTAATAAGTTCTAGTAAGCATAACAGAGGCATGTCTCGGATGTCTGGAGTGTGTTTTCTCAGTGAATGAGTATAATAAAGGATGTGAAGCCTTTCAGTGGAGCAAGCTGCCTATCTGGAGGTCAGTGATCTGGTGAGATCTGCTTCAGGATCCAGCCAAGGCTCAGTGCACCATCATATGCCAATCCCTTCCTTTTGTTTTAGTGCCTGCATCTGCATTTTTTGCCATTTTCCTTGACTGCTTGTGGGGTGGGAGTTCAGAAGCTCAGCTCTGACTGGTGTGAAGGGAGCACAGGGAACTGGTGTCATCTGAATCCAGTTCATGGATTAGTGTGTCAAGCTTGAGAGTGAAAGGCCAAGTATCCCTGCCCTAGAATAGCCCCCTGGAGAGCTAAACTGCAGTTGTTTGGTCACAGTTGAAAAGCCCATTATATTTGTACTCTGTTTCCCTTCTCACCTCCGTCTGTTCATTTGAAAAAGTATCTGCTTAAAACTAAGATTGAGATCATCTACATGGTTTGTAATTTCCTTACACTTCAGTGACAAAGTGTGTGCGCTCAGAATAAGACCAAGTCTGTGTAACAGACCCATTATCTTGGGGCAGCATCCAGTCGATTCATGGCTCCTGCTTGTCTAGGACTCTTCTTGCTATACACTTGTGCTTATATGTTATCACTGAGGAAACATCAGCAAACCAAAGAGAGGTGACATCTTTAAGGCAAACCAGCTCAGTTTGGATTAGGATGAGTTTGAACTGATGATGAAATTATTAGACTTTTACAGGAAGGGCTCAAGCTGTTCCATTGGCTTGCAGTTCTGAGCTGTGGAACTTGTGGCCATCGTTGATATTTTTGGGCTTTGATGGTTTTCTGGATATTGTTTCTGTTTTAACATGACACTGTGTTGGGAAGTCCTTGAGGTCAGCACCCTGACTGGAGACAATGCAATCTTTGTTTTCAAGTGCTGCAGCAAAAAAAGAATGATGAGGGGCAGAGATGCTTCTCTCTTCTTGTTGCTGTCCATGTCTGTAAAAACATCATGTGTGAAACAAAGTGAGACCTGACGTGGTTCTGATAGCACTCAGCACTCTGAAACTCTTATGAATAGTCTTGTGACCTGGTGACCAATTCCTGCTTTTGAACAGATGGCTGCCTTAGGTGCAAAAGTCGCTTGGATAATTGAAGATGCTTTTCAAGTGAAGGAAACATAAGGGTAGTTACATGAAATAAGGCACTGAGGTCCAGTGCAAACCCGTGTGAGTGTTTGTGCTTGAACTGCACCCGACAGGCTTTGCCTGGCCTGCGCTTTCCTGGCAGTATTTACAGGTGTGTGTAAGACAGAAGAATGGTGCAGAGTGAAAGATGAATTTGCTTTGAGAGTTCTTACTCCTCTGTGGAGTGCAGTTCCTTGGAGCAGCAGCCTGTGTTTGGGTGGGCAGTAGGAGCTGTGTGTTACACCAGCGAGGCTGGGCTGGGGAAGGTCTCGCAGGATGCTGCAGCCCAAAGAGCAATCCTGCCTCTGTTCTGTTTCTTTGTGTGTTCTCTTTGCTTGCTCTGTGCTGTTTCAGGATGGTGGCTCTGCTATGTTTCTTCCCTTGTTAAGCATAAAAGGGAGTTATTTTGCTGAGCTTTGAATCTCCAAACAATAAGGCTTGCGCAGAGCTGTGTGTCTTGAGATGTGAAGCAAAACAGCACAGCACTGTCAGGGGCTTCAGCATGTCCTCCCAGCTTCACAGTGCTATAGCAAGGGCTGAAATCGTCAGTAATCCCTTGGTGAGCAATCTCTCTCAGAGCTGCTCGTGGCAGTGTTTAGTAATGTTGCTGTTAAGTGTGCAGGGTCTCCTGGCTCATCTCTGGCTGATGTGCCTCTCTGGCTACCTGGACTAGGATGTGCCATTGATGTATCCCCTTGAGGTGTAGTGTAAAATAATATGTCCAGGATCTTAAAGTAGTTCTTAAAGGAGTTTTCTACCAACCTGATACTCGTGGAGGTGTACTGAGGGTGTTTGGCAGTGACCTGTTTCTGCACAACGGTATTGAACTGCTGCCCCCACCCAGCAGTGTCAGTGAGGTCTTTTGCATGTTTTATGTCCCTGGGTATGTGGCATGTGCTGCTGCAGTCGAGGCTTACACTGGAAGTAGCCCTTGTTATTGCTAGTTTGGTTTTGATAAACATTCAAGACCAAAGGCGCCTTAGTCGTGCCTTCAAGCAGGTCAGGGGCCAACCTATTAAAGAGAGATTCTACTCAATGTTTTTCTCACGTTGCAGAGTGGTAGGAGAGGCCAGTTTGAAGTGAAACTGGGTGGAAGTTTGCAGAAAGGATGGGATGAAACTTTTTATTTTTTCATGCACTTTGGCAAGTAGTGATTTTCTGGTGCTGCACTGCTCTCACTGGACAGGGTTTACTTTCCAAGGAGAGTATCTCACCCTTGTATGGGATGCTCCCTTTGCCCCAGTGCAGCTCCATCTGTGTGAGGCTCTGTGCCCAGCATCCTGCAGGGGACTGAGGGACTGACATGGTTAACATCTGAGGACACATCCACAGCCTCCTGCTGTGCTGGTAGACCCACTCTGTCAGCCAGGGCTCTGTCCTAAGCTTGCTTTGTGTTTATGTATGCAGGACTTCAGATTTGATTTGTTTAGTTCCCAGCTGATGATGTTACTTAAAGAGACATCATGCTCTTAAAAATAAAATATATGGTAAGATGTTACAGAGAAATTTTTTGGTATGGTGAAATACTGCGGGGAATTTTTTTTCCCTTGACAGAATTCCTAACAGTGTTAGAGAACACAACCTTCCATTCTGATCTGGTTCTGAATATTGAGCATTACAAGAGCACGCCTCACTGAACTGAAGAGAAATAAAACTTTAATACATAAATTAGCTGGCTTTCTTAAACTGTGTATTGAATATTCTTTTTTTGCTTTGCTAATTGAGGGGTAGAACAGATGGTGCAGGCTTAGTTTGAAGTGACATCCATTAGAGTTACTTAAGCTGATGAATGGTTGTTCACTATAAGCATGCATTTGTTCTCTGCTGTGTTTATTTTGGTTGAAATTCAGTGGAAGAAGTCCTGATTTAAGAAATAATTATCATGCATGGTTATGGGTTGATATGATAATTTGGTAAGTGTGTTTTGTTGAGTATTTAATGCAAGGGGGGAAAAGACTTCACTGTCTGGGGAGGAAAAGGAGACTTGTAGGGTTTCCGAGCAGCTGCTGTTAGTTGGTGAATTTTGGGATGCTGGGGGTACATGAAGAACAATAATTTATACATTCATTTAGCACTTTCATCCCTTAAAACCTCTTTACCATTAAGCTGAAATTGCTAATAAAATGAATTAAATTAGTTTTGATATGAGAAATGGACTATGGAGGAAGAGTGATCTTGAGATCTGGACTTGCAAGTAGAGCCTATTCCTTGTGTATGACCATACCACAAAAGGTATCTTGACAAAACCTGCTTTTGTTGACCCCTTGTAGGGAAAAGAGTAGGAAGGGCTAAAGACTCATGAGGTTTGAACTACTTTTGTGGAGTGTGCCCAGTCCTTACTTTTAAGTTTCTCTGCTGACAAGCTCCTTACAGGTGGGTTTTCCTGACTTATAAAAAAGGAGAGAGTTTTGGCTCCAGGATATCCATTTTTTTGTAAGCATTGATGCTAATTCCCAGTCCATCTGATCAGTTGTTTTTTCTTTGGCTCCAGAAGCTGGACCTGCCTTTGCAGTACTCACTTCTCTGTGTGCTAATTGATGGGATTATGGTGCAGCTCTTACCTGTGTGGTGTCAGCAGGGTGGGCAGTGCCACAGAGGGTGCAGTGCAGAAGAGATGGGAGCAGCTGGGATAGATCAAATTCAGAACCAGCTTCAGTCTGATGCCTTAAAAGTCTGTAAAAAAGACTCCAAGCCAAATTTTAGTAGGAGATAGGACAAAGGGTAGCCACTTTAATGAGCACCTCGGCTCACCCAGCAATACATCGATGCGTGCGTGGGCAAGCTTTAATTTCCATAGCTTCTATAATATGATCCATCCAATCATCACTTTACACATTTCCAGTTCCACCTCTGTCCCCCCCCAGTCCCACCCCCCCAGGAAATG
>JAOXXN010000102.1:27289989-27394315 GCA_026770055.1 Myrmophylax atrothorax | reverse complement strand
CCCGGCACTGCGGGCGCGGCCCCGCCGGCGGCACAGCCCGTGCGGTGTGCGGTGAGATAAAGGACGTTATCTACGCTGTACCTGTGTGTCTGAGCATAGAAATCGGCACATATGTGCACACGCGTGCGTGTCTGTACAGGGATATGGATATATGCATGTGTTATTATGTATACACTCGTGTGTATATAGAGGAAGTATGGTGCTTATGTATGGGGGTTTAGGTTGGATGTCGGGAAACCACTTTTCACCTAGAGGATGGCTGAGCACTGGAACAGGCTCCCCAGGGCAGTGGTCACAGCACTAAGCCTGTGTGAGTTCAAGAAGTGTTTGGGCAACACTCTCAGGCACATGGTGTGATTCTTGGGGTGTCCTTCACAGGGCCAGCAGTTGGGCTTGATGATCCTGATGGGCCCTTTCCAGCTCAGCAATAAATTTAATATAAAATTTAAAATATTAAATTAAAAAATGTACAGATGTATACTTTTGTGTTTGTATATATATTTACACTTACATCTGTACAGGGAGCTGGGCTGCACTGAGACAGCCCTGGTGGCAGCACCTGAGTCCTGGGTATCCCTAACGCTTCCAGGTGTAGCTAAGTTCAGTGCTGCTTCAAAAACTTAGAGAGAAATGTCTCATATCAGTGCAATGATGGTCTATAGGGTCTTGGCAAGTGTTTCATATACAGGCTACACAGCATATTCAGTATGTAACATATCTTCTTGTAGCTAATAAATTAGTTAATCAGAGTGGGCTTTGTGATGTGCAGCCTGTCCTGAAACTTCTCTCAAACAAGGTGTCTTTCCCTGGGTTTCAGTTGTTAAAAAAGCACTGGGTTTAATTTCTGCCAGTAAATGATCAAGCAGCTCTTAGTGTGCATTTTTTAATTATAATTGTAATAATTGCAATTAATTAGAAATGTTAATTGCAGCAAATACTGCAATGGCTATGTATATGGTTTGTGTACATTGGACATATATATGTATGAATATATCGAGCAGCAGTTACAGCTGTAAAGCAGCACACTGAAACACTGTCTGTCCTGTGCTTGCAGGTGGTTCTCCTGGGGATTGACATCATTTCAGCACTAGTGTCCCGCTTGCAAGATCGCTTCAAGGCCCAGATTGGCACAGGTGAGGGGTCTGTGTGTGAATGATGCCAGTGCTCTGCTGGCATCCCCTCTGGCTGCTGTACATAAAGCTCGCTTCCTCCCCAGGGCAGCACTCAGGAGCCTCTGGTTGGTTTCAGGCTCTGCTGAAGGGCAGCAGGGCTGGTTCCTCCACTGGGCAGGGGGGGAGAGCAGAGGGGCTGTGCCACTGTCATTTTTTTCCTGAGGGATTTGGATGTTCCTGATTTCTTTCCTCAGTGCTGCCAAGTTTACTCGATAGGCTGGGAGATTCTAAGGACTCTGTGAGGGAGCAGGATCAGACCTTGCTGCTGAAAATCATGGAACAAGCTGCTAACCCTCAGGTATGTTCAATAACCCTCCACAGCCTGAGTGACTGGCTGTGTAAAAAGGAAAACTTACTTCTGTCAGAGGGTTTTGTCCTGTGGCTCTGTCTGAAATTGCTTCATCTCCCTATGCCTTGTTATGAGATATTTGCTTCACTTGAGAACACTGTTGCATGACAGGATACACGTGGGAGTACGACTGTCAGTGGATTTCCCAGGGATGGGATGGGTGGGTGTCAAGAGTAGTTGTTCTGGGTCTTTGGAAGGTACTTGCTTTCTGTAAGTATGAATATTGTTTTAGGTAGTGTAGAGTTACTGTCAAGTCAGCATAGAACAAAGAATTAGTCAAGTCTAAAAGTATCTTGCTACTTCTTGTCCTGTTATGCTGGATGGGTGTAAGGCTTGTATTTAAGCTCCAGAGGTGGCAAGGTGTATGTCTGCTGGAAAAGGGAATCTGTTTCTTCCCCCAATATCTGTTTTTGCTGTCTCACTCTCTTTTCTATCTTCCCCAGTATGTGTGGGACAGGATGCTGGGAGGATTCAAACACAAGAATTTTCGGACAAGAGAAGGGATTTGCCTCTGCCTTATTGCAACACTCAATGCGTAAGTCAGAACCTTCTGCACACCTGTGTTGTGTACACAAGCCTGTTCTGTGATTCACAATGGTGCTCTTTTGTTCTTTATTCCCAGATCTGGAGCTCAGAGTTTAACACTGAGTAAGATAGTGCCACATATATGTAACTTACTTGGAGATCCAAACAGCCAGGTAAGCTTTTGCTGTGAGTCTTGTCTAAAGGTTGTTCTGGTTGCCTTGTTGGTGAGCAGGGTTCTGTGTTCTGGTAAATTAGCTCATTGTGCTGCTGGTGGTGAGCTTGGAACAACACTGTGCATGAAGAGCCTTAGGCTGGTTTGAAGAGATAGGATTTGAAGTAGGTACAAACCAGCATGTCAATTACTCCAAGAGTTCAACAGAACAATGTGAATCTGCAGGTAAGATGAACAGAGCAGGAAACCTTTGTGGGAAAGGAACTCCTGTGCCTTACAGTCTGAATAAAGAAAGGGAAGGCTGCAGGGATCTCTCTGGGCTTGGTGCAGCACCCCTCACCTTCTGGGCAGGGTGGGCAAATGGGACCAGTCGCACAGCCTGGCCATGCACACTGCTGGGAGCTGTGCAGGCATGCTCTGAACAGGGGATGGAGACTGGTTGTACAGGGACCTTAAATCAGCAATGCAACCCAAGTGAAAATACAAGCTGAATAAAATTTGTTCCTCCTATATATATGCCTTTTGTTCTGCTTGAAATTAGATACAAGTGTGTGAGGTTAATGAGAAGAGTGGGATGGGGTAGCAGGGTTCAAACCTGTGTCATGTGATGTGTACTAGCAGTTTTTCAGTAGCCCTGTTGGTTGCCCTGCCAGCATGAGTGACACTTACATGATCCAGGTCTGGAGCGGGTGTTCAGCTGGAAGGAAGTGTGACGTGTCCAGCTGGGGACTGGGTTTCTGTTGGCTCTGGGGAGTTGGCCATGTTCCCCTGGCTGTCAGGGGCTCCCCTGGCTGAAGAGGAGGCCTGAGTGTGAAGCAGCCTTCCCTTGCTGCTTGTGTCACTGCAGGAGGATAAACCCATTACTCCAAGGAGTTTCTGAGGAAGTTTAATGTTCGGGGTCCTCTGTAGTTGTGAGCTGAGGCTGTGCAAGCTGGTACCTTCCAAGGGGGTTCTGGTTTTAGGGCTTGGATGCGTTGAGCAAACAGATGACTTGATCGTGCTGTTGGTGACCTGTTAAATGAATGAGAAGTTGGTGAGGGCAGTGAGATGTGTTTTCCTTCTGCACTGTCTCTTCATTATACCTGGCAGAGCTCATTATCTGATATCCAGCTGCAGGGGTAAATGGGGCTGATCTCTTTCCCTTTTTCCTGGATCTGGTTCCTTGTCAGTAGAAAGCCCATGGCTGAACTGATTACATGCAATTCCCTGTCAAAGTGGCTCCTGGCGGAGCAGTGCCAGTCCTGGGGCGGGGGCTGGTCCTGGGTTTCCGTAGGGTTGCTGCTGCCTGCTGGTGCCTTCTCCTGAGGCTGGGAGACCTTCTGCCTGGTCACTGCTGCCCTCTCTTGGAGAGAGAGAGGATGGAGAAACACATCCAGGTCAACTCCACTTTGTTTTCTTTTGTTGTGGACGTGGGAGCTGTTCCATTACAGCCCTTGTCAGAAACAGTGCTTTTGTTGTTTTCAACCTATGCATTTGCATAATGCAGTGCACATCTAATGTGACAGCAATATTTAAACTTTGATTATTTTCTCAAAAATAAAATCAAGATTTATTAAAGCTTTATTATTGCTGTGATACACTAAACCAAGTGTGATGGTGGGGTTCCCTTGCCTTACCCAATGCAGGATTTGCACAGTCCTGCAGCCTCTGATTCCCTGTGCACACACAGGCAGAGCATGAGGATGGGTTGGGGTCTCTGTGCCCAGAAGTGGGCACACCAGAGAGCTCCTTCAGAGCTGTGCCCAGAAGCCCTGCCTGGTGGCATATGGGGCCGATGGGCAGAGAGATGAAGGGGGAAAAGCACTGAGTAGAGTATGGTGTGAGTGAAGGAGGGGTTTGGAAACCGACAGCAACCTGCTGAATGGGAAAGCTGTGGAGCAGAATGGGGTTGGATGAGCATGAGCCAGGTGTTCAGCCATTTTTTTGGCTAGGAAGCAGGGCCTGCCCTTTGAATTCTGCCTATAGGCAATTCTAGCTTGTGTCCACAGGATATTCCATGTCTAGTCCCAGGGTGTGTGGATAGCTGCCAGGCCATCTTCTGAGAAGCAGAAGTGCACAGCTTTGTAGGTGTTTCTGCAGTTTACCTTCTTTGCTGTCTTTGGTGGAGGAAGGCAGTTAAATACAGAAAGGTGACACTTTAATCAGATTTATGTCGTCTGTTGTCTGGAGGGAAGGATGTGCTCAGCAATTTCTTGTCTTGCAAATGAGTTTGGAAAACATGCAAAATTAATGGTGACTTGGGTGATTGATTACTCCTCCCTCCCTCTGTGTTTTGTTATCAACATAGAAACATAAGTTTGTAAGACAGTATTAGAAGTCAGTTTGTTTTATAATGTCCTAGTAATATGAGGTCTATTTGTGTCTCTCTCCTTTTTTCATCGAGTGAATGTACCCGTTGCACACAATGGATGGAGTTTGGCAAAGGCTGCCAAGCTTCCTCTGTATGAAACCTTTCATCTTAGGCCTTCACTGCCTTTTCAATTAAATTAGACCTGCTGATACTGCTAACATATGAAATGCAGGGTTGGAAGCTCCTTTATGAACTCTGTGGTAAGGTGTATGGTGGTAGCTGCAGTTGCTGAGAAATATGCAAATTTAGTTCTCCAGGGTGGGACAGGGATTTATTTATTTAAATTGTAAAGATGATTGATCTCTCTCATCTCACACATTCAGGTTCGAGATGCAGCAATAAACAGTCTTGTGGAAATTTACAGACATGTTGGTGAACGTGTAAGGGCTGATCTCAGTAAAAAAGGATTACCCCAATCTCGGTAAGCTGAGGATGTCCTTATGTCTTCACTGTTTTGGGCTGCTTTTTGTTATCTTCCTTCCTTTAGAAGGCTTCAGGAGCTGCATGATTGAAGCTTTTCCTGGGATCAGGATTTGTTTTCTTCATCTGATGAGCGCTCAGGTTTCACTTAATGTGGATCCTGTACCTTTGTCCAAGTATGTCACAACATCTTTGAAAAAATCAATAAAATTATTACAGGTATTTAGTTAACTGATTTAAGATTGAATGAGTTAAGATTTTTTCCCTGTATGTTCTGAATATATATAGAGGATACTTCAGAATAGCCTGTGTTTATGCAAAAAACATAGTCAAAATAATCAATTTTAAGGTTTTATAAAAACAAAAACAAACCAAAAAACCCTGAAAACCAAAAAGTCACACACAAAAAAAGCCCCTAAAAAACCCAAACAAAACCCAGCCAACCTTACATCAACACAAAGCCATGTCTCTGCTTTTCATGCATTTCAGGTGTGCTAAGAGAGCTGCTCTGCACTTGGCTCCAGTGTGCAGGGTAGAGCATGGTTAGACCTGAGGCTGGAGCAGGTGGCACCTGGTCAGTGCGCAGGGAGGAGGGAGGAGGTGGTTTTGGAGGTGGGGCACGCACAGGTGGAGGCAGCACTGTTGCCTCTTGCTCTCCAGTGAAAACATCTGCTCCCACAATGTGGCCCAAAGTAATAAATTCTCTGGGAAGAAATAATGAGAAGTGCTAAAGATCTTCTGCTCCAGCAGGCCTGTGACATAAATGGGAAAATGTTGCATGAAGGTGTTTTTTAGGGTGTGTTCTGTGGTATTTCTCCAAATAGTTAAGATAGGCAAAGGAGTGATGAACTGAAAATGCATCTACAATTAGCCACATCACCTCTTTAGTGATGTAGTATTTCCAGTTGTATCTTTTACACCTCTGTAGTATCAGTTGTTTCTCATTTTTTCTAACCAGCTGTTACATGTTGTTTCCATACTGACATTTTTGACCATGCTCCCAATGAGCTGAGTGAAGCCAAATTTGTTCCATAATGTCTTGAGATGTTAGAAGATGTCTGCTCAGGGAAGTGGTGGAATCACCATCCCTGGAAGTGTTCAAAGCCGTATGGATGTGGCAGTTCAGGACATGATTTAGTAGTGGTGCTGGGTTAAAGGTTAGACTCAATGATTCTAATGCTCCTAAAAATTAAATTCAGTTGTTCATTGTGTGTTTCTTTAACTTTCAAACAGGTTGAATGTAATTTTTACAAAATTCGATGAGGTCCAAAAATCTGGAAACATGATCCAGAGTTCAGGTGGTGAGTAAAAGTACTTGTGTTCTCTTTTGTGGTGTTTTTAGCAATTTTCAGTTGGTGAGGCATTCAAATGGACATAGAGCAAGCATTCTGTCAGGGAAAACAAGTATGGTGATTGTTCAGAAATGTACACAGAGCTTTGCAACAAATAAAATGGGCATTCAGTTAATCTGTTCTATCTTTTTGTAGTGTCAGAAGGAGGAGGAAGTGTAAGCTATAACACCACTTTCCGTTTTTGAAGTTGTCCTTTTCCTCTTGGGTTACATTAATGAACTGCATCTCCTTTTCTTAAGTCTGTGTGCATTTAAGTTGTTCTAAAGGTAAATTAAGTATTAATTTCAGAGAAGAAGCCTTTCCAGTTTAATGCCCTAAAAGCCACAGAGAGTGTACACCTTAATGCAGTAGTGTTACATTTAAAGCTCATATTGCTTATGAGTTGTATTTTGTAGTTCCTAAGTTTGCATAATTTGTAAGTTTAGGACTGGTAGTGAAAGACCCTTATCAGAGCCTTAATCCTGTCTGTCTTGTCTGAGACTAGTATTTTGCTTACTTTAATAACAAGTGTTTATTACTGCTTTTCTTGTAGATAAGCTTATGAGCTAGAAAGTAATTTTAATAGGTATCACACCTTGTTTAGGAATAGATTTTTAAGAGAAGTCTTGGTGAGGAAATTCCTGCTTCTGCCAACACATGAGTAGAGCAGAGATGAAGAACTTGAATTAGGTACTACAAGTTCCTATAAAGCTTGCACCCCTTGCAAGGCCCAAAGCAGGAGAGCTGATGTCCCCAGTCATTCCCACCATGTTCTCAGAAGCCAGGAGAGCAGAGATGTCTTTGCTTTTTTAAATTGGAAAAAAATCTTTTTCACTTCTAGGCACCATTCTTGTTTCCATATCTGTTTTAAAATACAGTAAACTTCATCCCTGCAGGAAATAATAAAATGAACTTATTTAAAAATCCTGAAGCTATAATTTGAGTTATTTAGGCATATGACATGATATTCTCCTGTTTGTTTGGGAACAATGAAGAACTGGTGCAGTTTTCTCGGTGCTGGAATGGGTTAAAATTATATACTTTTGCATAATTTCACTTTTGTCTGCACAAGTAGATGAGATTTAGAGGCAAAAAGTGTAGTTGAGAAACAAGTGTCCTTGTACTTGTTTAAAGGGGGGGTAAAGTAAATATTTAATCCCTTAGCAAACTTCTTAAGGTTCACAACCTCCAGGTGATTGTTCTGAAATCCTAACTCAGACTGAAACAAGCTTTGCTGCTGTTTCAGCTACTCTGCTTTCCACTTGGCTAGGCTAAAGTAGAATTTCTGTTTTGCTAGCAGTGAACTAGAACGGGCTTTCAAAAAAGAAAAATCAATTGTACTGTGTAAATTGCTGTTGTTTGGAGTTGGATGAGGCAGACTTGTGATCTGCAGTGAGATGTGTTGCTGCATCTAAAATGTCTGTGTATCAGATCTTCTACTTTTAGGCTTCATTGAAAATTATTTTTTCTTTAGTACCTCTTTGTCACTGTTTTGATGAATTTGATGACTTTTTTGTGCATCAAGTGCGTGAAACCTTATGATACACATCTCATGTCCTTGACTCCATAGACAGCCTTTCAGTACTTCCAGACACAAGTACTTCTGTTTTCCTCATTCTGCTTAAGCTGATCCCCTGACGCCTCGCTGTTTTCGCTCGTGCTGTGGCCTGATGCAGTCCCTGGAGTCTGTGTATGTGTGTGTTAGCATTTCTCCTCTCTTGAATCTCATTTGTGGACATTGAGACCAAAAAGTAGCCTGGAGGAAAAGGAGATGGTGAGAGTAGAGGGGTGTTAAGGGGTCAAAGAGAGCAAAGTGTAGGATCTCCTGTTGCTCTGCTGGCACCTTTTCGTCTTCCCTAACATTAAAAAAAGTCTATAGTTGCAGAGTTAAAGTTGTTCTCATTTGTTAAGCTAATAATTATAACATTACTTATTAGTGTATTTTCTGTGTGTGTTTTAGGGGAGGGTTCAGTCTCCCGTCATGCCATAGGCTGGTTTGTTCCTTCCTTGCCCTCCAAGCACAGCACAAACACAGTGCACATGCTCCTCATATCTGGTGTGTCAACGGCTCCGTGCAACTTTCGGTTTATCTTGTTGAGGTTGTGTAAGCCAGTGAAGGAGGGTTATCTGCACTCGTGGTCACAAGTGTATTATGGCCTAAGGACAAGCTAAGTTTGTCAGGTTTCTTGTTTCCCTGGCACCTTCTGTGGCTTTTGAACAAAGGTGACACTTTCAGCAGTTGTCAGTCACCAGGAAAGATGATGATAAATCCTGCACATGCCAAGGATTTGCCTTTCCCAGAAAACAGTGGAAACAGCTCTTGGTTTTGCTAACCCTTTGAGCCTGGCAGAGTGTTCATATGGGTGAATCCTTTGAGCCTGGCAGAGTGTTCATGTGGGTGAATCTGTGAGTCTGTACTTTTCTGGTGTGTAACCAAGAGCAAAAGGTGTTGGCTGAAGGGTCACTATAACTGAGCACCAAAATTGTGCTAATTACAGTGAGACTTGAAAGTGGTTGTCCAACCTGTCTTATTGGACTGGGCAGGTGGGAAAGCAAATGTAGCTTCTGGAATGGTGGAATACGGTAAAAATTGGTCTCTTGGCTGTGGGATGAGACTACTGTTTGGGATAACAGTTTCCTCTGCCAGTTCTCTGAGGATTCAAGTGAAAGAAAGCAATTGCAGCAGCACTGTTTGTGTATCAGGGGTGTTTTGGAGATTAGCAAGTTGCTGTAAGTTGTTAAAGATTTCCTACCTAATGGTTCCCAAGACACAAATGAACAGAAATCTTACTCAGAGTACTAGAGAAGGAGCTTAAAATAACAGGACATTGTCATAACCCAAAGAATAAATGTAATGAATCAACTCTAATCAGATTTTGAATTTCAAGTCTCTGAAAATAATTAATGTTTTGTATTTACTTATCTTTCTGTATTGTGGTCCATTAGTGCTTCTTTATCTTGAATTGATTGATTATCTTTTTGGTTAGACTTTATTTTTATTGTTTCATAATAGAAGAATCCAATGCATAGTGGGATGGGGGAGGTTTGCACGGTAATCTGAGGTGTTTCATTAAGTCAGAGGGAGGTTTTGGCATGCCCAAGGATGCTGCTTGTTGCTAGGCTACCAGCAGCCCTTACAGCTAGAATAAGAAGTTAAAATCCACACTGAATTTCTCGATGATTCTCAGTGCATCTCTGTTTTGTTATTTGGCATATAATTAGTCAGCCTCTTGAAGCAAAAATTACAGTTTTCCCCCTTTGGGCTTTCAGCTAGCTAATTATTTTCTGTGTAACTGCTTTTGCTAATTATGCAGATGCCTTATTCCCCTGGGACAAATACATTTTCAGCATGAAAGAGCCAGTAATTGCCAGCTAGTCAGCTGCTGTCTTCGTGTGGCATTGTGTGATGATCTTGAGTGGGATGTGATGCAGAGATCGGCCATTGGACACAGAGGCTCCAAGAAATTCCTGCTACATGCATTTCCTTGGTATTATCTGAAAGAATCTTAACACAAAGTGTACAGTTTTTCCATGAATTTGGGTTGTCTTTGGCTGAGACCAGGACTCCAGAAGGCTTTATAATCAAGTTTCAATATAGATTAAGAATAAAATAAATGATCTACTGAGAGATACAGGCTGATAGGAATCAATGACCCAAACCAAAGCTGTTAGTAACCAGAGTGTTTTGGTGTATTTTTTATGCTTTTGATCATTGTGATATCTTAATATGGCATTCTTTGATGTAAACCTTCTTTTGTTTTATATAGGTCACACAATTTTTGTGAGATGCTTCTATATTTGTGTGTGCTGGGGTACTGCAGTGGTGTGTCTGTGGAAAAGGAGGGGATTAAACTTTGTTCTTGGTGCTGAATTTGGACTTGAGAGAGCAAGATTTAGAGCCAGTGGAGGTAGTACTGGTCTTGGGCTGCAAGGAAATCAGAGCAGGAGATCTTAAAGCAGAATTCTGGAGCTGAGATCTCTCCCCCGCAGATGCTTGCACGGAGTAAGGTGAGAGGAGGATGCAATTTTGGTAGCTGACTGTATGAGTGTGTGTTCTAAGAGTGAACAAGTTAATTAAAATAGTGCTTAAATACAAGATGTGATAATTTCAGTTACTGCAAACCTGTAAAGAAGGAGCAGTGCAACTTTTCAGTAGAACTACATCTGTATTTGAGATAATGTAAAAGATAAATATACTATTTGCTAACTGAATTTTGTTTAGGAAGTTGAGAACCTGGAGTCAATTAGATGGAAATTAGAACTATTTTAGATTCCTGTGTTTTGCCAGTAATAAAGCTGAGTCATTGAATGATGTTTTCATACTTGTAGGAAGGAGCATCACCCACATTTGCCGAGTATTGTCATGCATTTGGGGGTGGGATATTGTTTGTTTGTCAACACACATCCAAGCAACAGAATTGCAGACTGGAAGGGGGGCAACTGTCTGTGGTAACACAGAGAGACTGAACCAATAAATGCTGAATTGTGCTTTTCTGCATTCATTCCTCCTTGTGCAATTTAAATTCCATAATGGCTTGTTCTCTGTGAATGCAGTTTTCAAGTTGAAATAGAAAATTCATTTCATTGGCTCAGCATTTTTAAGGCATGAAAAAAGCAAGTAAACACCCCTTCACCTCTGTGGGAGCTGAGAGCAGTATCTGAGTGATGTTTGAATGAGCACTGATAGTACATCCTTGTGGAAGTTATAAATGGACAAGAGGAGCTCTGCTCCTTTTCCAGCAGCTTTGTAAATAAGTACATGGCTGCCTCCTGGATCTTAAACTCTGAACTGCAGAAGGGAGGGGTGTGAGCAGACAGGCACAGGAGGACACAAGGAGCTCCAGCTGAGTGCTGGGCAGGCTTTTATTTTGGAGGAGAGGTGGCAGTCGCCTGCTCGGTCACACAGGGAGGTGGTGTAGGAGGGAGGAGAGTTTGCGGGTGGTGAAGTTGCTGAGGGACATGTGGGACTGTGGGGCTGCTCCCAGAGCACAGTGCCCTTCCCAGCATCTCCCCTTCCCAGCATCTCCCCGGCACTGCAGAGAATGACTACAGGGAAAGGTGGGTGCTGATGAATGTGCCACAGGGATGGACGTGTTTATTTGTTAGTGTCTGAATATTTGACTGTTCTGTTTCTTTTTAACGTATGAAGAGACTGAAGCAATCTTGCAGTAAAAGTAGAACTTTAAAAAATTAGCCTGCAAGCATCTGTAGCCTGGTGGCATCAAGCTGTGTTTCAGCTTCTATAAAATATGATAAATGATCTGTTTGATAGGGTGAAGGAGGAGGATGTGTGTGTATATAAGGGAATGGAACAGGTTGTGAAAGGTGAAGGACAGGTATTGTCATAAATCCATCCTGTTTTGTGATGGTTTTGAGTGATCATTGAGACTTTAATTTCCTAGCTGTTGCCTTTTGCAGCATTAGTTGGGAAGATTGTTTAAATTGGTTATGAATACTTTTGAATTTGAATCACAGTTCCAAGACTGTGCCAAATGGAGACATCACTCTTTTTTCCTGCATTTTTGTGTTTTAACTGTGTTTCTGTAACAGAAAGGATGTCTGTGGTAGTCAGTGAGGCTGGAGGGGTCTAGGTGAAATGGAAAGGCAGTGGATCTCTGTGTCTGTTCACCTGTGAACAATTAATTACAGGATCGAGGCATATGTTGCATTTCTTTTTGGTACATAAGAAGCCTGTGCTTTTTGTCTTACCCTTCAGAGGAGACGATTTCTGTTAGCCATCTTTGCAAAAGCTGCATCTTTTTGCTTCCCCTTTTCCTCTCCATTCACTGTACCTGTTGTCTTGTTAAAATCCTTACTACAGGGTCGATGTCGTAGACTAAATTTAGGAAGTCTGAGATTGTCAGATCTTGGGTTTGTATTGACATTTACTATGTCAAAGTGCAAGTTAATTGGCAGCTTTTTTTGTAACAGAAGGTGGAATCACCTGGGCAAATTGAATGATGTGGAATGGCTCCTACATGTTACAGTATGTGCCATTTCTATGGACAGATTTTCGTTTTAGGATTTGGATCCTTTTGGAATATTGTGTTTTCCAAGGCAATTACTGCATGTATTTTCAGAGAGTCAGTAGATGCATGTGTGAAGCATTCCTTGTGCACTGTCAGTAAATGCCTCCCAGTTCCAGGAAATAAACACAGAAACCTGGCTGGGCTGCATCACCTGTCAGTGGGCAGTGTCACCATGTACAGCTGAGAGACATTTTCATTCTGGCTTCTCCTGTCCGGGTAGAAAGAGCAGTTGAGAATAATCCATTTTCCCCCCAAAGTTGGAATTGAATAATTAATATACTTAACTGCTTATTATAGAAAACAGTCACGTATTTGTTGTTGTCAATGGAGCATGATGATTTCATCATGCTGGGAACTTCTCAGCTTCAAAAGATCAGCTGGTGGAATGAAGAGCCTGGGGCAGTAGTCCAGCCAGTCTTATCTGTTGGGAAATGTCTGACCTCCAGGTCACTGCTGGTTGTCTGCACTGTGGTAGTTGGAAATGTCAGAAGAAAAGTGTGTAAGTTGTCAGTGTCACTGTGTCTCCTGGGCTGAATCCAAAGTATCCTGACTGTAGGATTTCCTTGCAAAGAAGTGTTAGACCAGAGTCACTTTGGATGTGTGTGTTTTATTGCTTCACTGAGCCTGATGGTTTGATATGAACACAGAAATGCTGTTTTGGCAAAGCTTTGGTGTAACTAAGCAGAACCACTGTACTACCAACATCAGTAACAGATGTGCATAAAATACAGGCTAAAGGAGTGGGCAGCTTAAGGATGAGATGCTGCTGTTTAGGGTGGGCCTCATGAGCAGAAGATTAATGTGCACTGTTCCATTAACACTTAATGGAAGTTGAATGCATGAATATCCTGTGCATCTGGAGATGAACTTCTTCATGCAGAGCCTGTTTTCTTCTTCCTCTTTGGTAAAAGTACTGTGTGGATCTGCGTGACCTCAGTTGTTGTCTTAGAGAACACATTGCAAGGAAGAATCTCAAATCCAGTGTTCATAAAGAGTGAGAATGAAAAAATCCTACACCCTTCCTGTGGAAACTGCAGTAACATCTGGTAAAGCTGCAGAGGTGATCACAGTTCAGGAATCCTTAGTAGTTGCTGTTTTCTCTGCTGTGGTTTTTTGCTCTGATTTCTTTCATTTATTTGGGTGTTAGGTTGTTCTCACCTGTGAAACAGAGCCTCAGATCTGCAGTGGTCCTTGTCTTTAAAATATCTGGACCAGTTTCCTTCTATCTGCTGTGCTGCTTGGCCCAGCTGGCTCTCCTTGGTAGATCTTCTGTCAGAAAGAGTTAAGGGATCAAGGGTGGAGCAATATTAACTCCAGTGACAGTTTCACGTGAAAGGACTAACTCTAAATCTCATGGTTTTCATCACTTAACTTTGTCATTTATTGTACACAGAATCTTCCAGCAGCAAATTTATCAGTAGGGATGGTTTATACACGTGCCTGTGCACACATTGATCACTGTGAATGTAGCAGTGATTTTAGATCAGCCTTTCAATTCGCAATAGTTGGCTGTGTGCTCTGCAGATTGCCGAAGCTTATTTGGGTCATGTTTGTGTTTCACACATTCTGAACTTCAACACTTGTTGGGGGAGCACTGGAAAGTACTTCAGTGAGTACAAGTGGAGGTATCACATGCTTTCTGCTGCTATGAAAAGAATTACAAAATTGTTATTGGCATAGGAATTTTTGCCCAAGGCTCACAAATACTTCAGTCTCCACAAAAAGTGGTGGAGGAGTGTGGGTCTTCCTCCTTCCTGTATGCTGGCTGGGTGCTGGGCTCTTGAGAGTAGTTTCCTGGTACTACTTTTAAATGAATGCTCTGGGCTGTTTTTATATGGAATAACTGTCCCAGTTAGAATTCAATTGCTGTCCTTAATCAGCAGCTTCAACAGTGTCCAAAGGCTGCTTGAGGAAGAGATGAGATTTCTTGCACCTCTTGTGGAGCACTTTGATGAATTTCTGTGCTGCTGCTCTCATTTATTTGATGAGATGTGTTTTCAGGTTGAGCATGTAACAAGTGAGCCGAGTTTAGCTGCTGTAATTAGCAGGATAGGCTTTTAGGGAAAATAAAAATACATGAGATGTGTGTTTTCTTCTGCCAGTGCCCAAGAACATCCCTACCCTTGTATACTGTAACCACAGTGGCTGCAGCTTCCATAACCATGAGATTTTATTGAAGTGTCTAGACTGAAGAGCACCTGGTTGATTTCTAAAGAGCCTAAGATCAAAGGCTTGGAGGCTTGAAGGTCTTCTTGTACCTCGTCACTTCTCATTTTCAAATCACTGACCTTAGGCTGGATGAGATTAGACTGTCAAGTCTATTTCTGAGGAAGATATTCTAACACATATGGTATATCCAGTTTTAACATACAGTGGTAGACTAAAACCTGCAGTTACAGCCATGTGAGTTGGGGGCATGAAGAGGACCTTCTTTCCAAATGCAGGAGCGGACAAATGCTATTTGTTACTCCAGAGGGAAGTAAAGTTCATGCATTGTCTGTACTTGGCCCTGGCTGGCATTACGCTGCCTTCCTCCTCCATTCTGTTTGGCTGAAGTACTCTGTTTGTAGCTCAGATATAGTGATGTGAAATAGAACAAAACCAAGCGATAATAAATAAAAGCATCCTATTTTTGTAGTATTAAGACAGCAAATACTGTATAATGACTGGGTTTCTTCTGCCTGCTGAAGGAATTAATTCTGCCCTGCTGCTCTGTCAAAGGCATCCTTTTTATGTATTGTGAAAAGCAGTTTGAGTCTCTTTTTTGTTTATTCCCCTGAAGCCCCAAAACTGCAGAGGGCCCTGAATAATCCTGCCTTGGTTTACACCCTGTGTGTAGCCTGCAGGGATCTCACTGCAGACAAATCTTCATGAGGAAAGCTGCTAATGGCTGCTGCTTTGCACTTGGCCTTCAGAGTCAAGCCAGGTGAATTTTGGCACAAACAATGCACTACAGAGGAAGAGATAAATACCTGTCCTTGAGATGCTTGACATGGAAGTTTCTGGTGTTAGATGCAGATACTGATGTCTAAGGAATATGAAACACACCTGGACTTCACTGGAGACCAGGATGGATAGTGGTTTGATAAGAGAGTTTTGAATGCCTAAATGCAGAGGTTTACACTATATTTTTTTTTGCTCCAGATCTGCTTCCTTTGATATTAATGGGCTCTTTCTAATGATTTCAATGGGAGTGCTCCTCGTCTTCCAGAGGGAAGAGGGAAATAGAAGTTTTAGGTATGAAACAGTGTTGGCAATGCTTCTGTTAGTGTTTTCTGTATGCAGCTGGTAGCATTGGGGCTGCCTTTACCCCCACGTAATCAGACTATTCCCTTTGGCTGTGGTATGGGTACATGTTTAAGAAATGCATGTCTTCCACATACATCTCTCCGGAGTAATGGGACTCCTGTCCAGTGGAGCGCTGGCTCATAATGAAACCTGACATTTCTAATTAGGTCTGCTTTATGAGGAATGGGCCTAACTCCGCTCTTGATCATTTATATTTCTCCCCCCTTGACCTCCCCCCAGCTCTTGCCAGGGGTCAGGGGCAGTCCTGGAGCCAGTCTGGAGAGGCAGGGCCGGGCACACGTCTTCCCGCTACAGCTCTGCCAGTGCACTTCAGCTCCGATTTATGCTCCTGCTGTTTGAGCTCTGTGCTGGGCAGGAGCTGAATCTGCAGAGACTTCTAATCACATGGAGCTTCTATGATGTGGAGAGACAATCACGCTCCTTTTCACTGGAGACTTAAATAGGATCTGATCCCAAGCTTCCACAGGCAAAATATTTATGCACCAGCTCACTGAAACTTATTCTCTGTCCCTTCCCCCTTAAGAAGCTCCATACTGGTCTCTAGTGCTTTCCTTAGATGTCTTTTTTTTTCTTCCTTTTTTTTTTTCTCTTTTTTGATGTGCTGGATCTTGTCTCACTGCAGTGGGATTTCTCCAGAGATTCTCTGCTGTGTCTTTGTATGCACATTGTGCTCCTTGCTTGCTGCTTCCTTTCATGTTGCTCCCTGAAGCCTATTTATTATCATGGGCTCTCAAGGAGTCTTGTCCTTATTTTTCTCCAAACTATTTCTTGTTTATTGAAGCATAGCATAAGGAGGTCTGCTAACTCTGCCTGAGAGTGTGGGAGAGCAGTAGGATACTGGGGCACTGGGAGCTTTGTGACAGAGGTGGACTGTGCAAGACACAGTGTCTTTTCTAGACCCCAGGCCAGGTGCTCCATCAGCTGCAGTGGGATGTTCCCTTCAGGGCCTCCAGTGTGTGCATGGGAAATGGCTTGGTCCTTTCCACCAGCTTCTTCCCAGGAAGGCTGGATGACAGAGCCATCTAAACCAGCATGTTTTACATGGCCTAAAGAGTGGTGCTTGGTGCCAGTTAGAGGTGAGAATGCACCTGAGCTGTGTTTGATAGTCCTCTGCTCCCTTGACTGACCATGGTCTGCCACGTGTGTTTGGCATGCAAGAGATCTCTGTGAAACAACACACAGCACCAATGCCAGGAAAAGCCTGTGATCAGCAGCTCATCTTTTAATTTTT
Source organism: Myrmophylax atrothorax (assembly GCA_026770055.1). Taxonomy (NCBI): domain Eukaryota; kingdom Metazoa; phylum Chordata; class Aves; order Passeriformes; family Thamnophilidae; genus Myrmophylax; species Myrmophylax atrothorax. The sequence goes on along the minus strand of JAOXXN010000102.1, from coordinate 27,377,427 downwards.
GGGGTAGAATCTTGACTTTTCTGTACCTGTAAGACCACTAATTCCAGAAAACCTCTGAATTAGAAATAAGACCTCTTTTATCAAGAGATTATCAGTTGGTTTTATGCAACTTCCAGTAGTCCACATACTACAGGGACCAAGGGGACGGCCCAATGCTTGGGTTTTTTTCCCATGAGTTGATTCTTTTTCACTTCAAAGATGGTGAGTAAAACACTGGAACAAGTTCCTCAGAGGATCCCCATCCATGGAGACTTTTAAAATGAGTCTGGATGAGGCCTTGAGCAATTTAACTTTATCAGCCCTGCCTTCAGGAGAAGATTGGATCACTTGCCATCCAGAGGTCCCCTTCAACCTAAATTATGCCATTATTTTATTTTTCCTTCTGTAGGAGGCAGTAGCTATTGAAGACTTCCAGATTCATTCAATGTTTCTTTTACTCAGTGCTTTACAGCTGTGTGTGTCAGTAAGCTAAAGACATAGATTGCCAGTGTCACTTGAGATGGTGTGTTTGTTACTGAGCACTTCAGTTTATAAAGGGCAGTAACAGGGCTAAAGGCAGATGAAAATGTGACCTCAGCTACCAACACAACCTGATGTCAGCATGAAAAGGCTGCAAGCCACAACAGAGGCACTTCTATAAATGGCAGCCTGTATCATTTAATGCACATCCTCTGCTGATTTAGTGTTATAGTAGAATTGGTGAGACTACTTCACTCTCGTTTTATTGGTCTGTCATCAGCCTGACTGTCAAGTTGCACACGGGTGTTTTCGCTGAAGCATTAAGATGCAGATTACTCTTTGATTTTAATATTAAGAACTTAAATCTATATGTTTAAATGTGGATATATTCTGATTGTTTATCTGAGGAGCAGCTTGCTACAAATTAGTAGGTGAGCTGTATTTTGTTTCATTTAATCTTTGTGCTGTTGTTTGAAATACTGTTTTTAGAAGTCTTCTGAACCTTTACTTGTAACCTTAAGCTTTATTTTGCAGGCAGAGCTCTGTGCTCCTGTTCCCTGTGTAGACAACCTAAACAATTTTCGTAACTCAGGATGTTTGAATGCATTTTCTTCATCTCAGTAAAATTTCTGTCCTTCTTTCCTCATATATTTGCAAACAGAAGGTAACTAAACCTGGTTTAAATGTAATCTAGAGGACTAAGAGCCAACCCCCATGTCAGCAATCCCTCTCATACAGCTCTTTGTGTCAACTGGGAGGGGATTTCCAGATTAATTAGTAGGACCCTTGTTCTAATATTTAAAAACTAACCACAAAATTACTGTTAAAAAGAAGAGAGACTGGAAGTTCTCTGACCCATCTCCTCTGTTCTGCTTTTCAGTGGAGGCTTCATCAATTCAGTCTCCAAGTTGTAAAGAAGAGGAGAAGCGTAGTAGGGACTCTTGAAGCTTTTCACAGGAAAAAAGGCCCAGCAAACAGGTCAAAATTACACTGATTGGAGCATTCACTTCTTATGGATGCCAGTGTGTAAAGGTGGCATTGAAATTCACGTTTCCCAGTTCAAAAACCTGATCTTGCTTTCAGTCTCTGAGTGAAGCTAAAAGTGAATCTATAGTTGTCTGTTACATGCTGTGCTTCACATGTGCCAGTTCCTCAGTTTGCTAATTCTTCTATAAGTGAAGGCAAGCACAGATGGTTCCTAAAGAGAACCAGATGATTTGCCAGCATGGTGGTGTATTTGCAGGAGTGAGACTTGAATAGGCTTAAGGCTGCTTTATTGTCATGGCTTTGAGTTCAAAATTTTCATTTAGAAAGGTGAAATTCCTAAGTTCTGCCCCTTTTTTTAGTTTGTGATTCATTTATGTTTTTTTTTCATTCTAGCAAGATGCTTGTTGACCTTTCAGTCATTTGTTGTTAAGCAACTGTCCTCATTATCTGTGATGCCTAAATGAGAATGGGACATGCATGGAGAAATTCATAGATAGGATATACTACCTCAATTTTGTAAGAGACTTAGGAGTTCCTCTTTCCATAGTGCCAGGAGAGAAAGTTGTTCTTATCCTTTCACAAACCCTTCAAAACAAATCGTGCCAAGAACAGACCCTCACCAGAGGGTCTGTGTGAGTGTAGTTTCATCTTTTTAGCTCAACTGACTTGGTTTAGCTGGACTGAAAGGCCCCCCTGGGTGTTGGTTAATATGCAGGTTAATGGCTTAGCACTTGTTTCCCTGGCTGGCTCGGGCCTCCTAAACATGGGTTCAGTGTTTGGCAACATGTAGGGAAGTGATGGGACATGCACTAATCCAGTGAACTGGGATGCTGCTGGTCACTGCTGCAGGCTGCTAGAACAAACAGTGAATAGCCATTGTGTAACTGAGCCATTCAGTTCCAGTCTGGACAAAATAATAATTCTTGCTATTTGAAATTAAAGTTTAAGTGCTCTGTAATGGAGGAGAGAGGTTCAGGTGGCTCAGGTGACATACATAAGTGGTTGACATGTGAGCTTCAGATGAAGCAGGCTGATCCTTCTCTCATGTTTTGGGAGGCCACAAAACTTTTTCTCTCTGAATAACCTGATACCTGGTAAAGCAGTTGGCCACATCTGAAGAATAGTCATCCCTAGAGAGAAGACTTACTCCTGTGGTACCTCTAAGTATACAGGACTTCAACACTCCTGCTTGTGAAGGGAATCAAGTGGTCCTGGAAACCCTAAAGCTCCAACTGGTACTTGCCTTCTCCAGAAATGCTGAAGATTTATCTACATATTGAGCATAGAGTTTGGGTTTAGGGATTTGATATTGTTTTCCTCCAGACTTTATTCCTGTTTCTTCTGAGTTTTTGTCTGCTCTGGAGGCAGGATGCTGCTTACTGTTCACCTTCCCCCCATGCTTGGTTTTCAGTGACAGCTGCTGACAGATGGCAGTGCCCTGTGAGTGCTCCCTGTTATTTGTGTTAAACAACAAGGTACCAGCAGCCTGTATTGCCTACTAAAAATTACTGAATTGGGTGGAGAAAGATTTATGCAGCTTTTTCTTTTGCAGCCCAGTCTGCTGACGTTTTTTGATATACTACTACTAATACAATTTTCTGTTTTCCTTCACATCTTTATAGTCAGTTGTTCGTGCAAATCTTTTCAATATTAGCCCTTCATACTGATTCTTCAGATAGTCTAAGCAATGCCTGGAAACAACTGCTAATAATAAAAACTTGCTAATTTGGTGCTCATATCTGCCTCCACTTTCACACCTCCTCTGTGCTGTTACCACTTCCATACCTGATAGTGTTTGAGTCACGGAGTTTGTGAGAATTTTTCACTGTGTCAACAGATAGTAATCCTGCCTGTCAAAGCGAGTATTAACACTTAATTACACAGAACATAACACTGACATGGTCACTCCTGCTTCTGATTTGTGAAAATGTAAAGCAAATGCGTAGGAGTCTGGAATCTGACTGTTGATCCTAAGCAGAATTATAATTTTAAAAGAATTTACTTGCTTGTCAAGATCCTTTTACTTAGTGAATGAGTAAACAGAAGTCTCTGCTTTCAAAGAGTTCTTACAGCTAGTTGGGATAGATGTGTTTGCAGAGCTACGGGGTCACTCTGAAAACCCAGACGAAAAGCCAAAGTACTGAAGGTTCACAAATGAAACTCTTAGGTAGAGTCTGTAACTAGTTGTCAGAATTTGAAGATTGGTTTTGGTGTCTCTTTCAGCTAGCAGAAGGATGGTCTTGGTGTCACCTGGATTCTTGATGTTGCTGCACCAAGTAGCACAAATAATAAATACTACAAACCACCACATATGTGGATACTTATATATAATACAAGTGTATAACTTTGCACATGTGAGTGAGAGGCTACTGTGAAATTAATGGTATAGAAGCACCATTATTCTTCTTGTTAGATTTTACTCTTTAACACATAGTTAATTCTGAACAACTTACTCCTATTTTTTAGTATTTCCCAACTCTTGTACTCCTTTTTGATAAGTGTAATAGGAGCAGTCATATTTCAAAAGGTTTTTCATATGAACTCTTAAGCAGAACCAAGCCATCTTAGTCTTGGTGCATCCTTATAATGCTTGTGCCTCTGACTTAAAGCATGTTTCTGTATCTGAAATGAAATGTGTTTAAAACTGAGTATTTTAATTCTTTGGCAAGTGTTATTCTCTTTGGTTCCTGCTCTGGAATGTACATTCTATATGTGTCTGGACAGCTTACAGTGCCTTTAGTAACCTTGAACTTAGGCTTATTTAGTCATGCAGAATACAGATGTGTTACAGAACACTGTGTATGTGAGCGAGGACCTGCAGGGCGTTCACTGGATGACCTCACCCTTTTGAAGAACACCATCCATTTCACCTCGTGTGAAACAGAAATGGTGTGTTTCTCTCTGAGTCATGCCTTTTCTCCTGTACAAGTTTGTGAAGTGAGTGGAAGATGATAACAAAACAATATAAAAATAAGGACTTAATAAAAATGGGGATATAGGAAATTGTGCAAACATGAGGGGAAGCAGCATAAAAGGTGCTTCAAAGATCTTTCCTTCCTTCAGCTCTCACCATCTCTGTGACCTGACGGCTGCAGGTACTTAACCTTGAGGTGATTGTCTTCATAGCAAACTTAGGAAAAAAATCTCTTCTTCACAGTCATCGCTTATGGTAAACCTGGGTTCAGAGAAAGATTTCATCAGTGCTACTGCACTGAGAAAGGCCCAGTAAGTAGTTGAAGATCATTATCTCAACCTGGGAGGCTGTTACAGAGTTTCCAAGATATGAGTGTCTCAAACTTCAGCCCTGTTTGGTTTATTTTGCCAAACAGTCTTGAAGGAAGTCTGTTTAGGATTAAAGCAATATATTAGTTTTCATACATTAAAGTACATGCCATAAGATTTCTGAACAGAAAGTCTAAATTGGTCATCCTTGATTCACCCTAGATAGTTATGCTAGGCTTTGAACTTATGTCTAGCACTTCAGAAAATACCAACCAAGAAGGCATTGTTAGTGGAAATATTAGTCATTTAATTATCTCCTGGGTATGATACTGTTTTAGTAATTTTTTAACATCAGACTGTGTGGAGTGACTTTATAATAGTGGAGAATAAACAATCCTGACTTCAGTCACTAGGAAGTATTTAATTGAATTGCTGGACTGAAAGGGATGCCTGACTCTTGCTTTTGAGCATGATACGAGTTGATGTGACAAACAAGGCGATGCAAATGTGCCAGTTCCCAGGATGGCTCACAAAACACACAGCTTGTGAACTCCTGTGATATGTGTTGTTTCACGATGATTTCTGTCTTCTCTTCTCAACTCCCTATCTCACCTTCCCTGTGTGTTGTAGAAGCTTAATAACTTTATCTCTCCTTGGATCCTTTCTAGAGCCTATTTCCATCTCCCAAAACTTTGACTCAGGCAGTGGACATCAAGTATCATACTAAGCTGTGGTTACCCAGGTTTTGGCTGTGTTGGGTGATCTGTGTTTCAGGCAAGTAGTAAAAATCCTTGTAAGTTTTAAGGATAAAGACTTTAAGCTTTAGGAGGGTGAATTGTATGGCCTATAACCAAAATAAAAGTAGGAAATGTTCATCTTAACACATATATTTAGGCTTTTCTTTACAATTTTCTTTACAACTTGACACGGTATTTTACAAAGCAGAAACACTGTTGTGTAACGTGGGGTTCTTCCGGTGACTTGTGTGTTTACATCATTCCGGGCAGGGGACAGCTTGTTTCTGGAAGCTGAACCTTTACAGCTTGCAATTTAGGAATAAAGAGTAAATGCCATGTATGAAGGGAAGAGGCTTTCTACAGGGTAGACAAATCAGTGCAAGAGGGAAGAAGCTGCTATCTAATTTGTCCACTTAAATTACCATTGCAGTGTTCTTCCAGGGTCACATGTACAAAATTGCTGTGTCGCCAGACTTGCCTTAGGGAGAGGAGAGATCTCCAGCTGCTTAGAAAATGGTTCCTTGTACTAATGAAGTGTTGTTTTCTTTCTGGGTTTGACTTGTTGACTTCTTTCAAGTCTTGCATGGAGGCAAGTGTGCCTATGTGAAACCAGAAATGGGCATAGATGGATTTGGGTTTGGGTATCCTGTGAGACGGGCACGTAGGTTTTCTTTGCATTTGAGATTCCTTATGGCTGTTCAGATCTGGGGTGTTTGGTTTCATGAACCCCAGCATTTGCTGTTGATCCTACCTCAGCATGATTTCAATAACTTCCTGTGAATGAGGAAGGATTTAAACCAGCAGTGCTCAGCACCCTGTCACAGTCTTGTTGGCAGAATCACCTGTGAGAAGGCATCACTGCTAAGGAATTTTGACTTCTTTCTTTCCCTAGCAGTGGTGAACATGGCTATGCCAGGCTTTTTCTGCAATCAGTGTTCCCAGCCTTTGCATAGGAACCTCTTTGGTTTTTTTAATGTCTTCAATTCCATTTAGGTCAGCATTTGTTTTGTGGAGTCTTTAATGACTGTACCCAGAATAAGATATTTAGCTGGGTCGTGATTAATGTTCGTGTTCTTTGTGGTAATTGTGAATAATTCTGCTTGGCTTAATTTACTTTCTTTAGGGCTAAGTTAAATTACATTACTTTTCACTTGCTGTAGCCTAAGAGCAGTACAAGGGCTGTTACTTTGTCTCAGCTGGTGTCTTATAACATGTTAAGCAGCAATAATTTGATCATGTGTCTGAGTCCTGAGGTCAATTCATCCTTCATTTTTACTTAACAGACTTTGCCCTTGAACCAGAGGTCTTTGTTTACTTCTAAATGTTTATTCGTAGCTTCCACTACCTCTTACCAAGTTCTGAACTCTGATTTAAACGAGGTGAGTAAGGCCATAATTAGCCTGCCCTTAGTCCCTTTGTTTAACTCTTCTTGTGGGTAGGGTGGTCATGGATTTAGAGTCAAGTGGTATAGGAGATACAGTAGAGAAACTGGGAGAGTTCAGGTCAGATGAAACAAGAGCTTACTGGTCTGTCACACCACATTTTTTCAATTCGGATTTCCTAATTGATCCTGGCATATCTATTTGATGCAGAAAGTCGCTTTATGTGGGGAAACTGATTTCTTTCATCATTATTTCATGGATGTAACAGTTTTGAAGGTTTCTACTGTACACACAATATGTGAGAAGAAAAAAGGGTGGTTACTAAAGAAGTCAAATGACCAGCTGTGGTGTCAATTATTGAGTCCAACTTTCAGTCATGGCTGGATGACAGGCTTAGGTTTTACCTAGATGCAGGGACCTGAGGATGGCTGAAAAAGGATGCTGAGTCATGGGGAGAAGGTGAACAGCAGCAGAGAGGCCAAATAAAAATGGGTTGGCAGGATTATGTTAAACAGACTGATTAGGACACAAATACTTGCATTTCTTTATCTGCCCTTCTTATTTTAAAAGAAAAGAAGGATATTTGTGCTCATTTTTTTGTATATATATGAAGTCTGAATAACAGTAATTATATTTGACAATGCTATGACTGCATTATTTATATTGAAAGCTCTTTGGGAAAGATGCTTTCTTTGCAGCATGTTAGAGTTCCCCTGCAGGCTCAGGGTTTCACGTTACCTCTGAAACATGAGGATTGGATTTAGTGCTCTGAAGTCATTAGTGACAAAAGGAATGAAAGTTTCAGTGATGTCTTGTCTCCACCTTTGTATTTCCTTTTTTCCCTCCGAATATGACTTGCTTTATTTGCTGTACCTAATAATGATGATTGTTTATGGTGGAGGAAAGCGGATGAAGGTGCTTAGATCTGTCTTTGTTTTAAAGGTTGGAGAGTAGGGGAAACCAGTTTCAGGGAAGCAGAAGCCACGCTGACTGTTAATATTTTATAAGCTGTGACACATTTTTGGCTTTGGAGCTTTTCTCCCATGGCTTTTTTTCCTTGAGACAATAGTTTGCTTAAATTAGGGCTTTGAAGGGTGTGTGAAGAAGGCCCAAGAAATTGATGTGTCACAGGAATTGAAGCTTTCCACTTGTAGGTCAGACGTTCAGACTGTGCTTAAATTTGAAGCCATATTAATATCACTTTGATTCTTTTAGTTCTATTAGCCAACCACTTGGAAACCATATGCTGTCCTGACGTGTGTTACGTAGGCTACTACTTGATGTACTAAAACCTCTCCATATTCATTTGAAACAATATAGAAGAAAATCTGAGGCATTAGCCTCCATCCCCCTGTATAGTGCTGGAAGCATAATTTAGCCTAGTGTGATGATGATTAAATGAAGGGAATCCTATACTCTGATACATCTTCTGGCATGTGCTCTGATTCTGACTTTCCTGCATGACCTGGAGTCAGCCTCCTCATTTGAATTTTGCCTTTGTTTCCACTGCATCAAAAAACTGGAACTAATACTATTTAGATCATACACAAATCTGTGCAGAGTAGTATTATAAGTTACGGAACATTCATACTAAAAGTTACTGAACACGCATTTTTTCACTAGTAGTAAAACATGTCTTCCTGCTCTGAGGTTGGGTGCTTTTAGAGTTTTAAAGTGTTTTCATAATCTGTTCTCTACTAGTTTCTACTTTTGCTTCTAAAAATACCATTTTCAGGGCTACCATTTAAGTCACTGATGTTGAGTGATCATAATAAATACAGTGATCCCGAGAAAAGTGAAATGCTGGCTATTCCTTTGCTGTGTTTATTCTCTTTTGAGACACTGGGGGTAAAATCCAAGTGGGCTTGAGAATGTAGTGCCAACTCTTTAACCCAGTAGCCATTGTCCCAGGAGCTCAGAAGCATCTCAAACCACTGTTGGGTAACCATTTCTGGCTACGGAGCATAGCCTTGGTCATAAAATTCAACTTTGAGTTATTCGTAAATAAACAAAACTTGTCTGTACACTTTGCTTGTATATGTGCCTTCACAGTCTGTAGTAACATGCATCTTTATAAAGATGAAGCATTTGTTTATGGTAGAAATTCCTGGTCCTCACACTGGTCATGCCTGTTTTAGTAGTTCATAATCTCTCAAGAGACATGTAGACTGTCGGGTTGTTGCTCATTGCTCCCTAGTTTTCCTTCTGTGGTTTTTCTTTTGTCTCAACCACCTACAGTTTTAGACACTGTTATCTCATGGTTATTGCCAACTGAGCCTTTTACAGTATTTTAAATGGTCATCTAATTAAAGTGTATTAATTATGCATCAGACCAGGCATTCTGGATGGGAGTCACTGATGTGTGATGTGCATAGCACCATACAGTTTTTGCAGATGTACCTCTGTTCTTGCATTAGCCTTTAACCAGACAGATGAAGGCCTTGGGCAGAAGCCCTGGCTCCTGTTTTCTGTGGCTGTACAGGAGATGTAGGCTGACAGCCTTGTTTTTTCCTTCATTGTTCAGGAATAACTGCTCATGTTTTGTTTTTTTGGCTCAGACGTGACTGCTTAGAAAGTTTAGGATGCACTACCATCCTTTGGGAGGATCATCCCATGGCAAATATGAGGTGTTGGGCAACATGTTGCCCCTGTTACTGATTGTAAATAGATCTAAATAAAGGTAGTGGGACAGGGCTGGTGCTGCAGCTTCCCCAGGTCCCTCCAGCACATCTTACTGGCTTCATTTCACAGACCCAGCTGTCCTCTGAGACCGGTCCAGAAAGGAAACAAGGCTGCAGCATGGCATTTTTATCTCCTTGTAGATATTTCTGGAAAGCTTTCTCCTGCAGGACTTGTGTGTAGTAGCAGGCTTTGTGGGATGCTCTGTGGTGGCCCTCTCCCCAAAAAGTGCTCTGGGTAACCGGAGGCAGCAAGGTACTTTTGCCCTTTTTTGTAACAGTTCTTTGTCCTAAAAATGTCAGGGTGCTCTTTCCTTCCTAATACCCCTCTGCATGCAGGTTGTCAGTGCTTTATGCACCGCTGTGCTGCATTTGTAGAGAATGAGTGTCCCTTCAAGAAGCTGTAAGTGAAACTGCAATTTCCTTTTGTTGACACTGGTGGCTGTTGGGGCAGTCAGCATCGAGGTGAGCTACACAGGCCCTAATTGCACGAGAAGGCAGAGCAATCCATGCAGGGAATGCCAACTGGGGAGTGCAGGCTGGAGAAGGGCCTCATCCTGTGATGTCATGGCAGCAGATGGTGCAAATAGCTGGAAATCTGGACCTGGTCTATCAGGCTGAAATCACCTGCCCTGTCTGCTCATGGTGCTCCTGCCCTTCACTGGTGAATAACATCTGTACATTTAAAGGCTTCAAATTGTTGGTGTGCCTCATAATTCACTTCATTTGTATAGGGGGTTGGCAGTCCAGTAAGACAAAATTTCACCCCTCCATTCCCCAGGTATCTATCTGCTTGTTCATTTGGGTTTTGGCTGATCAACCCCAAGCTGTCACCAGCAGGTGTCTCCCTGGGAGTTCCATTTAGTCTTTGGTTGCTGTTTTCCTGTAGCAGTGCTGGGGACCAACCCTGTGAAATGCAGATAACTGAGTTTCAGGTGTCTAAGCTTCAAGCAACCTGTCAAGAACAACTAAATTAAAACATTTTTTTCTAATACGTTGTGATGTGGTTTTCTATTTTATCCGAACTGTTTGCAAATGTCCTTTTTTGAATGTGCATAAACCAGATTAGAAGAAAATATATGGAAAATAAGAAAACATTTGTGACACTACTTACATCTTTAGTAGGAGGAAGAGAAAGTGATCTATAAAAAAACCCCATACTTTCAGGAATGGAACTTAATCCAGACTCTGGCAATGCCCTGAAGTCTTCATGCCCTTGAGAATGTCCCTCAGGCCTGTTTCAGTTTACTCACATGTTAAAACAATAACACATAGTCCTTGCTCCTGCTGAATGGCTGTGCCTTTTAATCCCATTTACGTAATTTTTAGAGCTAATACTGTGCAAGGCTGACCACAGGCCCAGCATGGGATGATGGGTGAAGTGTACATGATCCAGGAGCTGGGTGATGTTGCCTGAATTCCAACACTTGCTCACTGCAAACACAGTGAGTCCAGGCTTTTGCCATAAGATTTTCAGCAAATGCAGAGATGGAGGTTACAGCAAAGAGGGGAAAAGGTTCATTGATTGCTCTTTAGACTGACACATCCCTGCTATGAGTGTGTATGGAGATGGTGCCTGAGGGAGCTCCCGTGCTTCTGCAGAATGGAATTTTTCTGTCTTGTGTACAAAGGCAGAAGAATTCACTTTCTTCTATGTAATTATTTGCCTAAATAATTAAACTTCAGTACGGTTGAGACATAATCTTAACATTGGTACTGTGCAGCACACAGGATTAATATTAAAAGGGAGAACAGTGTGCTTTATCTGCAGTGTGGCAGGATGCTTTTCCTGCACCTACACCAGTGCTGCAACAAGACTAACTCATATAGTTCTGGGAAAAGGTATTTTCTGACTCTAAAAGATCCCCCATATCCAATCTGCATAAACAACCTTTCTCATTGATTGGTATCTCTGGGGCGAAGGAACCTGCTTTGTGTTTTTTATCTGTGAAGATTATGCTGATGAGAGCACTGGGAGGAGGAAGCAATAATGTCTGTGCTCGGGGCAGTGCAATTTAAAGGGTATTTTCAAGGGTCCAGAAAAAACCAGGGATAGCACCCCGAGCACAGTCACAGGGAAAGCCACAGCGGTGAAACACAGAATTGGCACCCTGTTGTGGAGTGTGTTACAGGCTCTGAAAGAGCTGCAGTGTTTGTGGGAAGCTGCATTTGGAGATAGTTGTGTCTCCCTTCAGGTGAACAGTGAGTGGGTGCCCAGCAAAGCCTAATGATGAACCTCTGGGTGACCAGAGGGGTGAGTGCAGGGCAGGGAAAAGCTGGTTTTGCTCTTTAAATTGAAACTTTATGTAAACATGTGGGCTTTTGGGGCGGGCGAGTTTTTCCAAGGTATGCATTGTGGATTTCCTGATGCTCTTGAGGTCTAGGGGAAGACGGTGTGGCTGGCTGGAAAAGGCACTGTGGGAATATTGTATTTCCAAGGATGACTTTGAGGAAAGCAGATCCTTATCTCTTTCTCTTCTCCCTTTTTATTTTGCCTTATGTACATGCCTGCATCTGTCTCTCAATTATTTCATTTTTAAAAATCAGGATGGGGTAAAGGCTGTGTCTGTGCAGCTCCTAGCACAAGTTTGATTCTTGTCAATGTATCTGTATGAACTGTACTAAAGTAATTGGTGAAACAGATAAATCCTGGCTTTTTAATGGATTTATTTTAGCTTTTGATGCTGTAGTGAATTCTTTGGGCTGTTCAAGCTGGTGCTCCTTCATTTAGTATCATAGCTATTTTATTGTCTCCCATTGATACTTAATTTTACAAAGTTTGTAGGAATGCATGCTTTGTAAAATTTGTACTATCTCTAAATCTATTAAAGCTAATGGAAACTTTCATATGGCTGAAAACTGTCTGAATGACAGTTAAAAATATTTCCAGATGTGTTAGTTTCATGAATAGACATTTCCAAAACCTTTGTCTGCCGTGTTCTTAGTTGGTTAATGCTCATATGCTATTAGAGAGGGCATGCTGTGGCTTGTTAACACAAGGGCATTAATATTGTCAGCATTAGGGTTTAAAAAGGTTATGTTTTGAAGTAAATGACTCCTTGAATCCTTTTTATTTATCTCTTATTTTCAAGGCTTTAGGGCTCCTGTTCTCAAGCATCCCCACAGCCATCATGGCTACAACTCAAATGGGAGTCGTCTTATTCCAGCACTGAAAATTATAATATTCTTCAGAAAAGCAACTTAAATCAGTCATGAGTTGCATGATTTCAGATCAGTGTTCTGTAAGACAATTTTGTTTGACTTACCAGGCCATTCCTTGAGAGCAGATTTTGAATGTTGCCAGGGCTATTTCTTATTCTCTGAGATAGAAGCTGGAATTTGCTTCCCATATATGGATTGTGTCTGCCTAGTCTGGTGTTGGATCTGGTCAGGTCTGAGTGTACTCAGTTTCTTCATACCAGTAAGATAAAGTGAACCTTAAAATGTAATTTATTTGTTATTTCTACTGCCTGAATGTTTTTCTGCTTCCAGAGGGATGGCAGGCTTCAGCACTCTGAAACTGCTTTAGTGTTGTGCTTGGGACTAAGCAGGATGTGTATCAGAACAACTGCCTGTGTAAATATGATGTATTTGAAGCAGAAGATATTTCCAAGTGTTACTTCTTTCAGGATTCTTCTTTTGTGATAGCAGATGAAGACCTGTTAGGTTCATTAGCTCATGATTAGACAGAACGAGACAGCAGCCAAGATGATGAATGTCCCCTTTCCTGACTAAAGAAGGAAAGCTGAAGCATTTGGGATTAAAGAAAAGCACATGGGTATTGTAAGGATTATTAAAACAAAAAGCATTTGTTCACTTACATGGCATAACATTCCTGTCTCAGGTCTCTAAGCACCACCTTACCTGTGGCTGGTGGAGATCGTGTTGCTTACTGTATTTATTAGGGTCACAAGTGTCTAGATTTACATAGTAGAAAACTTATTCAGAAGACAAACTTCCTCCCACAATGATATGTACTCTACTTTAAACAGGGTGAGATATGTGAGATAAGAGAAAGAAGCCAAGGTACTGATATGCATGTCCTTGTAGACCAGATCATTGCTGTGACTGGCTCAGTCCTGGGGAGCCCTTGAAGGGATTCATGCTGAACTTGGGTTTTTGGGAATCCACTTCAAAGCCAGTGGTGAAGGACAATGAAGAGATTCAGAAGGCACTAGCAGGGGGGACTGGGACTGGAGTTGGTGACTGGAGGACCTGGACTTGAGGGGAGAGAAGTGGTGGATGGCACTGGGGAGCTGACCAGCGTCACTGAGTGGAAGGCATTTTAAAGGCTCAAAACACTTCCTGGTGTGGAGGGTGGGAAAGGAGGGGCTGTGTCTGGGGCTAGGAGAGAGCAGCTGGGAAACTGTGGGAGGTGGCCAAGCAGGAAACCCTAATGATGTGTTGTGCCCATGTACTTTTGCTTGTAGCTGTGGCTCAACTTTGTTTTCAAACATTTAATCCTGTTGAGGAGCATATGCATGTTCCTTTATCTTTAGTAGGTTCATAACCTCATTTTCTTGGAGAAACCTTTACAATACCCATGTTGGAGTTGGACAGGCTTGCAGCTGAGCTATGTGTGGGTTTTTTGTGTGCTGGTGGGAAGAGGGATGTAACCTTGGCTGGGGCTGTCTGCCTTGGAGGCTGCTGGGACACCCACAGAGAGGTGTGAACTGCACCCTGTGTCCTATGGGAGATACAGCTGGACATGGATGTGCCAGAGGCTGCCTTGGGGCAAGGCACGAACTGAAATGTCCAGGGGATATCTGTCTCAAAAATGTGGACCAATGTATGTGGGGTTGTGTCTGGCAGAAAGGAGTAAAGAGGAGCATAACCCAGGTTTCTTTGGCATTGGTAGTTTTGCCAGTGTGTGTTCTTGGCTCTGAGAGGGTTCTCAGTTCTTCAAGGAGGTGGACTTTGCCCACCTAGTAGGGGTGAGCATGGGATTTGGATGTGCTGAAGTGTATGCAGTGTATGCAGTTGTGTGCCTGCTCCTGGTGCAGGATGCCATGGGGAGGGTGGTAAGGCAGGTTTCTCTGGTGACATCTGCCTTCATCTGCACCTGAAAGGGAGATGCTTCCAAGAGAGATCCAAGTGATACTTGCAAGCTATATCTGTCTTGCCTGTTTTAGCTGCACTGATTCTTCGAGATGGGACATATGGGCACAATGAGCCCAGGACAAGTTTGGTCCCTTACAGATTCCAATCTGAAGACCATGGTGGGGCATCTGTTAGGAACAGACATGATGGTAAGCTATTTTCCCAGTGTGCCATCATTACAGAATAGCTGTCTTCAAAGCTTACAGACAAATAACTAAAAGATTTGAATCTGACATACTAAAGTTTTTAAAAGCCAGAAGGCATCTCTTTTCAGTGGAAAGGAAATTTAAGACTCAGTTATTTCACTTTAAAAGGTCCAGATTGGTGGTTCAGGCAGGGGAAATGCTGGCCCTTGTTTATCATGGTTCCTGAACAGCTAGGGCAGCCTCTTCTCACCATTTTACACCTTGCCCAGACCTGAAGGGGTTACATTCTAAAATGAATAATGACTAAATTTATTCGTCATGGACAAATGATGACAGCTGTTGAGATGCTCCTGTTAGCGCTTCCCAGGGGATAAAGTCAGGCTGGATCCTAGTGCAAGCCAGCTGAGCCAGGCAGACTCAGCTCATCTCCATCCTGCGTTATTTGTCCCGGGTTCCCCCCGCTAGTAGGGAATTTCCTTCCTAGAAGTGAACTGAAGTTTCCTGGGCTGAAATGGGTGTTGCTGAGAATCCCGCAGAGCTGCAGTTGTAGCGAGAGGACAGAGGCCATGGCTGTTTAAATCCACGTGTGAAGACAGCATGCTTAATGAATACGAGGGGCAATGATTGATTATGTTCTGGACTGAAAGCCACGGCGCTCTGTGAAGCACTCTCGCATCTGAGCACGCTATGGAAAATATGAAGGAATGTTGAGGAAGCTTATTTGCAGAAGGATATGTACTTGTAAGCAAATTTTTCTTTCTTCTTAAATAATGTAAAGGAATTGAAAAATGTAAAGCAGATTGTCTGCTCTCTTTCTCTGAGACAGCAGAGTGCCGAGCAGACAAAGGCCTCTTTTATAAGGGCATGTCTCTGGCAGAGAGAACTGTAAGGTCCTTATAAATGAGTACTGGAGGTGTCTTGGGATGGGAGAGCATCAGTGGTTATTTAATGTTAGAATGGGGCACCGATTCTGCTTCAGTGCACCTCAGCTGGTGTCCTGAGAGTTACACCCATGCTGAATTTACTCTTTGCAGATACGCTGAAAAATGTGATCCCAGCTCAAATTATTATTATGAGCAGGAGTTGATGGGTGGCAAAACAAAAAAAAAAGGCTTTTTAACAATAGTGTGTAGTACCTTGTTTTTCTGTTCTTTCCTGTACTCCTTTGGTCAGGTTTCTTTCTGTTCTTTGTTTCTCTTTCTGTCCTGCACACGTGCTGCTGGCAGACTTGATGTGCAGTTCTGAATGTGGTGCTGTCATTCTGCCCTGCTCGGGTGAGAAAATGCTGTTGGGTTGCTAAAGGGTTATGCTGGTTTGATAAATATGTAATGCTTAGTTTGTAGGCTTAATGAACAGGGAGATTTGATTGTAATCCAGACATCCCCAGAACTGTGAGCAGGCTGGATGGATTTTTTAGGAGTGTTGTAGTTTTGCTAATGTTCAGCAAAGCTTGTTTTAGATGAAAATGATAGTTTATTTAATTGCTAAAATGCTACAGAAGTGTGATGCTTTTAATACCTGGGTTTTTTACTTTTCTAGTAATAGTAAACCACACCCTCTTCTCCTTTCAGAGGCGTGAGGCTTTAAAAATGCAGATAGAAGAGGAAGTGAGTTAAGTAAGGCTGCTATTAGATAGCCTGAAATGCAGCTATGGAGAATTTTATTACCTGATGGAAATGGTTATGAACTAGTAGAGTATCTTTTGTTTTGCATATGACTGACTGTCTCTTGGCTGGTAATACACATATGGCAAATAATAATTTGCTTAATATCTATGTAGGAGCTTTTGAAATAAGTGCAATTGGGACAGGTTTTGCTTAGAAGTTTTTGGGTTGAATGTCTGTGTGAGGCTTTCTGAATCACTTAAGCTCCTTCCCATAGGCTTCAGACATTACACATTTTAAAGGCTATTTTGATCTGCCCTGACCCCTGTGCAACTCTCACCCAGTAGCATTTTTGAAATATTCCTGTTAGAACTAGACTGTATCTTTATGGGGGAAAAAAAAATCAGTTTTGCTTTTTGAAAACTGCCTGTGGTAGAATTCACTGGGTGACACACCTCCCAGCCTCGCTGAGGGTCAGTCCTCATTGCAAAAACTGGAAGGAGGGGGGAGGGAAGAGAGGAAAAAAGGCAATTCAGAACATAATTTGTTTTAAACCTTCAGCCAGTGGCCTTGTTGTATATTTTTCTTGTGGGTGAGAAACAATATTAATAAACCACATTGGAAAACTGTGTGAATAAATCTTGAGTTGTTGTGTTAACACAGAATATAATCAAACAACTTATTAAGAATCTGGCTAGGCTAAACAAACTCCTGCAGTGAATTTTCATTTAATTGAATTAAAAACCCATTTTCTAATCCTTTAATCGTTCTCATGATTGTTCCCTGAGCTCTTTTTAAATTATTTTTGAATTACATATGTCAGAACATGACTGGTGTCAATAGGGAGGTAGCACGGTCTCCATGGCTGCCTTCAGGCACTGTGTTAGAGAGAGAGCCTACATCCTAATTATGGCTTATATTCTTCTCCTTAGCAGTGTGACCTGAAATTCCTTTAACTTAATGTGTTCATTTTTGCCTGAACAACAGTACAAGTACCTGTTAGTACATTACCTTTTTTCTTTAGATGTTGCTTTTTTCCCCCTAGCCCTTTCCCATATTCCAAGACCTCTTGAACATCAAAATTAAGGGAAGAGATGTCCTTGGCCACCTGTGTTAACTTTTTGGATGCTTCTGTGCACCTGCCATTTCAGTGTTGTGCTGTGATTATCAGAAATGGGATGTTTAGGTTTTCAGATGCTCTGTAATGGTTTTCCTGTGTCCAGCTGCCAATAAACGAGCGCAGGGAAAACTGAAGGTGATTGGGCTGAGAACAACACGGGCTTTTCTTTCTTGCCATCCCTTTAATATGCCTATACTGTTATCAAGTTTTTTTGTACTTTCAGAAGGCTCAACTTGTATTGAATTTCACTCATTAGTGTCTCACTAGGAGCCTGTATTTGTTACTAGATGTTCCCAGGTGTTTTCCTGAGCAGGGATGGATTAAAGCACCTGCCTGACTTTTTGCCAAGTGAAGATTGTAAAGGAAATGTTCCTAAACCTGTGGAGAATGGGTGTGTACCTTGGGCTGGTGCAGAGGGATAGACATGAGGCAGGTCTCAAATCTTGAATGAAGTGTTAGTGTGGAGAAGCTGAGTGATGGGGACTGAGCTGGCTTTCTGGCCTCAATAATTATGTGTTCCTCCTTTATCAGCTGCCCAAATGATTTGTCACCTTTCAACCTAAGGCTGGTTTTTCAAGTGAAGTAGATAATCCATGTGAAACTGCAATATAAGCACTCTTTTGGAGTTGAAGTGACCTTGAGTGAGAATCAAAGTGACTGTAATTCATTTTAAGTTCATTTATGTTCATGTTTGGCTGTAGAGGCTGAAGTTGGACATACACAGAAGGTTCTACAAGTTTTAATGCACCTTATATTTATGTTTTTATGAATTTGAGGTAACTCTTTCTATTTCATTGTAAGGAATATCTGGTGATAATTTAAAGAGTTAAAGGGAATTTATAGCTCTGGATGAGTCTGTGATTAATAGTCTGGGGTTTATCAACCATGTGAGTGTTGCCATGTGAACTTTCCTGGGTTTTACCCTATTTATCCTCAGTCTGGTTCAGGTGGTTGGTTGGTGTGATGGGGCAGCCTTTGCTGCCTGGTCCCCTTCTCACCTGTATCTTGGATTTGCTCATTGTCTTGGTTTTGATGCAGTCCATGGCAAAATATCTCTTGGAGGCATCAACATGAGAGGTGCAGCCTGTGAACACCGCAGGCATTATCTGTGGCTTGCATCTTTCTGCTGTAGATTTGAAGTTTGCTCTTTTTATCTGAATGCATTCATTGAAAGGGTTTATAATGTAGTGGCTGCAATAACAAAGGATTGGGTTCAGCAGCCTGGTGGTGTTTTGTGAATAACTGGATTTCTAGGCTGAGGACACTGCTGAGGTGAGGGCTGGCAGAGCAGACTGGAACATACTGCATGTTTGCCATAGCATGGGCGTGTTCTTTGGGTCATCCCTTTGCTTCACTGCACTTACAGCTGAGTGTGGCTTTTTTGGCAGATAAAATTTTTGATGATGAAGACTCCGTGGATGGGAACAGACCTTCCTCAGCCAGCTCCTCTACATCTTCAAAGGCCCCTGCAAACTCGCGCAGAGTTGGAATGGGGACCACCCGCAGACTTGGGTCTGCACCGCTGGGCTCCAAGTCTTCAAGTAAGCCAGTAGCATGTATGAATTGACACTGATGTGAAGTATTTATAGTGCTTTTATTGAGCTTATTTCAAGGACATCCAGACTGGCCCCCAGAATCCAGTAATGATTTCCCTGTGAAATCATTACATGTATGTTCTCTGCATGCCCCAACCAAAGTCTGGTAGGATGAAGTGGTCCCCACATCCCTGTGATGTATTTTGCATTTATGAAAGGTTGTAGCTGTGTGGTTGTACACTGAGGGCTGTGAGTAAATCACGTCAATGTTACAGTGTTTTTTGCCTTTATAGCTGCATCTCTAACTGTAGTGGGTCAGGCTGCTTACAAACACATGGCAAACTTCAGCCCTTGCAAGCTAAAACTGACACAGTGGCTTTCTTCTTAGCCCTTTGGGCATTGCTGGTAATTAAGGTGCAGAAATAAACCTAAACAGTCATTCTGAATGTGAGCAACAGTTCTATGTGTGACTATAATTCTATATGTGTCCTAGAGAAACAGAGAAAGATCCTGTATCAGTCTCTAATCTGATTAGTATTCCAGAGACTATTTATTGTCCTTATCATTCGTCTGTTTGTGCACCTGTCAGATCTCCACCTTCATCTATTATAGATGGGATTAAATCCTTTAAAATAAAATCTCCCATATAATTAAAGTAAGTATTCCCTTTCATCTTTCAGACTGTGTCCCCTAACTGTTGAGTGACTACTGTAATCACTTCCCTAATGTGCCCTCTGTGCCTGCGAGTTGAAGGATGCCATGAATGTCTAGTCTGTGCCTGGCATTGAATTTCCCTGTCTCTGCTTTCATTACATCTGCAGCACTCTGAGGCTGCAGAGGTAGTGAACTTTCTCCTGATTAAGTGCCTTGATAGCTGGTGGTTTCTTAATTGATTCTCTGGTTGATAAGAAGATTGAAAAGGCTTTTTCATTTGTGTGTCAGCAGCCAAAGAGGGAGCAGGTGCTGTGGATGAAGAAGACTTCATTAAGGCATTTGAAGATGTCCCAACGGTTCAGGTAAGTAGAATTACATGTTAAACCACAGTGTACTAAAAAGCAGAAGATGGATATAGGATCTCATGCTAATCCCTGGCAATTTGTGATTTATTGTGATGTTGACAAATCTTCTTTAAGGGGAAAGCAAGTTAAAAGTTGAAGTGAGGCAAGTCTTGAGTGGTGTCATCTGCTGCTAGTTTGTGTGAAATCCTTAGAAGTGGAGGGAATGAGGGTGGGAGGCTTCTGATTGAGCTGTCACAGGGCTGGATGTGGAGCTGGAACTGGATGTGCACGCTGTGCAGTGCAGTCTCATCAAATGAAGACTTAAGTCAGCAGGAGCCTCCCTTCATCTCATCTGTACCAACTGGGAACTGAAAGCAGAAGGTGACTTGTGTCTCAGGGAGTGGTGTCACGTGAGTGTTGACAACTGGACAGTGCATGTTTGCTGATTTAGCCAAATAGCTGAGGTGCATCACATACCCTCTCTCCTTTGCCAGAGCTTTATGTTTGGGACAGCTGAACAGCACTTGTGTCCACTCATGATCTTCGGTAGGCCTTGACTAATACAGCCACTAATAGTTGCAGGAATGGTGCTTAAAGTTGTGGAACTGTAGTAAAATAGTGAGGTGATCCTTTAATCATCTTGTGATCATATTGTAATTCTTGATTGCAGGCAGTGAGTGTTAACTTTGTGCATTATGCAAAGGCACTTGTAGCATATGATGTGTAAGGATTGAGGAGCAAAGGACATAAGAACGTAGTTGGGAAGTGATCTGAATTTCTGGAGTGAATGTTGCTTTATGGTGCTGCTCTGTCTTTCAATTTGTAGATTTATTCCAGCCGTGATCTTGAGGAATCCATAAACAAAATCAGAGAGATACTGTCAGATGATAAGCATGACTGGGAACAGAGAGTTTCTGCGGTAAGTAGCAAACTTAGATATGATCTCTTTTAATATAAGGCTTTTTTACACTGAGCTTAGTCCCATGAATAAGGTACTGGGAGAACCTCAGAGTAAGGCTGTAATGTAGTTTTAGTAGTGAGCATCTGTTATATTCTCCCAAACTAGAACGAAACATTTGCTTATGAGACTGAATTCAAACCACATCTGTGAGGGAAAATGCTGTTTGATATACAGGAATCCGTTGAGGCAGCATCAAGTTGAAGTGAAAGTCACGTAGCAAATCCAGATATAAGGCTAACAATTTGCTAGCAGTTGCTAAAATCAAAATGTCAAAAGACATCCTCAGAATATATGAAAATTTACCTGATAAGGCAGAAAATTACTTTGCTTACAGAGAACTTATTTATACTTCTGCAAAAGAAGGTGCAAAATAATTCAGAAAAAATTCACACAGATTTTGAATAAATAAATATGACTGTGGGAAATGTGGAAGTGGAAAATTGGATGTTATTTGCATGGCAAGACTGAGTTGTATTTACTGAGATGAGCTGTGTTTTCATAATATGAATAGGTGCATGATCTTGTCTACACAGTAGACTTTCATCACTGGTGCAGCAACTTTGACAGGTCTGTCAAATCCTGTGTTACAGATCTAAGTGGCAGACTGTGCTGATTCAGCTTACTTTTGATTAATTTTGTTTCTGTACAGAGTGACAGTGAGCTTAAATCGAGGCAATGTGCAGATGTCTCTGTGCACAGGAGGGCCTGTGGAGGTGTCCAGGGGAATCTCTGTAGGAGATGGTGGTCTCTGTAATATTAATAGAAAATTTCCCATTTTTTTGCTGTCAGGGGTCCACTTCGATTAGAGCCAGATAATTGTTTTAATTAAGTTAATGGGCACATTCAATATTTGTCAGTATTACTCAAACCTGAGTGTGAGCCATGCCCTTTAGATCTAGATACCATTTTAATATATGAGTCAGCTGTGAGATCAACTAAGTTTTAGAAGCTGTTGTAAATAGGAGAAGAGAGGGGAATGTTTAAGGTATCTTTTGGCTTAAAAACTAATATTTGTGTTATTAACAATACACTTTGAGTAGCTGCATTCTGCAATTCTGTAAGTTAGTGTGTGTTTGTATTATTATACTTAGAATGTCAACCTATGAGTTGAATATAAAATACAAAATAATTAAATTGTTTAGAGATTAAGAATCAAGTTCCTCAATGCATGTTGAGGAAGAATTGTACAAGAACCCTGGAAACAAGATATTGACCCAGAACATAACTGTCCTTGTAACTGTCCTTATATTTATTACTCATTAACAGTCACTGATTTCGTTATGCTCCTAACAGTTGAAAAAGATCCGCTCCTTACTCTTGGCGGGAGCTGCAGAATATGATAACTTCTTCCAGCACTTAAGACTTTTGGATGGAGCATTTAAATTATCTGCTAAGGACCTGCGGTCTCAAGTAGTACGAGAGGCTTGTATCACCTTGGGGTAAGTTTGCTTTCTATCCATACTTGAAATCTGATGCAGAAAAAAGGAACAGACTCTGGTTAAAACATTAGTTGGACTCAACTTGTGCTGCTAGTTCTACATTGTTAGAGGTAGAACATGATTTTGATACAGTTATTTCCTCACATCCATGTGTGCTGCTGATTGTACTTCTGCCAAACTGTGTTCCTGAGTATTAAACAATGCTGATTAGAGATAAGCAGAATGAATGATCAAGCTGTGTCTTTGCATGATAGGGAAGGATAGAACAATAAAGCTGAAAATGTGTATGTTTTGTTCTGGTTCAGACTAAGCTAGTTTTTATTTTTGATGATCTATCTTTTGTGAAATACTTCAAGAAAAAGGGTGCTGCAGTGCCTCTGTCATTGTTTTAAAAATTGGTGCATATTAAGGCAAAATAGGGAGTTTCAGAGAATTTGTAATGTAAACTAACAGTAAAAAGCATTCAATCAACATTATTCCATTTGTTTGATAATAAATTTTTAAAGCTGTGCTAGTTACTTAATTTTATGCTGGTCTTACTGCTTCTAAGGGTTCAGATGAATATAGAGCACAAGTTTGAAATGAAAGTAAAGGAACTCTGTCCTTTGGAGTTGGAGAAGAGGTGACAGTTGCAAAGATTGAGATGTCAGATGTGCTCATGTCAGATGTTCTGTAGAAGTCTGACTCGCTTAATCTTCATCTCACTTACCACCATGACTTCATTTTGTTTTTCAGACATTTGTCATCAGTTCTGGGAAACAAGTTTGACCATGGGGCAGAAGCCATCATGCCAACAATTTTTAATCTAATTCCTAATAGTGCCAAAGTCATGGCCACTTCTGGTGTTGTAGCAGTTAGATTAATCATTCGGGTAAGTACACATCAAAAGAGAACAATGTTACAGTTTCCAAATACTGTGGTGTTTCTGATGAAATGTGAATGCTGCTGCAATGAAAATTAGATTAAGTGCCTAAATCTACTTTTCTGATTGTGCTGGGCTTGGTTGTCTTGGATGTTGTGCAGCCTTGTGTAGATGATGGTCTTTAAGCTCTGCCGGAATAGTAGGAAAAATACTTCTTTTTGCAGAGCAAGATATTTCTATCCTTCTAAGAGCTGAGCAAACTTTTTTCTTTGAAAGGAATTTAAACCTGCCTTGCAGCAGAGACTCATCCTCTTAATTATGCTCTAAAGTACCTCACAGACCATTCACGTTTCCTAAAACTGTTAGTTCACCGCGGTGACTCCTGCTTAGTGATTTACTGGCTAAGCTGTGGGTAGCCTGATGTCTCTCAAGTTGTCACCACTGACAGTTTATATCCTCTTACAGTGACAGTGAAAATAAAGTGTCTGTTAAAGATATTTTAGCAGATAAAATACAAAATATTTCTAATAATAAAAATCTGTCCGTATCTGTTAGTGTTACTTTATTTAGCAGTTCTGTTTTTAAGAATTGAAGAGCAAGAAGTATCTGAATACTGGGCTCAAGTGACTGAAGGAGATGGTCTTTCATTCTGTCCAACTGTGATATAAAGATTTCTTCCTGTTTTTGTTGTTTTCTTGTAGCATACGCACATCCCTCGGTTAATACCCATCATAACCAGTAATTGTACCTCCAAGTCTGTTGCAGTTAGAAGGTGAGAATTTAGTCCGAATTTTTGGGTTTTGCCAGTGAATAGGTTCATATGTGCTTTCTGATAACGTGAATGTATTTGTCATTAGTCGTGAAAAGGATTGATACACATATGTACGTACTTCGACATGAACCTCATTCTCTCCCCCATGATTTGGGCTCCAATTCAAAGCCAGCTGTCTTGTATAAGCTGCAGCGCTGTAGACAGGAAAAGGCATTTTTCCACAAAGAAATGGTTTTTAAAGCAATGTTTGTGCTTGCATGTTATAACATCGTATTATTTCGGCTTTTTTATGGACATGTTCCTATTCCTGACTCTAATCTGTTACAGTGACGTGTTGTCTTTAAACCAGTGGCAGAAGTAGTTTTCTGTGATAGCGTCATCTGGAAGGGAGGTTGGATTGGATGTACTAATGGTCCTCTCTGCGCTCAAAATCCAAGTACTCCAGTTTGTTGCCTCATGGGGAGACTCTTGCCTCGTCCATATAGATGGACTAGTTCTCTTCTAGTTAGACAAAAGGAAGGGCTTTGTTGTTGCTGCATTTGGTGACAAACTTTGAACACATTTCAGCACACTTGTGCCATAGTTTCCTGAAGTGAGGGAGGAAGTCAGAAACTGTCCCCACTTGAAGCTAATGGTGAAATTTCCACGTGAAGCCTGAACTAACAGGTACAAAGCATCAGCATGAATATTCTGGCCTCCTATCCTGGCTTCCTGGATTGCTTTATGTCAAGTCTTCTCTACAGACTTCTCTCTATAGTGAGCTGCCTCCAGTTAAGACTTCAGGTGGTTTATTAGTGGTGTTTTTAGAGATGTTGATGGTTTTTTGATGGATTTTGATGTCCCAAAAAGCTTCCTCACAAAACATGGCTGTTGTTCAGAGTCAGGTATGGCAAAGCCCCTGTGCCTCTGTATATTAACTCAGCATTTCCTCTCTCTCTTCTCTCAGGCGCTGTTACGAATTTTTAGATTTGCTTTTGCAGGAGTGGCAAACACACTCCCTAGAAAGGTAAGTTCTGAATGTAAGTGGGTTAGTTCTCTCCTGTTTGTGTCTGGGGAGGTTAATTCTGGAGAAAGGATAATCTAGGAGATGGAGATCGTATCAGGCAGCTCTAGTAGACATATTTTTGCCACCAAAAAAAAGTACATTTGTTTGTGCACACTTGTCCCTGTAATGCTGTCAGTCAGAGTTTGGTTGGTCTGTCTTCTCTGCCAGCCTTGGAAAACCTGGCTGAACAAATTCCTGAACTCAATAATTTTTCTTTAACAAATTTTTTTTTCCCTTTTGCACCCTGAAGCGAGATGATGAGGTGAAGGCTACTGCATGTCTTATCAGGAGCTTCTGAGGCTTCTACCTTACTTCAAACTAATGACCAGTTAAAGTGATTGTGGCAGAAGAAACTGGGACACAATTTCCTTAGCCCTGACTGTGCAAGAGTATTTAAGGCTTATTAAGATAGTGGTTTTGAACCCAGGGAGTTTGAATAGCTCATTAAAGGTCTATGAAGAATGCTACTTGCCATTTCATACACAGCAGTGTGGGTGAAATAAAAATGACTTGTGAGAGTAAATAAATAAAGGTTAACAAGGATTTTACACTTAAATGGGAGGATGTGATGAACTGTTTGTATTTGGGAGACCAAGGCAAAATCAAATCAGTCATTTGTTTTTAAGCGTGGCTCATCTTTCTGAAAGGCTGAATAATGTTTTCTTTCTTATTTCAGACACATATCAGTGTTAGCTGAAACAATAAAGAAGGGAATTCATGATGCAGACTCTGAAGCCAGGATAGAGGCAAGAAAGTAAGTGGAAGATGCCTGTTCTTCCTCCCCCTCTTTGCCCTTATGTGTGGTGAGCCAGTGATACTGCATGGTTGAGACATAAGTGCAAGCAAAGTTACATTCTCCTGAATTCAGCTGATGGTAACTTTCCCTTGGCTTCAGTGGGAGTGTGTGTTTCAGCAGGAGATGCCATAGGAGGTCATCACATGGAGCTGTTACATGTATTGGATCTTCTAGTAGTGCTTGTTTCACTTTGTTCTTGTAATATTTTTTTCTGTCTGAGCAGATAAAATGCTTAACATAACTTGTTTAACAGTCTAGAGTTGAGAACTAGCAACCTCATCTTTCTTTTTGAAGTTTGAGTTGCTTGAAGATGAGATTTCTGTTTAGTACAAGCATATTATATGTAGATATACTATTACCAATGTATTGCTGTACACAAGACAGTAGTGCCAGGCATAAGTGTAAACTGGGAGAGGAGTGGCTGTAGAGCAGTCCTGCAGAAAGGGCTCTGGGGTGCCAGACAGCCAGGAGGGCAAAACACAGCCTGGGGTATGTCAAGCACAGTATGACCAGCTGGTGAAAAGAAGGGGTTATCCCACTCTATTCACTGTTGGTACAGCCTCACCTGGAGCACTGTGTGCACTTCTGGCCCCACTATTTCAGAAGGATTTGATGGTCCTTGAGTGTGTCCAGAGGAGAGCAACAAAGCTGGTGAAACAGATGGAAGGAATGTTGTGTGAGGAACAGCTAAGGACTTCGGGCTTGTCTCGTTTGGAAAAAATGGGGCTGAGGGGTGACCATTCTGAACAGCTTCCTGAGGAAGGGAAACAGAGAGGAAGGTGCTGATCCCTTCTCCTTGTCATCCAGCGATAGGACATGTGGGAATGCTTTAAAACTGTGCCGAGAGAGGTTTTGACTGGACATCAGAAAGCATTTCTCTACCAGGAGGGTGGTCAAACATTGAAACAGGCTTCCTAGAGAGATGGTCAGCGCCCTGAGCCTGTCAGTGTTTAAGGGGCATTTGGACAGCACCCTTAACAGCAGGCTTTAACTTTTGGTCAGCTCTGAATTGATCAGGCCACTGGACTATATATGTTCTGAATAGCTCCCATCCCATTGAAGTACTCTATTCTATTGTTATTTACTACTCTTGAAATAAAAGTCCTTGTGCTAGTACACTGCTAAATGGTATCCTAAATGAAGGTAATGTTTTAGGACACTGAAACAATATCTTTGTGTTTATCAATATGAAATTTTAGTATTTGCAATTAATTTTCTTGTGTTGAAGATCTTACGCATTTCCTTTAATGTGGTCATGCTTATGGGGGTGTGCTGATATACCAGGGTCATGCCCTTCTGAGCAGAACACTGCAGGAACATTTTTCTTCAGAAGAGGATGCTGTAAAACATGAAATCAATGAACAATAAATTTCATTAATCCAAATGCTATGTTACAAGCAGAGGTGTTTCACATTAGGACTGCTTAAATCCTTTTGAAAGGCAGCATGTCCGTCACTGAAAATTACAGGAGTCACTGAGATTTCTCAGCAGGTGACTATTTAATCTGAATAGACAGCAAGGAGAATGGCATGAGACTTCAGAAGGCATGCTTGATTCTCTCTTCCCGTGTTTATTAAATAACAGCATGGCTGATTGTAAGAGAAATTCGTTTTCTTCTGGTGATGTGAGAATGCTGTGGCTTTTCTGAGGCTCTGAGGACTGGCTGTCACACACAAAGAATTCTTGATTCATTTGTGCTAATGATCGTACTCTTAAACTGCCCATTAGTTGCCCCCTGAAAAGTACTGAGAGTCTTCGTCTCCTTTGTGCCGGGAGTGAATGGTGTTTTGCTATCAGCCCCGAGATTTGAATCAGAGAGAAATTCTTCCCTCATTTTTAAATGCTCTTATATTTTCATGGCTCTGATTCGAAGTCTGTGGGAGCATCTCTTTCCTCTTCTTGTTATTTCTTCCCAAGAAGACAGTCAACAGCCTCAACTCAGTACAGAGATTTGTCTCTGCAGCATTCTAGGAGGACTGTTTGTTAAAATTAAGGAAGAAAACACCTGCTGGTGCTTTCCTGAATCAGGTCCATGCACATATTCTGCCTGTGGCATGTTCTTCAAGTAACTCTTGCACACCCAGTCCCAAACTATTAGCAGTCCAGTAAGTCTGCAATCACCCGTGTACAGCAAACAGCTGGAGGCATGAGGATTCCTTCGATATTAAATCTTTGGTGGCTACTTGTGCTTTTACAACAAGTGTACCAAATGGTTCTTTCATTTAGTTTGCCTTCTCTGTGAGTGCTTGAGCAATACAATGGATTGAAGAAAATTAAATGTCTTAAATGTGTCAGGGATAGATGGTTAAAAGGACTGGGCTAAGGAGCCCACTAGTGGCAGTGGTGAAAAAGAGGGCTCTGACTGTACCTTTGCCCCACTGCCCCCTCAAACACGACAAGGGCATGTTCACAGTGTTGTGCTTTGTTTCCAGGTGTTACTGGGGTTTCCACAGTCACTTCAGCCGAGAGGCAGAGCATTTGTACCACACCTTGGAGTCTTCCTACCAGAAGGCCCTGCAGTCACATTTGAAGAACTCTGACAGCATCGTGTCCTTGCCACAGTCGGATCGCTCCTCCTCCAGCTCCCAGGAGAGTCTCAAGTAGGTCTTTGTGTCGCTCACCACATCTCGATTTAAATAGCTGCAGACAGGCAGCTCCATTGAATTGGAGGCACATAGCTTTGTCTCATCTGGTCACCATTTGGACTCTATGCTTGGTTACTCCAAAATATATACCTTTTTTTTTTTTTAGCTATCACTGTATGAAAATAAAAAGCCAGCAAAATTATTTACTGGCTTTTGAAAATATAATCATTGTCTTGACTTCATAAATAGTTTTCTAGGAAGCTCTTTGTGCTCTGCAGGTACTGTTAGTCATTCCTTTCAGCTGTGCTTAAAACAGTGCCTGGATTGAGGTTCTGCATTTAGCATTAATCCAAAGGTGTAAGTCTGCCTCTTTCCATATGAGAGAAAAAAAATAACTAAACTAAATTTGAGTAGTAATTGCAAAGTCACTATGTAACTCTTCTGTTGAATGTATTTTAGCTACTCTTAGAGATACAGTCAACGTAGGCTCCAAATGTCCGTGATTTATGTGTAATGCCTATATGAAAAATATCAATATTGGTGTAACTTTTTAAAACTACAAAAAGTGTTCTTAAAAATGTCTTCTTACAGAAATAATGTGAATACTAATTTATTTCTTAGGGCTTATATAGAGGATTTCATGGTGGTGCTGTTATTTATTCTTAAACAACAAGCTTTATTAGTTTATTCCTGTGTATAAACAATTCCCTATTAACTCAGTTATGCGCTAAGGAAACAAGAGTAGTATTGCTTCTGATGACTGTGAAATACTAGTTTTATTTTAATAAATATTTATATTAATTTCCAGCCGTCCACTGTCTGCCAAAAGAAGTCCTACTGGAAGTACTACATCTAGAGGTGAGAACAGGAGCTGAAAAATGTGCTCTGGTGTTGCTGAGGAAGTGTGATGGATTAGAATGAGAATATCAGACGTTGTGATATACAAAGGACAAGTTTGATCACTGTTTACTGCTCCCTAAAATGGCAGCTTAGTATGTAAAAATTTTAACTAGTTTTGGGGTTTACACCATATTCTGTACATCAGCTGCTGATAAAATTATGGTTTTGAAAGACATTAATAAATCTGTAATTGCTTACACCCAAAAGGGAAGCTTAAAAAGCCTTGAAAATTTTAAGCAAGATATGTTTAGCTGTGTAATAACTAAAATAAACTGCTGCAGATGAGTAAGACATACAGCTACATAGTCTAATGATGCCTTCAGTTTTACAGTTTTCTGTCATTTATTCTCTGTGGTTTCAGCATGTACTGGAGGTGTCTGCACACAAGACCTACAGTGTTAAATTCCATCTTGTTACTAACCTATTTTTATCGTCAGATGGAATATTTAGGTACAGCTTTTCTGTCCTAACTAAATGCATACAATAATCTAAATAATACATTTTAATACAAAATAATAGTCAAAACTTTGTTAGTAAAAGATAAGCTGCCTTCTACACCTGACCAAGATCAAGTTCTGGCTGGTTTGTGTATACATTACACCCAACTGAAACCTTTGATTCAAGGAGGTATTGGTGTATAACCTACTTGACTGTGCACACAAATGCATGTTTGCTTGCAGCTGAGTAGTCAAGCTTCATGCTTAAGAGGGTGAGCATCAACAAGTGATGGGAACAACGGTCCTCATGAGAAGATGAGGTGTTGGGAAGGAAGTTATTAGAACCTGGACTGAAGGACCTGCAGGTCTGTTTTGGCCAACAACTCACAATCCAGTGATGGGTACTGTGGTTGAACTTCCCCATCTATATTCTGTTAGAAATTTCTTTTTACTGGCCTGACAGCCTTTTTGATCTTATCATTTAGGCTTGTGTCTGATAAAGTTCTTAGAGGTGGCATCAGGTCAGCATTGATGGAGTATCTTTGCAGGCAGTGTGGGGAAGCCCACATTGCCCTGATAAAGCATTCTTAGTTGAGGTATTTCAGTGCCAGCAGGGAGTGTTAAAAATAGTACTTTAAACTGCTTGTCAGGCTCTTTGAAGCGCACAGCTCAAAAAAATTAATCTTCTTTATTCTGGATCTCCCACTCCCATCTGCAGCATCTACAGTAAGTACAAAATCTGTGTCAACACCAGGATCTCTGCAGCGATCCCGCAGTGACGTCGATGTGAATGCAGCAGCTAGTGCCAAGTCAAAAGTGACGTCTTCTGGAGCATCCACCCCCTTCAGTTCTGCTGCAGCCTTGCCCCCAGGGTCATACGCATCACTAGGTAAATCTACCTGTTCTACTCCTGCAGTTAGCTTTCTTTAGTAGCAGAAAGTGCCTCGCAGTTTTACTGGAATATTAAACTCTAGAAGAACATACCTTTAAGGTAGTTACCAGCACTCCAGGATCAGTGTGTGATCTCTTGCCCTTTGGGATTAAGGAAAAAAAGTGGTGACAGAACTGACCTAAAGCAAATTCTTATGTTTTGAATTGTATAATAGCCTGTGTCTCTTCTTTCTGGGGAAAAGCAGAACTTACGGTTCTGGGACGATGCTGAGGAGAACACTTACTAATCGATTCCTTTTGACATGTCCCCCTGTCTCTTTTCCTTCTTTTTCATCCCTCCTTTCCTGAAACTGCTTTTCCTTTTATTGTTTTATGTTGTTGAATAGTAGGTCCTAGTTGAGTTTGATCACTTTCTGTTTCACAAAAGAGACAGATACAGAAGCCTGGGGAAGTCAGCCTTACCATTCCGCTGGACAGGGTGTAAGCATCTGTTCCTTATGCTGACTCTTTGGATTGTAGCCACCTGTCACATTATTCTCTCAGACCATTGTGAATCACGTTCAGCTGCCTCAGGGTTTCTTACAGTACACTTCACATTGGATCTTTTTCTCCTGGAGATGCCATTGAAGGAGTCATGGAGGAGGAAATGCAAGGAACTGATTAACATCATATTTGCTGAGCTTCAACTTGGTTATGAGCAGAGCTGATCATCTGAGCTAGTTTCTCATTCTACTGGTTTTATAGTAATGTAATCCCAGACTTGTCATCAAGTTTTCTTTACAAGAGGGAGGAGAGTCAGGCATCTTTGATCTTGATTTGAACTATATGGATTATCTTCACTGAATCAGTTGAGAAGTTTCTTATCCTTAGTGTAGGGCATTTGGTCTTTAATGATATATCCTTGGTGAATTCTATAGGGATGGTTTCTATAGATTCCTTTTTGAGACCGCTTTCTTTCATATCTAAAATGTTTTACCTTGGCTTAGGTGTGTTGATTGTATTCAGTTCAGAAGTGGAATTCTAATTCTGATTTAAATTGTTCATACTTGGTTTGAGATGTAGATACATTGCAGTGGAAACATAATACACAATGTAAAAGTTGATCATATGCTTTTGGGCTTATAGATGCAGCTGGTTTTGAGTCGTGCTGCACACTTGCTTCAGTGGCTAAACTGCCTTCAAACAGTCTTACGTCACGAGGAAGAATGGAAGAGAGGGGCAGTATCTCCTTCAAGCTGACTTGGTCCTTGGAGCTGAGAGACTGAATATGCTGTTAGTCTTGTTCTTAAACTAGGCTGTAGGAGAAAAGCAGTAAATTCACTCCAAGTGATGCAAACCTGGCTGCTCCTGAAGGACTCTGCTTCCTTTTGAGCTAGTAGCGACGTTTATCACCTTCGGGTTCCCATGAGAGAAATGGTGAGGCAAGCAACGAAAATGGACTTTGGCAGAGGTTGGTTATTGCAGGAGGGAAAACCTGCAAGTGTTTTCTTCAGATATATCAAGGTTTGATTTGCTGCTTGGTCAAACTTTTTCATTTCTTTAATTGTATTAATTTTTTTTGCACATTAATGGAGCTAATATATAGTGCCCACTTCTGTTGATGTTACTCATTTTTCCCTGTTAACCCTTTCCTTATTTTTCTTTAATTTGCCTAAAGATGGTACTACCAGTAAAGCCGAGGGTAAGCAGTCTCTCTGTGTAACTGAGCTGTGTCCACAGTTGTACTGCCCTGCCTGGTCTTTGTTCTCAAAGTGTTATCTGGTTCTCATCCATGTTCACTGGTGACCTGCATGAAGTGTTGCATGGTTGTCCTGCTCATTTTGATGCCATGGGTATTCTTCACTTTCTCTTCAAGCTCCTCCCTGCTGATAAGCACTAGTCTGCTTTTATGACTTGACTTCTGGTCATGGAGTTGTATGTAGGTTTCTGTATTTGAAGTGCTGCTTTTGGTTGAAGGTGACCTGTGCTTAGACTAAAAAACAAACAAACAAAAAAAACAACAAAAAAACCCCCCAACACAAGGCTTGTGATTTCTTGCTCCTTGATGTGTAAAGGTTTGCTGTGTTTTTCCATCCAAAGCTCAGGTCACAACTGCCAAATGCTTTCGGGAAGAGACTGGGTGATGAGAGAATTGAATGAGATGATCACATGGCAGAAAAATGAGGACAGTAAACAATGATCTCTAGGGAAGGAGTATTTAGTCAACCTCTTTAAACCTGAGCTCTCTCTTTTTGTTGTTAACTGAGTGAGATGGCTTACATTGAAGACAGTTGGAGGAAAAGCTTTTTTAACAACACTGACCCTGCTAGTTTGGGAAGGATCCCAGTCTGTTCTCTGGCTTGTTGTCAAAACTTGTTCTTTATTTCTTACTTCTCAAGCAAAAAAGATCACTGGGAAATCACTTTTTCTGAGGTAGACAGGAGTTGAAAACAAGAATGTTTTCTACACAGAATGAAGGCACCAAACTCCCCAACAAACCTTTTTTTCCCAATGCAAGTCTCTTTTCGAGGGATCTACTACTGTCTTGTGGGACTGTGCTTGTGTCCTTGGTGGCTGCTTGTGTTTGGATGTGGTGGTCTGAGAAGTGCCACTGTGCTGTTGTGACGTGTTATTTTTCTTACTATTGTTGATGTATTGATTTATTGATTAGAGGGAAAGGTCTGTACCATTTTTGAATATGGTACTTAGTGTTGAGAGATGAATTGGCTCTGCCTTTCAGGCAAATGTTTGTGCTTTATGATGTGTCAGTAATAAGGAATATGAGGTTGGCTTAAGTGCCTGTATTTCTAAATCAGTAATGAACTGGATGCAAAATCCAAGTTGTAATACTGAGCTTTTTGGTTTTGTTAATTGTTGACCCCTTTATCTTCTTCCTTTCATCGCAGTTCTCCTACCTTTCTATTTTTATCCTAGCTTTGAAATGCTTAAGGTTTAATGTTAATTTATGAAAGACCCTATGCAGTTCTCGGTCCTCTCTTTAGCTGTAATAATATTTGTAAAAGCCTGTTACAACAGCAGAACTGTGGAATACCTTTGTTTTTAGTTTATTAAGTGCTTTACTGTCATAATCAAAATGGTGGCGGTTTTATTTGGTTATTTTTTCCAGTTCAGTTACCTTAGAAGCAGATTGGATTTGGTAAAAAGCTGTAATAGATACCAACAAGTCTCCTGGGGCAAGGAAGATGGAGATGAACTTTCAAAAGTGGAGTTGGCCATCCCCTTAGTGTTAAATACCAAATTTTTGCCATAGGATTCTCTTTTTTTAGGAGAATGAGGATCAGGGAGAATTATAACAACACAGTACATGAATAGCCAGAGTCCTTGAAGGATGAGTTTGATCCCTATTTGAAACTCCTCATCTGTGTTTTCCTTTGAAATAGTTCAGGGAAAAACAACCTTTATTCAGGATTTAGGGTCTTACCCTGAATGATGAAGGCTGAGACAGGTCTTCTGCCAACTCTCTAATCTTGCCAGGGAAGGCAAAATTTTATATTCTTGATGTAAATGTAAAATTAAGTGGGTGGGGGAAGAGAAAAACATTACCTTGCTCTGGAAATACAGGAGGAAACAGAACACAAAGCAGAAATGCCATCTGCACTCATGCCCCTGAGGTTTGTTTTAGATTTTTTGCATGTCACCATTAAGTAATTTAAGAGAAAATCCCTGTCTATTTTTGTGTGGTTCAGCTTGACATTAAATCTGCAATCTGGTTCCCATCATGGCTTTCTGTAAGCTACAGTGTAAAAGCTCTGCACCTTCCCCTCAGCCGGAGCCAGCATTGTGTGGACTTGGCAGTTCCCATCTGCTTTACCCTCGGTTCTCAGTGGTTTATTTTGGAGCCTGGCAGCTCAAAACAGGAGCAAGATAGAGGAGGTTGTGCCAGTGGCAAGAATACAAGTTGAGTTGAGTGTGTCAGTCCTTTAGTTTTTAAGTAGTGGCATCTCAACTGGCAGATGTTGCTGAAATGCACTCCTTACAGAAGGGCTGTGTGAGCTGATACAACAGTGAAATCAGTGCAGGGCTCCATGTAGTGCAGTTACACCGTGATTGCCCAGACCCTTCATGTGTGGGGATTCCCCAAACTGCATGAGGGGCTTTGCACACAGAAACCTCAACAGAGAAGCCCTTATAATCTTGACTGGGACTTCACAGCTGGGGAGGCAACACTTGTTCCATGTTTGTTATACCCGATTAAAGGGAAACCTTAGAAAAGCTTCAGCTTGTTTTATCATGAAAGGGCTTTTCAAGGAATATTTTAAGATGATGCACAATGCTGACTTTGGGTACGGAATAATGATTCAGAGTGTTTCCATTATCTGTCTGCCTTTTTTCAGACAAGCCTTTCCCAAAAGGGTGAGCATAAACACTGGGTTGACCTGAAACTGGCAAGTTTAAAACAAAATCAGCAGTTTCCTGAGTCAGTGGAACGATTTTCAATAGTTTTTGTCATTCACCACAAAAGCAATAAAATGTGGTTCGTTACAGTTTTCAGTTAACTTAGTCTCAGTTGGACTCCTTGAGTGCCTTATCAAAGGCTTTGGGAGTAACACAAGTTTTAAGAAATCACCATTCCTGTTTTCTTCCCTGCCTTAAAGGCTCCCTTGTCCTCAAGGGCAAGGCTTCATTAAAAGTAATGACTGACTGTGGTATCTTAAGTGGAACTGCTCAGGTAGTAGTTTCTTGCTTCTCTTGGTCCCTCCCTTTGCAAGTGCTGGGTTGATTTGCCTGTGCTTGTTTGTGTAGGGCAAAATGGAGTGTCTGTTGTTCCCTGAGCCCTCTGCTTCAGAGGGAGTTCTTGTGCAAAACCCAGAGGCGGCACAACCTGATGGTTTCCAGTAAGGGTCACATCATTGTCAGGGAAAATGATGGTGCAGTCAGGTCTTACAGTAGTGTAATGTTGGACAAGTGCTGAATATGCATGGAAATGATTCCAGTGGTGGTTGTAAAAAGTTGTTTACAGATTTATATGTAAATCATGTTTTTAATTGCTGTGTCTTTGATGTCCATGTCATTTAGCAGTGATATAGATAGGAGGTCCTAGAGGCTCTTTCAGAAATGTTTTTGTTCAAGTGGGGCAAAAACCTCAGTGCTGAGTAACCTAAATGCTTTAACCTGATCTGTGGGGAGACCACCATTGTCCCAGTGCTTCCATATATAACTTTTTTGGTTGTAGGTACCACTATTCACAGCATGGATCGATTAAACTGAGTTGTGGAACTTTGACATACCATTTCCAGACTGTATCAGAGCCATTTTCTTCAGTGTAGTACACAGGCTGAGTGTCACAAGGCCCATGTCTGTTCTGAGCACTGGAAATGGGAATGAGGCAGTATCTGTCCAGTGGAGTTCAGAGCAGTGCTGCCAGGTGAAGCCTCTTGTAAAGCAGAAATGTTATCATAGGATCTTCCTTCACTTGTTCCTTTTAAGAAACCAAAACAACCTCCCTGGGTTTAGACATTTGTTAGACATTTCAGGGTTGATTCAGAATGATTGTTATAATAATGACAGTAATGTTAAAAAATAAAACTAAAACCTCCTAAAAAATCCACAAATGGTTTCTTAACACAAAGCATTTATATGGAGTCTTTCAAAATCCTTTCTTGTACCAACAGCGACATGTCACGTATCAAATTTAGATCAAGGGCTTTTTTATGGAAATGCTTTTATGGTTTTTGGAAACTAGTTGGGGCAGTCTTCATCTGTTCCTTTGCTGTGCTGCTGTTGGCAAGATGCAGTAATGCTTTTAAAAGCAGCAGAAAAATAATGATTATGATGTATGGACTGCTACATCTGCAGTTTGAGCTAGATATGGAGACAAACCCACTTGAAAGCAAAGAAGTTTTGGGAGGGGAGGTGTTTGCTTAACAATAACAAAAAAGTCTAAATAAATTAGTTGACATGTTTTTTCCAGTCCTGCTTGAAATTGGTTTTTCTGTCTGAGTTAATATGATAGAGATAAAGCCACACCCACAGTCCTGTGTGCAAATAACTCTTGGGTGTGAATGGAGATTCTTGTTTGTGGATGAAGCTCTTAGGGAAATGTAGCAGACACATTTGTATTGTAATGTAACTACTATATATACATGTTGTACTTGGTATAATGTATATAAAAATCCATTTGCACAATGCAGGTCCAGCACAGTGTCAGTTCAAGTGCTTGTCAGCCTTTTAAAAAGGATGAGAAAACCAGTATCAGTGTTGGCACTCTGTTTCTCCTTTGAGAGAGCAAGTCCTTGTCTCACGTTGTTCTCTCTGACACCCATTAGGCCAAAACCAGGGTGCAAATCTACCAGTCCAAAAGGAAGCAGAATTTTGTTCCTGGGCATTCATTTGTTCAGAAACTGCTAAAGTTGGTAGGAATCTCTCCACTAATTCTGAGGGGTTGCAGGATAGGAGTGAGTTCTCTGTTTCTAATCCTGCTGATAATCACATGTTAATTAAGTTTGAACTTTCAGTTTTCTTTCTTAAAGCCCCTAGAATTGTTACCAGAAGCTAATCTCGGTTTCTCTTTATGTAATGTTTTAGACTTTGTATTTCTTAAAATGGAAGAGTCACTACATATTGTCCCAGTTTTCTCCTTCTTAGTCACCTTCTGATAGAGAAATCAGTAGATTTTTTTGTAGATGCAGAAAAATCTAGAAAATTTCGAGGATCTTAAGTGGCCTGTGCATACGAGGAGGCATCAGTACTTTCTCACCC
The DNA here is from genome assembly GCA_026770055.1 of Myrmophylax atrothorax. Lineage (NCBI taxonomy): Eukaryota > Metazoa > Chordata > Aves > Passeriformes > Thamnophilidae > Myrmophylax > Myrmophylax atrothorax. Next base: position 27,340,072 of record JAOXXN010000102.1, on the reverse strand, counting down.
TTTGTCAGCCCACACCCATCACTAAAGCTGTCTTCCAGTACTGTCTGCTACTCTGTGTAATGTTGAATTTCAGCTTGAGTTAATCCCCAGGACTTTCTGCAATGCCAAGGCCTCCTGTTGGTGTTCTGGAAGGATGTAAGTGAATTCCATTACTGGTTCCTAAGACTGGTCAGGTTTGACTTCTTGTCTTTACTACAATACCCTCCTGATGTGAGAAATGAGGGGAAGCCTCGGGGCTTCTGACCAGAGCGCTCTGTGTGCCTCCTCCCTGCAGCAATCCTGCCTGGAGGCCCGCGGTGGGGTCTGGGCTTCATGCCTTGTGAACAAGTTGCAGCGTGGCTCTGCTCATCTGTGGGTAGCTGTGCCAGTGCCAAACTTGCCATGGGGATGGGAGTGAGCCAGTAGAGAGCTCTAGAACTGCCTCTGGTTCTTGACTCAGGCTGACTGTTGTAAGGGGCAAGGCTGTCCTAGAGCAGAGGAGAACTGCAGCCTTGCTGGTGGTAAGACCACCTCAGCAGCCAGTTTCATGACTGCTGGACCCATGTGGGGTGTGCTCAGCTTGTTCAGTTAAGCCAGTGGTTAAGAAGTTTTGTTTGTGTTTTCTTATGCTGATGACTTCTTCTGTGTTTCGTTTACAAGCAATTGTTTGAATGTATAGTACCCGTATTTCACTTACTGAGCTGTTTTAAAACTCGATGCTGGTGGAGAGGCTTGAAGTAGAGTTGTCTTGTAGGCTTTTTCCCTTGCAGAAAAGTTTAGCCTTTCTTCCGAGGCATCTCCTTGTCACTTTGTGTCTAGCAGAAACTTGCAGACCGTGTTATGAATATTTTGAGAGCTCAGAGAAGATCACAGCTCCCAATCGTTCAGCCTGGGCTGCTTGCCATTGTCTTGTCCTGCATGTTTACCTTATGTGAAGTGGGGTCTTTTTGGGTGGGAAGTGTGTGTCTCCCCATTCATATTTCTCTGTATGCTTATGGTGGAGACAGAGGGCAGGAGATGGATATCTGTAACCAGTGGGTGCAGTTGTCTAGACTCTTCTATTACCTGCTGTGGGTTTTTCCCCTTTTATTGTTGTGTCAGAACCTTGAAGTCATCCTCTGAATTCAGGATAGCACTGGCATGAGTCCTGAGAAACAACTTCAGATTTGGCTGGGAACTGATCTGTTGAAAAGTACTGATGGAGGCTTTCTTTGTGTTACTCTTAATTATCATTTCTCTCCCATTAACTAGAGACAGATAATTGAAGCTTAGCACTGGAAAGAACATTTTGTAGGAAACAACTGTTCCCTAGGAAGGGGGTGAACTGATGGCCCTGTGAGCTTTCCTAGCTCAAATTTCTGTGGCTTTTTCATGAGGAAAGGACAGAACAAGGACCAAGAACACTTTATATCCTTTCTCTGCTTAAATAAAGAGAAAGCACACAGAATCATTTTTCCACAACATCGATTGTATCAAATGAGACTCTCCATTACAAGTAAAGTTACACTGATCTCTGGATAAATATGAGGGATCTGTAAACAGGGAAAATTCAGTGAGGCCGAAATAAAAGTGTGGTCAGACTGTATTGACAGACTGTCACAGGAGTGCATGCCAGCCTGCATGGGGAGGGGAGTGGGATATAAAGCACTAAACAGCTAGCTGGAAGTCCCAGTGATGGAATTTAGGAGGGCATCTGTCACACCTGTCTCTGAAAGGGTGATCACCTTCTCAGAAAGTAATAATTTTATATAGGAAGCTGCACTGAGGAGGCTGAAATTTTTTATTGTTGATCCTTGGTAAAGAAGCTACTATAGAACAGAAGCAAAGGCTTCAGAGGTAATATTTTTTAACTGAACTGGCTGATAGTGTTTACAGAAAGCAAAGAAGTTTTTGGACTCATGGACTGTGACTGTTTCCAATCCCTCCCCTGCGTCTCAGCCAGCTTGATAAAAGGTGTTGCCTCTCCCTGTAAAATTCATTTGTATACCCTGGGTAATTGTGTGTATAGTGTGTTAGACACTGCTGCTGCCTTAGTGAGAAACTTACTAATGGTCTGATTGTCTTTGCATTCCTCCAGGTCGGATCCGTACAAGGAGACAGAGCTCTGGCAGTGCCACAAGTGTCACCTCAACGCCAGCTGATACTCGAGGCCGCAGCCGGGCTAAAGTAGTTTCCCAGTCCCAGCGTAAGCATTGTTTTATTCCTGGGGGAGCAGAACATATAGTTATTAATATGTTCCTCTTGCAGCAGTATCAGCTGAGAATTGGGCTCACTTCTGATAATAACGTTTGGACATGTAATAAAACAGATCCCCGTGTAGCCGGTGTGTTCTCTTCCTGACAAAGAGAGCCCCAGATCTGAGGGCTTAGTTGCTGTCTGTTTTTACCAGTTGTGCAGCAGAATTTCATGTTGCTGAGCTCTGTAGAACCAAACAACTGGTGCTGAGTCCTGCTGGGAACACCCGCTGTGGCTGTAGCTGACTGCTATCCTGGGTTCTTGCCCTGCCAAGCTTCTCTTGCTTATGTGACTCTGTTTCTGTATGTGTGACATGTGAGCTGTCTACATTAATGGGATTTGGCATCAGTTTAAAATAGGACATTACCTATTTTGTGTAGATATGGAGAAAAGGGTTCTGCTTTGATTCACATGACACATCTGCATCCTCTGTCTTCCTGGCAAAGCATGGTTTTCCCCTGGGAGCCACACATATGGATGGTGCTGCTGCATATTTGTCATGTGTATCTAAGGAGAATTTTGTCACTCAGACTTTAAAAGGAATTGGCGGTAGAGAGAAAGCTGCTCCCTATTTTGAGGACCTTCAGCCTTGTGGGTAAAAGGACATGGGTTTTGTGGAAGGACCTGTCTGTTCTAAGGACTTGTCTTGTTGTATACTGCTATTTAAAAGCCCTTCTCTGTTCATTCTCTCATTGCTTTGCTCTGTCATGCTGAAGGGGTGAAGAAGCAGTTTATAGCCTTGTGTTAGGCTGGGAGAGCCGAAGAAAGTAGTAGTATGTTGAGGATGGAGCCAAATGGTAATCTTTACTTTGAGGTTATGAAGATGTATTTGGGCCTGGGTATGCTGATCTAAATTGATGTCTTCAGTTTTGAATCTGATCTGATGCCAGAAATTACCTTTTTTCCCTAAACTTAGTTTGGTGAAAAATGGTCAGACCACATGAAACAAGTCTCAGAAGTATTTGAAGAATAGTTAAGTATCCAAAGATTTCAAAGATTATGGACTTAATTTTTTTTTTTAAAGAATGCCTTATGAAGATTTAGGATGGTCTTATCTGAACCTGGTGCCTTGGTCTAGTTTGCTGAATCTTGTTTCCATCCTAGCCCAGCCAGATGTATTCTTTAACCTTAAGCTAAACATTGCATGAAGTAATTTAGGAATTCAAGTATAATACAATCACAGGACCAAAATCTCCATGCCCACACAGTAGATAACCATGCTGCAATTTTGCAGACTGGGCTGGAGTGGGATTTAGAGCACAGCTTGGGTCTTGGTGTCTTGGTTGACATTTTTCTAAGTAGCTGATCAATACTGGGAAATCTAGTTGAGTCTGCACATTAACTCACTGCATTCTGCAGAGGCTTTAGGAGTGACATGTTTGTAAATAAATCTGTCTGTATTGTGTATAGCATAAACCGCATGCTGAATGCTGTATTGTCTTGCTGTCTTTTAATCCACTTTTTGCCTGTCCCTTGGTCTGCCCTCATAATCAAGGATCCAGATCAGCTAATCCTGCTGGTGGTAAGAAACTTTTTCCCTTTCTTGCTTTCTCATGTTATTTCCCTCACATTTTTTAACTGCTAAGCTTTTAGCATCCCTCATTTTCTCCTGTGAGACTTAAAAACATTTTCTGAAAGTCATAAATCTAAATGTGTATGACAGGTGATTTTGCTTTCTCCCAGGAATCAAACATGGTAAGCATATGTTCTGCACGCTGAAGATGGCTCACTGCTGTAGCTTTAAGCCCAGGTGCTAAATTCTTCCAGTTACTTCAGTGCAACCCTGCTGACATCAGTGAAATGCAGCAGCATAACTGAGAGGAGTCTTGGTGTTTGGGTTGTGGTGCTGTAAGACTGGCATCTGTCACTTTGGGGTGGGGAGAATGGAGCCAGCACCACATACAGTATCAGAATATATTGAGAATGGCTTTGACTAAGAAATTGGTGGGGGCAAGTAATTTATGTAATACATGTATTAGGGTGTTGTCTACGAGACTAACAGAATTCCATATCATCTTAAATTAAGACAGAACAGTCTTTAAGTCTTGCTGGTTGTAATAGTATCTGGAAATGAAATTATTGTGATATGTACAGATGCTTTTCAGAAAGAAACCAACAAGAATATCAGTTCAAAATGTGAGCTTACCCTAATATATTCTTGCAACCTTTTCAAATATACTTTTCCTGGCTGTTTTAGCAAATAAATTAAATGTCAGGAATGGTAATGGCAAGAGCAGATTTTCAGGGACTTATATACCTGAAGAAGCAAAACAAATAGTCATGAATCTATTACAGTTCTTTACCTTTAAGCTAACATTACATAATTTTCAAACAACTTACAAATGAATGCTCACAGCAGAAAAAAAGAAAGCATCAGTCACCTCATTGAGTTAGACAGCAAAACTGTTTCAGATAGAATGATCTGCTGCAGCTGGAATGTAAATATGTAAATTAATCTTGGTTAGTAGCCTGTCTTACAGATAATGTGGCTTAGAAGAAATATAAACTTGCCGTGGACTATTCAAACAGACAAAAAATAAAACAAGCCAACTATTTGACTTGCTAAAATTTTTCTTCATCTGAAAAATTAATAGCTGATGTTTAACCAACCAGACCTAAGTAAGCCAGCATCTCTACAAACGTGACAGGCTCTCGTGGTTTACCCTTTATTGTGCTGATCTGTTCAGACCTGGTGGGGTTTTTATGTTGGTTGAGGTGTTTTTTTAATTTTCTTTCACTGAGTTATTGTAGAAAAGTAATGCCACCACTGCAGCGTAGCATGAAGGTGCCTGAGCTGCTTTGCAGCAGCTGACCTGTGCCAGAAGTGGCAGCTGCAGCACAGCTCTCCACACAGGCTCGTTGGTGTTGCTTTGTGAGGAGGAGAAGCAGCCTGTGAATTCCATCTTGCTGCAGCAAGGCTGTCCCAGCACCTCCACAAGCTTTCATGAAGCCAGCTGGGGTGTTCAAACACAGCAGTGTCTGCTTTGGGCTCATCCCCCCTGGGCAGCACAGTTCGTAGAAGGCACAGTTGCTGATGTCTGTTCATTGTCCATGGGCTTTCCCATGGTCTTCCTTCAAAGCCCATAGGGAACACTCCCATTAGTTTGTTGAGTGATTTGGATCAAATTCCTAGATAGAGCTATTGTGTCCCAGTCTTGCTGTCAGTGTGTTTAAAATCTTGTGGTGTTTTAATTGTTTTTCCTTATTTCTGGTTCTCTTCTAGCTGGTAGCCGGTCTAGTTCTCCGGGTAAGCTCTTGGGAAGCTCCTATGGTGGCCTGAGCAGTGGAACATCCAGAGTCCAGCCAGTGCCATCATCTTCAGAGAAGCGCAGCAAGATTCCTCGGAGCCAGGGATGCAGTCGAGAGACAAGTCCCAACAGAATAGGACTAGGTAAGAACAGTCACTGCAGTGACATGCTGACCAGCGTCCTTGAAGGAGGGACTTTCCTGGTCACTAGGAAACTGTTTATGTTACTGTTATTTTTCAGCTAACAAGTTAATGTGATTGTGGTTCATAGGAGAATAATTTTAATTTTCCAGGTTGAGCTATATTTTCAAAGTAAGCCTAAGATGTCATGATGTGTCTTCTGTTTGAAATTCTACATGAGTGATCTTATTAGATCAGGCAGCAAAAACGGTTGTCGTGAATAACCATCACAGCAGAAAGACCTCATTTGCTATAAGCGGCTCAGTTCTAAAATGAGTTGAGCAATCTTTACAGTCAGTTGGAACCAAAGGCAAAAAGCACCTTCTTGGATTATTTTAGAAATATTGCAGCTTAAATGGTTTGCTTCTCTCATCCTTAATTTCTTGGAGCCATGTTCTTAGACGGCATTTTAGACTTCTACCTTAATTGTGTTCTACTTTCAACATTCTTGTCTTAGTGACTGTTACGTAAATATTCTGTAATAGTTTCTATTTTCAAATTTATCAGCAGATTCATTTTTTTAAAGTCAGGTGAGTAAACATCGTATGTAAAACTTGTGTATCCGAATTGAGGTGAAAAGGTATTCAGCGTGCTGTCTGAATATTTTCATTTTTTAATAGAAATTGTTTTATAAGTTTGAAGCTAATGTAGAAGAAGAACACTTTAAATTATACTAAGACTAAATTATTTTTTGTCTCCAAAGACTTTACTAGTAGGTTGAAATTGATTGAAGTTATAGCCTTACTGTTGGCAATTAAATTTATAACTATTGTCTTAGGAAATGTATTTTACATTTAAGCTACCTTTATATTTAGAGTAGATTGTTAATAGAGAAGTAACTTATTCTTTCTTCCAGTATACTGAAATACATTTAAAGCACCTGAGTGCATATGCCATTATGATTCATAAAAAATTCTTCATTATTCATTGTGATTGCTTTTCCAAATTCAGTGTTCTTCTTATGTCTGATCTATTTTATGGCCTCTGTATGAATTCATTGTGCTTTTCTGTTCACTGCTTTTAAAATGTAAAGTGCCTCCCAAATACTGGAGATAATTGTTCTGCTATCAGTCTGTAGGAGAGCATTGTTTATTAGGAGGAAGCAAAGAATGATAGATAGTACCATCACCCATGCTTAAGCTGATCCTCACGTTATGTGGTCTGATTTGAAACAGTCTCGAGCATCTGAAGGGAAATTGCCTTGTGTGAAATCCTCACTCTTGGGTTGCCTGCTTTCAGGTACATTACGGGAGCCTTGAATTCGTTTGAAAGAATAATTTATATCTCATTTCTCTGATGTGCTCTCTGAGAACAGTCAGTGCTTGTTCTTTGAGAGTGGGAGAGAGTTCTGACATGTATCAGATGTGTGGCTTACACCTGCCCTCCCTGGGCTAATGGCCACAACCTGTTCTTTTTGGGCTGTTATGGGAACAGGAGTGTCTGACACTTGTGTTGCCTTTACTGCTCAATTGCAGAAATTCTTTCTTACTGGATCTTGAAAATGGTGATATTGGCTTGGTTATCTTTTGAGCTGTCAACTATATATCATTTTTCCATTGTATTTATTACTTTATAGCATAGTAGCTAACTAAGTTATGCTTTCTTATTATGTTGCTTCAATCTCTATATTTTCCTGGTATTTTATTTTATTTGCTCATTTCATTAAATAGACTCCCACTCACCTTGGGTCTCAATGCAGGAACTGTCCACTGGAGTTTTTCACGTCCTTCTGGGGCAGTAGCAAGCTAATAGACCATATGGATTCCTGTTAGCTTCAGTACCTTGCTGCTAGCTTAGATTTGCATGATGACCACAGGTATCCATGAGTAATGGTTTCTTCTGTATACTGCAAACCTTGGTGTGTGTTGTTTGCAAAGAGGCACTTTTGTGGTTACCTGCTTGTGAAACTTGAGATTTAAGTTTGCTGTCTCCTCAGTGAGTTTTCTAGTGATGATAGTTGGGGAAGGAGGAGTATAGTCCAGTTAATCTTGAGCTTTTCTTTGGGCCCCTTGAAGGAGATCATGTCCTCAAAAAGATGATGTCCGTTTCCCATGGATTGAAAGTTACCTGCCTGAAGTTAATTCTGTTGGATTCTCAGCAGATCCTGTGGCACAGCTGAATCTGAAAGGAGTGAAGATTGTCATTTTCCAGCAAGTAGAGCAGGCACAGCTGGCTATCAGTTTCATGCAGCAGCACTCTTTCTGGTTATGCTATGCATATTTATTGGAAAGCTGAAGGCAGTTCTTGGCTTGCCTCTACTGGATGTACCCCCACTGCAGAGCTTTCCTTTGCCTGTTTTGGCAGCATTTCAGACTCTCTAAAATGCTCATATTGATGTAAAGAAAGTGTCTGCTGATACTTAGTCTCCACTTAAGAATCATTAAAATTCACACCCTCATGAAATACAAGTTTCTTCCAAGTGGTAGGTTGGTTAACAGGGGCACTATCATGTTCTGCTAGTGATATTTACATCTGTTGTGTTCCACTGGTGTAAGCCAGCCTGATATGTTTTAATAATGGTGTGAGCCATGTCCAAGTGCTCTGACTTTCCAGATGAAGTAAAACTTAGATGTACAGTACAGATTGGGAGGTTGGATATTATTAAAAGCAACCCATCCTTGTCCTGTCCTAGACTCTCTCACAGCAGAGCTGGCTGTGGGCACACTGTCTGCTTTCATTCTACTTACTCCTGTTAATCCATTTTGCTACTCATTTACTTGATTTTTGTCCAGCGTTTGGGGGTTGAGAATTCTCAAATTGAGACTTGTGTCTGTCATTTCTGCTGCCTGCAGGGCAGAGACAGGCTGTCACAGTATGAGAGACTTCTCTAAATTACAACACTGCTGGCCCTTACTTCTGGCAGTGTCTAAAGGAAATACTTTGGGCAGCTGATACAATCTTCTCTACACAGCACAGCATTAAAAATGTGAGGGAGGTGCCTGGGAGTCCACAGCAGATTCATGTTTTAGTTCTTTTCAGCCTATTTTTTTTCATTGCTTTTGTATTTGTATCCGGTAACATGCAACCCTTTTGTTTGGCCATTACTCATGAAGCAACCAGTGCTCTGTTTGTGCTGTTTGTCAGTATTGTGCTTCGTCTGTAGTGTTGTCCTGCTAGTCTGTTCTCTTGCAGTTAGAGTGCATTTTCTTCGTGCTTCTGCTGTTAGCTGTTACAGAAGGAGAATGTATTGTGTGCATCTATTATTTTATTTAATCATTCACATCTCTCCCTCTCTTAAGAGCCTTTACTGGTTTTAGTAGGATTGTATTATAGAAAAGACTGGCAGATCATCTCTTAAGAGAAATGACTGCTTGTGCAAACCTGTTGTGAAGGCTGCCATTATTTACATCTAAGCATGAGACCCAAGAATGAGAAGTTTGCTTCTAGAGAGTCTGCAGTTTCACGCAGGTATTTGTGTGGAAGACTTCAGTGTGTGACTTTTACCTGTAGTTCACCTGTCAGCTTTTTTCCTTGTACATCTGACGTGAGATTATCGTACTCATGGACTTTAATTTCATCCAGTTCTTATAGTTTAGTCTGTTTTATTTACTATAAGCCCATTTAACTCACTCAGAACCATTAGACATTTTGGTGATCTAATCAGCTTGGTTAATAGCTCATCTTGTATTGTCTGACATCAAAGGTCAACCATCAGAACCATTAATTCAGCTGAGAGATACAAACTGGATTTTGCAAAACTGGAAGGGATTTGACAAACCAAGAATCTGGCAGAAGTCTCTATTTGAATTTTAAATCCTAAATATGAAGGTTTCTATTTTGTTCTGTACTGTTTTGCTTAAAGCATACTAATACACACGGTATATATGAGACCACAAAGACACTGTAGAGGAATTTCATTAGCTTGAGTCTAGGCATTTACATTCTCTATACAAATCAATAGAGATTTATAAGAATATATATATATATATATTCTGAAGCATGCAAATAGCATTATTTTTATATAAACAGGGAGGGATACTGTGAAAGTACTAGCACATTCATATTATGCATATGTACCTCTGCTGTGTTGTCATCAAAGCTGGTAGATTAGATTTTACTCTGTGCATGAGAAAATTAATTAATGGCTTTTCCTGAACACTTAAAATGTGCTCCTGCCTTTTCAAAACAGCAAAGGAAATCCCTCTTGTCATTAAATTCTTCAAGGTAAACTCTTGACAATTAACTGCTGTTCTTTTCCTAAGAAAGTATTGTGTTCTTTACCAGGTATAAAGCTTAGTAAATAACATTCTGCAAACATCTTTCAAACATGTAGGATTTCAAACATCTGCAAACATGTAGTGTTTTGTCAAAGTAAAGAATATAGTTTAAAGCTCCCCTTAAGTGTGCATATGTCTCAATCTATGTGCATATAAAACCATAAATACAAGCTTTTAGAAATGCTTGAGGAGCAGAAGTTAGCTTCTGTTAAATATCTAAAGCTGCTGCTCTCTTCAAGTTCAAAAACTTCTTAACCTGTCTTTCAGGTATTCCGGTTCTAAATGCTTTTTCCCAGTATTTTTCATTAGAGTAAAATACCTCTGCAAGTCTGTACAGTACTCCTTTTTTTTCCTTAGGATATTTCTTCATGGCAAAGATATCCTTATGAAAGGCAAATCTATGTAGAAATAGCATATAGGTATCATGATTAGTTAAAAAGAATTTCATCTGCTATTTTGTTCCAGAAGGATGTTTATCTTATAATTAAGGAAGAAATATTCCAGAAGGGTTTCTTTCAGCCTCATCTGTTTTGCAATAGTAGAGCTCCCCGTAATGATTGAAGATTCCTGCTCTACTTGAATAACAAAACTTGGATTGCTTAAGAAAAAAGCAAACTGTCAGCCAGACATTAATGCTGCTGAAATTTCACATCACAAACACCGCTCAGCATGTAAGGTAGTTGGTTTGTAAAGAGCCTGAGCAGGCTGCTGCAAATTGTAATTACTAATGTAATAATTACCATAACTAACAGAAATGTGACTTGACTTTGAGCTTTCTGTCCTCATTAAACTTGTTCACCTTCTCTGAAACTCTCCATGCTGCATGCTAGCACGGAGCAGTCGTATCCCCCGACCCAGCATGAGTCAGGGGTGCAGTCGTGATACCAGCCGTGAGAGCAGTCGAGATACAAGCCCTGCTCGGGGCTTTCCTCCACTTGGTGAGTACATGTAGGCATTGGAGCTTTAAGGGTCAATATTTTTTTTGCCTTTTTCCCTTGTTGTGATTGCCCTTTCAAGACACTGCTAGGTGGAATGAGCTCTTTCCTGTCCTCTGGATTCCTAACACTCCTCCTTTCCAACCCTGTTTTTTCCCCCTCTGTTTTCTTCTGCATGCTTCAATTCTGGTTCTCAGCGTTTCACTGTTAGCAGGAAAATAGTTTAGTTTGAACTTTTGCAATTTTTAGTTTCATTAAATCAGCTTGTATGGGGCTGCTGTGCTTCGCTGTAAAACACTGATGGGAGGGCAAGCCTGGATCTTCCAGGTCACAGTAACATAGCTGGTAGCATCGTAGTCTGTTGTGCAGTGCCTAATTCTTCACAATCTGACTTTCTTGCAGCTAGATACAGTTACAGTATATAATTTCTATATTAAATCCTCCAATGAGTATAGCAGCTCTTTCTGTAGAGGTTTTACAGGATGTTGTTAGTCATCAGTTAAGTTGCACATGCTGTTTTGTAGGAAACTCTGTCAAACATCTTAAAATCATGGAAAGGTTTTAAAGGAGCATAGTTGAAGTGCAGCTGAAGTGTACAGTACAAATAGAAAATCTCATTACACTTACCACATGCAGTTTTTTGCACAATGCTGAATGCAGCAAGATAGTTAATGTTTCTGATCAAATACCATATCATATATTCAACCAAATACATTACTTGTTTTATCAAAGACTTGTCATCTCAGACATGAAATGTAGTTGATCTCTAGGCCCTCTTCGTTTATGTATTAATTTAATGAGGAATGGTGTTACAGGATCTATTTTGCACACAGTGCCAGAATGCAGATACGTGATACAGGTGTAAGTGGAACATCACATGGTTAATATTGGAGAGGCTTTTGGGTTCAAAGACTTCATTATACTGAGCTATAAAATAATCTATTTACATTATCTCTAATATCTCATTTTTTGGTGAAAAAAGGGAAGAGTTCAATTTAGTATTCCTAACTGAAGCTGATTTGTTAAAAAGACAGTAGATACACAACTGTAGCTCATTTTTACAGTTAACGGCCTAGCTTCATTTTTGGATGATGCTTTTTTCCTCCAGTCAAAATATATAAGCAGGCTGGATTTCAGGGTTAATATCAGTGTTCTATCACTGTGCTGTGTTTTGTTTATATTATTGAAAATACAGTAGTTGAAATATTGTCTTGAGCCCTTGTTCTGAAAAATAAATGCAATGTACCAGAATCACAGTTGGTGTGAGCTTTGTGCACCTTCACCAATTCTGAGTCTGACTGGTACACTGACTATAAAATTTAACTCACAGGTGTGTGTTACACTGCTTGCAGCAACCTTTATTGTGGGGAGAGGGTAATCTCATTTTAGTTTATGGTATTTAATTACCTGGAGATGAATGCATTTCTAGAAATACATTGTTACTAGGTCACAAAGCTTACGTGGGGAGGAAATAGCAATGTAACAACAGTAATCCAATGTTGCTGCTATCCTATTGCCTTATCCTTTTGTTTTCTTTGAAATACTTTAAGCTTGAACATGTTCATGAACTTGTTAATTATGTAGTGTGTAATTCATCTCAGAGAAATTTATATATGTCAGTTTAAACCAAAACAATATGGTTCTATTACAGTATTTTTAGAACCCAGTTAATCTTGCAATAATGCAAAGATAATAGAATCCTACAGTGCTTGGCCTGGTTTAGCTCGTAAAGATTAACTTGTATCTTCGTGAATTAAAGTAGCTTTGTGTATAGACAGTGTTCTTGCTTTTAGTGGTATTATGGTCCATGTCAAGACTAGCATCCTGACCTTGCAAACTGCTCTTGGTTTTGGGTTGCTGTGCAGGTGTGCACGTCTGTGCATCAGGGGTCTTGCTTCCTAAGTGAGCAAATACTAGTCAAGAGTCAGTCTATGCTCAGCCTCCTTGCAGAGATGTGGGATCTTTTTTTTTTATTTTTTTTTTATTATTCTTGTTTCTCCATGAGCCCTGTTCGTGCAGTGGTGTCCACAGGGGCACAGTGAATGGCTTGGGAGAAAGCAATTGTGATCAAAGAACCTTAGTTGTGAGGTTCAGTCCATAATCCTGCAATGATCCTGCAAATCTTCCATGAGTTTAGTGATGATGTCAGTGGGATTGTTCTCTGGAATAAGTGCATGTGTTCTCCATAGTCAAAGACCACATTGCATATTCTGTATATCTTTTAATGAAGCTCTTACAGTTGAAAAAGCAAAAATTTCATTTTTCTCACTTTGCTGATTTCTATTTCATAATACTAGTATTTGTGTTTATGAATTCTTTGCCTTAGAAAGAAGACTTAGAATTTTTCTACTGCACACGTATATACACAATTGACAAAGCCTGTTTGTATTAGAAGGTGATTCTGCTTTATTTTTTCAGTTACTTGACAATAATAGTTATGTTGTTAAAGCGACAAAGCCTTCAGTGAGTCTGTGGTGATGAATTGCTCAAATGAAGAATCAGTTTCTTGAGTCAGTTGCTTTGAGTTACTGAGCATGTCATTGCTAGACATAGGGAAAGCTTCTTTAGGAAAACTAAATTTATGTCATTTGGAAATGACTGGACCAATTTGTCATTTGCTTTCATAAAGAACTCTCTTGTATGCTGAATCCAAGAACTGAAGACCTTTCCAAAGGCGTTTTGTGATTGATACACTGCTAACAACTGGGAATTGAAGTGGGAGCTATATTTGGCTTAGGCTCCTCAGCTACTGTGTGTGCTCCATTGCTATTAACAATTTGTATACATGTGTAATTCTAGATAGGTTTGTGATGTGCATATTCTGGTTATCTGTGCATGTTCATACTGAGGTTCAAGAAACATGTATACAGAATTTGTTAAAAGCAAGACACCTTAGGCAGTAGCAGCACCTGCAATATGTGTGTACATGTGTTTACTTGGAAAAGAAACCCAACCCAAGGACTGATACACAGTGGTTGGTGACCTCCCTGTATGACTCTTTCTACTTATGTGGTTATGCATTCTCTTCGTTAACGTTGTTTTTTTATGCATAGGCTAGAATGTTGTGGAAAAATACCTGCAAGCACAATTTGTAACCATTCATCATGGCTTCACTTTGGGGTTTAGATCAGACACATCTAAATCCTTCTCTGTGGTTTTGTGCTCCACGTTCTCGTCGTGGCCGTCTCCCAGGCCTGTGGGTCTGGAACGTGACTGATGTGCGCTGAGGTGATTTTGCTGAGCTGCACCTGGTTTGGGACTGTTACAAATGAGTTGTGTCCTGCATTGTGTTTATGGTCACGAGGGGAAGGCGGGGAAGCTACAGATGGAGGCGTTGCTGTGGGGCTTGCACTGTATCTGTTACGCATTCACATACAGCCTCATCTCCCTGTCACTATGAAACACCTTTACCAGTAGCGATCACACGCATCCCCTTTGGATTGTGGCATTTTCTGTCTCGGGTTAAATGTGTGTTAATCCTGTGGGTGTTGCCATTCCTTCTACTTGCAGCTTCTCGACGTCATTCCAGGTCCACTAGTGCTCTCTCCACTGCTGATTCTGTTGGGCAGTCAGGTGAACAAGCGCTAACTGCATGAATCCGCTTCTTATACGTAGTCTTGTTTTACACCATCCTAACATTTGCCATTGTGTGCATCAGCCAGCACTTGGCATGTGCTTCTCGCCACTGCGGGGCTTTCTGTTCTGCTTTTGTTCAACGTGGCTTTTTGTTTTGAATCTCATTTATTGGATGTTTTTAATTTTATGTATTGTAGGAACACTGTGAACAGTGTTTAAACAAAGGGTGATCCAGGGCTTACTCAATTGCTTACTCAATTCTCTGTAAATTGGATCAGTTGTGCAGCATGGGCTAAATCCTGATTGATGCAGAGTACTTGCAAATTCTATTTTCTCTTTAGTAGTAGTATAGCAGTTTCCAATGGGTTTCATCCCAATTATCACTGAATATTTTGGACTGCTGTCTCTGCTAATGAAAGTTCTTTGTAATCCTCTCCAAAATACACAAAAGCAACAAAAATTAAGCACCTGATGAGCTTTCAAAATTAACTTTGGAGCATAACACATGCTGATCTGTCCTTCATCTAATTCTGAAGGCCTTGTCCAGAGTACATGGAATTTGTTGAAAAAAACCCAAAATTATTCCCTTAATTTCACTGGGCTTTGCATCAGGTGACTGATGCTCACATATAATGAGAAAAATCTGCAGATTCCAGTTGCTTCTTCCTCACCCCTGTGCTGGATTCTTAAGGAGAACCTGTAACTCCCTTTGAAATCAGGATATTTCACTGGGAGTCTTGAAAAGAATTGAATGAGGGCTGCTAGCTTTGGGACAATAGAGACTTAATTGTGGGGACAAAGGTGATGTAGATGATGAGGCCTTCATTATTTTCTTGGAGACTAAAATGGCATAAAGAATTTGTGATACTCAAACCTATTTAATTAACCCCTTTCAGATAGGGAGTGAAAAATAATCTGTTTCTCATGAGTCTAGTTAAGTGGCTGTCACTTATCTAAAACTCTCAAAACATTTCCCATACCAAGTTACTCGACAGACATATTGCAAGCTGATTTGACTGGCATTTTCCAAATAACAATTTGAATTTGTATGTAACCAAAGGAATTTAAAGTATTTAAAATAGCTCGATTGTAATAGAGATTTAAGCCTTGTTTGCATTCAGCTTCCTGTGATAGTCACTTCATGCTTGGCTCCTGTCGTTTGCTACAAAGCATAATCAAATTTTGTATGGTTACCTGTGTCTTACAGGAGGCCAAAATTGTCTGAAAAAATGGAAAAATAGGGTAAAAAATGATGGTTGCAAATGTTCACCAAGTTTGTAACAAGCATAATGAATCTAGCCAAGGAGATGAGGGAATGTGGCCAGAGCATTTTGATTTTTGTTTGCCCAGTAATATTGGGCTTGCCTGTACTGGTTATTCCTGGAGCCAGATGTGTTCCTAGTCCCACGCTAGAGATGTGCTGAGGTTCTTCTAAGGTCTTACTTCTGCACTCGAATATGGCAACAGTGTCGTAGGGAGAAGCCCAGAGTTACTTGAGTGTTACGAATGTAAAGATCACTGAAAAAATGAATTCAGAAACTTCCTGATAGCCATGGAGATAGATAGAAAGCCAGCATGCCACACTGCACTTAATGTGTTAAAAAAGCTCAATTTTATTTCTTTATGCTGGGTATTTAAATTGATCTACAACTGAATTACTTTGTCATTTTGTTCTTCATTTAATTAAAAAAACCCAACAAAACTATCTACCCTTTTCTAATGTAATACTAGATTTATGTGAAAACAAATGATAGTGGTATTTTTGATGCTAAGTAATTTCAAAAGTTAAAGCCAAATTCTGATCTCAGTAACACTTGAGTAATGTCATTGAGTTGAGTTTAAATGTAAAACTGAGTCCAGGACTTGTCTCAACATTTACAGCCCTCATACTGTACCAGATATTATTTACACTTAGGATGATTCTTCTGTACATCTTTGTACTGTAGATCTCTGTAGTCATGACTTTAGTTTCAATCAGACCTAACTCATTTTTATCTCCTCTGTGCTTCTATTAAGAGTGCACAGATCTTTCTATTTTAGGGATAAAGCACTATTTCACCTAAGTATTTGAAGTGATTCTTCAACCCAAGTACATTAAAAAAGGGGATAGTAATAACATGTACAACTTTTATTTCTTTGTGAAATGTCATGGTTTGATTACTTTTTGGCAGTAGTTCTAAGAAGTTTGTTTATTTTTTTTTACCCTTGTAATGTGTTTTGTAGAAAATGTGCTTTTGTTGTAAATCAGAAATGTCTTGTCTGGGTTCACAACTCTAAGCAGCAGTAAATTTTGGTAGATAACACTTCTGTCTGAAATAAATACTAGTCTGTATTTTTTTTCTTCTCAAAATACTTTGGGTATAAAAGATCTTCCCTGTTTCCTTTTAGTAGCTTGATCTTCAACACACTCAAATAAAGCTTTAGAATTAGGACAGTAGACTGGCACACTTCAATCTCTGATTTAAATTATGCTTGCCATTGTGAGCTAATTCCTTAAAAGATATTTCAGTGCAGTAGATTCTTAAAGCAATGATTTTATGATAAGCACAGTATTTTCCCAAAAAATACATGAGGTTGCTGAAAACCACATTTGACCTCAGTTTTTTCTAAATCCACAATATAGCCGGGCAATTTGATGAGCAATATTTTTCCGTTGTTAAATTAAATATAGATGAACTATTAAAAGACCTGTGTGACTTGATCCCTCTGTCCTGCTGCTCGATGGTTGCCCCCAGCGTGGATCAGCTGAAGGTCTATTAAGTTGGGTTCATGCAGCTTGATTCGTGCACCACTGAATTTGCTGGTGAAACTCTTATTGGCATGTTGGGTGCAGGGAACAGACATGTAATGTATGTTCCTGGAGGGATAATCTAAGTCCTTTATGAGCAAACAAGCTCACATGGAAACAAAAACTTGGAATGTCAAAACCAATCTTCCTGCTCTTGAACTGGATCCAGGATCTCGGTAATCTGGTGTCTGATCTGCCCCCATCTAGAAGGACTAGGCTGCCAGAGCCTGGCCCATGGTACTCAAGTCACTGATTGTCATATCCCTGTTATCTTGCCTTTTCAGATTTGGATTTTGCTAAAGAAACTAATTTCATTAACTTTTTTGGTGGACTTGGCAAATGATAAAGTGAATTAATTAATGTTAAGAGTGTAAATAGGGTTTTAGACTCAATCCCTGTTGCTTTGGATGCCATTGAGAGCTTTGCCATCAAATTCAAAGGGAAAAACATTATACTGTATGCTTAAAAATTCAGGTTTGATACAGAGCTTTGGCATTTAAATGGCCTCTTAAAAACAGTACTAAACCAAAAAGTGGAGACACTTCACAAGTAAATAATAAACTTTATACTGTGAGGGCATAGGGGAATATTGTATTGGTTAATCAAGCCTTGAGATATAAAATAGGCTAATCTGATGCTGCTAGTCTCACATCCTTGCCTGAGAAAAGGCTGCAGGATGGATGAGTGCTTGAGTATTAACATGTTCTGACACTGGAAATGGTTCTGTCTCTCTGAAGTTAATGAGAAGCTTTCTCTTGATTTCTGAGAGTGCCAGATTGGGATGGGCATGTCTGCCTCTGACATTAAAGTAAACTTTGAAACAGCTGTGTAAAAAGAAAAACAAAATAGATACCCTGCTTCCCAGATTAAAATAAATAAATACAAAGTTGCCCAGAGGATCCAAAATTGTCTCTAACGCCCAACAAACAATAGTTTATTTCTTACCCTAATGGCAAACTCTCTGGAGCTCTGGGTAAAAGGGTGTTTAATGGAAAAGCACTGAGAGTTCCCAGAGCCCTTGGGGAGAGCTACTTGGGCACCTGATTAGGATTCCAAGTGACTGTGAATTCATTTAACATTGCCTTTCAATGTTGTCTTTTGTGCAGACCGGTTTGGACTCGGCCAGCCAGGCAGGATGCCTGCTTCTGTGAATGCCATGCGAGTCCTGAGCACCAGCACAGATCTGGAGGCTGCTGTGGCCGATGCACTGGTAAGAGGAAAAATACAAAATGCTTCCAACACCGGAAAGTGGCTTAACGTTACCTGTACGTATGTTCTCCTCTTTCTAAATAGCTTTATTCTGATTGTGCCAGTGTCTGACGCTGTAGAGATAGTTACCTTTTGCTATTTTGTCTGTGGGTATATTGGCAGCAGGATGTTTTCCCTTGTTCCGTGTTAGTTCTCCACAGTTGTTACAGACAGACCACGGTGGCTGGGTGCTAGAGCTGCAGGATGAGTTGGATCAGCTGTTTGTCTTTCACTTAGCTGTCACAGGATGTTCATGCTCCTCACTCATGGGGCTGAGCATTTCCATCAGTCCCATTACCTGCCTGAAGACTGTCAGATAAACAGTGCCCTCTGTTAGTGTCAATTCCTGATCAGGTTTCAGCAAGAACAAATAATTTCAGAAGTTCCTGCCCTGTGTTTATTTGCACCTGGATAGATAGTCAGCTCATAAATTGACTTGCATGGAATTGGTACCATCTCATGCAGTTAAATTGAGGTGTATTTGTCTAGTTTGCTGCTAGTACTTTCAAATATTCACTGCTTTTATTGTCATTTTAAAACACTTTATTGTCCTGTATACTCTTACTCTAGTATGGTATCTCTTGGCTACAACTCAGAAAGTGTCTTCTGCTCTTCAGAAGGCAAGTGTTAAGCCCTCAAGTATTTGGGAGAGAGAGGATGTGTAGAGACAGGAAATTACTGTACAGCATTAGCTGGTACCGGTGAGTCTTTTCCAGCTCTATACCTGAATTGAGAGAAGGATTTCCTGATGTATCCTGAGATAGATACCTCAGAACCTGTCTCAGATTCTCTGTAAGGAGGATGAACCATGTCCCCAGTATTTGTGGCGGATGGCCTTTCTCTGTTTCCTAGTTTGCTTTCCCTGAGGATGGCTAACATTTTCCTTGTTATATCTCATTATCTCCCAGCTCATGTCACCTATTGGAGTACCCCTAGAAAAATGTCCCTTTTAAAAAAAATTACCTTTCAAAACAAAAAATGTATTTGTGATTAATAGAAAGGTAGGACAGTATATAATGGACAACACTGTTGGATTTAGTGGGCTGAATCATTAGGAAGCATTTTTAGTACCAAATACCATAAACAACTTGTGAGTCAACTTCTGGTCTCAGGACCTCAAATTTGCCACCGGAGCAGTTCAGGTTATAATTACAGGCAGTGATTTGCCTGTGTAAATGAAATCAGGCTTTATCCTTGCATGTGAGCAGCTGCTGAGTACAGGTTTCCTGAGGGAGACTGTCAGAGTGTTTCAGTGGCCTGCTGAGCACTGAGATTTCTTTGGGTGTGACATGATCTTCAGCTAGACTTACAGAGTTCCCTTTTAAGTATTTCATCTTAGAAATTAAAAAACATTATAGTGAAATGTTAAAATCTTGAAGGGTTGAATGCTAAAAGGGAAATACTTAAGTCTAGTTGGAAACGAGGTGGTGCTTCTGACTTGGTTGATTAATCTGAATTTGTACAACTTTAGGGGATACAGAACAATCTTGTTGTCCCCCTTCTTTTCCACCACCCCAATTTGCTTTTTTTCTTGGTTGCCTTCTCACAACAGGCAATTTACAAACTCTGAGTAGGCTCCTTTTGAGAGAGTGATGGGACGCCAGCTTTTACCCCATAGCCTTGTTTTCAAAAGAATTCTCTTTTCCACGTAGAAGGAAATGAAAAGAACTTCTCCAAAGATGGCTCCAGCCAAATTCTCAATTTAAACAAAACACAGTGGGTCATTTTGTGGCCTCTACTCCCTCTGTACAATTCTTGTTGGATGGACTGCTTCTGTTTGAGCTGGACTTGGCCTAAACCCACAGTGTCTATACTGGGAATCAGTGCTCAGATCTGTCAGAAGAGCTCAAAGGGTGATGGAAACTTTGCTGTTAAGTAAGGCCTTTAAGCCAGGGGTGCCAGCCAGGGGTTTTAAAAGAAGCTAATCTTCAAAAAAGTGTAGTGTAAGAACCGCGGGTTGAAAGAGAACTTGGCAAGTGAAGTTGATTAAATGTGCTGTTCTGTAGATAGTGGCCTCCTCACATCAGAATTTCTTTGTGAGACCCTAACATGAAATGCTATTAATAATATGTTGGGAAAGAAACCATTACCCAAAACTCTGGTATCGTTCAGTGCAGGATTTCTGAAAAGTAGGCAAAGAGGTATTGTATATAGATCTGTTCCTAAAAAACTTCCCAACAGATAATCTCACTTCCAAGCTCCCTTATGGAGACTGTAGGCAATATGAGTAGTGCAACAGTTTTAGGAGATGAAAGCAGGCGTTATTATACCCACTTTTATTTTGCATAAACTGTATTTTTTTTAATTTGCTAAGACACATTTGCTATACGTTTTTGTTGCATAAACAAACCCTACATAAGCTTCTGACATAATTCTCTATGCTTTTTCCCACCCTTCAAAATTTTCCTGCCTACAGCTGTTAGGAGACTCCAGGAGCAAGGTACTAGTGCTTTCTTGACTTTTTATTTCTACTTTCCAACTCTCCCCACCCTGTTGCAAATGCCCATGATACTGCACTTGAGATAATTTCTATGCTTCAGTCCTCCAGTCCTAATGGAAGCAAAACTCTGCTGGCTTCAAAGTCCAGGAACTGCAGGACTGGACACTGGAAGGAATTCTGTAGCAAACACTTTAGAATATAGATGAACTTTTTTCTTATGCATTGCCTTACCCTGTTCTGCTAAGGTTCATTTAAGAGGTTTTTTTGCTGCCATAATTATTCTAATATTCCTTCTGTAAGGGTCAAGGTTATAAAAGATGTACCCAAGGGAATTAGGTCCTCTAATGCCATGCTGTGGATGTGAGTGGGATGTGAGTACTCAACTCCCTTAGCAGCCTCTGGAAAAATCCTAGCCCAGACTAGCAGAGAAATTGCCATCTCGTATATGCAGTACATTTCTAGAGTCACTTCAATATCAATATCAAAGTGACTGTGCATGCCTGCACAGATTCTTTCAGCTCTTTCTTCCTTATATTTTTTTTTCTGGTTAGTAGGGTTGTATGGTCATAGCATCTGTAACAATTGAAGTGACCATTATTGCCAGTAAAACATTTAATTTCATTACCAGTAACTAATTCCACTCAGCATAAATATTTTGCTTTCATGCTGAGAAGGGCATATCCTACTCCCCTTATTCACTCAAATAGTCTCATTGAAATCCGTGGGATCTGTCTTCCTCTGCTGTGAGAGTTAAGCAGGGAGTGCATGATGATGTCTTTAAAACACTTATTATGTCACTGTAACAGTAGCATTAATCTTCCTTTTAATGCTTACAAATAGCGTGTTTTTCTTTTGCCATTGATGTAACTGTATATAACCTGGTAAGTCTGAGTTTCTCCTTTTCCAGAAAAAGCCTGTGAGAAGAAGATATGAACCCTATGGGATGTACTCTGACGATGATGCGAACAGCGACGCATCGAGTGCTTGCTCGGAGCGCTCCTACGGCTCCAGGAATGGGGGCATTCCACACTACCTGCGGCAGACGGAAGATGTGGCTGAGGTCCTGAACCACTGTGCCAGCTCCAACTGGTCTGAAAGGAAGGAAGGGCTCATAGGTCTTCAGAATTTACTGAAAAGCCAGCGGACACTGAGGTGACCTTCATAGTTTTATGGTGTCAGTAATTCATTAGGGATGGCTACAGTCAAAAGTCAGTAATACGGACCTGCCTTAGGGAGGTGAGAAGTATCTTTCATGTTTGTGAAGGCTTTGTCCACAATATGGGACTTCAAGTAAGCTTTGGAAAAATTTCTGCTATATCATCAGTATAATTGGTGTTAAATTGTGACAGTAATTTAGAAAAGGCTCAGGTAAGCCTGCTGTCTTCTCTTGGCCCTCCTCTGTCTCATGAAGACCTCCAGTGGTAGGTGCTTGTTGCAGCACAGTGAGATTTCCCACAGTGATGCTGTTGTAACCATACTCAAAGGGTGGTGTCATTTTTACATTAGTCTGTTTGAACCTTCAGTGTTTTGTTCCGCAGCAATTTAGTTGGTGAAGTAAACATGTACTTGCTCTAAAATGACTCGGGGTGTGTGTGTGTTTCAAAGCTGAGATCAGACGGTGCTGACGCTGAGTATACTCTTGACTGTTTGTGAAGGCTGTAATTATAGATCTTGTTTATAACTCTTGAAAAATCTTAAATCAGAAATTTGTGTCCTATAAATGTAGTACATAATGAAGAGTGAAATTTCTTAAGGCAATGAATTAGGTGTCCCAATTCTGAAACTTTGCTTATGGTAGGAGAAGCGGACCCTTTTCCCGGTTGAAAACCACAAAACCCCTTCAAACATCTTTGACAAGTGACATCTTGGAGAGGACTTCAAATTATTCAGGAGTCATGTGAAAACTCTCTATGGCCACAGGTCATGTTAACTAGACAACTGACTCGCAGGCCATAGACTTTTCACCTTTAGTTTATCATGAAAGTATTTGAAACAAGCTGTTTATTATGTCTTGGTTCCTTTGAAGATAATATTCACAAACAGCTGTGACAATTTTATTTTCATGTTATGAGTCGTATGTACTTAAATTATGGCCAAGTTTGTAAGTGGTTGTTGTATGTTTTACAGCCTATGTACTTGGATTTGTGCAGCTGTTTCCTTTTGAAAGGGGCTTCGCACTGGCTGAAAATATTTGATGGTTCATGTTAACAATCAGAATGAAAATGTACTGAGAGCAGGCCTGGAAAAGTTGTTTTCTTGCCATCGTAAAAACATTACAGCACTTCACATGACGCAAGGCAGTCCTTAACCGGGAAGGGCTACAGGTGTTTGGAAGGGGTAGTTAAGAGTCTCTGCATCAGAGAGACTTTTTGATGTGGTCTATTTCTGAGTCTCTTAAAAGATACTTCCCACGCGTGTGCTGGTTTTTTTTTCTCTGTAACAAACTGTCTGGAAACACTGTGGCACCTCATATACTTGTATGAAACAGTTGGGTGAGACTTTGATTTTGCCAGAAAGGTGTGTGAGGACTATAACCAAGGTTTGGAGTGCTTTTGGGGATAGTTGCAAGAGAGGAAGTGCTGAGAGATTTTGGTGATGGGCTATATATCCAGATCAGTAGTTCTTAGAAGAATTGCCAGTGGAATTAAACTATTGATTTCAACCCTGTTGGTTGCAGTGTTTGAACTATGCTGCTGTCACTAGTCTCTAAAGTTAGCAAGTCTTCTTAGCTTTGATCCTGAATAATTTTTAAACCTATCCCAGAAACTACAGCTCTGCACAGTTATTTTTTTATTAGATACCGAGTTTAGTTCTCTATATTTTATTTTGGTTTTCTTTTGATCTGCTTCCTCCTTGGTTCAGATTTGATGTGGTGCCTGTCCTAATGATTAGATTTTATCATCCTGTTTGTTCCCACGGCATCTTGCAGAACATCATCAAGGACATTAGTCCAAGGGGCAAGTCTGTCTTCTAATTAAACCTTGTATCTTCTGTTGTGGTATAACAAGTTAATAAAAGGCAGTGATGTGGTTAGGTTTTCTGTACTATTCTGAGCTGAAAGATGGTTGATCCTATGTTAGCTGAGATTTGCACGTCCAGGGATGTGCATGGAAAGTGGAATGGCCCTTCCCTATCCATTTTGTTTCATACAGCTTCGTGTGGCCTCCTTTTTCTAAGGGCTTCCCATAAGGTCTTCTAGATAAAATAAGGCCAGTGAGTCCCTTAAGGAAATGTTCTTCCACTGCCTGTTGGAATTTAGTGCTTACATTGTTACCTTGGGTCCACGAGCTTTTAGAAACAGACGCACTTACACTTGCTGACTTTACATAACCTTTGTCCAGAAAAAAATTCATTGGAGTAATAAATAGGGGATCATCCAGAGAGCTGCAATCTGCTTGAAGTCAGGAAAGTGGTGTAGTCATTTTGAGACTGTGCAGCCTCATCCTGAGTTAACCTGAGAACTTGCTGTGATGTCATTACAAAGACTTTTTCCTCTCTATCAAACTCTTAAAACCATTGTTTTTGTGCCCTTTTTAAAATTTGATCAGCCTTTTGATGTGTAGATTCATTTGAAAAAAATGTCCTCTGTAACTTATGAATAATCTAAATTAAAGTAGCTGTATGCTACTAGCATATTCTGGCCTGTCCGAGGCTTGTTTTTAGAAAGAGAGAAGTTGGTGGACTGTAGAATTAATGTCAGTCTGGAAAGATGTTACAAGTAGTCAAAATCTTCAATAACTGTTCTCTGAGCAATCACTAGTTGCTCTGGTTTCATAGTAATTGTGAAAAATGCCTAATTGCATCTGTAGTATGCAGGAAATGTAACTCAACTACCTTGCTCTGGTTTTGTTTGCACTGTAAACAAGCAAAGCTTCTGCATTCTTTGCCTGTTTGCCTTGCAGGAAAGCTGAAACTTTCATTTTCAATACATTACCAGTAATAGCTTTGGCACCAAAGAGTTCTGCATTTGACTCAGATTCAGAATTTCATGCGTATCTTTTTTACCCCTGCTGTAAAATACTACTGTGCACCTAATAATCCCTTAATAATGGCAATTTATGTTGTGTCTTGATTTAATTGTCTTCTGATAGTTTGTTGATGTGTCCTCTGTTTCTGTGTGTTGTCTCCTACATGTGCCTGCTCTCAGACTTTGGGGCCAGTTCTGATGTGTTAATAATGTGTGATTCTAGACTGATACTACTGAAGCAACTAAGAACTTAGGCTAAAATATTTCATTAGTATATAACCAGACAACATGAAATTTCTTGGAAAGTTGACACCCCTGACACAAAGGAGACTTGAGAAACCTATTCCTAAGCTGAAAAAGATGTATGATTCAGTGATTCAGCGACCTTGACTCAGGCAGAACAAAGTGCCTCCCAGACATGCACTTTTCAAGTTGTCTTCTGAAATCCAGAATATAGAAGAAAATAAAAGCAGGAGAAAATCCGAATGTCTGACTTAAGATTTAAAAAATATAAAAGTTTATCAGATTTCTTAATGTAAAACTGGTGTTCCCAGCAGTTAAACTGAAGTGCCAGTTGAGGCTTTGCCTAGATATACTGAGTTTTCAGAAGTGTGACTGAAGTAACATTTAAATAAAGAAGGTTAGATCCTTTAGCTGTTAGTATTTGTGAGCTTATTTTTGCTACAACTAAAGCTTTAGTATTAATACCATGTTTTATTTATGTGTTTCAGCCGAGTTGAGTTAAAAAGGCTGTGTGAAATATTTACTCGCATGTTTGCTGACCCTCACAGCAAGGTAAGATCACAAAGACTTGGCTCACACTCTTACCTTACCGTGTGTGCACATTTGACATTGTTCCAAGATGAGTGTTTTCTGTTTCTACCTCTGCCATCTGCTGGGAGAAACTGGCATTTATAAATCTCCTTGATTTTCATCTGTTTTACAAGGAAGGGCTGTGTCTCGGTGTCTCTTACGTTGCCAGGAACCAGTCACTCCATGCTTCCTAAGGAGCAGCCTAATGCCTTTTGGAGGTCACTTCCTGGAGCAAGAAGTTCAGTTTTATCTGCGCTTCTCTAGGGAGTCTCTTGGTGGTCCATGAAGGGGCACGAGCAGCGTAGTTGCTGGGGTTTGTGTGTTGGAAACACCTGGGAGCAGGAGGGTCTCCCTAATATACTATTCTGAATCTCACAATTAAAGTCTTCAATATAGCACCTTGCTGCCTTTATAACACAGACCTTGGAAGTTAAAGGCCATGGCATGAATTTACAGACATTTCTTAAGGAAAAAGTGGGCTAGAGGATGGGGAGTATGGGTCCATAGGCATATGCAGACCCAGCAGTCTTCTGCTGACAGGTAAGTGGGAGCAAAATGAGAAAGGAAAAGGGTGTTTCATGCCCTTTCCTTAAGAGGTTTGCTGTTGAGGGCAACCAATAATGTCTGGGTAAAAACATCTGCTGTTGGGTAAAGTACAATTTGAGAAAGAATTAGTTGTATAAATATTTGTACTTCAAGACCCCTTGGTAAACCAATTTTAATAAGCGATGGTCAGGTGGAAATTCCCTGGGTGGGTAGTGTTGCCTGTCACAGGTCTTGCTTGGCCTTAATTATAGTGTGGACCAGCTGTCCCACAGGTCTCAACAGTGTGTAGTTCCTACTTGTAAGGTTTTAATGTTTTGGTTCTCAGGGATTCAGTATGTGTTATGGAAAGAGTGAAGGTGTAACTATTTGTTTGCAAAGTATTTCCAATTTCTGAGTAAGGTGAGAGTTTATTGCACACTGGACTCCTTTGTACGTCCTTTGTGGCTGCAGTGATCTGTTATCACCACTGCTTTTACAGAATAATTGCTACCAACTCATTAGCGGTGGTGTTAAACACATATAAACTTTCTGCATATAAATGTATATAAACATGTTACTTTCATGACTGAGGAGGCTGGGTCTGATCCAAGGTATATAACACTTTAAGTAACTCAGCTGAGAAGAGATTGTGTTTTAAGAAAATGAAAGATTTCAATGAATGTGTCTTTTATCTGTTGACAAACTGCATCTGAACAACTAGCCTTGATCACTATGTGTGCTAACGAGTGGTTTGTTCTGTTGCATGGCCTGCTTTGCCGTGGAATTCACAACAGAGAGTAAGTGTTTTCTACCCCCTTCCTTCATTCGTTTCATGTGGTATTTTAATACAACACATTTTAGACTTGTCTTGTTTGATTTTTTTTTAGAGCAATGTAGTCACTAAAATCATTCATTCATGAAACTGTTTATAACAAAGTCATCCTGAAACTCAGATTGTAAACTGCTCCCCTTTGATTATTTTTATTTAAAGCACTCTATTTCTTTTTATGACACTTGTTTTGTTTATAGGTCTTCAGCATGTTTCTGGAAACCCTGGTGGATTTCATCATCATTCATAAAGATGACTTGCAGGATTGGCTTTTTGTTCTCCTGACCCAGTTGCTAAAGAAAATGGGAGCAGATTTGTTGGGGTCTGTGCAGGCAAAAGTTCAAAAAGCTCTGGATGTCACCAGGTAGAGTACTCAGATGGCAAATGTTATGGAGGGTTTTTTCAGGATTGCAGGAAGGCAGGATCGTTTTAGAAATCCAGCAGCACTGTATATTTTAAGTGCTCAGTCTTGATGAATACCAGAATAAAGGAGAACAAAGTTATGTCACAGTATTTCAAGCATTGGATTAAAAAGGCCTGTGTCTCTTCTAAAGAAAAAACTCTAAAGCATAAATTTTAAAATACATACCAGATTAATTTGGGGGGGTTGATGTGTGTGTGCTTAGATATCAGTTTATTTTAAATGATAGGTACAAAATATTTGCAGGATTCAGAATATGAAAGGTGCTTTACCACAAAGTTCAGAACATCTTTCATGTTGTTCAAACAGCAAATAACAGTCACATTGGGATCAGACCTTGAATGCTACTGTGATGTTCATACAATTCTAAACTCCATGTACTTTTTGAAGGATGTTCAGCACAGCACACTGTTATAAAGTTCAGCTCATTCTGGAAACAGGATAATTTAAAAAAAAGAAAAAAGCACTAATAATCAAGGAGAAAATAGGATAGAGTAGGAAAAAAAGAGGAAAGAAATCAAAATCGGGTATGAACTCTGAGGACAGGATAAACTAGGCTGCTTCTAGAGATAAGGGAACAAAGCAGAGTCTGAAATGAAGAAGGAATGGATAGGTATGCCAAAAGCTGGAGAAGTGTACAGAGAGTAGGTAGAATAACAGTGTAGAAAGACACTGATTTAGAACTTTTTTCCAGTATTCTGTCAATAATCAGCTAGTCCTTAGACTTGGAGTTTCTCTGGTTGATGGTAAAGTTAAGAAAGAGAAAAGTGTAAGTGTTGAAATCTGGTGTGTAAGCTTAAGCTTTAATATGTGGAGTTAATTTAGTCCTAAAAATTTGTTGCATTACAGTTTTGCCTTTGTTCTCTTTGGACAGGGATTCTTTTCCATTTGATCAGCAGTTTAACATTTTGATGAGGTTTATTGTAGATCAGACCCAAACACCAAATCTCAAGGTCAGTATCAAAAGCTCTTTCACTGAAGCATCAACATGCTTGTCTTAGCTTGCCATGTCAGGCATACCATAAAGCATAGAACTCATGAGAAGGTAATTAATTTTAAGTATGTGCGTGATACAGAAATTATATTGGCAACTTTGATTAACTCTCTCATTCTCCACTTTAATAAATGTGAATATCTTTAAAGTAGGGCCTTATAACTCATCACAAGTCAATAAAGTTGGAACGTATTAAAATTTAGACATGGAATTTCTCCTCATCCTGATCTTGGTGGGAAGAAAACCTGGCTATGGAGGACAGATGAGACTTGACTCTGAAAAGCTGGGACCCCAGACACACCTTATCAAGTGCTTGCTGCACAGATCAGGTGTAGCACGTGTAAGGATTGGAGAGAAAAGCCCTCAGAGCTTTTCTGTCATGGAATCCTCCCTAAGGGATACTGTTGTGCAGACTCTTTTCAGGAGGTTGCTGTTTCAGGCTATAGGAACACAGTAAACTCTGGAAGTCATACACATTTATCTTCCAGAGACAGGAATATATGAGATGCCAAATGACTGAAGTGTTCTTTCTTCAATTGCCCAAAGTTTGGATCTTTTCAGACTCCAGCATCAGGCATTTTGTTTGAGACCAGAAGCTATAGTTTGGCATCTGGAACAATAACTGCTGGGGGAACAGCATGGTGCAGTTCTGACCTGCTTTTGCAAATGTACAAGCATACATAGATACTTCAAACCAGTTCTGATACTCCATTCCAGACTCTTACTACACAAAATTTATCCATGGTAGAAAGTTGGTCTTGATTTTTGGAATGTTGTAAAGACATGTCACAGGGATACGTCCCCACCCCACACACATGTGGCATAAGCCTTGTCAGTCTGTACTGGTGTCTGTTTACTGTGGGATAAATCCATCTTTGTCAACTCCTGAGCTTAAAAAATCGCTTTTCCTTTCTCAGGTGAAAGTTGCTATCCTGAAGTATATTGAGTCCTTGGCAAGACAGATGGATCCAACAGACTTTGGAAACTCCAGTGAGACAAGACTTGCTGTATCTAGAATTATAACTTGGACAACAGAACCAAAGAGCTCAGATGTGAGAAAGGTAAGCCAGAATGATGAAGTATTTGCAGTAATTACTGGTCTTGGAAAAGAAGAAAAAGCCCAAACAAACCTGTCATAAAGGTAATGAAAAATCAGTGATTAGACTCTTAACTTATAAAACCCCTCATTTTCATACCTCACTGTCCAGATGAAGTTGTTGGCTCAGCACAGGCACACTTTTGAGGCATGTCTTCATGTATTTTTTTCCTAGTAGGTACTTCTCTCTGTGAGACTTTAACTACTATTACCATGCAAAAAGAGATGATAGTTTGAAAATGTGCTTTTTCTTAAGCAGTCTGGAAATATCTCTAGGTGTTGTGGTTTGGTGTTTTTTTGGTTTTTTTTTTTTTTTTTTTTAGATGAAGGCTCTGTGCTTTGTAGACTGAAATCTAGCACAACTGCAGTGTTATAATGTTGTTAAAAGAAAGTAAACAAATCAGTAAGCTGCCAGGGGCTCTCAACCCTTTTCTTTTAGGAGCTGCGTGTTTATCTCTACCTGGAAAAAACTGACACAATTAGGTCAGGCCTGGGTAATAGTTACCTTGTTCTTTATCTTGCTCTAGATGCAAGTGTCAGGCAAGCTAAAATGGGGAAGATAGGGGTACTCATCTCTCCCAAGAGAAAAAAAAGAGACTTCTTTTTACATACCTGGCATCTGTAACACAATTTAAAATTACCTTATTTTCCCAGTAGAAGTTAAAGGCTTTGAGATTTACTTGGATTTAAAAGAAAAAAAAAACAAACCCAAACTTTAATAATTCCAGAATGTAAAAATGGTACAAGAATTTGACACTCTACATACACATAAAATGTTGACTTAATATTAGAATAACATATAATTTTATAACTTTGGAAATAATAAAATTATTTTTATTTGATTCTGATGAAAAGATCATTGGGTGTCAAATGTGCTGCCACTGCAGCATTATGTGATAGCTGAAACAAAGCTGATCTGTTTGGGTGTGTGCTGTTTGCTTGCTCAAACAGAGGCCGTTGGTTTTAGAGAAAAATGTCTCATCCTCTTTTTGGAAGACTTTCTGCAGGGGTTATTCATAGCAGTGTAACTGAAATTGGCTTCTGTAAGATAGTCTGCCTCATGAAAAAAGGGGACTTGGAATCCTGGACTTCAATCTAGAATATGCATTTGCATTTCAATGTTTGCATGTTGAAAGTCAGAAAGAATTGAACTAGCAAAGCAGCTGGGTCTCTGTTGGAGTTCAGGTAAACCTCTAGCATTTTTCTCTGCTGGTGATCTGTGAGGGGGAGCTGTAATTACTTTAAGCAGAAGTACACATTGAAAAGCAAAATCTCTGCATCTTGCTCAGCAGGAGAACTGTTCCACCGTTAGGGGTCATCATTGCTGCGTGCAAAGTGGAGCAAAGAGTATCTACTGCAGCTGAATAAATTGGCTGTTCCCTGTGGGTTGTGGGAGTGGTTGTTCACAGTGTGGTGTCCGTCCTTCTGTCCGTTTCAATGACTTGCGGAGCTCTGGCAAAACTTCCAGCAAACTCCACCTGAGCAGGACTTGGGCAAGTGCCTTGGGGTTGACGAGAGATTATTGAATCTAAATGCTTTTCATTAAACTTGTGTGTGACTTGGATTTGCCTTTGCTGCCTGTAGCTTTCAAATCAACTATTACACAGTTAAGTGAACTCAGGCTGCTAAAAAGGAGTGCTCAGGTGATTTTTATTTCATCATACCGTTGCTGTACTATGGTTTTATTAAGAACATAGTACAAACCACAGGCTTTAGAAGGAACGGTGCAACAAAAGGATTTATAAGCAATTGGCCATTATCTCTGTCAGGACTGTAGTTAACATACTAATAAATTCGTTATGCAGTACTGAACTGGATTATCAAGGGCCAACCCAGGCAGGTGAAATGTTCTGAAGAACACAATTAAAAAATGACCCTTGGGTTTTTTGAGACTGTAACTTGGAAAAAAAATACTTTTCTTGGAAATGAATAAAGATGATTCATTTAAGCATCAGAAGATTCTTTTGTGGAGGGTATTATGGTGGCCTTCAAGGACTGAGGTTTTCTGAATGCAGAGCATACCATGAGTTGTAAACACTGTGAGAACCTAAATATGGAAACAGTAGTTGAGGTTATTGGAGAGAGGGGGAAGAACCAGTTCTGTCTTCACGTGATTGAAGTAACACAAGAGGCCTGTAAAAAGTGTAAAATAAGGTAGTTTTTCAATAGGATCTGGACTTGAGAATACCAGTGCAATGAGCTCAGCTCCTGCAAGCTGAGAAGAGCACATGTTCTCTTTGGTACTGAGGACTCTCAGCTGCTGTGGTCCAGTCCACGTGTGTGACTGTGGCTGACTGGGTGGGACAGTGATGCCAGAGCTCAGCTACTCCTGGAGGCAGGGGCTCCTTCCCCCAGGAAATACAGTTCCACATGTCCTTCTCACCTAGGTTTGAGTTCTGGAATGCTACCTTAAAGCAAGTAGCATTTGTGTGTAATGGCCATGCTGTTCTGTCTGGGTTTCACCACTGAGCAGAAGCAGGTAAAACAAGTTCCACTCATGCTGGTGATCTCTGTCAGTGGGCAAAGCATGTGGCTGCTGTGTGCACATGGCAATTAATTGTGCAGATCTGATCCTATGGTAGTAATCAAGGTGTCTGTTCAAGAAATGGATTCTATTTTCAGTCAATATCGAGATTATCCTTTTATTAGTGATCATCTATTACTACTATTTACTATGTGTGATGGACATGGAGGTCCCAGCCTCCTAGTGTTAAAGCAGTGGAAAAAAATTAAACAAAAACCATCATTTAGTCCAAAAACTTCTTCAAACTGAATGATACAGCTTTATTAATAACTTTGTGCATTTTTGAGACAACTTCTTAAGCACACTTAATGAGCACACTTAACCAATCTGACACTTGGCTTGAACTAAAGATCGTGTTTTGTAGCTAGTGAAATCAGAAAAAGTAAAAGGAAATGCTGTTGTGCATAAACCAGTTTATGTTCCTGTAAGGAATGACATCTTTATTTAAACATAAGCTCTGTTAACACAAGAAAAATGTGATGTACTTTGAGGAATGTGCAGTTGATACTAAAGAGTGTCACTGACAAACTGCCATAATTCCCTGTCGGGGCAGAAAACTTTAGACTGCTGATAGTAGCCATGAACTGTGTACAGTTAAAATAATTGTAAAGCCTTAGGTTTAAAATAAGGTGATCCACAGTGTGTTACAGGTAAATATTTGTCTTGTTTTAAAGATTGTTAGTACTTGGGGGCATTTACCCTGCATTCAAGTTACAATTTGCTTCCTGCAAGCAGTGCAGGGAGGAAAGGTGAAGACATTTGCCCTTCATGCTGAACAAAAGCCAGAGGGGAGGAGCAGGTCCTGCAGCACTGCATGGGGACCTGGGCAGGATATGGTTCCAGTGCGAGAAGAACACCTGTTGGTAATTCCCACACATACATCCAGCTCACTTCTTTTTCCCCCAGCAGAACTGATCCGTGGGCAGGGCACAGATCAGGATTTCAGATAAATGAGCTCTGATTTTGATTGTGGTAGCATCTAACCTTGTGTGATGCATTTGACTATCCTCTTCCTTTGTTTATTCCTCTCAGTAACAGGGTGTTAATTCTGATTTTTCTCTGGAAATTGCTAAAGATTTGACAAAATAATTTTACAAAAGGCAGTTAATTACCACACAGGAAAGTAACACAGTGGCCATGCCAACACTGTGATGACTAGTCCGAGGACATTAAGTCAGTAACTTTACCATGTTATCACATTGACAGCAAAGTTATTGTGCAATCCTTACGTAGGTAAAGTGCTTATTGAATTTAGATGACAGGTATGTGCTCTGTGTGAGAAAATACTGTGATCTTGGAAAACAGCCATCAGTTTGAGAATGGAAATTGGAATAAGGCTTCTGGTTTGACTCTGGCCAAAGCCTACAGAAGTCTTCTGTCCAAGGCTTGGCTGAATGAAAACTTTTATTAAACATGATCACCCAGAATTTGAGGGTGTGGAATCAACTGTGAGGGCACGCAGTTAGTGTTCAGGAGGAGCTTGTACAGGCTGAAGGAGAGCGAGGACTTCCGAGGTGAAGGGCCATTGACAATGCCTGCCATGGAGTTAATCAGCCAAGCTCTGGTCTTAACAATAAATAATAAGATCTGTATTGCCTGGTTGTTGTTTGGACTACTAATCTCAGGGCAGAAGAAATTTTTACCTTTGTGCCAGGTATCCGACTGGCTTCTCTGTTGATGAAACATTCCTACAGTGGTTTTATTTTACCGGCCTGAGGGCATTTTCGCATGTTATGGGCAACCTTGTGTCACGTGTGCATCACATTCTGCCTTGCACTTACGTAACGGGGGAAACTTTTTCTTTCAACTGTCCCACTTGTCACTGCAAGCTGCCCTTGAATACAGACTGTTGGATGGGACTTGGTAAAGAAACTAGAACTGTTGCAAAAAGTCAAAAGCCCAGGAGAGTGCTTGTGTTACTTGCCAGCGCTTGTGATTTGCATGAAGTTTGTCCTCCTCAGACTCCCTTGGGATGGGCCCTCCTTGTATTGGCACCACTGGTGTGCAGGGCAAGTCTAGGGGTATCCAAAGAAAATGAGTTTGGAATCAAATTTTTTTCTAAGAACTGACTGAGAAACTGTTTCTGAATTATACCAGAAGATGAGGAAAATTTCAGAGAGAAAACTACAGGTCAACAAGTTTTTCATAAGCTGAAGCAGGCAACGAGGATGTATTTACTACTTTAACTAGTAATCCTCAAGGTCATTGCTTGAGAAATACTGATGTTGTCACTTTGATAAGGAAATCCTATCTATCAATAAAGCCTAGGGCAACTTTGGATAAAATACTGCTGTGATATCCATGGGAGCACCAGTGGTAGTCAGGATAGCAAATACTTCTAAGGAAATTAAATTGGGCTCCTTTGCAGTGTGATGCCTTGAGACCTGTAAAATCATTTGAAGTTTTCATTTTCCATCTAGCATCAGGCTGATTTCAGCAACTCAGGGACAGAAGCTTCACTGTAAAAGCACTCCCAAAGCCTCTCAGTGAGCTGAAATGGCATTGTTTATCTTTAGTGGTGTTGAGCAATAAACGCTGTTGGTTATGGCCTGTTACAGTAGCAGTGGCAAAGAGGATGTTTGCACAAATGCTTTTGAATGGCAAATTGTTTTAGTATTCCCCAGCCACAGCTCTTGTCTTTCTGGGTCAGAGGTTCCTCTGGCACTCTTGCAATATTCCTACACCATGTTTGTGCACCCCATGGACTCCATAATAAGCCAAATTACCAGAGAAGGAGGCATTAGGATTTCATTTTGGGCTTATGGAGTCTTAAATAGGACTATGTCCATACTACTGAGGTCAGCCTTCTAGCCAAAGGGTATTCCTAAAGAAGTCAAACTCAGTCACTAAGTGCTCAGAGGAACTCCTTCCAGGCATTTAAACATGGTCAGTGTTGGGGAAAAAGAGTGTAGTACATAAAAAATGGCACCTGTTGGACTTTAGTGTTTACTTGATTTAATGCTATTAGAACAAAAAGGATCTCTGTGTCCTAGCTGTGTTTCCAAAACAGTATCGCTCATTTTCTGTTTGTTTTGAATTTGGTGCTACAGAGCTATGAGAGCTCAAATGTTTTTAGTGTACGCAGTGTGAGGAAAATGGCTTTTACCCAATGTTAGTGGCCAGAAAATCATCACATGCTTGCTGGAATCATGGCGCTGGGATAGATTTCCTTAAAATGAGCCTCTTCATGTTATACAACTTTCTAGTATCCTTTGAGTTGAAAGCAGTTTGCAATACAAGCACATATTGTTTGCTAGAAGAGCTAGTGCAAACATGCACACAGCTACTAAGTATAGGTGATGTATCTGTTTTGAAAATCAAGTCTAGAGGTGATGTTTACATGATGCATTGCAGAGCTGTTTGTACTGTGACAGGTCAGCCTGCCATACTTCCTCTAGCATTTCAAAAATCCATGCAGATTGACGTACATGTTTTCATTACAAACCATATGACTTCAGTAGCTTTTCTTCTTTCTTAGCTGACGTGTGGGAACTTTCACCTCGAAATTCAGCCTTCTATCATGCCGGGTTTATGGTAAAAGTTTCTCAGTTGTTAATGAAATGTAACCTTTGTAAACCTGTTTCTGCAACAAATGTCACTTTGTAATGAGCCACGTTACTCAGGGTAGCCTTCATCCACTTGGTCTTTGGGGTAACATCTTGTTCTTGAGAAGTAAAATTTTTGCCATGGTCTTTCCTGTGTCCAGGTCACAACACAACAGCACACATATGGAGTTGTAACCATTGTGGAACAGTTACCCCAATATGTGGTGATTCAGTGCTGCATCATTTTTGCTGTCGCTTTTCTGAGATGCCTTTGACACTTGTAATGCAACCATCTCTGACTTGTAAAAGCCTTTCTTGATATATAAAGTGTGTGCTGTGTAAAACACAATAGCAATGTGGATTTAATCTGTACATGAGTTCTGTATTTAAATCTGTTAAACAAATTCTTCCTTTTCAGGATGTGGATGTGAACAGCATATTCTAACACAAGTCTTTTGGGAAAACTCTGTGTTTATGAACTTGTCCTCAAGCTAACGTGCTTGGATTATGTATAAACTGCTGAAGCCTTTGTGCTTCATATTTTCATATCAATAACGTGGATGCCCATGCTCAGCTGATTCTAGACCTGAAAAAGAAACAAGCAGGAGGTTTGGTCTGGTAGATAGTTTGTTAACTTAGTGCCAGCTAACGCTTAATTGTCTGCTGGAAAGTACACTGAAATAACGCTCGTTTAGAGCCTGCAAACTCTCAGTAGATGTGAATAACTCGCTTAGCATCAGCTACACTCACTGGAGAATTGAAGCCCATGTGTGCTAATACAAGCTGCCTAATGTGTAAGTGCTGCCTCTTGATATCAGTGGATCTGTATTTGATCTGCAGTTTAGTACAATTCATAGTGACATGAGAGAGCTTCTCTGTTTCAGTGTGCCTTAAGTTGTTAAAAACCACATTTGCCTTAGACTGGTGGATGAAGTGTGTGGTGCATACAGAATTTAGTTTTGTTTGTCAAAAGTTAGTAGATGTTAGTGAGGATCTTCCCCAAACCAGTCACATGATAAAAGGCACTTGTAGACAATCTTGGTCCCTCAGATAATGCCCAGTCTGGAGACAGGAGTTTGCAAGTTTTTAACTTTATTCCTCTGAACTTAGAGATGCCTGTGTGGGTAGGTGCAGGGAGATGCACCTATTCCCCTACTCCTGGCTGGCCAGATACAAGTGCCATGTTAGTTCAGCACTGCCTGGGCTCTGTACCTCAGCAGAGGTTTTCAAGTGGTGATGGAGGCCACCAGGAGTGTCTTCTAGGAGCAGTAACGGATGATCTGTAAGCCTGAGAATTGTGGCTGAATTTAATTTTGAGCCAGTGCTGCCCTCTTCTGAAAGGAATGCTCTTCAGATGATATCAGATAATGCTTTTTGTTACTTGAAATCAAGCAAGCAACTGACTAAAACTCTTCTGCAAAAAGATGGCATGTGTACTGTTAAGGATGATTGAATTGAAATCTATGTTTTCTTTAAATAATATCAACTTTCCTGTTTGTTAAACCCAGACCATGCATAGTTGGGTGGGTGAGGATTTGCCAGCTAGGACAACTACAGCCTCCTCAGGGCCTGGTGAAGGAAACTTGGAAGAGAAATGTAAACAGGTAGACTGCAAGCCTTGTGCACTAATCACACTAATTGTGTTTGGAGTCTCAACTCAACTGTCTAGCTGTGTAAAGAGACCTGGACTGGAACCCTTAAAAAAGTGTGTCTGTCTGAAGTAATTTTTGGCTGTGGTGTGCTTTCCTGTTAACTCTCTTGTTGTAGTCCCTCATAAAGGATCAGGGTACAAAGTCCTCTCCTTTCATGGGGCTCCAGTGTTGGGAGCTCATCGCCAACAGATGTTTGAGTAACTTGGAAACTGCCTTCATGTAGTTCAGGCAGCTGCTTATTCTGCTTGGACCACCAGCAGCAGCAATCATAAGGCACTTGCATTAACCTTTGGTTGCTGACCACATTTCCTTTCTAAAATCAATGGATTTTTCCAGTTAGTCTTGATCTTTTTGCTTAATAAGCCCAAACCATTTCAAAAAACTTCATTATAATTCAACCAAGTTGCAAAGGTTACAAATTTTGAAAAATCTGGCTATTGTCCACTGTCTCGGTGAAACCAAAAAGCAAGTGTTGCTAAAGCATTTGTGTCCCTTTAGCAGCCAACACTGTTGGACAGCATGAATTGTACTGACCTAAGCATGAAACTTTGGGAGCCACTACCAGCTTGTGGAACCCAATCCCTCACTGCATTGTGATAAGGAAAATAATGAAGTTACATAAGCAATCCTTTGCGAATGATTCAAAAGCCTGACACAGAGCCAGACCCCCTCTCTAGCATAGTCAGGCTCTGAAGTCACTGGAGTTTCTCCAGCTCAAGCCAGCAGAGAATTGGCTTCATTAAGATTAGATAATCTGTAGGGTCTACGTTATATGTCACTGAAAGGAGATGGATTTGTGTTCCATACTAATGGTACAGGGACACAAAGGCAAGGGCAAATTCAGATATTACTCTTTCTTTAGACTATGTATCATCAAGCATGAGTGTTGCATGAAAAATGTTTGTGTGGTGTACAGAAGTAAGTTTTTTATTGCTTGTGAAATGTACTCTGTCAGTAATCTAATGAAATAAGATTTTTAGAGGATGACCAGTGATTCAGAGATTATGAAAATGTCCCTGGTTTGTCATAAGCTGAAAATCCACAGATTTAAAACTCTTGGAAACATTATCTGTAAAATACATCTTTTAACTAAAAATGTGTTAGATAAATGAAACTTAGAGGATTATCAAATGTGCCAGATCTATTACAGCAGGTGTAGAAGTGCTGCTCCTGATGCTCTTCATTACTGAAATAAAATTTGCCGTATTAGAACTGGGAAGTATTGCAGTAGGGAAACTTGGAACATGTTATAAATGTGATTTCAAGCTAGCATGTACCTTCTGTCTTTTGAGGCCAGTAGTAAGAGTGTTGATCTTACGGTAGCTGGGACCAAGACCTTTGTGTGTTAAATACTAAGTAGGAAGTTATGCCTGCACTTTCAAATAATGACTTTTGCCTGAAATAAACCTGGAAGTGCCGTTGGATAGCTGAGAACTATTTAGAAAGAACACAGACAGGGTTTACCCATGTAGCTCCAGTGATGCCTTTGAGACCTTTACTGGAGCACCACTCTCAGGATGTAGGAGTACTTGTCTTTATTTCAAAAAGCATAGACTGTGGATCTGCTGTCTTTGAGGCCACACCACAGCAGATTGGGAACATAGGGAGCTACTGTTCAGCACTTCATTCAAAGCCCCATGACTATTTACAGGTGACAGCAAAGCTACTGAGGAGCATTGAGTAAACAGAATACTGGCAGACACTTCTAAAGACAAGCTGTGTTTTGTGCAAAGAGGGAGAGCAGACAGAGTTTTGTTTTTATTAAAGCCAAAACACAAAAGTGGAACAGAATTGAAGTGACCTGTGAGACCTGAAACTTTACTCAGCTAGTGCTATAGGACAATGTCCCTGCTATTAGAGTTTGTGTGGTAGGGTCAAACTGTCCCAGTTAGGTAACTCTGTGCTTCAAAGTGAAGCCACAGGATCGTAAGCTCCTTGGTGGAGCTTTGGTGAAGATTTTGCTCAGATATGCGAGATGTATCTTGAACATCTCTGGCACACAAGAAAGGTCCCTCCAGAGTGTCCTGTCGTAGAGTGCATGTGCTCTTGCACCTGTTTGCTCTATTTGCTAAGGAGGTCTTCAAGGCTGGACTTTATTTCTAACCCGTCAGTGGGAGATACGTGGGACAAAGGTGTTTGGGATCCTTTCCCACCTTGGGCAGCCCCTGATTTACCAGTTGGTATCTCCAGATATTCTTGTCTGAGCAATCTCTCAATCTGGGAACCTTGATGATCAGTGTTCGTGGGTTTTGGTTTGCTTTGGGGTTTTTTGGTGGGTTTTATTTATTTATTTATTTTATGGGGTTTTTCTCTCAAGGAGTGTGAGATCTGCTTGTTCTGATGTAGAGGATGTGCATGTCCACTCTTAACCGTCAAGGATACGCATGCCATTCACAGATGGGAATGTATTGCAGCATGACTTGTCACTTTGCATTCAGTTCAACACTTTGTTGTGCTGAGATCTCTTGTTTGCAGTAATGTTTTTATTACAGAAAATACTATGCTGGTGAAAACTTAAAAGTCCTTGCTTCAAAATGGACAGAAATACACATCCTTGTTGGATACCAGGCAGGTTTCATGGCAGAGTTGCCCAAAACGTCAGGTCAGAGGAGGGGAGAGTGTAGAGTTAAGAAAGCCATGGGGAAAATTGTCTCCCTGCTTCTTTCATCCTTAGGGCTTTAGTATGGAATTAATAATGACATACTGTGTTTCTGTTCAAGTCAGTGAGAGTTTTACCAGGAGGCAGCATGATCCATCTGGAATGAAGTCTGAAGACCACTTCTTTGCTGAAGACCATGGAAGCCTCCTCAGTGTTTTGTGCCTCGGTATCTTTGTTGGCCATATGAAAAGGATGATACTTACCCAACTTTCATGGATGGAAAATGTTTTTACATACAAGTCTGTGTTAGTTGCTGCTGACAGCAGAAGGAACAGTATAGGCTGAATTGTAGTTTGTACACTAAAACAATGAGTTACTTTGATTCCCCTCCACTATGAAAGGGTTCTTGTGTAGCCAAGTTCATCATCTGTTAAAGAATTCCACTCCACAGGGAACTGCAGATACACTTAATTATTGCTACTTTACAAGCGCATTACTTACTAAAAACTCCTTGTTTAAACTGATAAAAACAAAGAATGTACATTTATCCCCACAGCAGTGAATTACATTTGTATCTACTTGAAAGTTCTTTTTCATTTTTAGGAGGTTTTAGAGAGTTCCTGAAACACAAGTGTCTGCTCTTCCTAAGGCCCGTGTGTATGCTGTTCCAAAATGAGAGCATGTGTAGCTTTTGCTGCTTACTTTGTGAACCCAAGTCACTGCATTGTGTCTAGATAAGTATTCTGGAAGTGTCAGTGGCTACACCCCCACTGGATAAGGTGGTGCTGCAGACCATCACAGGTCCTTCGTCATTGCTTCATTCTTACTGTTCTTTTGATCAGTGTTTGTATTTTTGTATACTCTTAAAGTAAAGGTGTGGGCGAAGAAACCAGAATTGGTGCAATCTGCACTGGTTGGATGCTGCTAGGGTAGTCTAGCTAGGAACATGTGATCTTAATTACCCTTGCAGATCTGCACTCTGTGATTTATTCTGCTTCCATTCCCATTTGATTCCATTGTTCTAGTTCAGGATATGCAGAGCTCTGTGTTTGCTGATGGATTAGTGGAGACCCTGTTCTGGCAATGGTTCCTTGAGGCAGGTAAAGCAAACCTTGTCCAGTAAAATTAATGGTAAAATCTCTGTTGTTTCAAGCAGTACCCTGGTTTTGCTTATTAAATTTAGGAAATCTGGTGGGGTTTAGCCTGCCCATGGTTGAGAAAATGGTGGTTCTCGCCATCCTAGTAGATTTTCCACTTCAGATGGAGTCTTCTGTTGCTGAAACAGCCTCAGTGGTGAGACTTGCCAAGTGAGGTTGATTGTCTGATGAAACAAACGTAGGAGGAGGAGACATGGGGTGGGAAGAGAACTAGTCCCATTCACACTTAAAACAAAAAGCATAGGAATGACAAATTGCCATCCTAGATCCTTCATACTTACCTGAGTTTCTAGTTTTATTTGTTTTCAATAAGTTTTTGCAGGAACTTGTTCAATTGAAATACGTGCTGGACAGGAAAATTGTAAGAGCTTCTCATGAGCTGTGAATAACTGTACACTTCACATCTAAGAAACTAATTACATAAATGTAAAAATATATTGTAAGGTCTAAGAAGTCAAAAATTAACTGTAGGTGCCAGTAATTACTTAGGATACGTCACAAAGAACATTTCAAAAATTTGCCAGGTATGGGAGTCTTCTTTTGGAATGAAACACATCCGGTTTCTGTAAGGATCATTACTAACAGAATGCATGTTCTTTTCAAAGGAAAAAAGCTGATGGACTCTTCTTTCTTCTTCCTTTCAGGCAGCACAAATAGTCCTAATTTCTCTCTTTGAACTGAACACTCCTGAGTTTACGATGTTACTTGGTGCCTTGCCAAAAACATTCCAGGATGGTGCTACCAAGCTCCTGCACAACCACCTCAAGAACTCCAGTAACACCAGTGTGGTGAGAGCCCTTGTCCTTGCAAACAGCAGAGCCCTAAAGACAGCAAGTCATCGATAAACTGTTGCAGATGTTCAGTAGTTTGAATTATCTGTAACTGTTGTCTTGAAGCAATATGGCAACAGAGGCTTTTGTTTGATGTTACTTTTATAGGGACCATTAAAATAAGAAACTTGGATATTTTGAAATTTAATATAGCCATAACCAGAAGAGATTAAAAAATGACTGAGAAGTGCATTAAAACTTGGTGGGGTTTGTGCTTTCAAGTTGGTGGCGCTTTTGAAAATCCTGCCAGTAATGACTTTCTCTAAAACAGATCCTGATACCACAGATTTTCTGGGCTTTTGACTATCATTGAAATTAGTTTAATAGCAGATATATTTTCTGTTAAGAATTTTCCAGACCTTTAATGTGATCTACAAGTCTATGTGTATTACCTTCTGTTTTGCTTTAATATGAAATTCTTGCCTGTTTTTGTTTCTCTAAAGGAATATGTTAGTAGAGAATTTAAGTAAGAAATTTCTTTCCTTTCCCAGAGCACTCCTTCCCTATCTTTGCACTTTGGTAGGG
The DNA here is from genome assembly GCA_026770055.1 of Myrmophylax atrothorax. Classification (NCBI taxonomy): domain Eukaryota; kingdom Metazoa; phylum Chordata; class Aves; order Passeriformes; family Thamnophilidae; genus Myrmophylax; species Myrmophylax atrothorax. The sequence continues at coordinate 27,297,750 of JAOXXN010000102.1, read as the reverse complement.
ATAAGTAGGCCTTTGTGTAAGCTCAAACTGCAGCATTAGGCTTCCAGGCAGATGGTCTGAATTCCCTAGTACTTTCTGTGTTAAGTGTCAGAATTGAGAGCAATTTCTACTCATTTTGCTGTGGTATAAATGATTGTGCAGGCCAGTGGAAAAATGATAAGTTAGACTGCTTACTTGTGCTCGTAACAAGCATAATCAGAATGCTTTAGACAATGTGGAAAATAGCTGTGCAATTAAAATGTTAAATTGCCAGGATAATGGTCTGCATATTTTGGAGTCTGGCAAATCATGTCTGAGAAGCTGGATGGCCTGCTGGATTGATGAACCATTTCTCTGGCAATATTTACAGGCCTTACATGTTGGGTAGGTAAAATTGCAGTTATTGTGCATTGTAGGGAAATGCACCTATACTTTCTTTATCCTCAGAGTAATATCTTCAGGATCACATTAATGACTGTTGAACCATGGCTGCAGGTTTTTTAGGTCGAGGTAGATTCAAAACTGCACTAAGCTTGTCTAGAGCAAACAAAGGCAATGTTTGGACCTGTTGTGCTCCTGCCTGTGCATTGCAACATGTTGCTAATCCCTGTCTTCCTGCTTCTGTCAGGGTTCCCCCAGCAATACCCTTGGTCGGACTCCTTCCCGGCACTCCAGCAGCAGAACCAGCCCCTTAACTTCACCTACCAACTGTTCCCATGGGGGACTGTCTCCAAGGTAATGTGGCAGGCTAATTAAACCACTTGCAAAATATTAAAGGATTTCAACACTTGAGTGTGTATTTGCAGAATATGACTCACTTTGAAAGCAAAAACAAGACAAAAAGGTTACAGTAGATTGCTCCAAAGAAACAGGGTTTAAACACGGTAATACGTGGTTGGTGATTGACTTTGGTGTTCCAATCCTCATGTTATCTGTGTAATCCTAATGTCTTTTCTTACAATATTCATTTTCTTTCATCACTAAGCCTTCTCCAGAATTGCATTTGTAGGGTCAATAAAAATAATACTAAATGGCAGCATTAGAAGTAAGATCCTGTTGAGGTTGCATATATCACAAAATATGAGATGACTTTCAGGTCAGGGGCTTCAGATTGTATCTGTTTTTTAGGTGTGCACAGGTGTGATCAGTAATTCTTCTGACTGGTACAGTACTTGTGCAAGTATTAAGTTGTTACCTGGACAAGCTGATTCATGCTAGGAGAGCTTAAAAGCTGCTGCTCTTGCCTGCCTGCCCTCTCCATGGGAGGTGACTTCCCTTTGCCGTGGAAGAGACAGAGGGAAACGTGTTGGGTGAGCGCTGCAGTTTGTATCCAGTGTAGTAATTTACACTGCAATATGTTGATCTGCCCTTGTTGTGACCTGTGAAACTCTGTCAGGAAGGTCGCTTAGGTGTGTGAGTGAGTTTCCCTGTGCTAGGAAAAATACAGGCCTTTAGCCTGTAATGAGTAGCTAATTCCAGCAGCATAGGAGCACATGGGTTTTCCTGAGAAAATATTGGTTATCTAAATATATTTTTGTGACCCCTAAATCTGCTGTAATCTGAAACTAAACTGAGAGTTTGTAAGCCAAGGTCGAGTTGCCTATTATGAGTTTTTTGCACAAAGGTTTCATTAGGAAATTAAGTGGTAGAGTTTCAGGGGAATGGTGGGAATGGTTTCAACTATGTTGCTTCCTTTTTGACTAGCTTGAGCATTGTTTCCCTGCTGATTTCTGTCACAGGAAATTATTAACTGGGATATGTCTCCTTGTGGTTACGTTGTGGCTTTGTTAGCCATATTTGCATGTGGCACTTATTTTATAATTCCACAACCTTTTGCCATGCTTTCTGGGTTTTGCCATTGGGACACAACTGTTTTGCCACTTCACTCACTGCTTTTCAATTTGTCTTTGCCACCTTCTCACCTCTTGATTCCCAAATACTGATTAAAGCATTCAGTGTACATTATTGCTGTTGTTTTCTAGCATTTTAGATTTAAGAAGCGGAGGAGCTTTTACCCCATGTGATTTGTTCTCAAGGAATAGTTAGAGAGGGCATGTAATTCCAGAGCAATGCCGTTGTCAAGACTAAAACTGCTGTGGATGCAGTGGGCGAGGAAATTCTTTTAGAAAGCATCCGTTCTTTCAATTTTCCCTGGAATTCTTGGGGATGTTGAGTCAAAATTTAGGTGTCTTCTCAAGAAGTGTGTCGTGTTTCCTCCTGGATTTAGTTATTCAAGAGTGATGTTTAGAAGTTACTCTTCAGTGGTAGGTGAAGGAGGAAGCTGCGGTTAAAGCCTTTTAAAATATTGAGGGTAGAAGTTCTACTTCTTTTTGGTGAGTGACCTCTGAGCAGTGACAACAGCTGCAGATTTTTGCTGTTTGTAGGAAAAGCAGTGGCAGGTACTGCAGATCAGGGGCAGTAGCTCCTGATGCTCTGCTGGACTGCATCCTTCTTGAAAATGTCTGATGTATCACAGATTGGTCCTGACTTACAATGATGAATTAGCTCTGGTTGTCATCCTTTCAGGAAAAAGGCTTTTAAAGATGTGGTAACAGATTGAGGAAAGTGGGGGACGCTGCAGTGTTGCATTTTTAGCTGTGGGTCCTTCAATGTCACGTTTCCATTGCAAATGCTCATCATTTGCTATTCATCACTGGTGTAAAATGTCACTTTTCTCTCTACAAACTTGGAACATAAGCACGCCCAGGTCATTCTGATAGCAGTGTAAGAGGATAAAGAAGCCCAGTTTCTTTGTGTAGCCCTTCTCTGAAGGTAGATTTGGCTTTACATCTTCATGGGACCCATTGCCAAAGGTTTGTGGGGAGGTTGTGTATGCCTCTTGCTTCCCAGGGTGCTCCATGTGCCAGCCCTGCCTACCTTGTCCCTGCCTATGTCTTGTACAGGAAACCTGAGTGCAGTCAGTGGAAGGATTATCTCCAGTTCTTAATGCCAGCTTTAGTTTTGAAGGTTATACTTTCCTTTTTTCTTGATGCATTGGTTGGGAGTCTTATCCAGAGACATACATGTCTTTGGGGCTGGGATATGTGTAGAAAGGATGTTTGCACCCTGTAGGAATATAAAAAAGCTGCTAAGCATATCTGCTCTCCCATTTTACTAATGGTTTTTAGACAATATCCTCAATTTTAATCAGCAAGGCTTCAGTGGTACAGACTTACTGTATTATGCATGTGTTCCAGATGACTGACATTTTTAGGATGTGTGTATTTATGTGTAAATGTATTTGGGCACTCTGGATAGATTTTGAATGTTTTGGTTGAACTGAACTCTGCAAACAGCTAATTTGCCTATCCAGATGATAACATCTGCTTAGGTATCCCCTGAAATTAGTGTCTTCAGGAGGGTAACATGCTCTCAGGACTTCTGACAGAGTCCTTTCTCCTGCCTTCATTTGCTCCCTCCAGTTCTGCTTCATGACCACTGTAACATATCCACTACATCTGTGAGTTACTTCTGCATTTGTACCTGATTTTTTTTCCCTTGACAGTTTTAGTTTTTGGTGAGAGGAGTTATGGAAGGAAGAGGTGCTTTCTGAGGAGAAGAAAAGCAGGGGAAGGGTATTTGGGAAGACTGAAAATAATAAAAGAAAAACCCCAGTCTTCAGACTGAGAGAAAGGAACATTTCTGAGGCAATGCACAACTGAATTGCTTGAGTTTGTGTTGGACAGAGAAAATATTTTTGAGATTTAATAAATGATGCTGTGTGATAAAAAGGAAAACACTAAGTTGTGAAGTCCTTTGGTGTAAGAGTACTGTTCTGAATGGTAAATGAACTTCTGTACCTAGAATTCTGTAGGAATATTTGAAGGAATACCAATGAGTATGTTTAGCCTATGGTTTCTGCCATTATTAGTAGTCCAGAGGCCTCTATATAGTTCTAATTATTAAAAACAAACAAAAACCACCTAAAGAAAAAAAAAATTTAGTCCTTCAAAGATCTCTAGAGGAAATGCATCAAATAAAAGGCTATCAATTTTATTTGCCTTTATAAGTTTACGTGCTTGCTTTTTCACTGATAATAGAAAAGAACATTAAAAATTAAAATTTGACACTTTCAATATTAAGTTTAGCAAGTCAAGGCACGGAAACAGAATTAAAATGAGCCACTCACTTTGTACAATAAGGACAAGCCTGCATTGTTTGGTGGCCATTGTTTGCAGGTAGGTGAGACCTGAGTGAGATTTCTCATCAGCAGTCTTGGAGTCTGGGGTATTTCCATAATAATAGTGGCATGCAATAGCTATGGGTTCTGATTGCTGTTTAGGGAGTGAATTTCTTGACACTACACTTCAGAGGAGTTTTCAGCTGGCTTTGCTGCTGTTTGCACTGGAGCAATTCTTGTTTGCCACTTCTGATCTTACAATATCTTTCACTTGCATATATAAAAGTACAACATTGCAAGACAGTGCACTGTGTAATGGAAACAAAGTGGTGTCGTGAATACTCCATCAGTTCAAGCATCTCTGTTTTCATTTAGAACGTGATTTTGAAAATCCATGTACCACAAAGGGAACAGGACAAAAGCAGAGGTTAGAAAAATTGACACAGGGATGGATGTCTTGCCCTAAAGGCACTGGGTGAAACAATAACCCAGAGGGGCTTGTAGAAGTTCAAGGAGAGATCTGAATCAACTCAGAGGATGGTTTCACCCAGTCTTTCCAGCTTTGTCTGCTGAGACCTGAGCCAAGTCCCCAGTTTGCATGATACATTTACACTCTAGACTGACTTTCACCCACTGCCATATTTAGATTCAGGTGAAACAGGGTCAGATCTAAAGCCCTGTGAAAGATTTGCTGATTGTTTAGGGTCTGATTGCAGGCTCTTATAGAGGCACCAGGAGACAGACTTTATAAGGTACCTTCAGGTGTCTGATAAAACAATTTTCCTTTCTTCCAGGGAAATCCTATGTCTTAGAAACACCTTCTTAGAGTTTGAATACAGAAGTGTGGTCAGGGATTGGTTACATAGACTGTTACAAGAGTTGTTTATAGAGAATATATCCATTTGTAAAATCCACTGGTTAGTACAAGTAGGGACTGGTTTTTCATGAATCATATAATTATGTTAGAAATAAAAATGGAAATGAATAATGAAGGACAAAACAATGACTTGTGAGGCTCAACGGAGTATTCTTGTTTAATTTTGTTTCTATTAATTTTTTTTCTCTCTCCAAGGCAGCATGACAGCACTAAGCCACTCAGATTATAGTTTCTTTTTTTTTCCTCCCTCTCCTTTCTCTGTTTTTTCTCTCTTTTGTTTCTCCTCTGATCACGGCAGTCGGCTCTGGGGTTGGAGTGCAGATGGGCTGTCGAAGCACCCCCCTCCCCTTTCTCAGCCTAACTCCATCCCCACTGCTCCTTCCCACAAGACTTTCAGACGCTCTTACTCTCCCAGGTAACAAGCTACCTGTTAAACCAACTTGTCTGAGGTGTCACAGTATTATTTACCTTTCACACTGTGGGATTTGTTCAAATATGGGACTTCCAGAGGCTTTGGCTGGAAAAGGAAAAGAGGTGATGCCAGCTTTCAGAGAGCAGAGGTGCTTGCTGCTTGGGGAAGATGGAGCATGCAAGTGGGGAAAAAAAGTGGATTTTTTCAGACTCTTACACCTATTCAGGAAAGTGGCAGGGAGATGCTTCACAGTTGGTTTCCAACACAGAACACAGTTACTGAGCACTTTTGGCAGGCACTGGTTGCACTGTGGTACGACAGGCAAGATCTTTCTAATTTGACTTTGCTGTGCATGTGGCACACGAGCATTTCCAATTGGCAGATACAGCTCAGGAGTGACTTCCCATCAAACCTTGCATATATGATTTTAACAGCTGCTTGCATAGTGTGATTGTGGAACATCTTGGAAATCTGTATTATTGAATTTAAAATTGGTCTTACCACAAGATTTAGAGGTTTTCAATCTCTGTTTTCAGCATCTACTCCTTCTCCCATGCCCTCACATTTTGTTCCAGTCTGCATTCAGATCTTGGATCAGTATACTGGACTAAAGCTGTATACTGGTTTTAATAAAAAAACCCTTTCTCAATACAAATTTAATTTATCAGATGCCTCTGAAAATTCTTTGGATTTTTTTAAGTTTATACCTTGACAACAGACTATCTGCAGATGTGGTTCCTCACCTGAGGAAGAACTAATATATAGTCTTTCCTTGAAACGAGAAGCTCATAATGGAAAACTGTGGAAAGAAAAGTAAAGAAATCTTAATTTGAGGGCTCAGAATTTGAGATAGAGAGAAAATATAATCCAGTAGTTGATACTCTGTGAGTACCTGCAGAATTAAAACTTTAAATTAATGTTCTGACTCTTCTAGGACACTAAGATATATGTGGAGGAGATCCATGTTGATTTTTTGAGTAAAACTATTTGAGAATATTTTTCCTGCCTTTCATTATCTGACACCAGATATTGGAATTATTTGACATATATTGCAGCCCAGAGCCTGAAAGTGCAAGGAAGTTAGTTACTGTGTACTGCTTGAAGACACTAAACTGTGGATTACTTACACATAGTTTGGATTGGAAAGAGAATAACAGTTTCTGGAAGTAAAATGTATTTTGTGCAGACTGGAAAACTGCCAAATTGTATCTTGATAAACTTGTAGACAGCTGCATTGATTTTGTGCAGCAGAAGATGGAAAATAATGTTGTGACATCCCTAAACACTTCTCATCTCTACTCACTTCTTATTCATCCTGTGCCTTTCCTCTAGTTTTCTGCATGGCTCACAATTTTTTTTCCCTTTTGTGCCTTTTTTTTTTCCTGAAAGGTGAGTGTAGTTCCATTTTATTTTTATTCCCTGCATTGTGTTGTCTGTGAAGTATTCCAGTGCACATACTGTCAATAGACGTGTGTGTTCACATGTAGAATTTTCATTCATGTAGGACATAGCCATAATGTGATCTCCTACACAGGCTTAGTCTTGACATATGAAATCACTGGATTCTTCAGGTTTTTATTAAAATATGGGTCTGTGCTTTGATGAACTCATCAGATTAGTGGCTCTGTTGAGAAATTGCCTTAAGTTTTTTAGCACTTCAGAATCTGTACTTGGATTATTATTTGTTAACAGTGTAGGGCAGAATTCATCCCTGAGGAAAGAAGTGATGATTTCAGCAGAAGATTTAGTGTCAGTATATTTGTAATTATTTCTCATCTTTTTGCCATGGATGTAATTGTGTGACCTTGGGTAAGTTGTACCATCTCTTGGTGTGAGCACACAGGTACAGTCACATATTTACCTTCTCAGATGGTGGTTTCATTGCTCACTTTTATGTATTTGTATGAAGAACCCTTTAAGATCAACTAACTAAATGTGCTTGAGATCAAAATGTGTATTTTTGAGATCATATGAAGCGAAGATGTTCCTATTCCTGCCTGATACTTTCCAAGAATCTAAAAACTGCCTTTCCCTTCTGTCTGGAAAGCCATCACAGTACATTAGTGTTGTTCAGCTGTCTGAAGAGCCCTAAACAGTTGGACTTCTGTAGTTGTATGAAGAGCTTTTGTTTCCTGATCTTGGTCTGTTCTTTCAGTAGTTCCTTTCTCCCTGACCTGACAGACAGTGTTTAAAGTTGGGGAGTTGTTCTTTGGTTCTTTGCCAGAATACCTGGTGCTGATGCCTGTGTGAGTGTAGTGCGAGCGCGTTGCTTGGAGCCAGGGATTAGGGCTATTTTCAGTCCCGGACATCAGAGCTCAGCACACACTGCCTCAGGATAGTCAGGAGCTCATTGGTGTCCAGCTGCACTTGCAG